>CM057344.1:647653588-648340259 GCA_030015575.1 Agapanthus africanus | reverse complement strand
GTATACCCCCCGATCCATTGTGAATGCGGTAAGATCTTCGTCTGCCGGATTTATACGGATCTGATTGTAGCCGGAGAAGGCGTCCATGAAGCTTAATAGCTCGTGGCCTGCCGAGCTGTCGACGAGCTGATCTATCCGAGATAGGGGATAGTTGTCCTTGGGGCAGGCCTTGTTGAGGTCGATGAAGTCGACGCACATGCGCCACTTCCCGCTCGACTTCTTGACCAGGACTACGTTCGCTAGCCACTCCGAATAGGGTACATTCCGAATGAAGTTGGCGGCGAGGAGCCGATCTACCTCATCCTCGATAGCCTTCTGTTTGACTGGGGCGAAGCTTCTCTTTTTCTGTCTGACGGGTCGGGCCGTAGGATCTACCCCGAGTTTGTGAGATATAACTTTGGGGTCGATCCCAGGCATGTCAGCAGGCGCCCAAGCGAACACGTCAGAGTTGCTTCTGAGGAAATGAACCAAGTCATCTCGCTGAGGTCCTGTCAGAAGTGACCCGATCTGAACAAGTTTTTCGTCGTCCCCTTCTACGAGGGGGACCTCTGTCAGAGGCTCCACCGGGTACCTCGGACCTCTTTTTGCTCGTCTCGAGTGTCCAGAGAACCCTTGATGTCACCTTCACCTTCTACATCGTCGACCGGCCTCTCTGATGAAGATGTTGCGGTGAAGCAAACCTTTGTAATTCGCTGGTCTCCATAGACCCGACCTATCCTGCCCCGGTCGAGAGGGAACTTCATCGCCAGGTGGTAGGTCGATATCTGGGCCCGGAGGGAGTTCAGCGTGGGGCGTCCGAGGAGGATGTTGTAGGCCGATGGAATTCTCGCTACGATGAATTCCACCGGCACGGTCCACGTATGGACGGCCTCCTCGACGTTGAACTGTAGAGTGACTACCCCTTTCGCCAGGATGGAGTGGTTGGTGAATCCTGAGAGGACGTGGGAGGTCGGCCTTAGGTCTGCCGCGGTGAGGCCCATGCGCAGAAAGCAGTCGTAGAAAAGAATATCTGCCGAGCTTCCCGAGTCGACCAGGATCCTGTGCACTTTGTATTGATGGACTCGAGCCGTAATCACCGAGGGGTCGTTGTAGGGCAGGGATATGCCGTGAAAATCCCTGTCGTTAAAAATGATCGACTCGGTCTTCTTGGCCCTCTTCCTCGGGAGGTCGTCGGCCTCCGCGGCTGGCGTGGGGTGCTGAGTCTCGTAGGTACTCGACGTATCCGCCGCCGTCATGACCATGATTTTTGACGAGCCTTGGTTCCTTTCGGTGAGGTTCCTTATGCCTCCCGGTGGGGTTGTTTCTGAGCTGCCGTGGCGAGCCTCACGTGCGCGACCCCGTCGAGGGAGGGGGTGTCGATCATGCCTGCGAACATACGAGCTGACCGCCACCGCCTCGGGAGGGACAGGGGTGCGACGAGACCCGGGGCGAAGCTCTCTGGCGTAAGACCTCGGGGCCGAACGAAGCGGTGCCCGCCGGGTTATCGAATATGTCAACCCGGGGGTCCTGCAGCTGTCGGAAACAGTGAGGCGACGATCGACCGTGCCCGCACGAGCGGAGCCTTCTCTCCCTCTGTAGCAGTCCTAGTCCCGCGGAGGGAGACCGGCGGTTTGGGGACCTTGCCCTGCCGTTTGGACGCGAATGAGCGCCTCTACGACGGACGCGAGTCGGTCTATCCGGCCGGTTAGGACGTTGATGGCATTCGGTGGAGGAGGGTCGTCCGTGCCTCCGTTGAGGGGGAGGCGGCGACTAGTGCTTGGATCGTCGTTGTGACCGCTCGCCATTTGGGTAGGATCGGAAGACGAACTTTCGTTTTTGTGAAATCAAGCGTTCCCACAGACGGCGCCAGCTGACGCGACCTGTATCGCGTCGAGATGTTGCCTTCCGTTGATCTGCTGATGGCGGCGGTCAACGGCTGAGATTTGGATCTGGAGGCTGGCTCCTGAAGCGTGTGGATCTCAATGGGTTTGAGGTTGTTTTCGCTGAGCTACCTGCAGGGAAGTCCCGGGGTGGTTTGACCACCGAGGACCCTCCGACGATCAAGTTAGAGAGGAAATCCGAGCAGAGTAACGGCTTAGTGGAGTAAAAATAGCTTACTTGAACCGTCTGGAAGAGGGGTTTAAATAGCGGTGGCAGCAGGCAGGGCAGGCGCGAGAATCACGCCGGCTGTTACGCTCCCTACGTCACGCCCGCGTGATGAGCGGGATCTCCCATTAATGGCGAGACATGCTCGTTAATGGGGGATCGTGATGGCGTGGAACGTGGGATGTGGCCGGCGGATATCTCGCGCATGGCGAGATTCGCGGGATGGCGGTTGCGCCTGTGAGCGGTGTCGTCGGTCGGTCGATGAGACCGAGGAAGATGACCTCGGCGGGAGAGCTCGCGGACAAGCGGGAGAGCCGAGGTATCTTAGTTCTGCGATAGCTCGGAGACGCGCTGGGAGGCCGAGGAGGCCAATTGTGCTGGGGCTCGGAGGTGAGCCAGCGTTTGTTTATAGGACGGGCATGGGAGTGGTCAGGTCGGCCACCGTAGGTCATTTCTTGCCTGCTCTGGGACATGTCACCTACCACGTGTCATGATTTGGGAGATCACCGATATGGAGCATCATCAGATTTCTTGTTTGCTTTGTTTTTTGTTAATTATTAATGGGTTGATATTTGAATGCTGTTAATATGCTTGGTAGATAGTGAATATTTTGTGCGATTTAATCTGTTAATGATGTTTATTAGATTTATGGTGACGATGCCATGACGGTGATCGTTTCTGATGTTAATAATACTTTGTCAAATGAATAGTAATTTGTATGCAACGTTGGAATCTTGTAGCTATTGCTTGAGCTTGAACGCTGTGGCTTTGCTTATACTACTGGGTAATTATTAGGGATTTTGAAGAAATTCAAATTTCTCCTGTTTTTGGAGTAACGAAGCAACAAGTTGATGAGAGCAGCACTTATTTAAATTTCCGGGCGTCTGTCTTTCATTATCTTTTGCACATTGAGATGAAGTTTGAGAACCAAGAGTAACTAGAATAACAAAGGCTTAAACCCCAACTTTTGTGAGGGGATTACTAAGAATTCATCAGTTCCAAACATAGAACTTGTTTGATTATTTGAAATTTTTTCTATGTTTATTTTTGCACAAGCTTAAGTTTCTAGATCTAAAATTTCATAAAAACTATAACTTGATGTTTGAAAGTTATTTTGCATCTCCCATGCAAAATAAAATATATTTAGATGTTAATAGCCATTACGCATACAAGAATTCGCATTTGAAATTAGCTAATGTCAAAATTATCCTATGTCTTGGGTGGCCCGTTTTCGGTGCAAGTTTCAGAGCGTTGGCTATTGGGTTTCACCCGGCATAATACCCGCCCCTTCTAGTGGCCCCTATATGTGTGTATGTGTGTTGCTAGAGTTTAATTAATCAATTAAGAGATATAGGGATCTAAGAAATTGCTAGGGTTTGAGCTGTCGTCTTCTCTTCTTCAAGTTCTATCGAGGGGTGGCTTGCGAGGTGATCACGTGAGAAATTCTCGCTCATCAAGGATATGGTTTCTCTCCGGCCGTTGGAAGGAAGCGAAGGTCAAAGTTCGTCGTGGTAACGTGGACGAGGATAACGATTTCACCACTTTCGAGTTAAGGTAATTCATGTAGAACCTTGTGTAGATCTTCTTTTTCCGCTGCCATGATTTGAAGTTAAGATCTATGCACCTAAATGCTACATTGGTATCAGAGCCTAGATGCACAAGTTCGTACTTCATATTTAGATCTATATTTTAAAAATTGTTGCAACTTAAAATTGCGTTTTTTTGATCTAAAAGTTAGATCAATTTTTATAGATCTGCAATTATTATTGTTGTTGATGGAAATAGATTTTTAGATCTCTTTAATTTTTTTCATGCATCATATGTCGCCTAAATTAGATCTAATTTTTTTTGACGATGTGATAATTAAAAAAATTGTTTCTTGATGTGGGGATTGGCCATGTGATTAAAATTTTGAGAATATTTTTTTTTTTTGCTAAAGATTGAGTCTTATTTGTAAAATTTTTATGATGTGGGTCATAATTTTTTTGGAAAAGCAAATCCCTAACCCTAATTTTTTTTGGTAGATATGTGGAATTTGAGATAAGATATTCGGTTAGCCCAAATATTTTATTATTTGAAAATAAATCTAGAATTTTTTGAGATTTTTCTGGATTTTAAAAAAAGATTTTAAATTATTTTTTTCGGAATTTTTTATTTTAAAAATAAATCCAGAAAATTTAAACATTTTTTAAATAAAAAAGATATTTTTCGGGTCTGGAACAACCCAGAACCACTGGGTGCCTGCACGTGTTGGGCACGTGCAGGCCAGGCCCAGTTGGGCCTGAGCTCATCCTGCATGTGCAGGCCAGCCCAGGTTGAGCCATGTGTAGGCCAGGCCTTATTGAGCCTAAGCTGATCCAGCAAGTCAGATTTTTTAAGAAAAAAACATAAAATGTTTTTTTTTGTTTTTCTGAATTTTTTTTGAAATTCAGAAAATTTTCTCTCTTAAGTAATTCTAAAATTTTGGGAAATTTTTAGAGAAGGTTCATATATGCTTTCTAAAAATTTTATTTCAGGGTTTAAGCCTTTAAGGTTCATAAAAGCCGTTTAAAACTTTGGAATTTTTTTTCACACTTAAAGTTTTCCATAAGATTATGAGATTACACTATTTTAATTCTGAAAGTTATATTTTTTTCGGAGTTTTTTTTCTTCACCAAAAGTTTCAAAATTTATTCTCACATAAAATCTTGGAGATTGTATGGGTAGTTTGGTCCAGTGGAAGCGCCCAGAGCGCTTGCCAATTTCACGAGAAATGAAAACCCTAATAAAACGGACAAGATTAAATAGGGTAGTGTAATAAAAATGAAATTTGTTAGATTGTTTTGTTGCATATTGTGATATACATGGCATACTTAATGAATAAAAATACATGCTGCATTCATTAATAAAATTTTATAAGTTTCACGTAGGAGATTTTGTGATAGAAATATGAATTAAGATTCAACTACCCTATTTATTCCGCTTCTAGAAATCTTTAAAAAAAATTTCAATTATTTTAACAAAATCTTAAATTTAATATTTTTGAAGGATGCGGTTGGGGGCCGTACGTTTTCTTCTCTTTTTTTGAGGTGTACGTTTATTATTTTTGTTAAGATGGATTGAAAAAGAAGCGTTCTTTAGGAAAGAATGATACTCCATTAAAATCCAATAGTCTTAATGCACTTCCAAAATGATATCGCCAATCTCACTAAGAGTGATAAGCTAAATGGTGATAATTTCTTCGATTGGCGTCGAAAGATCTGATTCCTATTGAATGAACAAGAAATGCAAGACTGTGCTGAGGTAGAAATGCTTGAACTGGAGCAGGGCTCCACTCAGCAGCATAGGAGGGCTGAGGAGCAGTACAAGAGCTGGGTCCAGAAAAATCGTTAGGCGCTGTATATCATGTTAGCCGCAATATGGAATGATCTCATCGGTGAGTTTGAGGACTATCCGACAGCGAAGTGACTCTGGAAGGCTCTTGAGGCTCGCTTTGGACATGTCTCACCGATGCAGATCTGAAAACTGACTATCAAGCTGGATTCATATAAGATGTCTGCAGGGCAGGACATCAAGTTTCATCTTTGTGTGATGGTATCGATGATCAGGGATCTCGGAACTGCTGGAGCTGCACTCAGCAACGAGCAGCAAATTCAGGCCGTCATCCGGGCTTTTTGCCCTATTTCTGGGATAATCTCAAACTCCCTTTATTCTATGCTGAGAACGTGAATACGTTCGAGGACGTAAGGACTAAAGTTGAGTTTGAAGCGGAGCATAGGGACGTCCTTAAGACTAAGAAGCCATCATCCTCAGTTATGACAACTGAAGGTTCCAAATCGAAGGCCAAAAGGCCTAGACGTAAGGAGTCCTATAAGGAATCGAAACAAGAGGCGAATGATGAAAATGCAAAACCTTAGAAGCTGGCGAAGCGCGGGAAAATATCAGCGAAGAGGAATGCATGTTTCAACTGTGGGCAACCTGGTCACTTTGCTCATGATTGCAAAGGGCCTAGAAAGGTGAGCTCTTGCTCTTCTCACTATACAGTATTAGTTGCCAGTACAGTGTTGATGGCTGTCTCTACAAATTATGGATTGTTGATTCGAGAGCTACAGACCATATCTCTCGGGACATGGAAGGGTTCGTAGAGTACAGGGGAGCACTTGCCGGGAGTCGGAAGATTTATATGGGGAACGAGTCGTATGTCGAGATGCAGGGCATCGCGGCATATCATCTACTTACGAGTTCAGGGAATGAGTGGCTTTTCCATGACGTTTTATATGCTCCAAGGATGCGGTGGAATCTTTTATCAGTGGCTAGGCTAGTTAGCGTAGGATTTAGCGTTTTATTTGAGAATAATTCTTTGTTTTGTGTTGGATGCCTTATAAACGGCCTTATTATTTTGAATGGTGACTCTTTTGGTAATAAAGATGCTTTATTTGCTTATTCGTATGATGTGAATAGTTCTGTAGATGAATCTATATTATGACATAGAAGGTTAGGTCACATTGGGTAGGATAGGATGACAAAGCTTGCCAGGGACGGCCTACTTGGCACACTTGCCAAGATCGACATGTCTATGTGTGAGTACTGTCTCGCAGGTAAGGCCACCAGGAGGCCATTCGGATTGGCAAAGAGAGCGAGTGCTTCATTGCAACTCATTCACTCTGATATATACGGACCAGTCAATGTGAAGACACATGGCGGTGCGCCTTATTTCATCACCTTCATAGACAATTACTCCCGTTACGTGCACGTGTTTTTGATTTCCTAACAGTCTGAAGCCTTAGATTGTTTCAAGCGCTATATCAGCGAAGTGGAAAATCAATTGAGCAAAAGTATTAAGGCTTTGCGTATAGACTGTGGTAGAGAATATCGGTCGGATCGGTTCAGAGAACTGTGTGAAGAGAAAGAGATCGTCAGACAGCTGACGATGCCTTACACTTCGCAACAAAATGGTGTTGTAGAGAGACGAAATAGGACGCTAGATATGGTTAGGAGCATGATGGTGCATGCTAATCTTTCTATATTGTTTTGGGGAGATGCACTGATAACAGCAGCTTATGGTCTTAACCGAGTACATTCTAAATCGGTTCATTTCACACCCTACGAGTTATGGACATGCGATAAGCCAGTGTTGGATCACTTACGTCCATGGGGGTGCATTGCTTATGTGCACAACACTTCACATCGATATGAGAAGTTAGGCCCTGGAGGGAAGAAATGTATATTTATACGTTATTCCAAGCACTCTAAGAGATGTGTGTTCTTAGGTGAGCATGACGAAGCATGCCGATGAGATTGACTGAGATTGAATCACGAAATGTCGAATTTCTCGAGAAATTTACGTAGAAAGGCGAAGTAGCTAAGGATTTGGGGTTGTACGAAGTCGAGAAGACCACTGATCCTCCAGGATTGGAAGAGGATTGGTTCCTCGACCGCCTGGTGACAGTGGGAGTGAGATACCGTCATCAACACTTCGAGATCGAGAAGGAAATGTTCATGGTTGCGCCGCATGATGTTGCAGAACCCAAGCCTACGAGGACGCTATTTCAGGACCTGCAGCGGAAGAGTGGAATGCCGTGATGGAGGAGCTTGAGTCCATGAGGAAGAATCAAGTCTGGGACCGAATATTCCTGCCAGATGCAAGGCTATTGAGAACAAGTGGGTTTTTAGGGTTAAGCGGAAGGCGGATAGGACAATCGAGCGTTGCAAGACACGCTTGGTGGTGAAGAGGTTCACCCAAAGGAGTGGAGTGGACTATGATGATACATTTTCGCTGGTGGTGAAAATTGTCTCCGTTCGTCTAGTTCTGGCTTTAGTAGCGTAGATAGATCTTGAATTAGTCCAGATGAACGTCAAGACAGCTTTTCTCTATAGAGAACTGGAAGAGGAGATTTATATGGATCAGCCAACCGGTTTCAAAGCCAAAGGCCTCGAGCACAAGGTGTGTAAATTGAGGAGGTCTATTTATGGCTTGAAACAGTCTTCCAGAGTTTGGTATTTTTCGATTTCATAAAACCGTACTTTGCTATGTTTTAAGATGATCGATCAAGACAATTACGACAATCTGGTAAGAGTTTCGAGATTCTATTGTTGTATGTCAGCGATATCTTGCTGGCAAGGAACATTATCATAAATGCCACTCGGAGTTGGTTGCCATCCACTTTTGAGATGCAGGACATGGGTGAAGCCTGGTTCATGCTCGAAATTCAAATCCTGAGGGACCGTTTCAAGAGGACCTTAGATTTGTCTCGGAAGACTAACATTATAAAAGTCTTGGAACAGTTTGGCATGAACGGTTGCAAACCCATTGGGACTCTAATTGTAAAGAATCATGCACTAAGTCTAGAACAGTGTCCTAAGAACGAAACGGAGAAAATGCAGATGCAGAATGTTCCTTATAGGTGCGCTATCGGGAGTCTCATATATGCTTGATGTGTATGAGACCCAAGACTGATGAGCAGATATCAATGCAACCCCGATGTTTCTCATTGTAAGGGGATGAAGTGGATCTTGCAGTATCTAAGTGGGACAACCCACTATACTGTGTTATGGCTTATCAGACACTCGCCTGCAGGGCTATACAGATGTCGACTAAGCCAACGATCTGGATGACCGAGCGTCCATCTCAGGATATGCTTTCTTACTAAATGGCGTGGCCATCTCTTGGTATAGTAAAAAGCAGGATTACATTTTCCTTTCAACCATGGAGGCGGAATACGTGGCGGCCTGTGTTGCGGCACAAGAGCCAGTTTGGTTAAGTAGATTCTTGGAGAATCTGACTATAGTGCCACATGCGAAGGATATGTCGATCCTTAATTGCGATCGCATTGTCGGCCATTCCCTACTCGAAGGATCCAAAGTACCACGGGAAGTAAAAACACATTCAGATTCGGTCCTATTTTATTAGGAGGCAGGAGAAAAAGGAAGTCAAGTTGCAGTACATTCCTATGGACTAGATGGTCGCGGATCCACTGACAAAGGGAATTGCCAAGGAGCATTTTGTACAACATACTAAGGCCTTAGGGCTACATCCTTAGTGACGACCATGTATTTAGACATGTAGTGACTTCCTATTAATATTTGATATTATTCATTTGTGGGCGGCGACTTTATAGACGTATAGTTTATGATTGATGGTGTGTAGCCTTCTTTCTTTCTTTATTATCTGGGATGGATATGTCTATTTTGTTTGACTATTTCTGGCATGGAGTACAAATTTAAGTATACAAGGTACACGAACTGTACGTGGTACACTATGTGTGCAGGGCACACATTTAATAAAGATACGCCAGCAGGTAGGAACTCTCTCATACGAGAGATCCCCTTTATGCTAGGGAAGCATACGAAGATGAGACTAAATGCAAGACGTCATCTGCTCGGAGCAGGACCGTATTGTTGCATACAGGATATGGCGACAGTGGGAGTGCTTAACATAATCGTCCTGACTTGGTTAGTATAAGGTTGCGATGTGCTATATGCCGCGCAACCGAAGTGGTTATCGCATGGCCACTTTACCCGTTTTACATATAGCCGGACTAGTGGTCTGACTCGTCGCAGGGGGTGCGACCTTGTCGGGAGACCTAGGTATGTCGTAGGGCGATATAGCCGGGCAAGGTAATCACAGGGTGATTGGACTTGGGTCCGTACGGCATAACTTTAATGGCGTATGCTCTCAGGGAGAGAATTTTATACCGTAGCACGTTGCCATACGACGTGCGCAGAGACCGTGCTCATAAGGAGGTTGAGGGATGGATCCCATCTCCCTCACCGCGTGAGCCCTTATGACAACCTCCTTCACGGAAGGACGGGTAGTTAATATATCCTTTGTGACACTAGGCTGTCTGGGTAGGCGGCATGTTATGAGCGTCTGCTAGTTTGGCTGATGTTTCTTGTTGTGATGACTATATACCGCACATTCGGGGCAGTGTCAAGAAAGCGGGTAAATAGCAAACCTATCTATTCAGAGCCGAAGAAAGATCCATTAAGATGTATCCTGATTTTATCGCATAGCCAACTCTTATTGACGCCATGGTGACGAAGTTTAAGAATGCGATGAATCAAGAAACTACCGCGGTGTTCGAGTACGCTTCCGAGAGGGATCGAAGTACTTGGGCAAACATGCCTCATTGGATCTAGGGTACGAGATTTCGCGAGCCTAATATATATTTGGTTTATGTTGTTTTTCTTTTAGAGAGATCCTTGTGTCGGTCCTATCGGATCTGGCTGCAAGACTACCCGTTTGCAGGTTCTCAACGGTCCACCTCGCATCAACATATACGGGTATGAATAAGGATGGAAAAGGAGATTCTCAAGGAGACATATTTAGGGAGTTAACGTTTTAGGGAACCGGCTCAAGGAGCCATGGACGACGCCCACTCGAAGGTGCGAGTGGGAGTATGTTGGCTATTGGGCTTCACCCGTCCCAATAGACACATTTCACATCTATTTGAAACTTTTTTTTATGCCTTAAAAATTAGTGTTAGGGTTAGAAGAAGAGTAATTTAGTTTGTTTGTTGTTTTTTTGCTGTCATGACAGCTTAGTTGACGTGGTGCGGTTAATGATGATTCCATTTGAAACTTTAGTCAATCAACTATCACCCCAATTCACTATGCAGTTCACTACAGCCAAGTAAAATTTCGCGACTTACCTGAACAAATTCATAACCTAGCTAGAATCATATATATTGAGCGTTCGAAACCAAAAACCATTCATCCCTCACCACCCCTAAACACACACACACACACACACACACACAAAACCCAAAAGAAAAAAGAAAAATGAAAAAACATAACTTCTAGAGTAGAGGAGGGAGGTCGGGGGAGTGGCGCCGGCGTAGTTGCCGGCGGTGATGGACGGGAAAGCAGTACGAAAGAGGGATGTTTTTTTTTGTTTTTTTAATCTTTTTATTCCTTAAAAATTAGTATTAGGGTTAGAGATTGCTAGGGTTTAATTAATTAATTAAAAGACAGAGGGATCTAAGAGATTGCTAAGGTTTTGAGCTGTCGTCTTCTCGTCTCCAAGTTCTATCGAGGGTTGGCTTGCAAGTT
Source organism: Agapanthus africanus (assembly GCA_030015575.1). Taxonomy (NCBI): domain Eukaryota; kingdom Viridiplantae; phylum Streptophyta; class Magnoliopsida; order Asparagales; family Amaryllidaceae; genus Agapanthus; species Agapanthus africanus. The sequence goes on along the minus strand of CM057344.1, from coordinate 648,329,144 downwards.
GATCACGTGGGAGATTCTCGCTCATCAAGAGTGTGGTTTCTCTCCGTCCGTCGTAAGGAGACAAATGTAACATGGGCGAGGATAACGATCCCACCACTTTCGCGTTAAGGTAATTCATGTAGAACCTTATGTATAGATCTTCTTTTTCCGCTGCCAAGATTCAATATTAAGATCTATGCATTTAAATACTACACAACATCTTTTTGCATCGACGTGACAATTGCGATGGAGCTACAACAAAAAGATGGAGCTACAACAAAAAGATGGAGCCTACATAAGAGCAGGATTATGCTAGCAACTACTTGGAATATAATAACTTAGTGAAAACTGACTGAATTGATAGATAGAATGATTATAAGAAGGTTTACTATTATATATATGTGGAAATTTGGAAATTTAAATATGTACTTATGAGATTTAAGAAGATTAGAAAGACATGGCACAAACAGTACATAAAAAGAAAATATAAATTGAGTGAGATTACTCAAATAATAATATTATTAAAATAGAGTATATGTATATTTGAAAAGAGTTAGAGACAGAATAGTACTATAAGATTTGTATCAAATCATTTTTATTAGTGATTATGCACACAAATAGAATTATTTAAGATTATTAACACAATTTTGGAGTGTATGAATGGCTTAATTTAGAGAATTTTCGTATTAAAATTGGGTAAAGAAACTAAAATTATCGTATTGGTATAGATATAATAGCTGATATGAAAGCTCACATGAAATTCATTGATTTGGAATAACGATTTTATGGATTAATGATGGATCTCATTTTGGATATTCAGTGTGACGTTTTTTTAATAGTAATTGCATACTTTAAAGTAGGTGAATATCTATGTTTGATTCTAATTGATGAGAAGATTCCAATTGATATTTTTGTGAAAATATGGGTGTATTAGTTATCTTTTGCTGTAAACATGTGACAGTGAGACTGCATCCAACAATTGAAATTGTTGGTGAGATTCTAATTGTTTGTTAGTTAATGCAATTTTGAATATCCATGTTTGATTCCCAAATAACTTCCTTGTTTATCCATTCAAACCTGATATATCTTGTTAAGAAGACTAGGAATTCGTTTTCCATTGTAAACAAGGGTGACATAGCGTGTCATCCATGGAAAGTGAGTACCATCTAATTGCATTAATTTTGCATAGCATTTGGATAACAAGCTGTTGGTTGTGATTGAGCGAGTGACGCACTCATAAAAAATGAAATTCAAGCAGTGGTATAGGTGGATATAGGTTTTGTATCTGCATTAATTGGCGATTCAGCATACTTGTGTGCCTTATACCACATACTTTAGCACTCGAACAGGCATATGGATGTCATCTGAGATGTAGCTGAAAGGGGAACGATAGATGAATGAATGGGAATACTCTAAGAGATGGACATAAAGGATAAAACAAGGGGAAAATACATTGAGATGGATTTTGCATGATCAGAGGAGGTCCATCCGTCCATAAGCTCCCTTGTTAGAAGTGACAAAATTGTAATGGCGCACAAGAACATAAGCTAGGCCTATAAGAACTTCGATGAATGAGTAAAAAAAGATGTATTAGTAATTATTTTCGTTATTAAGACAAGTATACAACCCTTAACAAAGTTGAATGAAGAAAAGGAGTACCCAACCTCGAAAGTTTAGGATAAATTAAATGGTTTGCATTGTATTTATGAATAATTGCCTACCTTTTGCTCTGAAGAATGTGAATTCTTATATAAAGTTGAGATGCATGCACATAATTTTGTGCTACAGGCTTTAAAAGTCACAGTCTCACAAGTCATGAGTATATATTATTGGCATAGATGTTCAGGATGTCAGTTGCATTACAAGACATGAATATATATTATTGGCATACATGTTCAGGATGTCAGTTGATTTTTACTACAATGTCTATATTTTATCGATAACAAAAATATGATTATGTTTTATAGTTATTTTTATGTTGTGTATTTATGTGCTTGTGTCCAGGGGCAGATCCTTATAGAGGAGAGATTAGGCATCCGCCTCACCTGGATCCAGCGTTTCCCTATGTTATATAGCATTTGCAATGAATTTGTAAACACAATATATAAAAACAATCCTTTATTATAATACATAGTGCCAAGTGGTATAGTGGTTGCTGCATTGCAGAATTTGTCTAACAGGTCCATGTTCGAAGCTTGGTCAGTCGATTTCTTTTTTTTATTTCCCTTGAGACAATTTAACATTGTTGTTTCACACAAAACATCCTCTAAATTCAATTGCATCTTTTGCCCAATACATCCTTAATATCATTAGGGAGTTGATACTATGAGATCCGGCCTCATTTCTTATTTTGAGGTCCACTTTTTAAATACTCGTGTTTTTCACCGATCCGCACTGATCATCGTGATCTACACATATTAGATAGTTTATGTATCATATTTTACGAGATTTGGAGACCTCTAATTAATCCATCAAAAAGAATAAAAAATTGACGGCTTTACGATGCATGAAAATAAGATCGCTTGATGGATGTCTTAGAGGTTTCCAAATCTAATGAAATTTTATACATAACCTATCTAATACAACTAGATCAAAGTGAATGGTGCGGATCGGTGAAAAACATGGGGATTGTGTGTTTAAGAGTTTGGCCTCAAAATAAAAAATGAGAACCGACCTCATAAGATCATCTCCTATCATTATATTACCATGCATAATAACTTATAAGTATATTTCCTTTGGTTTTCCAAAAAATAAACTTTATGAAAGAAATACCCTCTAAAATACTACTATGGTGCGAACTTAAGCCGTCATCATATTTTCATACAAAATATTTTCACGTGTTTCTATTCTCTAACCAAAGGCTCTATAAAATCTGCAAAATCATTGTTCAGAACGACATATATTTTAACTGAAATTTGATTAATAAATCTGTAAGTCTATTTATAAATTGAATAATTCTGCTTTCTTCATGTACTCCTTTTACAATTTAGTTTATATATTGTCAGTTTGATTAAATCCTTGCTTATATTCATATAGAAATTAGGTTAGAATGCTAATATCTTGTTTTTGCATATTGCAAGTCCAAGAATCAAGTATATGTATGTTGAATTAGTTGATTTGTAACTAAATGAAGAAATTATGTTGATATATTGATCCATTAATTATCACCTGACAAAAGGTCCAAAGGTCCAGGATCCGCCACTGCTTGTGTCATATGTCAATACTTGTAAAATGAAATAAAATCTTCATGGAAAGGAATAGCTGCACTACACCGGCTTTGATTGCGAAAGTATTTTGCTGTGTACTATGCTTTAAAAATAACCCAGACTTTCTTCCATCAAGTGTTGATAACCTGCACAGTGCGGCCCCTAGAAACATATAACTAGCTATATAAGCACACAGATTACAGAATATATGCATGCTCACTAATTGGGAATATGATTAGTATTTATATTTGTTGTCGTACAGACAACTGAAATAGCCGTGACTTTAATCTTATTTCTGAAATGTCGGGTATTGCGCTCTGTAGTTTTCTTTTACATGCTTGTTCTATGTAGCTCCATGTGCTGGTTATATGTAAAATGGTGTAAATACGAACAGGCATATATGTGAAACTTCTATATGGCACATGGTTGAGACACATCTCCATGTTTCTTGATGCGTGTATATGAAACTTCAGAGATATTTATGAAAGTGTGGAAGACATCACTGGATATATTATTTCTTTCATTTTTCATACTCATAAAATAAATATCAATGCATCATTTCGTAAGTGCATTATTTTAAGGATATTATCATATTAGCGCAATAGCTTTGGTTCATCTTGTATGTCTCTCCAATGCAAGCTGATTCTATGAAAATACACTTACATGCATGTGAAAGTAAAATTTATTAAACATTTTATGCTCAAAATGCTTAATATGAATCTTTGATATTAACTTACTGCTGAATATCAATTTTGTTTGGTTTATGATTGATATTATCCTTGTGTGCCATACTCTTATGGGAGCTTATTTGTGTTGACATTTCCGCACAATTCATGCATGTGCCTTAGAAGTGCAGATGGATAATCACTCCATTGTCTGGTTCTTAAACAAAATGGTAGGCTGAATATTTGGGATTTTATTTTCTTATGTTTGAGCAGTTGAGATTATATTTTTGTTGTTCGGCCATTAATGTTCTAATAAGTGCGATATATTATTGTATGAAAAAGAATGATTCATATAGCCGACCCCTAAAATTTGGGATGAAGGCTTGTTGTTGTTGTTGAAATGCTTTGAAACTCACATAAACATTTTCAGTTTTTGTTGTTCTTAGGTGTGTGCAATCATGCCTTTCACCTCCACTGCATTAGTAGGTGGCTCAAGAAGCGTCCTGTCTGTCCTTTAGGTGAGAGCAGTAACATATCCCAATTTTCTTTGCTCCATAATTTTTTTCCCGTGAAGTGTAAGTGCAAGTGATTTTTTTCTGGAACAAATGTGATTTATTTATTTATTTTTATGCAGATAACCAAGAGTGGGAATTTGAGAATCATGGGCACTAGACTTCCATTGCGTTCGTCTGGAGGAGCACTTAAATTCAATGCCTCTTTTGGTTTAGAAACCCAAAAATACTCTTTAAATCATAAACACAAGAGGCAGCTTACGTGCACATTTTACTTTTGAGTTCATTACGACACACAGTAGTTTCTGATTGCTTTTGTTAATATGCGATGATGTGTATATGCGGTTGATGCATATTTAACAAGAGCATGAGAAGTTAAGTGCCTGCATGTCATGTTTCAGAGCTAATGTCCTGAGACGGTTTTGTGGAATAAACTTTTTGTTAGAGACTCTGTGGGATCGAAACGATTGGCTTGAATGGATTGGCACCTATGCTGACGCATCCGCTATTGTTTGTGGCTTTCAATTTGGCCGCACATTATGGATTTAAAAAAGAGTCCAGGTATACATCTTAAAATATCTGAACACATGATCAATGACTTAAAATAGCTAGTTACCTCTTTTTTTCATTTAGTGCATTTGTAAAAAGTTTGGTGTTTTCCTGTTCTTTGTGCGTGTCATCAGTGAATCCAATCGATTGTTGCAAACTGTATCTATACGAGTACTGTTGCATGCTATTGCTAGCTTTGTATAAAACCTTGAACTGCGAGCAGCTTGTGACTCGAGAAAGGCCTTAGAATGCAATTTAGGTTATGTTGTTGAATGAGATTGATTGTTGTAGAAAGAGGAGAGCTTTTGACCATCCTCTACTCTGTTATAAAGTTGAAGACTTGTAAGTTACTGATTCAGATCTAGAATTCTTTCAAAATAGTTTCTTGCTTCTCATATTTTGTAGTATCCCTGATTAGTGGCGTATCCCAAATAGAGATAATGGAAGGCGAAGGCCCTACTGGGAAATTCCTTATAGGCTGTGGTCAAAAGTCGAACACTCCATTTTTTAACTATCTGCATAAGTAATAGGTTTTCAAGAATAGAACACGTTTACATCTCAAAATGAATGGTAAAAAGGTGTTCGAATCACATAAAATTTGGTGCATGTACACCTTACATGATAAATATCAAGATGGACGGTGGCGATGGTGGGAAAATATAGTGAAGGGTAGACATTTTTTTGACATCATAGCCTCTTAGACGGACATTTGTTCTCCAATTTTCTCCCCCAAATATTTACATGTAAGGTTCTGAACACAGATATATACGCTAAGTTTATATGGACATATACTCTGAGCTTACACCATTTGTTGCGTGTACCACCTCAAGTGATTCATAAGCAACCCATATGCTCATCGATCAAAACCCTTAAAAGAGAAGGGGTTAAAGTGCTATACTGAGTAAACTTTTTTTTTTCTGGGTGTGGGGGTGGGGGTGGGGTGTGTGGGGGGTGTGTGTGTGTGGGTTTGGGGCAATTACCTTTAAAATCTGACTTTTTTTTCCTTTGCCCCTCATCAAATAGTTGCAGCCAGTGCAGTCAGAGAAAAGAGCTTTTGAGGAGGAGCGCTCGAGCATTAAAATAGGTGGAATATAAAGTAGCAGCAGGCGGCGGCGGCAACACAACATATATTGTAAGGGAAGAAATATTGATGAATTGCGAAGAATGTGAGCCGACGGTACAACAATGGTGCGTGTGCAAGGATCATCACACTCCAGCAAGGGCTAGATGTCTCAAGGAGTACAGTTACCCTGATTGCACCGATACATATAGAAAGAGAAGAAGGCCGGTGAGTTTGAGTGGGAATAAACATGAGTATAATTCCAAAACCATTCTGGATTTCTGTTAAGGTTGTTCTATTCTATTATATGGTTGTGTCAATTTGTTGTAGAGAGCTTTAACATTTATAAAATCAGGGGTGTAAATAATTATTTCTTTTTCTTGTAACTCAAGTGTAAATGAACGAGGGATAAATTTTACACATATGATGAGCGTATCTTCTCATAGCGATTCTGTTTCAAACAATTTTCGAGGATAATGTCTCCATTTATGCTTCATTAATGTTTCGGAACATGTTAATGTTCCCAGTATTCTCTTTCCTGGTTTGTGTATTGAAATGACGTGGATTCGGTAGTTAGCCAGCAGGCTTACCTTCTTAACAATGGCATAGTCAATGGATAGGGCAAGTGATATATGCAACCCTGCATATGTCGTCTCCATCTATTTCTTTATTTGTCTTTAAGTTTAGCAGACTAATACGTTCTCTTTATCTTTTATTCCTAGATAATCTTTGAATGTATTAAATGTTGTTCTGATAAAAATAATTCTCCTGAAATCTATATTTTTAAGGTGAATCGCTGTAATAAAGAACTTTCAGTTATTTTAGTGAAAAAATTCTGATGGTTTGGTGTAATTTAGCTCTTGACGTCATTGCGGTTCTAGTTATGGAAAAACTTCCAAGTTTGAGTACTTCCACAACTCAGGTTAAGTGTATGAATTTGTTTGTCACGTTGTTATTGACCCCAGTCCTGACCCTAAGACCTCGCTCTCCCTCCCTCCATCCTCGACTCTTGCGACCTAATCCGACGGCCACCTTGTCTCATCCGGCAAACTCCTCCAACCAGCAGCGAGATCTCCAGTGAAGGCGAAATGATTAATTCAAAGAGTCATCTCATCCAAACGTGTACACAAGAAAAACTAGCATTAAATAATAAAATAAAATAAAATAAAAAAAAGCATCAAAAATAGAAGAAAAACCACCGTGATGTACGGATAAGATCCTTTTTTCGGGTTAATTGCTAAATAATACCTCAATGTATCACCTACTCTGCACTTATATACCTTATTGATTTTTTCACTGTCTGGACCCAATCCTTTTTTCGGGTTAATTGTTAATGATCTAGTGATATTGAATATCCTCAATCAACAAACAAGTTTTAGATCTAAAATATTACATATAAAAAGAAAAAGGACGGGGCAAAAAAGACTAAATAAATAAAAATTAATTTGAAAAAGAATAAATAAATGGACCCAAATATCGACCCCGACCTTTTTCTTAACGAATTTTTGGGCTTTGAAAAACCCCTTGCGATAAAACCGATCCCATCCTTTTATCTTTGTATTTTGCCCCTCTCCCACGTTCTCAATTCCCAAACCAAATCCCTGCCTGGACCCTATCTTCTCTCCAACAACAGCAAACAACAGCAAGTCAGCAACATTGCCTCCTCTCCTCCTCATACAAAAACAGCAACAGCTCTTGAGAAGGTACAAAATTATTTTGTTTATAATTTGCAAGTTTGCAGCCAAGGCACCTAAAATTTGTTGGGTATTTTACTGAAATAATTGTTTAAATGAACACTTTTACAAAATGAAGTATTTTTCAAAATATTTTCCAATGAAGAACTCTTATATAAAATTATATAAACAATGAATTGAAAAAGTTTAGAATCCGAGTATGTAGATATGAGGCACGTGGTTAACTGCGCTGCCCTAAAAACGTATAGCCATCCTCCGTACAGGTTTTGCCGACATACACATTTCCAAGATACAACATTCTCGACCCGTCCGATTTCCCCGTTGAGTACGAATCACAAGGAAAGTTTTGATTTTGATATCGTTGTTAATTAGCATTTAGTGGAATAAACATAATCAATAGATTTTTGTATCTGTCATGAGATGTATAGACGTCTGCAGTTCAAAATTTTCTTCACCCGACATCTATAGTTCAAATATTTCCTTAAGGAGATGTCTACCCATACGTCTGCCATTCCTAATGACATGTGTTGGATTTAAGGGAAAGAGAAATATGGTTATGACACTAGTATTGGAAAATACTAGCCATAACTTCATTCACTTTCTCTTTCATCCTAGGAGAGAAAAAAAGGATAGAGAGAAAAGAGAGTTGCATTCTCTGTGTCTTCTTCTTGCTTTCTAGCACATTGTGAGAGTGAAGTACAAAAATGGAGATTTGAAATCTGGAAATTTTCTTTACCATAGGTCTGGTATATCAAATTCTTAAACACATTTTTGAGTGATCTTTTCTTCGCAATTTAGCCATTCACACCTTCACAACTTTAATTTTGGATCTTTTAATATTCCGATTTAATAAATCCATCAAAACAAAAAAATCAATATTAAATTATATATAGATTTAATCGGAAATGATATAACATTCCCCTACAAAGATTCAAAATTATAATATATAGTATAAAATACTTTAATTTTAAAAGAATGAAATGATATAAGAAAAATAATCAAAACAAAAACAAAATAAAATGGATACTAACTTATTGTGCATAAATGAATGTGTACAAAATTTGAACAAGTATTTTAGTGTTGACTATGCCTGACCGAAAGATAATAGATCTTGGAAACTATTCTTTTGTGACGGTCATTTATATATCACACATACAATAAGAGACGTGATATCTTAGTATGCGGGTGTGCGCTATTAATGGTCATGCGCAGAACCTTGATTCTCATGAAGCAACTAGAGATTAGCCTAAATCTTCAAACCGCGGCTTCACGACGCTTCACTTAGGTGATGTCTCAGGAGGTACCAAGGTGCGAGAAATACCTCAACAAAGTTATATCTTCGACATCATTAAAAGTATATACTTATCCTAATGCCACAAATAGAGTACATTCCTTCATCATAGGATTGAGTCGGAAATCAATTCTTAATAAAATTTGTACTCCGAATCGCTGTCACTCCCGGCTGATTAGGTCACATCAAGGGTTTTGTTTTTCCTATTGGAAACCTTTATCGTGGGATCTCCAGTCAAAAAGGTTGGATTCCCGCTCTTGGTGATATATATAGGCATTAAGCTCATCCCTCTAGATGAAAGTAAGACCTGTCAAATTTTGCTGAGAATATACAAATAATAATGATACAACATTATTATCCTTGTGTTCTTTTATAGTCGCATATCTCATTTGCAAATATCGATTCATTTTTCTATTGCAATTTTCTTGATTTAATAAATCCAATAAGGATCTATTATCATAGTGTACACTTACGGCAGATATAGGTTTTGGAACACAAGGTAATCGAGAGATTAAATATTTGATCCATTCTACTTCTTTACAAGTAGTATCCAACGCAATTAATTCAGAATCTATCGTGCTTCTAGCAATAATAGTTTGTTTTTTAGATCCCCAAGTGACGGCTGCACCGCCAAGCAAAAATACATAGCTACTGGTGGATTTCACATCGAGTGAATCAGTTACCCAGTTGGTGTCACTGTATCCTTCGATTATATCAGGGAAACCAGAATAAAATAAACTATAATCTAATTTTCCTTTTAGGTATTTAAAAATGCTCACATCAATGATCTTTATTTGGGTTACTAGTGTATCTGCTAAGTTTAGAAACTTTATAAGGAATATCGAGTCTAGTACGATTAGCAAAATAAAGTAAACTACCAATTATTTGTGCGTATTTATTTTGTAACACGGGTTCACCACTATTTGTAGTGAGATGTAAGTTTGAATTAAAAGGTATGGAAACCTATTTGACATCAAAATAATTAAATTTCTTAAGTATTTTCTCAATAGCATGTGATAAAATCAAATCTATATCATTATCACATCTAATTAGTTTCATACCAAGAATAAGGTCTGCATTACCTAAATTTTTCATGTCAAAGTTAGAAGTTAAGTATTGTTTTACATGATTTATTATTTTAAGCGATGTACCAAATAATAAAATATCATCTACATATAAGCATAAAATAACATACCCATTTTCAAATTATTTATAATAAAAATCATTTATTATATTGATTAATAACAAAACCGTAATTTAAAATAACTTGATCAAATTTTGTATGCCGTTGCTTTAGAGTTTGTTTAAGACTATAAAGTGATTTAATTAATTTACAAACTTTATGTTCTTGGTCTTTAACAATAAAGCCTTTCGGCTGTTCCATATAAATTTATTCTTCTAAATATCCGTTTAAGAATGAAGTTCTAACGTCCATTTGATGAATTAAAAGATCATTAATAAACGCAAATGCAATCAGAACACGCATAGCAGTTATACGTGCAACGGGAGCATAGGTATCGAAGAAGTCAATGCATTTTTTTGTGTATAGCCTTTAGCAACCAACCTAGCCTTGTATTTTTCTATAAATCCGTCAGTTCTAAGTTTTCTTTTAAAAATCCATTTACATCCTATAACCTTATTCCCTTGTGGTAAAATAGTCACAACCCATGTATTATTTTGCATAATAGAGTCTATCTCATTTTGAATAACTTAATTTCAAAACAGCGCTTCGTCACCGGACATAACCTCGGTATATCTAGATGGCTTTCCTTCAATCAAATAAGTGAACATATGCTCACCAAAATTCTTTTCTTTCCTATTTCTCTTTGATCTTCGAAGTTCGGGTTCGGATAAGGAATATTAGTCTCACAAGGTTCACTAGAATGAGAGTGTTCATCTAAGTCAGAGGGTGTTATAGTTAAAGGGCTGCTAATGTTTGGTTTAAAAGGAAAAATCTCTTCGAAAAAGGTTGCGTCGTGAGATTCTAAAATGGTATCTGGTATATCGGATTTAACCACTAAAAATGTATAACTGTTACTATTTAGAGAATAACATATAAATACGAAATATACAGTTTTGGGATCTATTTTTCTCTTTTTAGGTTTGAGGATTGAAACTTTCGCTAAACAATCCCAAACCTTAAGATAAGTAATATTAGGTGGTCTATTTTTCCAAGGTTCATAAGGAGTACGGTTACCGAATTTTTGAGATATTCTATTTAGAATATAACATGCGAATAAAAGGGCTTCCCCCCACATATTCTTAAAAACACCAGAACTTAGTAACATTGAATTTACCATATTTATTAATGTTCTATTTTTTCGTTCCGCTATACCATTAGACTGAGAAGAGTAAGGTGCAGTCATCTCATGCCTAATGTCGTGCTCTTTGCAAAATATAGTAAATTCATTAGAGGTATATTCACCCCCACAATCCGACCTAAGAATTTTAATGGTTTTATCATTTTGATTTTCAACCTCGGATTTATAAATTTTAAATTTATTCATAATCTCATCCCTTGTTTTAATAAGATATACAAAGCAATTTGGAATATTCATCAATAAATGTTACAAACTATTTATTGCCACCTCTGGTAGGAGTGTAGGGTGTTTTTCGTCACTCCATTGAGATGGGAAATACGCACCGCTTGTCAGGCGTATACAGATTCCCCCTGCCTAGGGTAGACCGGGGTTTATTGATTATGGGGATCCGAATCTCCGGCAGCCGCAGACTAACCTACCGTTAATTACCCTCACCTTTGAAGCGAAAGAACCTCCGATTGACGGATCAAACTAGTCATGCGAACTCAATGTGTAGTGTACGATATTGTATTTTGGACGTATTGGGGGCCTCGCAGAGTTTAGGGGGTCCCACTACCCGGATAGCGGGCTGGGGGTCAAGGGGTTAGCAACCCCTTTGCGGGGTGCGGGACAACGCCCCGTTAGAAATTTTTTCTAATGGAGGATGTGTTTTTAGTGTGGAGCGTGAGGGAAAAAGAGAGGTGAGGAGCATCGTAGAGACACGTGAGTGGCGCATGGGCGTTGGGCGTCCGCGGTCATGTGCATGGCGCGTGGGCGCCGGGCGCCCACGGGCCACGTACGGGGCGTCGGGTGCCCGCGGCCACGTACAGGACGCGTGGGCGCCAGCGCCTCACGCGCTCAACACGTGGGCGGTGGGCGCCTACAGAAAAATGGGCTTAGCCCCCTCCCGGGACTAGGAGTTAAACTCCTGAGGGACTTTGGAAACTCCCAGAAAAAAGAAGGATTTTTATTTTTATGGAGTTAAATTCCCAAAAGGGTTTTGAGTGGAGTTAAACTCCTAAAATGATTTTATTTATAGAGTTGAACTCCCAAATATCTTCGGGGATGATCGAAGGGGACCCTTTTCTTTTTCCTTAGGCCCTGGATCCTATCTTAAGTCTCGGATCTTCCCCAAAGTGGGATTTTGTGAGATGGGGCTCCTTTTTCCTTCTCTTTGTTGGCTGGATCTTGAAGAAAAGAGGGTGAGACTTAAAAATCTTCCCTTTTAAAGATTTGATGGGAGATCTGAGCTCCCCTTCGTAGGTTTTATGGTGAAAAATTATTTCTTTTTGGAAAAGGAAGAGTTAAACTCTTGATTTAATTCAAAAAAGAGAAGAAGGTTTAAAACCTTGAGGAAAGAGAAGGAAGCACAAAAACCCTAATTTTTGAAGGGAATCAATTATTCTTTTTCATTTTATTATAATATTGCCTTATATAGACTTACAAGTTTACATATAGCCCTTTGGGCTTTACAAAATGACATTTTGCCCATCTCATGCCTCATGTGCTTATTTCTTTTGCATATGAACCATGGGCTTTATAAAAATTTAGCTTTATACCCATTTTCTTTACATTTATTCATAAAAATTACATAAAAATTATTTATTACATAATTTTCACTTTGGCATGGGGTAGGTCGGCCGCGGGGCTCGACTCGGGCATAGTCCTACTTGACTTGGGTTTGGGTCCGCTTACTTGGGGTTGACTTTGAGTTTGACTTGGTCAACCGGGGTGTAATTTTTGACCCCAACAAGGAGTACTGGTAGAATCGTAAACATCCGAGTGTATAAGTTCTAATAAATTGGTATTTCTATGTACATCTTTAAATGGCTTTTTGGTTTGCTTGGCATTAACACATATTTGGCATTTCTTATTCATATCAATTTTGTAAGTAGCAATTAAATGCAATTTCATCATGTGCATTAAAGTACGATAATTTATATGCCAATCTATCATGCCATAAACTAGAACTTTCAATATTTAAAATAATATGATCTTTATTATTAGAAATATTATACGGGATTACATGCAATTTAAATAGTCCATCACACATATATCCTTTACAAATAAACATGGTGTTTTGAGTTATTACAAATTGAATACAATCAAATACTAATTTATATCCTATCTTCACAAGCACAGAACCGCTAATCAAAATTCTTCTAATGTGGGGAACATATAGCACATCTTTCAAGGAAATTATTTTGCCCGAGGACAATTTGAGTGATATATTTCCAATTCCCATGATAGGTGCCGCCGATTAATTTCCTAGTGTTACACATCCCTCACATTTATCCTGAAAGGTGGTGAACAATGTCAAATCATAACAAATATGAACATTAACATCAGAATCAACCCACCAATCAAATGAGATAGTTGTAAAATTTATAATATATTTAGAGACAAATCTTAGTGATGAATTTTCACCACCATCAAGCACATTTACTTGTGGTTTTGTGATTCTATTTGTATTCTTGACAGGGCCTTTCTTCTTGAAGAAACATTTTGGAGCCGAATGGTTCATCTTCCCACATACAAAGCAATATTTCCCCTCTTGATTTTGAGACTTTGTAAAGTGGCTTGGACCTTGGCTTTGACTTGGCCTTTTCTTTTTAATTTGTTTCTTTTGGGTTTAAAATTATTGGCATAACCATTATTTGATTTTGAAAAGTTTTTGGTAAGATTTATTTTAGGAACATTCTCTTTTATAGGTTTAACATTTGACCTATGTTGATCTTCCACTCGAATAGAATTAAGAACTTCAAAAAATGATAAAGAGTGTTGGATCATTCTAAGATGATTGTTCACCGCCGAAAATGGAGATGAACCGGGATGGATCGTCTTGGTTGAATTTGGGGGTAGATGCTATTTGGATTTATCCGTCCACCTCTCCGAACATGCCAAGTTGATTTATGGCACCGCGTATCGGAGGTTTGGACGGATGCGGCCGTTGCAGCAGACTTTGTCAGATTCCCCCTAGTTTGCAAGGGGTTTTTGATTGTGGGGACGCTTTTCCCAGCAGTCGCAAACCCTGCAGTTAATTACGTTATCGCATCGCGATAACCACTTTCTCCTGCTTCAGAAGTTCACTTCGTGTCGTGTGTGTTTGTTTTATTTTTGGTTGCCCGTGGATTGTATACGGAGACTAATTTATGTTGTTGCCCGTGGGGCGTAGATTAGTCTAAATCCGTATATCTTAGATTTGGGTTTGGATTGATTTAAGGATCGTTGATCTGCTTTGAGATCAAGATCGACTTAAATGTATGTGAGCATTTTGGAGCTCAGTTGGTTTTTTGTTAAGGATACGTTAGTCCAATTTGAGACTAAGATCTACTTAACAGGGTGTTAGGATCATTTTTGCTTCAGATCCAACAAGAGAGCATTTAGGCTCTGTTTTTTTAGTTTAAGGACGTTTCGGTCCCTTATTGCCATTTTGGAGGCGAAGTTGTAGTTTGAGAACATTTCGGTCCGTTGATCACCATTTTTGAGGTGAGGTTTTAGTTTAAGGACGTTACGGTCCGTTGTTAGTTTAGGGATATCTCGGTCCATTGTTCATCTTGCGTGCACGTGTATTTTTTACGTGACGAGATGTACGGTGATGATGTGGGATACACCCATTTTGAGGTGTGGTTTGGTTTAAGGTGTGCACGTTATCTTGGGAAGTGCACAAAAAATAGTTGATTGTCGGGACCCGCCACCTCTTTGACGACGTTGAGAAATTACAACGACATGTATCAGAGGTGTAGAGAGATGTACCCTTGAACGAATTCCCGTATTTGAAGGAAAAAGGAATCAGTGGTAAACCCAGAAGTCATTAGTCGTATTTTGAGACTAAGACTTCCTCAGGTGTAGAGAGAGTTCTTCTTCCTTAGTTGAGGAATTACAACGACATGTATCAGAGGTGTAGAGAGAGTTCTTCTTCCTTAGTTGAGGAATTACAACGACATGTATCAGAGATGTAGAGAGAGTTCTTCTTCCTCGAGAATTCAATTCTCTGTTCTTTCTGAAGCTTATGGGGGGTTCCTTCTTTTGAGATTTGAAGTCTTGGGGCCTTTATATAGTAGTGGCAAGTCTGTTGATTAGTTGAAGAAATCTCTCATTAAGAGATTCTAATTGATTTTGGAGATTTTACCCACCGTTGGATCTTTTGATCCAAGGATTTCTGTTTTACAGAAAGTATTTTCTTGTTTTTAACAAGATTAGGGAAATATTTACCCATACAGAATTTATTCTGTAGATCGGTGATTCTTTAATCACCATTAGATTTTTAATCCAACGATACTCTGTTTTACAGAGGGAAATCTTTCTTGTTTAGAAAGATTTGAGGAATATTTCCTCTAAACAGAATTTAATTCTGCATCCTGATGATTTATCGTCTCCGTTGGATCTTTGATCCAATGGCTCTGCTTAACAGAGACTAGAATCTAATTCTACAAGGCGACGACGCTCACGTGCCGTGCACATGGGCGCTGCTTAAGATTTTTGTGTGCTTTGCACACGGGCGCTGCTCATATAAGAGTTTTTAACTTAGGTGCTGGCGCCCTCGTAGAAGGCCCGTAAGGCGCTGCTTAAGATTTTTGTGTGCTTTGCACACGGGCGCTGCTCATATAAGAGTTTTTAACTCTGGCGCTGGCACCCTCGTAGAAGGCACGTGAAGCGCTGCCTCTTGAGCTTTGAATAGAGCTTTGCTTTTTTATTGGGGGAAACAAATGCCCCCCCACCGTTGTTCTCAAATGGCTCACACGTAAGTGCAGCGGTGTCATCTTTTCCACCGTTTGATCTTCTTGGAAGTTGAACCGTCTTCCTGTGCCTATAAGTAAGGTCTTTGGCCCTTGAGATTACCGCTGTTCATCTTCCCTTCATCTTTCTCTGAGAATTTAATTCTCTTTTCAGAGCTCAGATCTCTATTCAAAGAAATTCTCTTTATAGTCAAAACTCTGTCAAAGTTTTGGTAAGAACCATGACCATGTCCTATTGTTTAAGGAATCTCTTCATGTTTTAGGGTTTTAACCCGTTAATAGAGCTTTGCTATTCTTTTGTAGTGATTAGATTGTAGATCTTAAAAAATGTTTTAGGGTTTCTTAACTCGTTAATCAGAGCTTTGCTCTTCTTTTATAAAGATCTCTTAGAGTTCTAAGATTTTTCTTGCAGATCTTGAAGATCTTAGGATTTAGCTTTGCTTTTGAAGGTTCTGGGATATTATCCCATTGTTTTACAGAGTTTGGCTCTGAAAATTTTTTGGGAATTTTATTCCCTTCTTAATTTTCTTAACAGATTTGAAATCTGTTTGCAGGGCATGGTTCTCGAGGGAGTTTAACTCCTCAATCCAATGATATTTTCTCATTAAATGATAATCCTTTTGGATTCTATTCTTAATGAGTGATTGCCCCATCATTGATGGGGCGTTACCTTAATTTTGTGGGCCCCTGATTGATAGATTTTTGGTATGCTAGTTTTAATTACCGCAATTAAGATGGTTTCGCTTGGTAGCTAGTCGGATGAGTACGGGTCGGTCCATGGAGAGATGTGAATCTTTTTCTTAGTGTTTTAACGAGTTAAGTCCAAATGTCCGAGTTTGTTCAAGATTAACTATGTGCTAAGTATGTATGATAAAAGAGCTTGTTAGGGTTAGGATTAGGTTAGTTTGAGTTAGGAGTTTGCTCACTTCTTTCGTTTGCCACTCTTAATATCGATGTTACGGTAATCGGCAACACCGGGGATTGGCACGACTAGGAAGGAAACTTGTGAGTATAAGCTAGGCTTTCCAACGCTTAGTTCCTTCTTTTTGGTCCTTGTCCGTCCGTTCTTGGCTCTTAGCCATAACCTCCAGTCAATTCAGCCACAACCGGTCTCACTAGGATGTCACCGCTATCATGTAGGATAGGGTTCCGTAGGGAGTGGATTGTGATTGTCTTGACGGGAGTTCGAATCAAGATGTTGGGAAAACAAAAGAGTGAGAGAGATTTCCTTCTCTCAAACTTTCCTTATTCTACTCTAACAAGTGAGAAACTACTCACCCATTATAAAAAAAAAAGAAAATAAAACAAATAAAGAAGATGGAAAGAAATGAGGTAGAAAATTACAACTAGCTATTTGGGACATCACTTAAGCAAGGATCACACTTAAGCATCATGGTTGCAAGGATAAAAAGAAGAAGAAGAAGAACAAACAATAAAACAACAACTACTTAACAAAGAGAATTACAAGTAACAAATATAAGAACTAAATTATAAGACATGCATATGAAAAGAACTTTTCTTTATTCATCATTCACTCAAAAGCTCACTACAATGTTAATGGAGGAAAGATGGAGAAGGAAAAGAAGTTACAAACTAAACTAGTCTAATCCTAACAAAAGAATAAGCATGCTCACTTGGCTTGAAACTGGGCTATTTATAGGCAGATAGACAAAACCCTAGGGCCAAATTCTGAGCCCATACACAATTACAAAAGTACCCTGAAAATATCTTCTGACTCCAAGTTGACTCGGCCGCGGAACCGCCGCATAAATGTCACATCGACCGCGGTTCCTCGGCGATTTGGATGATTTTCTTTCTCGTTTTTTCTGAGTTTTTCCATGTTGCTTTCTTGCTTTGTTTAGTACACTTGGTTTTTAAGAATCATTCCATTTTTCTCCCAGATTCTCAACAGTCCAAAAAGATGAAAGAATGTGGACCTTTTGCCTTGATTTTCTTGAGCTCCGCGTTATCATCTCGATTCTTGTGTTGCCTCTCTTGTGCTTTATGCATGAATGACCTTTGATTGACATTTGTCTCTCAATCTGGTAGGCGGCACCTGACAGATGGTGAGCAGAAACCCGTATTTTTATCTGTGGTTGGCAATTGTCCTGAATTTGTCGTGACTGCTCCTGATTTTCATTGTTTTGAACTGAGAACCTGTAACCTGTAATTCTGTAGCAAACACGGATCAAAGGTACCAACCTATATGCAATGCGATCAAGAATGGGTGGTATAAAAGTGCAAAATTCTGATATGAACAAATACCCCCAAACTTAACTTTTTCTCATCCCGAGGAAAGCCATTTTATTCCCAAAAAACTCACTTTCGTAGGTATCACGGTTGCACTTAGCGTGTGCAACAAGCCGTTAAACCCCTAGGTTGCCCTAGAGGAAGAGTTTTGTCTCCTGAGGGTTTTCAGCGGATACTACCCACAAAATCCAGTCAAGTTGGCCGTCGACTCTAGTCCTACAGTTTAGCATTCTAGCTAGAAACTCTGTCATCCTAAGTTAGAAATATCCATCCCTTATTCTTCACACCTCCTATTCATTTAATTTAAAATCCTATACGTTTTGTCAGTTTATAAAGTTCTCAGTATCTCTTGAGTTTTCCTTCTAAAGCGCAGTCTTCAATCCAGAATTTTTATCATCTCTACGGAAGATATAAGGCATATTCTTCATTCCTATCTCTCTTCTAAATGTCGATCATATACCCTTACGTGTGTGCAATATCACCCATATACTTGGAAATCCAATTCAAGTTATAGTACCCTTGCCTTAATACCTAGTACTACTTCTTTTCATTAATGATGGACGGATTCACTTACACATCTTTCATGCGACTATTACAGCTTCCTGAGGTATTAATCAGTCGATTACTGAATGTGTGAGCTTAAAGCGTAAATAGCAGTTTTCAGGTCTTGTACTTTTTCTTTTTTTTTCTTTTCTTTTCTTTTCTTCCAAGACCGGATATATTTTTCAATGATGCTTTTTTGGTGGTTAGATTTAAATACCGTTTTTTCTTTCATACTAGGTTTTCAGGCAAGAGTATTTCTAGGTATCCTCTACTATCCCAAGTTTCAAGGTGCGTGTATGTGCGATTTGTAGGGTATATATTTTCTGAATTTGGACTCAAGAATCGGAACTATTTTTCAAACTTACTCTTCAAATAAAGCTTTCAATACTTTTCCTTTATTTCAACTTAGCTCAAGAACTGAACTCAAGATTACTTACTTCTAAACAAACTGCAAAGCCGCATATTTACTATAGTTATACTTCAAGGAAGGTTATTTTTAGGGTTTTCAATTACTAAGTATAGGATTTGGTTATTTCTAACTAGTCAACCTTCATGTCGAACTTGAGTCTAAATAACCAACATTGATTTTTTTTAAATTTTTTTTAATAAGGGATAACAATGCAATGCAGAAATATAAACATGATGCGATGCGGAATTTAAACATGCAAATAAAAGAACAAATATTTACAACAACAACAAAAAATGTGCAGATGCAGAATACATGGATAACTATTTACAGCAAACCCCACCCCCAAACTTACTCATAGCAGTGCCCTCACTGCTGCCTACTGCATCTCCTAGAACCAGACGCAGTACTGCTCGTACCGGCTTCACCGGTAGCAGCACCATGACCCCTCGATCGCGCTCTCTCTTCTCGTGCCAACAGGGTAGACATCCTCTGCTCAAGACTCGTGATACGCTGATCAAAAGTAGTCATCAGTCCTAACACTCTCTCGACCCTCCTATGAGTACGCCGCAACAAGCGTTCTTGCTCGGCGGGGATCGGCTCCTCATCGCTTGCTGTGGAGCTCGAGCTGGGGGTCTCTGCCATAACATTCTCGGCCAGCTCGGTGCGCGACCATAACCCGCGAATTCTATTGTATGACGTGGACACACCCTCAAGCAGGGGTCGAATGGGAACCCCATCATTCATAAAAGCATCGAACTCCTCAACAGAAAGGAAATAGCGACACAATTGTGTCACTAACATTAGGCACGGATAATTGGATGCCCCCTTACCGGCGCCAATCGAGTGCAAAAGCACGGTGCACATGTCATAGCTAGGGTTTTTCATCATTAATGTGTGCACTATGTGTAGGGATGGAGTGAAAAAGGTGGTGTTATGCAAACTTCCAAAGATATTATTTTCTGCCCAACGGCACACGGTTAAGATATTTGCATACAGCGTACGTGCCTGGATTCCTTTCCTGGGTTTCCTAGAACAACTATCGCCCATCAACGGCATGTAATCCTCAAAGCGAAGGGGTTGGTCGTGTGCGAGGATACGGGGTATCAAAGTGACTTCATGAATGAAGTTCTTATCTATAATAATTTCCCGATTCCCCCCAAAACAAGCGTATAAACCCGTATTTTGCTAAACAACCTTCCTACATGCTCTCAAAGAAACGAGCAACGAGATTCGGAAGCACGAACGCGTTTGGATGGCTATACAATAGGAAATTCCATCCGCGTTTCCGAATTTCATCACTAAACTAACTACCATACACGTTATGGGCAAACAATTCAGAGAAATCCTGTTCAAACTGAACACTATGAGCTATGAACAGAAAACGCAAAATTTATAGATCTAAAGAGAGGAGATAGGGAACAAACCTCCTCTGAAAATTTCAGAGGGAGAAGTGGCAGGTCGGCGGCGGATTGAGTTGATTGCTTTACAAAAGCCTCTAGACTCCGTTCTAGCGAGGAAGTCTTATCGTTATTTGATGGAACAAAGTTGTTTTGAGGAAAAGAATTATTGCAGGGTGCAAAGTTGTTCGTCGGATTTTGAAAAGGTTGGGGTTGGAAAAGCTACTGAAATTATTGTTGAGCTTGTTGTTGAGGAAGAGGAGGCCTCTGGAAGTTTTTCTGGCCTTGGAATTGATGCTAGTTCTGATTCCAGGCGAAATTAGGGTGGTTCCTTCAACCGGGATTGTATGTGGAAGAGTATGGATCGTTTTTTGGTCTTTGCTGAAATGCAGTATTAACCTGATCCTGTCCTTGTGATGGTGGATTGTAAGGATACTCTTCGGTCAAATGAGATGGATCCGAACAACAAGTGCAAATGGTACGATGGGGAACAGGGGCAGGAGAAGGAGATGAGAATTTGCTCTTAATTGCTTCCAGTTTCCGCGTGATTACAGCCATCTCGGCCTTTATTGCAATTGAGATATTGAGTTGTTGAACTCCTATCCTAGAGAGACCTGAAGAAGAAGAAGTTGAGGTGTTCGGTCGGGTGCTCTCCCACTGCAACGTTTGCTCCGCAAGATCGTCAAAGAATTGATAAGCCTCTTCGTCAGATTTGGACAGGAAGTGGCCCTGACAGATGGTCTCCATCAACTGTCTGGTTGCTGGATTCAGTCCCTCATACAGAGTTTGGCAAAGTTGCCATTTCTCTATGCCGTGATGAGGACACTGAACAAGGAGCTCCTTGTACCGGTCAAAGCACTTCCAAAAAGGTTCGATTGGAAGCTGGCTAAATTGATTTATTTCATTTCGGATCCGTGCGGCCTTATGATTCGGGTAGAATTTCTTCGGAAACGCTTTTACAAACTCGTCCTAACTGGTTATCGAATGAGATGCGGTGCTATACAACTACTTTTCAGCAAGGTCACACAAGGTGAAAGGAATAACTCGTAGCCGTATAGCATCATCAAGCAGTTAGGTTGTCTTCATCATCGCACATACGTTCTGGAATTTATTGATGAAGATGTAGGCATCTTCGGATTCAAGACCGTGAAATTTTGGCAGCATGTTGATGAAGTGGGGCTTAATTTTGAAATTATCCCCATTGCTCGGTGGAAAAGAAAGACAAGTAGGGAGTGCAGCGCGGGTAGGATAGAAACGATCCTGGAGCGCAATTCATTGTGGCGCTGCTGGATGTGGTTGCGGGTTATTCGCGCCAAGTGGAGGTGGAGTTATTCCCGGGGGAGGTAAAGTGATGTTAGGAGGAAATCCCGACATCTCGTAAGAAGAATTTGGTGACGATGAAAGTGAAGGTGAAGGTGAAGATGTATGAACAGAATCACAGTCAACGTCGGAGTTGGCCGGCAAAGGTAAGGGTGAAAGAGGCGTGAAAGGAGCCTCGACGTCGGAGTCGATCGCGTAGTCGGTAGCGACTAACGTAACGCGTACTAGACGAGCACTAGTGTTTTGAGTCCAACCGGACATACACTAAACAAGTTAGTGTAGTCAAAGCGTAGAATGTGAGGGTAAGGAAACGTCAATGGAGAAAAGTTGGTGAAATGTAGGTGAAATGGAAATTTGGCGACAAATGGTAAGTTTTATAATTTTTTTTGGTTTTTTTAGAGAGTTTTGAAAAATATATACGGATTTATGCACACAACTTCAAACAATCACAGTCACAACATACACAATCACACCTAGAGCTATGGTCTTCAAAGTGCACTAGACTGGTCCTAAATGTTCCAAAGTGACAAGTTGTGAGATAACCCTCAAATCGTCTCTTCACTGCCAATTGTGGCTAGATAACCACAAGTGAGGTAAGGAGGGTTCCGCTCATGAATCACCGTGAGACGGGCCTTTTAAAATTACCTCATCTCTTGTCTAGCATAGGCACCACAAAGTCAAGTTTAGATAAACGACGGAATGCCCACAACCTTCCTCTGTCCTATTGATCACGACAAGTCTTTAGTTGGCTGAGTCTAAATATTTTTTAATTAAGCTCAAGGGTAATGCGTATGCTTTTAGTGATTTTTGGGGTCTTAGGAAGGGTGATGAAATCCCCACCCAATCTGAATTGGTGTTACAGCCCCTTAAAGTCCGTATTATTTATGCAAAACAATAACAAACAAAAATCTAAAACACTTGCAAAAATTTTATTTGGCGGCGACGCAAAGAATCCTGCACAAAAATAGTTTTATTGAAGAGGGGAAGAGAGTTTGCGCAAAGAATACTGCAGAAAAAATAGTTCAGTGGAGTTCAGAGGGGGTAGAAAGAAGATTGAAATACTCACAAAAGTTTTTGGGTGCTGATGTGATAGGTTGACCGCGGTTCCGTGATCAAACCTATATCTTCGCCGCGGTCCCGCGGTTCAATAGACGATTTGGAGTTTCAAAATTCTTCTCTGTGCTAAATTTAATCTCCTCTTCTTGGTTAGAGCCCCTGAGTCTTGAATTGGTCACTGGATTTGCTCCAGAATTTGTACGGTGAGCTACGGTTTCGTCTTGATCCGCCGCAGTGTAGCCGCGAGATATGGGTCTAACTCCCCACGACTTTGGCACTGAACTTGATCTTCTCTCTATTCTGCACACTTGCACAAAAAGAATAAAAAATAACAAGATGATTTTTACAATTATATATATATATATATATATATATATTCACAAATTAACCCAAAACGACACAAAGAAATAAACTACCGTCTCCCCAGCAACGGCGCCATTTGATTGATAGATTTTTAATATGCTAGTTTTAATTACCGCAATCAAGACGGTTTCGCTTGGTAGCTAGCCGGATGAGTACGGGTCGGTCCACGGAGAGATAAGAATCTTTTTCTTAGTGTTTTAACGAGTTAAGTCCAAATGTCCGAGTTTGTTCAAGATTAACTATGTGCTAAATATGTATGATAAAAGAGCTTGTTAGGATTAGGTTAGTTTGAGTGAGGAGTTTGCTCACTTCTTTCGTTTGCTACTCTTAATATCGATGTTACGGTAATCAGCAATAACGGGGATTATCACGACTAGGAAGGAAACTTGCGAGTATAAGGTAGCTTTTCCAACGCTTAGTTCTTTCTTTTTGGTCCTTGTCCGTCCGTTCTTGGCTCTTAGCCATAACCTCCGGTCAATTCAACCATAACTGGTCTCACTAGGGTGTCACCGCTATCATGTAAGATAGGATGCCGTAGGGAGCGGATTGTGGTTGCCTTGACGGGAGTTCGAATCAAGATGTTAGGCAAAGAAAAGAGTGAGAGAGATTTCCTTCTCTCATACTTTTCTTATCCTACCCTAACAAGTGAGAAACTACTCACCCATTATAAAAAGAAAATAAAACAAACAAAGAATATGGAAAGAAATGAGGTAGAAAATTACAACTAGCTATTTGGGATCTCACTTAGGAAAGAATCACACTTAAGCATCATGGTTGCAAGGATAAAAAAGAAAGAAAGAAAAAGAAACAAACAAACAAACAAATAACAACTACTTAACAAAGAGAATTACAAGTAACAAATATAAGAACTAAATTATAAGACATGCATATGAAAAGAACTTTTCTTTATTCATCATTCATTCAAAAACTCACTACAATGTTAATGGAGGAAAGATGGAGAAGGAAAAGAAGATACAAACTAAACTAGTCTAATCCTAACAAAAGAATAAGCATGCTCTCTTGGCTTGAAATTGGGTTATTTATAGGCAGATTGACAAAACCCTAGGGCCAAATTCTGAGCCCATACACAATTACAAAAGTACCCTGAAAATATCTTCTGACTCCGAGTTGACTCGGCCGCGGAACCGCCGGATAAATGCCACATCGACCGCGGTTCTGCGGCACTTTGGATGATTTTCTTTCTCGTTTTTTCTGGGGTATTCCATGTTGCTTTCTTGCTTTGTTTAGTACACTTGGTTTTTAAGAATCATTCTATTTCTCTCCCAGATTCTCAACAGTCCAAACGATGAAAAATGTACTTTTTGCCTTGATTTTCTTGAGCTCTGCGTGATCATCTCGATTCTTGTGCTGCCTCTTTTATGATTTGTGCATGAATGACCCTTGATTGACATTTGTCTCTTGAACTGGTAGGTGGCACCTGACGGATGGTGAGCGGAAACCCGTATTTTTATCTGTTGTTGGCAGTTGTCCTGAATTTGTCGTGACTGCTCCTGATTTTCATTGTTTTGAACTGAGAACCTGTAACCTGCAATTATGTAGCAAACACGGCAAAGGTACCTACTTATATGCAATGCGATCAAGAATGGGTGGTATAAAAGTCCAAAATTCTGATATGAACAGCCCCTCTTGTCCCTTTCTTTTGAACTGCGGTGAAGTACAATTTTTATGTACCAAAGAGTGTTGAGTCCTGAACATAGTGTCGATAGATAATCCTTCTCCTTTTGTGCATGTACTATCGATTTCGATTCCTCCTTTCCTTTCGTACGTTCAGAGAGAGTGCTTTTGCCGATGCGCCCGTGGATCGGGAAGTCTTTGCGCTTATTAAGGATCATACCCAGAGCAAAAATCTCTTCATCTGTGGGGGTCATGGTATAGTCAGATTATCCGGGATCGGCGTAGTTTTTCTTGTGCAGCGCCTTCGGAGCCGATCCCAGCTATTCATTATGCTGATCCGCCTCAAGTGACTTACGCCGTAGAAGAGGTTAACTGGACCTCGGAAGATCGTCTTCAACCTTCCATGGCGTCGATACCCGTACAGCCACCGATGGCCTTGGACATTTTGGGGCGACGCATATGCCAAGGAGAGTCGCGCCTTGGGGGAAAGTTTATATGATAGGATTGATATCCCGTCATTCGGCCGGCTATCTACAGTAGGCCTGGTATATCCTGTCGGCCAATAAGTCGCTGCTATTAAAGAACATGTTGTACCCCACAATCTACGCGTCTCTCTTTTATTACCACGCTCCCTATGTGTGGTGGATCAAGTCTTTTTTGGAACAATGGAATATCCCGACCCATACCTTTCTCTTATAAGATCGAGAAGTTTCGATTTCATTAGAAGAGTTCGCGGAGATCTCTGGCTTACCCGTCAGAGGGGAGCACAATGAAGAGATACTTCCCCCCGATGAGTACATCTTCGCCACTAAGTCAGTGGTAATAAGCCTGACCCTGGAGAACGCCGTTCAACATCAGTTTCCCAGCTTGATCAAGGTGTTGAACATATACGAAATCTATTCCTGGAGTCTGGCGGGCATGGGGTTAGCTTCGCGGATTTTATCGCTCGCTTTCTTTTTCCGGAAGTTCTATCTAAGCAGGCCGCGAAATTCGCTAAACTCGATGACTCGTGCGGGTTTGGTTTAGATAACTTGCCGACGGAGGAAGCGGATCTAAAGAATTTCTTTATTCCGGACACTCCAGTTGTCCGCTTTGCGGAGATCGCTGCCCCGGGTGTTGACGAAGAGTCATTATTTTTGGGGTTCATTGGCTTGTGGTTGAGTTGGTTTGCGCTTCCCACACACCCCCACTATATGAAGCTATCTTTTTTTTATCCGGCTCATCGCATCGTCGCAGGGACGCGCATGGCCGTTGGGATCGCAGGGTTAGCTCATCTATACCACGACCTGAGTTTAGCAGCTGACACTACTCAGCCGGGGGTAAAGCCCGTGTATCTTCCATTGCATTACTTCACATCATGGATTGAGATGCACGTGCTGGGTGCTTTTGGCGTTCACAAATGACCCCAGTTCTATGAAAGCTACAACTTCCCCCGGGTCATGTACCTAGTTGACGCTTCTGCTCCAGAACCGTCACAGCGAGAGGCTCGGAGATTGCTCCTTCGGCCATGCATGGTTGGGGACAGTATGACCTTTGTCGATAAAGTCTTGACTATCGGCAAAGAATCCACCAAAGTGGTCCAACCGTTGCGCGATACTTTCAAAGATGGGGCTTCCACGTTAAGGGCTCGGGAGGCTTTGCACATGTATTCTATCAGGCCGGGCTTTCTAGTATTTAGACAGAACGCATCGGTGCTGTTCATGAGGTACAATCCGCACCGCTTCGCTCAACAGCCGGGTTATAATCAAGGTGTTCCTCTTGAGGCATTCTTAGTCAAGACGGCTGCTATGGAGGAGGGTATTCGCAGTGCGCTGCATCATTTTATCCGATTAAATACGGGGTCCCATTTCCTTGTCAGCGAGCCGATCCATGTGACGAAAGCTTCGAATGCTCACGTGGCATGGTACCAGCATTCGACGGGTGCTGTTATTAGGGAGGAGAGGCGGATGTTACTCGATCACAAGGATGCCGTCCCAGCTGGTAATCCAGTGGTTTCTTTGAAGCAACGAACAACCATTTGCCCCTCTTTAAGGGAAATCACTACGGCGATAGTCTCACGAGCTTTCCCTGAGAAGTTTCAGCCGGATGTTCCTGCGACTGCGGTAGCCGTGGCGTCCCCAGAATCGGGCATTGGTTCGAAGATTGGGACCCACCTGTTTCCTGATTTAAAATCAGGAAAGCCGACAGAAGAGGCATCACGTGCGAACACGTGACCAGCGGTCACGTGTTGGCATATGACATTTAAAAGCGGCTTCAAAGGCACATCAGTTCAATGATCAAATTAAGGAAAAGGCTTCAGAAGAGGTCACGTGCTCACACGTGGCCAGGGGTCACGTGTTAGCACGTGACATTTAAAAGCAGCGGACTCATTCTCTGATTAAATCAAGAAAAAGGCTCCAGATGAGGGTCACGTGCTCACACGTGACCAGGGGTCACGTGGTGGCACGTGACGGCTAAGCAGCGGAAGAAGGCAGAGCGCAAAAAGAAGAAGAGGGCTCATTCCAAGGGGGTCACGTGCCCACACGTGACCAGGGGTCACGTGGCCACACGTGACCGGCTTTCAAAGCCTATTTATTTAACAGAATCAAATTCTGAAGAGATCTCTCAAATCTTTCCAAAGGAAAATGATTATTTGGAACCAATTGAATTAAAAATTTAAAGGTGATTAAATATCACCTATCTATGGAAAAATCTCGAATTTGGAAAGATTTCCCTTAGAATCTAACCGAAATAACAAAGGAAAATCTCTGGATTTAAAATCCATCCAAAGGCCCAAACGAATGGTGAATACAAATCAAATCTCTCGATGAAAGATTCATCAAAAACTAATTGATTCTGCTGCTTCTCCTATAAATAGGAGCCAAGAGACACACAAAGAGATATGCAGAGGGATCGATAACATAGAGAGAGGGGAGGGCCTTGATACTTTGGTGGAATTTGGATCTTCTGCAAAAGAAAAGCTTAGGTAAGAAAGGGAAGGCCTCAAAAGAGAATTTAATTCTCAACAGAGTTTAACTCTGATATTAAACAGAAGAACATAGTTCTCTTTTTAGTGGAGGATCTGTAAAATGCACATCTCCCCTTGAATTAAGAATTTAATTCTCATTGGGTTGAGATCCTGCCATGCAGATCCAAAGCATAGAGAGGGAATGAAAGCTTGAGAATTTAATTCTCACAGAACTATAGGAATTTAATTCCTTTAAAATAAAATTAGGGTTTAACCCTATGTTATGGGAATTTAATCAGGGTTTGACCCTAGTTAAGAACTTAGTTCTGTTAAAATAACAGGAATTTAATTCCCTTAAGAAAGAAGAAATTAGGGTTTCACCCTATGACAGAATCTCATTCCTCAGAATAATTCTCTAAAAGAGAGTGAGAACTTAATTCCTTAAAGCTGTTATTAGGGTTTAACCCTATGATAGAATGCAGTTCTTCACATATATGAGGAATTTAATTCCTACAGAAAATTCAGAGTTCAACTCTATCACAGAATATAAATCTTCAGAAGGAAATAGGAATTTAATTCCCCAAGAAATTATTGTTAGGGTCCAACCCTGCGAAGAATTTAATTCTTAAAGGGATTAACAGATCTTCCATAAAACATACAAAGAGGTAGGGTCACGTGCTACCACGTGACTCCCGAAAAGATCCACAGAAAAGGGGCCTTTGAGGCAGTGCCTCACGTGACCCACGTGACCCTTGGCCGAAGCTTTAACATACAAGCACCAAGATGCCCATCACGTGACAGCACGTGATGCTCCAAAGTATTCAATGCTTTTGACAGAATAAAATAAAGGGAGGGCGCCCTCACGTGTTACCACGTGACCCCTCTTGCCTTAGTGTTTAACACTAAATTGGAACCCCTGAGCCCAGTGTTAAACACTGTTTTGCCTTAGTGTTCAACACTAATTAAAGAGCTTCCTTGCAGTGTTTAACACTGAATTTCTTAGTGTTTAACACTAAATTAAATCTCTGTTGACAGAGTTTAACATTAATTTTCTTAGTGTTCGACACCAAATTAAAGTCTCTGCCACCAGTGTTTAGCACTGATTATCTTAGTGTTTAACACTAATTTGAGATCCCTGTTGCTAATGTCTAACACTGACTTGCCCTAGTGTTTGACACTAATTTCAACCCAATTGGCTAAATATCCAGAGGCAAAGCCTCTCCTCTAATGGACCAACAGAGGGCCAATATCCTAAACATGATTGGACTTAGCCTAAGCTGGCCATAAGTCCTCAATTCAAATTCAACTGAGCCAACGGGCTCATAATATAATTAATTGATCTTGGTTCCAAATTGGGCCAAAGATTATTTAATCTACCTCGGTTCAAGGGTACATCTCTTCACTCCTTTGATACGTGGCGTTGTAATTCCTCAACGTCTTCAAAGAGGTGACGGGTCCCGATGACCACATATTGATACGGACTGTGGAGTCCCTAAATCCACGGACTATAAGGTCCTTAACCTTGACCGTGATGTCTTAAAACTAACATCGGATTGTGGAGTCCCTAAATCCACGGACTATGAGGTCCTTAACCTTTACCGTGATGTCTTAAAACTAACAATGGATTGTGGAGTCCCTAAATCCACGGACTATGAGGTCTTTAACCTTGACCGCAACGTCTTAAAACTAACATTGGACAGCAATGTCCTTAAACTACCTATGGACCGCAATGTCCTTAAACTACCTACCGACCGTAATGTCACTAAACTAAACAACAGAGCCCCCCTTTTTATTGCTCTCTTGTTGGATCTAAACGATCCCGTTAGGTTGATCTTAGTCTAAAAACTAGACTAACGTATCCTTAACAAACGTTTAAGTCGATCTTAGTCTCAAATGAGGCTAACGTATCCTTAAACCCAAACCCCCAAACCCAAATCTAAGATAATACGGATTTGGACTAGTCCACGCCCTACGGACGACGACATAACTCAGTCTCCGTATACAATCCACGGGCAACTAAACATAACATAAACACACACGACACGAAGTGATCATCTGGAGAAGGAGAAAGTGGTTACCGCGATGCGGTAGCGTAATTAACTGCAGGGGCTTGCGCCTGCAGGGAAGAGCGTCCCCACAATAAAAAAACCCCCCTCAAGCGAGGGAGAATCTGACGAAGTCTGCTACATCGGACGCATCCGTTTAAACCTTCGATATACGGTGCCATAAATCAACTTGGCATCTTCGGAGAGGTAGACGGATAGCACCAATTAGCATCTGCCCCGAGCCTCAGGCGAGACGACCACGCGTCGCGCCGTCGTTCGGAGGGGAACAGATTCTGGCATGCCCGGTGGGACCTTTTCCTCTTTCCACTCCACACTTCGTGTGTCGTGATTCGCGAACCAATCGCGGTTCGCTAATGGTTGCCCTTGGGTTTCAAGGTACTAAAACTTGGCGTCTTGCTTATTGCAGAAAGCAAAGAATCGATGACTTCTATTTGTGCGAAATGCTCCAATCGCTCGGACTGCAATTGCAACCAACGCTCTGCCTCGCCAGGAGGTATGGCCTACGGACCCCAAGCTGCTTCGCTATTCACAATGCCCGTGGAACAGGTCACTCGAGCCACCACAGGATTGTTTTTTGGGACCATGCTCCTGCCGACAAGCTTCACCGCTCCAGTGCTGACAACGGAAGCTCCCAAGAAGTCGGTCTTTGATCGTCTTACCCCTGCCGCGGCCCCTCTCAACGGGTCGCCCAACACCAGTGCCTCGATCTTCTCTAGATTGGGCTAGAACTCCTATGGACCCGCAATGGGGCCTACAATCCCAGAGAAGGCTGCTTCTAAGAAAGTGACCGGTCCTGCTCCTGAAGACGTCAAGGCGGCTTTCCCTGCCAAAAAGTCGGTCTTTACAAGATTGACGGCTCCAGCTCCCGCTCTTGCTACCCAAAGGACATCGGTCTTTGACAGGCTGACACCAGCAGCGACCCCCCACCTACACAGAGGGCAAGACGAGACTATCGCCCTCACCAAGCCGGTTCCATCAGCACGACGCGCTCGACGTCGTTACTGGCGCCGAGTGAGGAAGGCCGGAGGCAACTCCCCTTCTGGGCTAACTCCTCCAGCCTCGATGGCAAAAGTTAATGCTGCTGTTCCAACTGGGAACAGCTTTGAGATGCTAAATAAGATGCGTAGGAATTCTTCTACCGCGGCGCTAAAGAAGTCTCCCCATCCACTGAAAAGGGCTACAGAAGTAAAGCCAGAATAGCCCCAATCTCCTCAACGGCTGTCCTCCCGAATCTATAAAGTCTGGCGGCAGGCCCGAGACTCGATGATCGATCCAAATTTCTCCCGCCAGCACAAGAAGCTGAAAATCCGACAGGAAGCCAGTCACCAGGCTAAGCCACGAAAAGCTGTCTGGGTGCCCACCTCAACGGCCCCCTCAACTTCCACTGCTCATAAAGAGAGGAGGCCGGAGAAGATCCTTGGGCCTGCAACGAGAGCTAAAAGCGCTGAACCCAGACGCCCTAAGCCTGGGGGCAGGATGGTCTATCTGTATACATGGCGTCGGGGAAGGAAGACAGCCGTGCATCTACAGGCCATAGACCGCTTACACGGTCAGTAACCAAAGCTCAGGAGCAACAACAAAAGCTCCAGGAAATGATGATTGCAATGGCTGCGCTTACTGGGCCGAAAGAAAGCCCCGAGGCTTCCTCGGATCAGCAACAAGAACATGAAACTGACGCTGAGTTCCTTCGGAGAATATTGGAAAAGAAAGATAAAGAGGCTGCGGAACAAGCGGCCAATATAAAGTAGATAGCCCACTTATTCCAGGACATGGTGGGAATGATGATCCAACAAGACCCACCTGCTAAGGATCCTCCGATCGTCCTTGAAGACGACAGGGGAGAAACATCAAATCCACCACCGTCTCTCTCAACGGCCAAGGAGGAGACAATCTCTAAGGCTGACTTGGACGACTATATAGCCTAGCAAATCCGGGTTCATCAAGCGACTGAGGCAGCTGGTCAAGTCGTAAAAACGGGGCGACCATATCCGAGCTGGTACGACCAAATTAAATATTCGCCGGGTTATACAATACCAAAATTCCACGTGTATAAGGGGACCGGCAATCCCCACCAACATGTTGCCCAGTTCAGGGCCCTTTGCAGTAACACCGACGGTGACGATAAACTGTTGCTTCGCCAGTTCGTGGGCAGCTTATCAGAAACGGCGTTCGAATGGTATTCGGAACTCCCGAACGATTCTATCAAGACGTTCGCTGAAATGGAATTGCTATTCACTCAGCGATTCGCGAGCGCCAGCGAACGC
Source organism: Agapanthus africanus (assembly GCA_030015575.1). Classification (NCBI taxonomy): domain Eukaryota; kingdom Viridiplantae; phylum Streptophyta; class Magnoliopsida; order Asparagales; family Amaryllidaceae; genus Agapanthus; species Agapanthus africanus. The sequence goes on along the minus strand of CM057344.1, from coordinate 648,296,899 downwards.
ACTCCAATAACGGCATTGATTAATGCCAGGGTAAAATCAGGCGAAACGTGGGTCCAGTATGCTATACGCTGGCGAAATTTGTCGTCGAAATGCGAACAACGCATTGAGGAAGCGCCCGCAGTGGGCATGTTCGTGGGAACCCTAGACCCTCACGCAACTATCTCCCAGTTTATGATGTTCTTTATGCCAACCACATCCAGGCTCTAATCGACAAGTTGGCCCAGATGGACCAAATGGGTCATAGACCGTCTCCCCCGAAGCCTGAGCCTCGGAGTGACAAGGGTAAAGGAAATGCAACCTTCGTCGCGAATGCCCAACAGCAACCCAATGCCCCAAACCTGGCGGATCAATTGGAAGAAAGGCGCCGATATTATAACGAGAAAATGAAACGTCCCTACTCGTTCCCACGGGACAAGACGAAACGGTTATTCGAGCTGGCAGTACGCAACAGACTTATAAACCTGCCAAATCCAAGGCGACCGCCACAACCCATTGAGGTGAATAACCCTAACTATTGCCCTTACCATCAAACGGTAATTCATCCGATTGAGGATTGCTTCGTCTTCAAAGGATGGATTGAAGATCAATACCTCCAGGGGAAGTTTGCGCTGTCCGAAAAGTGGAAGGTGAACCCACCACAACCGCATACTCCTAAGAAAGCAGATACACCGGGGGCAACCTGTTCCTTTATTGAGGAAGCTCCATGGGAGGTCGTGCTGTCAACTAAAACCAAAAGAATGCTGAAGGACCTTCATGCATGCCCGGCAGTCGAATGCAAGGACCCGCTGGAACCCCAGATCATTGAAGGAATGCTGAGGCCGCGCCCAACTACAAAAAGCGGTGGTGATGGCCCAAGTACTCATGCCCTACCGTCAAAATCTTCGAAGAAAAAGAAGAAGAAATCTAAGAAGCCCGTGAAGCCTGGAGACAAGTGCACGAACTTGCAGAAGCAAATCGACGCGCTAGAAGAGTACAATCAAAAGGAGCGAACTCCTGTCACGCTGCAAGAGTTCCTCAACCACATCTTTCAAGAGGAAGATGATGGAGAGAGTTCGTCGGATGAATCCGAGGAATATGTGGCGAGTTGTAACGTAATCTCCCATACGTATACCGACGATGAAAAAACTCCTAGCACTAAGAAACTGGGGACAGAGCCTGAACCAGAGCTTGTGTGGCCAACAGATGAAATGATCGACGCCTTTCTAGACGAGATTCGTCTGAAGAGTAAAGCGGATCAAGAGCGTGAGATGGCCGCATCGGAAGAAGCCAAACGCAGGCGACCAAACAAAAGAGTTGAAGTACTCCCGCCAGATCGAAAGGCATCCGAGGCAGACAAAAAGATATTCAAGACGAGGAAAAGGTTTGCCAAAGCCATGTCAATGGGAATGAAGCTACCACCCTCGGAAGAAAACCCGCTCAATGGGGCGGAGAAGCACCCTAATTATTGCGCATATCATCGGAAAATTTCACACCCTACGGAGGAGTGCGACGCCTTTAGGATATGGTGGCAGGGATATGTTGCTCATCGGCAACATTTTAAGCGCATGAAACGCAAGACTCGTCGGGAACGGAGAAGTACTGCCGACGGGCACAACAGAACTACTGGCAACTGTTACATGGTTAACGCCGGAAGGTCACAAGTTCTCACCTTTGGGAGCGACTCTGATGAAGAAATGACTCTGGGCCCTCTCTTCAAAGAATCCGTTTTAGGGAAAGAGGAAGAACCAGAAGCCTGCGAAAACATTCAGCTGCGCAATCGTACGCTCCCGGAAAAGAATCTCGGACCCGCAAATAGAAAAGATAAGGGAAAGGAGAAGGTCACTGGGGATATCGCCTTAGATGACCAAGTCATGAAAGAGCTGACTGCCAAGGACCCTCCCAGGAAGGGTAAGGTGGACTACAACATCCTGGCGCACCTAAGGAAGCTACCTTCTCAGCTCAGCATTCTCGATGCCCTCCTATTATCCAAAGAAGCGCGAGACTCATTAATCAAGGTGTTACAAGAGCCCGAGCAATTCCAAGCCTTCCTCGCCGCGGAAAGGATGAAGGATGAACTAGAAGAAGTGCACACGGCCGGCATCACTTTCGGTGACGAAGACCTTCTCCTCGGGACGAGCGACCACAACCGTCCTCTATATATCTCTGGATACTGCTATGATATCAAGATAGGCAAGATCCTGGTGGATAATGGATCCTCCGTCAATCTCCTTAATGTTCGGGTGTTGAAGGAAATCTGCATGAGCGTACAACATCTCGCCCGTGACAAAATTACCATCTCTGGTTTCGACTCCCAGTCATCACGGACTCTCGGATCTGTAATACTAACATTACGCTTCGGACTGCTCGTCACGGACATCAAGTTCCACGTCATTGACGCCAAGACCTGCTACAACGCCTTGCTCGGTCGTCCTTGGTTACACGAGTACAACATCATCCCTTCTACACAGCATCAGTGTATGAAGTACTTCAAGGATGGTTTTGAGTATACCGTAGCAGGTGGGCTGAACCCATTTTCCGTGAACGAAGTCTGCAAGTACGAAGATGCAAAGTACTTTTTGCCAGACTTCGAGGATACAGAAAAGTGTCGCAAGCCGGAGAACAAAGTCGTTGCCACCATCCCTGTTTTCGGGAGCGATACCGAAGAAGAAGAAGAAATAGTTTATGCTGGGCCGTCTCGACGCAACAACCCGGGAACGTCCGCCCCCATGTTGATCTTCGAAAGTGACTCGGAAGATGAAGTTAATGTCGTGTTCTCCAGTCGGCCGTCAATACAGGCATCCCCTAGTGATGATCAGAGTTTGCGAATCACCATGGTGCCGCGAAAACACTACAAGGATCTTGACGCACTTCAATCTCACAATGTGCAGGACCAGCAGACGTTTTACGTCCCTCCCAGACGAAAGGGTGAAAAGGTGATCCTATTTTACCAATCCGCAGAAACGAGAGTGGAGAAAGAGATATGGCATGGCGCGGATGCTACACTCGACAGGCTCCAACCCATCCGTTTGCCCCGATATTACACAAATGGACTAAAGAGGCTTTTGAAGCGCCAAGGAGTACCCTTAAAACAGACTGTTCGGCAAGCTCGGTTCTACAACAAGATTTGGAATGTCCTTAGGACTCAGTGCAAATTGCCCAACGGGAGAATGGAAACGCTTGGGCTTGGATATGTGAGATCCGAGAAACGGGAGCGAGCCCACGGCAGCTACGCCATATATAACTTCGATGAGGAGGAAAACGCCCTGTCCACCAATGCCAACCCTTCATCAAAACTAGATCCCGCAATCGAAGTGCCGAGTCCGTCATTTGAAGAACAAGTGGACAAGCTTATCAGGAAAGCAGGTCAAAAGGCTCGGGAAGACCACAACCGCGAGATGGCCATCTACGAGAAGGCCAGGACGCAACGTCTGTTTCAACAGGCTGCAAAAGACAAAGATGCTCCTCCCTGTCAACCCGTCGTACAAAAGGCCTGACGCAGAGGCAGAACAAGAAGCGGAAAGAAGAGCCGACAACAACGACGCAGGATTAGAGAGTTACGTGATCGAGTATTGCGCGGCCCGGATTTGTCCCTCATGAAGAAGATGAGTCGAGCGTATTCCTTCCCCCGAGACAAGACGAAGAAGTTACTCGAGCTCGCTATAAAACATCAAATGATCGCACTTCCGGAGTCTAAGCACCCTGAGAAAGTTAACGAAGTTTCTTATCCGGGCTATTGCTCTTATCACCGAGCCATAGGACACCCTATCGAAGACTGCTTCACCTTCAAGAACTGGGTCGAAGACCAGTACCAACAAGGCAGATTTGCTTTATCCAACAGCTGGAAGGTAACGCCGCCACAAAAGCACGAACCTAAAGCCGCAAGAGAAGAACCGGATCCACCTCAATCTTGGAAGCGGATTCGCACCTGTTACATGATTACGATATTAAAAGAAGAGCCCGAAGACATAGATGAGCTCTCTTGGTGCTTCGAAAACAATGACAATGAGGTAATCTCAGAATTTCCACCGGCTCCGAATGAATTGGAAGATTGCATACATACTACTGCAGATAACCTCAAGAAGATTGAGTTGGGATCGGCAGACGATCCGCGACCGACATTCGTCAGTGAGCGGCTATCTGAAGAAAGGGTGGCTGTATTAAAGGACGTGCTTCTACAGCATAAAGATTGCTTCGCGTGGAACTATTCCGAGATGCCGGGATTAGATCCGGAGATTGCTGTGCATAAATTAGCAATATCCCCGGATATCAAGCCAGTCAAGCAGGCGCCGAGAAGGATGCGGCTCGAGCTTGAGATGAGCATCAACGCCGAAGTCAAGAAGCTGATCGATTCTGGATTTATCCAAGAAGTCCAATATCCTGACTGGATTGCCAACATTGTCCCGGTAATGAAGAAAAATGGGATGGTGCTCATATGCGTAGATTTCAGGGATCTCAATAAAGCCTGCCCGAAGGACGATTTCCCAGAACCTGTAACCGAGCTAATGATAGATAACACGTCCACTCATGAGGTTTTCTCCTTTATGGACGGTTCATCAGGGTACAATCAGATCAAGATGCATCCCGAAGACCAGAAGCACACCGCTTTCCGGACCCCTTTGGGTATATTCTGCTACAAGGTTATGCCCTTTGGTCTCAAGAACACCGGTGCTACCTATCAAAGGGCCATGACAAAGATCTTCGATGATCTCATACATGACATCGTCGAGTGCTATATTGATGACCTCGTAGTGAAGAGCATGTCATACGAAGAGCATTTAGAGCATCTGAAGACTGTATTTCAACGTCTTCGGCAATATAATTTGAAGATGAATCCCCTCAAATGAGCGTTCGGAGTCTCCTCGGGTAAATTCCTGGGATTCATCATCCGACACCGAGGTATCGAAATAGATCCATCTAAGATCAAGGCGATCATGGAAATGCCTCCGCCAAGAACCCTCAAATAGTTGCGGTCTCTCCAAGGGAAGCTCGCATACATCCGGCGGTTTATCGCCAATCTTTCAGGCAAGTGCCGTCCTTACAGCCACCTGATGAAGAAGGGAACTCCATTCGTTTGGGATCACAAATGCCAAGGCGCACTGGACGAGATCAAGCAGTACCTGCAGAGCCCTCCAGTCTTGGCTGCGCCGGTCAAGGGAAAGCCTCTCATTCTTTATACAATTGCCCTAGAAGGTTCTTTAGACGCATTATGGGCGCAAGAGAATGACCAAGGAAAAGAAAGGGCACTCTACTACTTAAGTCGAGTTCTGCTGGGGGCAGAAAGCAATTACTCTCCCACTGAAAAACACTGCCTGGCGTTGATCTTTGCGATAACAAAGCTCAGGCATTATGCATTGGCGCACGAAGTCCGTCTCATCTCGAAGGTGGACCCTCTTAAATATTTGATGTCAAAGGCTATATTGACAGGTCGACTCGCTAAATGGGCTCTACACTTGATGGAGTTCTCGATAACGTATCGACCTCTCAAGGCAGTGAAAGGCCAGGCCATTGCCGACTTCCTTGCTGAGCATCCAGTACCTGCCGGTTCTCCTCTGAACTGCGATTTGCTGGACGAACATGCATTTGATGCGATCAGCGGCGGTGATACCCGATGGGAACTCTATTTTGATGGGGTATCTTCCATGAAGAAGCGCAAACAATGTACCCCCATAATCAAATCGGGAGTAGGCCTCATCTTCGTAACCCCACAAGGAGGGATAATGCGCTTTGCTTTCTCCTTAACGGAATCGAGGACGAACAATGAAGCCGAATACGAAACTTTGATAGCGGGCCTCGAGATCGCCATTGACATGGGAATTGAAGACCTCCTTATATACGGGGATTCTCAACTGGTCGTTAGTCAAGTAAATGGTGACTACCAAACGTGCAAACCGGAGTTGGTGAAGTACGGCGAAAAGGTGCAACAACTATTGACCCAAATTCCTTCTCCTACACTTTGGAAAGCATACCACGTGCGGAAAATAGCAAAGCAGACGCGCTAGCTAAGCTCGCTAAAGAACTGGCTGATGAGAACCTCGATGACGTCAAAATCATGGTACAAAGCCGTCAAGTGCTCGCCCCAGCAGAAATATCTCCCGAATCATACGAAGAAAAAGGAGCGACTGAGCAGACAACCCTACAAATAAAAGACAGTGAGAAGGCTGAGGACTGGAGGGAAGTCTTTATAGACTACTTTAAGTCCCACCGAATCCCCGAAGAAGCGTCCTCAAGACATCAGCTCATGAAACGAGCTCTATCTTTCGCTTTCGTCAATGATACTCTGTATAAGAGGTCGTTTGATTCTCTGTGGCTGAGATGTTTAGGACCTGACGAAGCAGAAAGAGTTGTTCAAGAGGTTCATGACGGAATCTGTGGTTCTCATCAAGCAGGCCCGAAGATGAAGTTAAAAATTAAACGGATGGGTTACTACTGGCCCACGATGATCCAGGACTGCCTCGAATATGCGAAGCAATGCCACTCATGCCAAATCCACGGGGATTTCATCCACCAGCATCCGAATCCACTACATCCGACAGTGGCTAGCTGGCCATTCGAAATGTGGGGGACTGATATAGTCGGTCCCATCGAACCAGCATCGTCCCGGGGACATCGTTCATCCTGGCGACAACTGATTACTTCTCCAAATGGGCAGAAGCAGTACCGCTGAGGGAAGTGAGGGCGGAGAATATCCTCCACTTTTTCAAGACGCACGTCATTTATCGGTTTGGAACTCCACGGCGGATTATCTCCGATAACGGGCCAGCCTACAGAAGCCATAAGATTAGCCGCTTCACGTAGCAGCACAATATAGACTGGAGATATTCTTCAATTTACAATCCACGAGCTAACGGTCTGGCCGAGGCCTTCAATAAGACCTTAACAAAGATCATGAAAAAGACGGTGTCCCGAAATAAGAAAGACTGGCACGAGAGGCTGTAAGAGGCCCTTTGGGCCTATCGAACTACGTTCAAGACGGCCACGAACACAACGCCGTACGCGTTGGTATTTGGGACGGAAGCAGTGCTCCCCCTCGAGATAGAGTTACCCTCTCTACGAGTGGCAGTCCACTACGAGCTAACGGACGAAGAAAATGCTCACCTTCGGCTTGAGGAGCTTGATGCCCTCGATGAAACCCGGCTTATAGCGCAACAAAATCTAGAGGCCTATAAAGCAAAGATGACGCGCTCGTACGAAAGATTGACCAGGCCGAGGACATTCCGCCAAGGCGAACTCATACTAGTGGTCAAAAGACCTATGATCCCCAATCGTGCCAAGCAGGGAAAATTTGAGCCGAACTATGAAGGCCCGTACATCATAGACAAAGTCTACCAGGGTGGAGCTTATCTACTCATGGACATGCACGGTGAAAGGCCCTTCAGGCCAATAAACGGTCGCTTCCTAAAGAAATACTATGCTTAATGAGCCACAGCCTAGGTCAATGATAGATGACGACGACTATGTCCGCTTGCTATCTTCCTAAGCTCAGACTTTATAAGCAGTAGCCGGCCTTCCCCTGAACGGACCGAAACGTCCTTAAACTAACGACGGACCGAAACGTCCTTAAACTAACGACGGACCGAAACGTCCTTAAACTACTACCGCAGCATCCTTAGGCTGACGAGATGAATAAAAAAAAAGAGAAAGAAAAAATATATAAATAAATAAAAAAATAAAATTAAAAAAAAAACGGTATGTCCATAAGCAAAATGGGCACGGATGAAAACCCGAAAGGGCTCCGTGAGTAAAAACAGCAGGGCTACCGGCAAGTGTTCGTGAAAACCCGAAAGGGCGCGACCTTGTAAAAAAAAAAAAGAGAAAAAGAATAAAAAAAAACGGTATGTCCATAAGCAAAAGGGGCACGGATGAAAACCCGAAAAGGCTCCGTGAGTAAAAACAGCAGGACTACCGGCGAGTGTTTGTGAAAACCCGAAAGGGCGCAACCTCGTTAAAAGACACTTACAAGATCCTCTCGACCTTGTAAAGAGAAACCACCCGTGTGGGATCCTTACGACTCACAAAGGAACGACACACTTAGGGATCCCCACGATTCCTAAGGACAAAATACACTTGCGAGATCCCCACGACTCGTAAGGAGAATTCTTTTATAGGACCCTCACGGCTCATGAGATTTGAAAGTCTTAAGTTACAGAAACCTAAACCTGTTTTTAAGCAAATCCCCCACAACCTTCGATATTGCCCTACAAGTGGCTCAATACTGACCCTTGTATACAATCCACGGGAGCGAATAAACATTTCCCCAGCAAAGTCCCACCCGTGACTAGGGATATGTCCATATGGTGAGCAACCCTTGTAAGTCCTCTCGACTTATGAGGAGAAGACCCTTTTGTAAGATCCTTACGACTTGCAAGAGGACATGCACCTAGGAATCCTCACGATTCCCAAGGAGAAAACACACCTACAAGATCCTCACGACTTATAGGGAGAAATGCCTTTGTGAGACCCCTATGGCTCATGAAGTCAAAAGCCTTGGTCGACAGGACCCTTAACCCTGTTTACTAAGCCACCTTTGTTCAACATCGACAGAGGCAGATGATGATTCGCTCCTGGCAACATCCCAGTTGTAGCGGTGCTGATGCCGAAATCGATGTCTAAAATCCAAGCTTGCAGCGAAAAAGCTAGCGAGCCACACATGCATACGAAATAGCCGAAATGATGGGGCAACTTGCAATAAAAAGCAGCAAGTAAAAATGTATGCATGACAGATAGCCGAAATGATTGGGCAACTCGCAATAAAAAACAGCGAGTAAAAATAAAATAAATAGCCGAAATGATTGGGCACCGTGAAAAATGGCCGAAATGATAGGGCAATCGCGACCTCCGCGATATAAAAGTTGAAATGATAGAGCATCGCGGAAAAAGAAATAAAATAAACAAAGTTTTAATTTATGCCTTACAGGTGATATTCCATCACACCCTGTATACAATCCAAGGGCGTAAACAAAAAAGGGGTCATACTTCTCCCCCAGAGTTCATCATAAGAAAGAAGCTAAATCTCGACGGACCACAAGCGACCTAGAGATCATCCCAACACTAGTCTCGTAACAACGGAAACAACTTCAAAAAAAGCAGAGCAGCGGCAACCCCTAGTTCAATGGCTCGGCGATATACCTATCACCAACAGTCAAATCTCCATTCCGTGAAATGCGGATACAATCAGCAAAATTCCTGGTTACGTGGAACGCGGATAACGTCACTCTTTGACCCCGTGGAAAACATCCAGAGCGGATCCTGGTCCTCGCAGAGCACGGCAGTGAACCCGTGTGAAGCATCCAGAGCGGAGCCTAGTCCTCGCCGAACACGGCAGTGAACCCGTGTGAAGCATCTAGTGCAAAATTCCTGGTTACGTGGAACGCGGATAACGTCACTCTTTGACCCCGTGGAAAACGTCCAGCCCGTGGAAAACGTCCAGAGCGGATCCTGGTCCTCGTAGAGCACGGCAGTGAACCCGTGTGAAGCATCCAGAGCGGAGCCTAGTCCTCGCCGAACACGGCAGTGAACCCGTATGAAGCATCTAGTGCAAAATTCCTGGTTACGTGGAACGCGGATACGTCACTCTTTGACCCCGTGGAAAACGTCCAGAGCGGATCCTGGTCCTCGCAGAGCACGGTAGTGAACCCGTGTGAAGCATCCAGAGCGGAGCCTAGTCCTCACCGAACACGGCAGTGAACCCGTGTGAAGTATCTAGTGCAAAATTCCTGGTTATGTGGAACACGGATAACGTTACTCTTTGACCCCGTGGAAAACGTCCAGAGCGGATCCTGGTCCTCGCAGAGCACGGCAGCGAACCCGTGTGAAGCATCCAGAGCGGAGCCTAGTCCTTGCCGAACACGGCAGTGAACCCGTGTGAAGCATCTAGTGTAAAATTCCTGGTTACATGGAACGCGGATAACGTCACTCTTTGACCCCGCGGAAAATGCCCAGAGCGGAGCCTGGTCCTCGCTAAGCACGGCAGTGAACCCGTGTGAAGCATCCAGAGCAAACACCGGACTATGGAGTCCTTAAAATCCACGGACTATAATGTCCTTAACCTCGACCGTAATGTCTTAAAACTAACGATCAACCACCCCGATTCCGTACGGATTCTACCTTGGTTTAAGGGTGCATCTTTTCACTCCTTTGATACCTGGCGTTGTAATTCCTCAACGTCTTCAAAGAGGTGACGGGTCCCTGCAACCAAACATCGGACTGTGGAGTCCTTAAATCCACGGACTATGAGGTCCTTAACCTTGACCGTGATGTCTTAAAACTAACATCGGACCGTGGAGTCCTTAAACCCACGGACTATGAGGTCCTTAACCTTGACCGTGATATCTTAAAACTAACATCGGACTATGGAGTCCCTAAATCCACGGACTATGAGGTCCTTAACCTTGACCGTGATGTCTTAAAACTAACATCGGACTGTGGAGTCCCTAAATCCACGGACTATGAGGTCCTTAACCTTGACCGTGATGTCTTAAAACTAACTTTGGACTGTGGAGTCCTTAAATCCATGGACTATGATGTCCTTAACCTTGACCGCGACGTCTTTAAACTACGATGCCTTGAGCAACCCCTGACCCCATGAAACACGAATAAGGGTGACCACATCCAGCGCTTGCAAGTCCTCACGACGTGTAGGGAAGAAAAACTCTCTTCTGAGATCCTTACGACTCTCAAGGGAAAACCCGCTTAAGAATCCTCACGATTCTTAAGAAGAACTCACACCTATGGGATCCTCTCGACCTGTAGGGAAATAAAAAAAAAATCTTTATGAGACCCTCGTGGCTCATAAAGTGCAAAAGTCTTAGGAAGCAGATCTTAACCCTGAATCCTAAGCTATCGCTGCCCTGCAAGTAGGCCAAGATAAATTGTCCGCAAAATACATTCAATAAAAGAGACACATCATTGAGAAGAAAAATGTATCTTTTATTCATAAACCAAAATGGATACAAAGTACAATTCATGAAAGAACAAAAAGAAAATACTCTCATTCAGGAGTATGTACAAAAAAAAAGAAAAAGGAAAAGATACAAGTCTTCAAGCCGGTGGGCGATGTAGCAATTTTACCAGCTCATCGTTTTGTTGCTGAGCCACGGCTTCATGATGCAGGATCTCCAGAAGACGAGCCTCCGCCTGAGCTTGCTGGGCCTGATACGAAGCAAGCCGAGCTTCAAGCTCTTTCTCGGTGGCTTTATGGGCCTCGATCCTTTCACGAGTGAACGAGGCAGCTTTACCGAGAGCCACCACCTCTTTTATGGACTCCTGAAGCACCCGCCTGAGTTCGTATGCTTTGTTGGCTTTGGCTGTGAGGCTGGCCTGAAGCTCGCTCAGCGCCTTAGAAGCCAACTCGCTCTCCGAGAATTTACAGCCGAGCCTCTTCTCGCACGACGTCATGTTTGCAGCGCACCGTGCTATCAGCCCCCGTAACTCCGCCTTTGCAGCCACAGCTTTCGAGGAAAGGTGGGAACATTCAAGGGCGTGCAAACAAGCCTCCACCTTCCTACAGAACTCCACCCAGACCCGCACCACCTCTTCACTATGATAGGTGGCAAGAAAAGGGAGAGAGCCGTTAGCTTCGGCAGCAAACGCTTCGGCTGTAGTCGCGCTACCAGCACGGAGCTCCTCAATAAAAGATGAGAGGGAGACAAGGCTTAGTTGGGCCAAGCGCTCTGAAGCCCGCAAAGCATAAGGGCCGGGCGGCATCACGATGCGCGATTCCAACGCCATGGAGATTGGCAGGGCTGTCCAAATTTGAAAGATGTCAATAAAATCCTTAAGCACAGAACGAATGGGATTATAATAAAATGTCGCTTACCGACAGTAACACAAGTAGGAGCTGAAGGCTCCCCTGGCCCTTCAACGACCTCGACCTCGTCGTCAGCTTCCAAAACTATAAAAGACATCAACGTCATTTCGCAAAATAGTAACAATGCTATGGTGAAAGAAAAAATGGCGAACGACGCTAACCTTGCCCGGAGGAAAGGAAAATACGCTGAGGGGAGATCGCCTGCGGAGCTGCCATCTCCAATAAACGCTGAAATGACTGTCGAGGAGACAGATCAGCGATAGTGGCCGCCAAACCGCGCAATTCTGTGAAAGATAAAAGAGTTTAGACCATGGAAGGGTTGCTAATTTAAAATGCAGAGGGTTACCTTCAACACTTCTCCCGTTCTGAGTCGGGGGGATAGCGGCTTCGACAGACTCTGCCGGAACCTCGGGCTCCAACAGAGGGAGGGTAGTCCCCACTACCTCCATCTCAGCCTCTGGGCCGCCTTCGGGAAGAGCCGTTGGAGCAGCAACCTCCTCCAAAGGAGCCTCTCCCAAAGGAGCAAGCACTCCCTGACCAAGAACCGCCGCTGGAGGCTCTACCATGAGAGGAGCAGCCTCATCAGCCCCCTCCACATCGAGCGAGGCTTCATCGAGAATTTCGGCGGGCTTTAGCTTTAATGAGCCCGTAGGGAGCTCCCCCAGCATCGAAGATTCTGCACGATTCAAATAAGAATAAGGATACATATGCACGGGCATAAATAATCTGAAGAACTACAAAAGAGCCACAACGTACCGATGCGCAAAGAAGCCTTCAGTATGGCTTCTTCAAGCTGCTGCTCCTTCTCAAGGAGGCGTGCTCGCCGGGGCTCAAGGGTAGACTCATGGCCGCCGGTCCACAAAGAAAGTGCGTCCGCTGCGTCTTCTGAAGCGGCCTGCTTCAGGGCCCTTTCCCCCCATTCCTCCAAAGGACCGATAAATCGCCGCCGAATCCATGAAGGGTCTTCGTAAAAGATTACAGCGGGATAGGGATTCTTCGGAACCCTAGCATTATGAGACGCGTCTTTGGAACGCCGTATGGCCTTGGCCAACTGTGCGGCTTCCTCATCGGCCGAACTCAGGAAGAGAAGTCCAGCGTCTGACTCTTGCAAGGCCAATGGTTCGTCTTCAAGAATAGGCCCAGAATCCGCCAAAGAATCGAGCAAATTGGTGGCCGCTTTCCTCCGTCGCTTAGACCCAGAGCCGGTCGCTAAGGATGACCGCTTCCTCCCCCGCGAAGCCTTAGGGTGGCGCCGACCCACATCGCCCTCGACACCCTCATCCCTATTACTCTCGCTCGGTGCCACAACCGAGGATGACACCGCCATTGTCGACGCCACGGGGGCGGTACTGCCACCGGCGGTGGTGCTACTACTGGGGCCCGTCTACCCCGCGATCGGGAACCCAGAGGCATACCGGCTGTCGGAGTAAGGTCTACCCCTGACTCCCCCAGAATGAGCACGGTGCCAATCTCCCTCAGAGGGAAGCGGACCGGAACCCTCGGTCGCAGCTTAGCCCCCGGAACCTGAGGAGGGGCATCGTGACCAAGAAGCACCCTTCTTTCTTCAAGAATAATTGGGTTGATCCGATGAAGATACCAACCCGTAACGTGCCCACGCACCGGGGCATGTACTCAGCTTCAGGGACCATGAAGCGGGTGCCGGTGTTTACCCTCATGAAATGATGAGCGGCATCGCGAACGGCATCGAGCGAAGGGATCGGGGCGACTATAAAAGCCTCGAAAGGAACACCCTGGTCGTATCCAAGCTGTCGGGCGAATCGATGCGGATTGTACCGCATGAAAAGAGCTGCACTGTCCTGGCGAAACACCAAGTAGCCCGGTCTAATTGTATACAAGTGCGCGGCCTCCCGGGGCTTCAAAGAAGGTGCGTTGTCTTTCGACTGGTCCCAGAGTTGTTGAACTGGACCTGAGGGAGTAGACAAGACCCGATCATTAAAAACCAGCCCGCCAGCGGCGGCGTGAGGAGAAATCAGCACCCGAATAGCCCCGAATTGAGTCGGGTCGGCGGCAGAAGCACCCACCAATCACATAAGTCACGGGAAGGGATAGGCATCGTAAAACGCGGGCCTCTGATGCATAGCGAAAGCCCCCGGCACATGCATTTCGACCCAGGACGTGAAATAATGAAGTGAAAAGTTTACTACATCCACGCCGGGTGTAGAGGTATTAGCTGCGGTGCCCAACCCATGATAAAGGTGCGCCAAGGCCGGGATGCCGATGGCCAACCGCGTCCCCTCAGCGATACGATAAGCCGGGTAGATAACCGAAGCTCTCATAAAGCGACGATGCATGGGGATGACAAACCAACTAAGCTAGAAACTAACAAACCCCACGAAGAACGTCTCCTCATCCATGCCGGGAGCAGCAATGGATTCAAAAGACGTCGGCCATATAATAGGGATGTAGTACTGTGGTAGATCCGGTTCAGTGGTCGGCAGCTTCTTCGGACCAAACCCAAAGGGGTCTCTAATGTTGGTGAACTTCGGGGCTGTCTTTGACAAGACGTCCTCGCGAAGGAAACGAGCAATGAAGCTCTTGAAAGTAACACCCTGCTCTTCGGATTCGGTGAATAATCGGTCGAACATACCTAGCGCCTTTATCAAACTGGGACGCTTGTGGAGGATGGCATTCTCAGCAGACATGCCGTCAACCGGGGCGGGCTCGGGCTTAAAGATGTACTCGTCAGAGGGCAGCAACTCCTTATACAGACTACCCCTGATTGGCAACCCCGAGATGTCATAGAATTCTGCCAGAGAGATCGAGACCTCGCGATCTCCTAGAATGAAAGTGTTGGTGGGAAGATTCCATTGGTTCAAGAACGCCTTAACCCACCAAACATGCGGAGATTGATAGTGAAAAAGTGACGCATATATCGCCTGGTAAAGCCCGACCTTCTGCAGCCGCGCACGATGGGCAGAAAGGATGTAGCGAGCCCAAAGAAGGTAACCCGTAGGGTGTCGAGGAGTGAGCCCTATCTTATAAATTTGCCCCCACGGGTGAGCCTCACCCTGGCAAATACGCCGCCCCAAGATATCTATAGCCGGGATCGGGTGGTTCGGGATACCGGTCGTCGAAGGCTCGAGCCTCCCCGTTGGAGTCCAATTGGGCATTTCCACAGCAAAAACCGTTCTCGGAGGGTCCATCGGTAAGAATGGAAAAGTGGGCTCTGTCGGTACTGCGCAAAGGAAACTCCGGCGACCCTGGATAATATGACTGTACTAAGATCCCCATTGAATTAAGTTGGTGCAGTTCGGGTCATGAGCCCGGATCATCGCCATCGCTTCCTCATCAGATGATGACTGAGGAAAAGCAGCCTCCGAGCGAGTGAAGGGAAAGTATGGAACAGAAGCCATCGCACCTAAAATCCAATAAAAGAAGACTGTCAAAAACAAAGCTAGCAATATATATACATGCATGAACATGAAGACTAGCTGAAGAAAGCAACAACAGACTCTTTTATGGGGCCATTGGCTACAGAACAACATGGGCCCCGCAGAATCAGGATGACGGCTCATTAATAATGAGACCAAGTAGTTATAACAAAACAGAGGGAATATCCTCATTAAATAAAGAATGGGTTTCAAGTAACCTACACATTCCCCCTAGAAGACTGTTAGTTATATGTATGCCCTAGAGGCCATTACTACACATAGGATATATATTGTAGTGGATGCTGGGACATATATAGGGAGGACTTTCTTGCTCGACATGATAGTACGCTATCTGGTTACTCTTTACCTTAACGTGTATACTGTTTGTCTCTCTGTTACATGTTGGTAAAGCCCTTAGGATGTGTACTTGACTATCTGGACTATGATGCAGATCATACTAGTGGGGACATGGTAGTCCATAAGTCCCTAGTCGTGGGTGTATCGAGACGGGGCATCGATATACCAGAGTAGACTAGCGTGTACCTTCTCGACCCATACAGATGGGCGATGGATGATCCCATATCCATCTGTGTTTGACATCAGAGATGATATACGGGTGCTCAGTAGAGACTGGGTACACTGGACGGACTCGCCAAGAACTCCCAGATGGTATTATACCTTACGTTAGATGGCAGTTCTCTGGTGACACTGGTACAGAGTAGTCTGTTGACCCGAGATCGTCATAGAGTCTTGTGTGGTTCCCACTATGCTTTGATTTCCATCTTACCACGTCCAAGAGGGAGTGCAAAACGGTGGTTTTTGGGTACAGTCCCGAATCACATGGAGGCACTGAGCGATAGGAGGGGATTCGTCTCTCCCGGTATAGGGAGTTGATGTTGCGCTGTGTTCGATTGGCTATAACAGGAAATCCCTGGCCAGGGTTGCTGAGATTTACTGGTAAGTGTTACCAGTAGTTTCTCGAATTGTTATAGACCTCATATCGACACGACTTATCGAGCTATTGGGGTCTGACGTTTACCACCCCTAGGCGAGATATGCGACATATCAGACGATCAGACCGGACTGTACGGTAGTGTTACTGGTTGGATTCACAGGGGTGTGAGCGGGCTTGCTCATCGATCTTCTGATCGCTCAATACCCGGGTGGCCGTTACGTTTAGCAGACCGCTTGCGGCTTGTGGGTGTTTGATATGATCATCATCTGCTGCCGGCGTATTGACGAGTCTTTAGAGTCCTACACAGAGGTTTCCTGGCTCAAGCGAAACGAAATAGGAGCGCATATGAGATATGTGCGGGACCGAAAATAATACGTGTATGTGATACCGTATTCTATTCTCGCGATGAATGTATCTGATGGTTGTATGCGATATAACCTAGTTATCGAATCAAGGATTGATTCGATAAGCCGATACATTGAATATTAGTCGGTTATATGCGATATGACCGGATCGTTAAATCAAGTGTTGATTTGATGATTTAATGCATAATTATATATTTGATATATTACTTTGCATTAACTAGTATTGGTTCACTTTAAATGGATTTTCTCACTCGCTTGTGCACATTGTATGTTCGATATAGTTTTGTGCACTTGATTGTATCATGTTTGATGATACATGCAAAATTGGTTAAGTGTAAAGATTGAACCATGGTTATATGAATGGTTAGGGTTATGATTACTTATTCATTTATTTATTTATTAGTTTTGGAAATTAAAAGCATAAAGAGAAAAAACAAAATGGTTTTCTTTTATTCTTTCTTTCATGAAGCTTGTTGAAGCTTCATGAAGCTTTTGACCAAGTGACCATTTTGTCTTCTTCTTTAACCCTAACCACTCACATAAACTCTAGTTAGCTCTCTACACTTAACTATGGTTTGATTATGATAAGAATGATTATTCTTTTCTATTCTTGAATAACTTATCATAATATTATCATCTTCTTCTTCTTCTTCTTCAACTTGAAGAACCTTGATTCCATCAATGGTGATTGATGAAAATGAGTGAGAAATCCAATTCTAAAGTGAACCCACTTCCTATTTCTTCATCCTCTACCTCTTGCCAAGTAGTATAGGGTGTTTCCTTCACAAGTTTTCATGGCTTGGTGAAGGTGGAGCTTGATCTAGTGATGCCTCGACGTAGATCATCTTCGGCATCGTCGTCGATGACCTAGCCCGCTTTTTCTCCGTTGAAGCCGATGCTAGAGTCATGGTTCGATTTGGAAAGCGGAGAGGACTTCATCATGGAGCTATGGAGGTGGAGAAACGGATCTACAAAGGTTGTATTTCCGTACTTTTAGTTAAGTTGTTAACTAGTTGCATCTTTCGCCTAGACATCTAGTTAACGATCCGTAGTCTAGGGTTTCTCGGCACCGTAAAATTTGAAATTGGCATGGTTGATGCCTTGTGAGACCTCCTTAGTGTGCCTAGGAACCCTACAGTGGTATCAGAGCCTAGCTAGAGCCTTAGGCACTGCGTAGACGGAGTTTGAAGTCCGATCGAACCCAAACCCTAACCCGAAACATGGTCTCTGGACTTTTTCTAAAAACTGGGATTTTTCCACATTAAAAATGCTTAAAAAATTCAGCAGGGAATTATAAGAATTACGGTGCAAAATTTGACTCATGAACAGTACAAAGAGCGGCGGAACCGCGGCAGAAGCATGCCTTCTGCGGCGGTTCCGCGGCTAAAGTATGACATCATCATCCCCTGTTTGCACAGTAACTCCTATTTTATTATGCTGGATTTTATGGGAATTTTTAATATTTATTCAAGAGTTGAATTTTCTGGGGTTGTTTTGGGGATTCGGTGTTTCGATCGGAGTATCAGATTTTGTCTATGTGGCTTTCCGGATAAATTTTAGAGTATGTTAAAAAGTTCGACCGGATATAAATACCCAAATTTTCCCCTGTCGGGAAATTTCCAAGTGTTGGATTTTTCCGTAGTTTAACGACGTTCTAAGTAGTGCAAGTAACGCGATGGACCCTCTAGAAGACAACAAACCTTAACTCGATTATGTGACCGTCTTGAACTGCCCTTTGAACCTTAGGGTTTGGGGCAGTACGGCGTGCCACATGTGAGGCGTTGGCTTGACCCTTCTACGGCTGGACCGTTGGTACTGAGGCACGAACTGAATGTTGTTAGACTTATTTCATGTGTTGAGCTATATCGGGAAAATTTGGGTGTTCGATTGTTCGATCGGAAAGTTTAACATTTTCTAATTATCTGGAATGTGATACAATAATTGGAATTCACAAAGAGTTATGAGATAACTGAATGAATGTTATAAACATAGCACTTTAGTCTCACTTGATCGGTTGCCACGGAATTTTGATGTGATCAAAAGTCCGTCGCAATTACGTAGCGTACGCGGATACTCGCCGGGTAAACTTAATAGACAGCCTCACTCCATAGCCCCGACCAAGTGACTGTAGGAGAACCCCGTCGCCGAAAGCATCCGTTCGGGTGCTCGCGGTAGCGGTGTTCCGCCTTGGTGCACTTTGTCGACGGTATCGGGGGTGCGATCGTCTACTGAAGTTTGCGACGAGCATTCGATCAAATTGTCGGGAATCTTGTTGAATTACCCGACTTGATATTGAAAAGAGTTTTCGATAATGAGACTAAAATGCGGGGTTTATAATTGTTAGGCATGTGATGTCTAAGTATTTCATTTGATTAGGCATGCGATGTCTAAAGAGGTTGCGGATTCCAACTGTTGTAGTTTTACACTTTCTTTTCTGTGACCGTAAGTGTAATATGTGATATCGCCGGTTTCGTTGCTATATGTCAACGACAATTGGGATGGACATATTTACTTACGTTGATGACATGTGATGTTATGTGTTGCTGGATATGTTATATTGGATCGTCGTGTTTGAATAGCCGGGGTTTTTTATGCGAGACGAGTGTTTTTTCATTTTCATTTATGTAAAAACTTGTATGTAATATTCTTTTATTGGGACACTTCCAGGTTGCGGAAGATGTCACCCTTTGTATATTATTTACTTTTCCGCACTAGGATAGACCCAAGGAGGGGAGCACAAGTAACCGGGTTCTGGAGTCCAGTGGGAGACCAACTCGAGGAGTCGAGTCCGGGTCTCCTAACTCTAGAATTGGTAGGGTTGCTAGCCGCTCTCGTAGGGGTCTAGGGGTATGGGTTTGGCTATTCATTACGACCGTGGAATCCGTGTTTTATACTGGCTCGTATTGAAAACACGGACGTCCTAGTATATCCAATATTTCATATGTTTCTTCTGCTGCGATATCTGTGATGTGATCATGTGATGTTTTGTGATGGATACAGTATATAGTATATATGATATATTATATAGGCGTTACTTATGTTTTACACCCGCGCTAGCCCTGCCCCGCTCTGCCGTTAGTTACCTAACCTAACGGTGCACGAGGGGACATCGAGGCGAATGCGGATGACATAAGTGTACGTCGTATTTATCTGTGATGTTTAGGTAACATAAATGATGGGACTTCATTAATGTGATTAATGAAAGTAAAAGAAACCTAAAGATGTTGTAGAATCGAATTTCAAAATAAAAAGGGTAGCTACAGTTCTTGCTTTGCACAGCGGTATATATGATATATCCTGCACCTTATTCGATGAGGAAAGGACCGAGATCCCTTCATCGGGAGTGACTCCTTTAGCAATAACTGGCAGATGCTACAACTCTCGGTTTGTCTTTTGATTGCTTCTATAGTTTCTGCTTTGCACAGTGATATATATGATATACCCGCACTTCATTCGACGAGGAAAGGACCGACGATCCCTTCACCGGGAGTGACTCCTTTAGCAAAACTAGAAAGGCCTCAAAAACACTCCATTTCAAAATTCATTCGATCCTACAACGATATCAAGTTCATTACGCAATAGGTTTTCAGAAAAACCTGTCGTAGCCCTCCGTCATTTCAGATAAGTACTAGTTAGTATTCGTGCTACGTTTGTTGACTATGTTAAGGCGTAGTGTGCGGTAGCTAATTAGTGCTTATCTGCATAAGCATATGATGCGATTGGATTAGGGTAGTCGTGCGACTTTGTTGACTATGTTAAGGGTCGTGCGGGTGGGTTTAATTCAATCGGGAAATGACGGGTTGAACTTGACTAGCACTTATGATTTGTTGACTATGTTAAGGTCATATAGCTGCTAGGGGCAAAATATTATCGGGAATTTCAAGTGTTGAAATTTGCAATGAGATTGCATACTTTCTATGAGATAGTTGGATCCCGATACCCACTGCGAGTAAGAGTTACTCCTGAGAGAGTTTCACACATTACAATTAGCCGATCAAGTAGGTGTCTAGAAAGGTGTTAACGAGGTTACGCCTCTGGAAAAACGAGGTTTACATTAATTAGGTTCGTGCGAAAGCACGGGGGACCTCCCTCAAAGTACCGACACTGGCCTGGCTGAAAGATTGGCGAACTTGTAGTGTGTAATTAATCCCGGCTAGTCTTTCCTTTTAGGGTTTGAAGGAAGATTTGATAAAAAGCAGTGGGAGCCATCCTGATTAGATAAAATAATAACCAATCTGATCTTGCAAGAGCGCACGCTGAGTGTTTTCTTCTCTCTCTCTCCAGGTAGCGACCATATCACGCCTTAATCAAGATAATAAAACGGAATATTGACTGAACCCGCTTGTTATACTGAGCTGGGGAACGTTGGTCCCGCTCCAACTTATAATTGTTATAAGATAGAGCAGGAAATTGGGGAATACCAGATTTCTCGTGCCGCCCAAACGAAGAGAGTACATGCTGATGCATCATCTTCGGGTGTGGTCGTTACACAGAACTGTTTCTCAGTATCCTCTGCGTCCTGGGTATCTGATACCGGAACAGGATCCCAGATACGAAATCTGTTTCATAGGGCTACAGAAAGGTAGAGAACTGAGAACGGGTGATAAGTTTCATGAGGCAGAAAACGGGGCAAGAGTTGCAGCCAAGTCTGTTGGTCACTGTCACCCTGTATTATCAATACATTGATTCTGAACGAATGTTATTAGATACCGAATCTGATATACAAAATCATATCTGTCTCTTTGTTAGTAAAGAAACGATAAAATTTTGTATTGTTGGATAATGTTTTGAACATTTCCTATATCAATAGTTGATCGGTTCAGGCACGTTATCTAAAAGCATTGATGTTCTAAATCAAACCACGGTTCTTAGTATACGGAACACACACAAGAGGAAGAGTTCAGAAATGAACGGATTCTTCTTGAGGTATTGTAGACTAGGTCATATCAATGCAACCTGACTGGCTGAAGTTACACATAGATGCATATTTAAATCTGTTTGAATTTACATCTTATGAAACTTGCCAGTCATGTCACAAAGATAAAATGACACCAGCTCTGTTTATTGGAAACAGAGAAAGAGTTAGTAAACTCTTGGGATGATACATGTTGATGTATGTAAGGTCCCCTGTCTACACATGCCAAGACCGGTTCTTTGTACTTCGTTACATTCTCTGATAATCTCTCAAGATTCAGACCTATGTTCCTGTTGAAACACAAGTCCGAACCTTTTGAGATATTCACAGAATATAAGTTAGAAGTAGAGAACCAATACGGGTATAAGTATTATGTCCTATGATGAGATCAAGGAGGAGAATACTTGTGCATGGAATTTCTGGACAATTCTAAAGGAGAATGAGATTCTCTCTCGGCATTACTCCTCCGTATACACCATAGTCCGATGGTATATCGGGGTGGAGCAATCACACCCTATATGATAAGGTGTGCTCTATGATGAGTACTGCTGAGTTACCTATTTCCTTTTGGGAGTTATGCACTTGAGAAGCTGCATACCTATTGAATAGGGTTCAAATCGAATCAGTTGCCTACCATTTCATATGTAATATGATAAGGGAAGAGCCCATATCTTAAGTTGGTTAAGATTTGGGGTTGTCCGGGCTATGTCTAAAAGCAAATCCGGACAAGCTCGAGGCAAGGTCTGTAATGTAGAGCTGGAAAGGTTCCAGCTATAAAAAATACAGCAGATGATTTGGTAAAACCAAAGGATTCAATAGTTACCAACGAACCTCAGCCTCTCCGCCGATCTAGTAGGGTTTCTCACCCACCTGAGAGATACTTCGGTTACTCTATGACAGTGGGAGCGAGGATTGCATCATGAGATGATGACCCAACTAGTTTCGAGCTGGCCATCAGGAGTGGGACTCTGTAAGAATGGCTGGATACTTAGCGATCTGAGATGGAATCCTTATACACCAACAAAGTATGGACTTTGGTTGCTATATCTGAAGGGTTAAATCCCCATCAGGAGCAAGTATATCTTGAGAAGATTACTTGGTGTAGATGGAAAAGTTGAGACTTTCAAAGCTAGACTTGTTAAAGCTTTTCGTCATCGACCAGGCGTGGATTATGATGAAACCTTTTCAAGTGACTATGCTTAAGTCTATCCAGATCCTACTTGCCACGGCTACATACCATGACTACGATATCTGGCGGTTGGGTGCCATGACTGCTTTTCTAAATGATGTTTTAGAAGAGGCCGTCTATAAGTACACAGCCAGAGGGCTTCGTAAACAGTGGGAGCAGCGGAAACGTGTACAGGATGTTTTATAGGATAAAGCAGGCATCGCGGAGTTGGAACATCTGTTTTGATGGATAAGTCAAAGAGTTTGACATCATCAAAATGGTAGATGAACCTTGTATAAACAAAAAGGTAGTAGGGAGTATGGTGGTGATCCTCGTAGAGTACGTGGATGTCATGCTCTTGATAGGGAAGGAGTTTCCTATGCTACGCTCGATCAATCTCCGCTTATCACAATGATTCTCCACATAGGATCAAGATGATACCTCCTAAATCCTGAGTTTTCATCTATGAGATAGATGTTATTTGGGTGTTAGAATACTCACTAGCTGTAGTGAGATGGTATCAGTTGATCCTGGGGAGAATCACTGGAATGGTTCCAGGGTGATAAAGACGACTGAATGTCAGTCACAGGCATTGTCTTTACCCTCAGTGGAGGGACGGTATGTTGGAAAAGTTCCAAGCTAGATACCGTGGCATACTAGACGATAAAGGCAGGATACATCGCTACTTAAGATGCTACCAAAGAGGCTGTTTGGGTGTATATTGGTTCATGAGATGAACTATGTTCCTCCCATTGTGTGACAATGGAGTTGTGGCTTATGCCAAGGAACACCCGTCCCATCAGTGATCCAGACAAACTCTAAGGCAGTGTCACCTGATCATGGAGATGGTTGATCTCCAGGGTGATCGAGGTTAGGAGAGTAGAGTCAGAGAACAACACGGCGGATCCACTCACGAAGGCCTATTCCCAGAGAGAGACTTTTATGGGATGGTTGAGTATGAGATACTACAACCACTGCTACAGATGGCCCTAGTGCAAGTGGGAGATTGTTAGTTATATGTATGCCCTAGAGGCCATTACTATATATAGGATGTATATTGTAGTGGATGCTGGGACATATATAGGGAGGACTTTCTTGCTCGACATGATAGTACGCTATCTGGTTACTCTTTACCTTAACGTGTATACTGTTTGTCTCTCTGTTACATGTTGGTAAAGCCCTTAGGATGTGTACTTGACTATCTGGACTATGATGCAGATCATACTAGTGGGGACATGGTAGTCCATAAGTACATCCTTCAAAGTCCCTAGTCATGGGTGTATCGAGACGGGGCATCGATATACCAGAGTAGACTAGCGTGTACCTTCTCGACCCATACAGATAGGCGATGGATGATCCCATATCCATCGGTGTTTGACATCAGAGATGATATACGGGTGCTCAGTAGAGACTGGGTACACTGGATGGACTCGCCAAGAACTCCCAGATGGTATTATACCTTACGTCAGATGGCAGTTCTCTGGTGACACTGGTACAGAGTAGTCTGTTGACCCGAGATCGTCATAGAGTCTTGTATGGCTCCCACTGTGCTTTAATTTCCATCTTACCACGTCCAAGAGGGCGTGCAAAACGGTGGTTTTTGGGTACAGTCCCGAATCACATGGAGGCAATGAGCGATAGGAGGGGATTCGTCTCTTTCGGTATAGGGAGTTGATGTTGCACTGTGTTCGATTGGCTATAACAGGAAATCCCTGGCCAGGGTTGCTGAGATTTACTGGTAAGTGTTACCAGTAGTTTCTCGAATTGTTATAGACCTCATATCGACACGACTTATCGAGCTATTGGGGTCTGACGTTTACCACCCCTAGGCGAGATATGCGACATATCAGACGATCAGACCGGACTGTATGGTAGTGTTACTGGTTGGATTCACAGGAGTGTGAGCGGGCTTGCTCGTCGATCTTCTGATCGCTCAATACCCGGGTGGCCGTTACGTTTAGCAGACCGCTTGCGGCTTGTGGGTGTTTGATATGATCATCATCTGCTGCCGGCGTATTGACGAGTCTTTAGAGTCCTACACAGAGGTTTCCTGGCTCAAGCGAAACGAAATAGGAGCGCATATGAGATATGTGCGGGACCGAGAATAATACGTGTATGTGATACCGTATTCTATTCTCGCGATGAATGTATCTGATGGTTGTATGCGATATAACCTAGTTATCGAATCAAGGATTGATTCGATAAGCCGATACATTGAATATTAGTCGGTTATATGCGATATGACCGGATCGTTAAATCAAGTGTTGATTTGATGATTTAATGCATAATTATATATTTGATATATTACTTTGCATTAACTAGTATTGGTTCACTTTAAATGGATTTTCTCACTCGCTTGTGCACATTGTATATTCGATATAGTTTTGTGCACTTGATTGTATCATGTTTGATGATACATGCAAAATTGGTTAAGTGTAAAGATTGAACCATGGTTATATGAATGGTTAGGGTTATGATTACTTATTCATTTATTTATTTATTAGTTTTGGAAATTAAAAGAATAAAGAGAAAAAACAAAATGGTTTTCTTTTATTCTTTCTTTCATGAAGCTTGTTGAAGCTTCATGAAGCTTTTGACCAAGTGACCATTTTGTCTTCTTCTTTAACCCTAACCACTCACATAAACTCTAGTTAGCTCTCTACACTTAACTATGGTTTGATTATGATAAGAATGATTATTCTTTTCTATTCTTGAATAACTTATCATAATATTATCATCTTCTTCTTCTTCTTCTTCAACTTGAAGAACCTTGATTCCATCAATGGTGATTGATGAAAATGAGTGAGAAATCCAATTCTAAAGTGAACCCACTTCCTATTTCTTCATCCTCTACCTCTTGCCAAGTAGTATAGGATGTTTCCTTCACAAGTTTTCATGGCTTGGTGAAGGTGGAGCTTGATCTAGTGATGCCTCGACGTAGATCATCTTCGGCATCGTCGTCGATGACCTAGCCCGCTTTTTCTCCATTGAAGCCGATGCTAGAGTCATGGTTCGATTTGGACAGCGGAGAGAACTTCATCATGGAGCTATGGAGGTGGAGAAACGGATCTACAAAGGTTGTATTTCCGTACTTTTAGTTAAGTTGTTAACTAGTTGCATCTTTCGCCTAGACATCTAGTTAACGATGCGTAGTCTAGGGTTTCTCGGCACCGTAAAATTTGAAATTGGCATGGTTGATGCCTTGTGAGACCTCCTTAGTGTGCCTAGGAACCCTACAAAGACAAATCTGTCTCGGGCTCTACAACGGATCCAACAGGATCAAAGGAATTAAATTCCCACAGAAGACATCATTACGAAGTTCCTGTTTCATTAATTACAGAATGACAACCTAGGGTAAGGAGACCCTAAGAAGCCCCTATGAGGAAGAACTCAATTCTTCACAGGAATTGAATTCCTTTTGGAAAGGGGAATTAAATCCCCAGAAACTTTTTTCTGTGAACGGAGTTAAACTCCATGGATTCGAACTGTCATCATCATCTCCTCGGAGGATCAGATGAACCCTAAAAGAGATTTACTGCTGAAGGTTAATTGGTTTCATGGGTTCATGTTTAAAGGGTAAAAACCCTTGTTTTGTATTTAAAATCCAGAGGAATGTGAAAGTTCATCGTTTGTTCAAGGATATTACCTGAGGAAAAGAATTCTTTTCGAACTGAGTTAAACTCTGAAAATTGTTTCAAGGCAGAGAACTAAGCTCTGGAAGAAGAGAATTAAATTCTCAGAAAAAGTTTGCAAGGAGGAAGATAAGCAAAGTGGAGGCTCTTCTGAAATGACCCCAATATTTATAGGAGGTGATGGAAACGCTTCATCTCCCCAAATCCCTAGAGAAATCCAACGGTCGCAAAAGGTGACAGCGTTGCACTCACGTGCAGACACATGAGAACAACGCTGTGGGGGCATTTGTTTCCTGATTTAAAATCAGGAAAGCCTACAGAAGAGGCATCACGTGCGAACACGTGACCAGCGGTCACGTGTTGGCACATGACATTTAAAAGCGGCTTCAAAGGCACATCAGTTCAATGATCAAATCAAGGAAAAGGCTTCAGAAGAGGTCACGTGCTCACACGTGGCCAGGGGTCACGTGTTGGCACGTGACATTTAAAAGCAGCGGACTTATTCTCTGATTAAATCAAGAAAAAGGCTCCAGATGAGGGTCACGTGCTCACACGTGACTAGGGGTCACGTGGTGGCACGTGACGGCTAAGCAGCGGAAGAAGGCAGAGCGCAAAAAGAAGAAGAGGGCTCATTCTAAGAGGGTCATGTGCCCACATGTGACCAGAGGTCACGTGGCCACACGTGACTGGCTTTCAAAGTATATTTATTTAACAGAATCAAATTCTGAAGAGATCACTCAAATCTTTCCAAAGGAAAATGATTATTTGGAACCAATTGAATTAAAAGTTTAAAGGTGATTAAATATCACCTATCTATGGAAAAATCTCGAATTTGGAAAGATTTCCCCTTAGAATCTAACCAAAATAACAAAGGAAAATCTCTGGATTTAAAATCCAATGGTGAATAAAATTCACCTAATAATCCAAAGGCCCAAACGAATGGTGAATACAAATCAAATCTCTCGATGAAAGATTCATCAAAAACTAATTGATTCTGCTGCTTCTCCTATAAATAAGAGCCAAGAGACACACAGAGAGATATGCAGAGGGATCGATAACATAGAGAGAGGGGAGAGCCTTGATACTTTGGAGGAATTTGGATCTTCTGCAAAAGAAAAGCTTAGGTAAGAAAGGGAAGGCCTCAAAAGAGAATTTAATTCTCAACAGAGTTTAACTCTGATATTAACCAGAAGAACATAGTTCTCTCTTTAGTGGAGGATCTGTAAAGTGCACATCTCCCCTTGAATTGAGAATTTAATTCTCATTGGGTTGAGATCCTGCCATGCAGATCCAAAGCATAGAGAGGGAATGAAAGCTTGAGAATTTAATTCTCACAGAACTATAGGAATTTAATTCCTTTAAAATAAAATTAGGGTTTAACCCTATGTTATGAGAATTTAATCAGGGTTTGACCCTAGTTAAGAACTTAGTTCTGTTAAAATAACAGGAATTTAATTCCCTTAAGAAAGAAGAAATTAGGGTTTCACCCTACGACAGAATCTCATTCCTCAGAATAATTCTCTAAAAGAGAGTGAGAACTTAATTCCTTAAAGCTATTATTAGGGTTTAACCCTATGATAAAATGCAGTTCTTTACATATATGAGGAATTTAATACCTACAGAAAATTCAGAGTTCAACTCTATCACAGAATATAAATCTTCAGAAGGAAATAGGAATTTAATTCCCCAA
The DNA here is from genome assembly GCA_030015575.1 of Agapanthus africanus. Classification (NCBI taxonomy): domain Eukaryota; kingdom Viridiplantae; phylum Streptophyta; class Magnoliopsida; order Asparagales; family Amaryllidaceae; genus Agapanthus; species Agapanthus africanus. The sequence continues at coordinate 648,268,997 of CM057344.1, read as the reverse complement.
GAAATTATTGTTAGTGTTCAACCCTGCGAAGAATTTAATTCTTAAAGGGATTAACAGATCTTCCATAAAACATACAAAGAGGTAGGGTCACGTGCTACCACGTGACCCCCGAAAAGATCCATAGAAAAGGGGCCTTTGAGGCAGTGCCTCACGTGACCCACGTGACCCTAGACGGAAGCTTTAACATACAAGCACCAAGATGCCCATCACGTGACAGCACGTGATGCTCCAAAGTATTCAATGCTTTTGACAGAATAAAATAAATGGAGGGCGCCCTCACGTGTTACCACGTGACCCCTCTTGTCTTAGTGTTTAACACTAAATTGGAACCCCTGAGCCCAGTGTTAAACACTGTTTTGCCTTAGTGTTCAACACTAATTAAAGAGCTTCCTTGCAGTGTTTAACACTGAATTTCTTAGTGTTTAACACTAAATTAAATCTCTGTTGACAGAGTTTAACATTATTTTTCTTAGTGTTCGACACCAAATTAAAGTCTCTGCCACCAGTGTTTAGCACTGATTATCTTAGTGTTTAACACTAATTTGAGATCCCTGTTGCTAATATCTAACACTGACTTGCCCTAGTGTTTGACACTAATTTCAACCCAATTGGCTAAATATCCAGAGGCAAAGCCTCTCCTCTAATGGACCAACAGAGGGCCAATATCCTAAACATGATTGGACTTAGCCCAAGCTGACCATAAGTCCTCAATTCAAATTCAACTGAGCCAACGGGCTCATAATATAATTAATTGGTCTTGGTTCCAAATTGGGCCAAAGATTATTTAATCTACCACGGTTCAAGGGTACATCTCTTCACTCCTTTGATACGTGGCGTTGTAATTCCTCAACGTCTTCAAAGAGGTGACGGGTCCCGATGACCACATATTGATACGGACTTTGGAGTCCCTAAATCCACGGACTATGAGGCCCTTAACCTTGACCGTGATGTCTTAAAACTAACATCGGATTGTGGAATCCCTAAATCCACGGACTATGAGGTCCTTAACCTTTACCGTGATGTCTTAAAACTAACAATGGATTGTGGAGTCCCTAAATCCACGGACTATGAGGTCCTTAACCTTGACCGCAACGTCTTAAAATTAACATTGGACCGTAATGTCCTTAAACTACCCATGGACCGCAATGTCCTTAAACTACCTACCGACCGTAATGTCACTAAACTAAACAACAGAGCCCCCCTTTTTATTGCTCTCTTGTTGGATCTAAACGATCCCGTTAGGTTGATCTTAATCTAAAAACTAGACTAACGTATCCTTAACAAACGTTTAAGTCGATCTTAGTCTCAAATGAGGCTAACGTATCCTTAAACCCAAACCCCCAAACCCAAATCTAAGATAATACGGATTTGGACTAGTCCACGCCCTACGGGCGACGACATAACTCAGTCTCCGTATACAATCCACGGGAAACTAAACATAAAATAAACACACACGACACAAAGTGATCATCTGGAGAAGGAGAAAGTGGCGATGCGGTAGCGTAATTAACTGCAGGGGCTTACGCCTGCAGGGAAGAGCGTCCCCACAATAAAAAAAAACCCTCAAGCGAGGGAGAATCTGACGAAGTCTGCTACATCGGACGCATCCGTTTAAACCTTCGATATACGGTGCCATAAATCAACTTGGCATCTTCGGAAAGGTAGACGGATAGCACCAATTAGCATCTGCCCCGAGCCTCAGGCGAGACGACCACTGCGTCGCGCCGTCGTTCGGAGGGGAACACCACCGTCCGAAGATTCCTGTCAAGCGAAAGATTTTACCGTTGGCTGTTGGTGTCCGTTCACAGAAAAAGAAGAAATCTTTATTCTCTGCTGATGTGGTATTCGGCCAGGAGCCCCATGCTCCCTATAGTGAGGGCTTGTGCGAATATGGCACCAATGAGGGTTTATTTGACACGCCTGCAACTGATACTGATCTTCAAGATGCCATCACAGATTCCAAGCGACTAGCCCGTGAGGTAGCAGCGTTGGTCTCCATTGCAGAGTCGGGTATACTTCATTTACATTCTTCTGCACCTATCCCTTCTCCCCTTATTATACTTTTATTAACGCTCTCTTCTTCAACAGGTATTTCTGCCGAAGAGGCTCTCACGGCTTCCCTCAGGACATTCGAGGAGGAAGAGAGGCTTCGCACTTCTTTGGGCCTTGGTATAATTCGTTTCATTACACCTTTACTCTTTTAATTCATGATCTGACCCTATTTTTTACCTTATTGCAGGAACTACCAAAACCCAAGTTGTTTTAAGTGTAGTGCCAATACCAAGCGGCGACGCAGCAAAGCTTCCAGAGCCACCGATCATGGCCGCGGCCATCCCGAGGACACCACAGGAGGCGTTGCTGAAGTAGCCGATGATGGATGCCATAGCGGATCTGGAGGCTGAACTCGATTTGGACGACGACGTCCCCCTGTTGGAAGTGTTAAGGAGGTCGGTTCATACGGTCCAGGTCGATAGGAAGCGTAGAAAGCGCGCCGCGAGGGAACTTGAAGCTGTATTAGTCGCGGGTGCAGGTTCAAGAAATGTCCCATCTTCTAACATCCCCCTGGTGGACGCTCCTTCCGCTCTGTCTACCACCCATAGACAGTTTGCGCGTGCAGCTCGGGAGGACACTAAACAGCTACTTCAAGGTAAAGTAACACCCAGTGCCTTATTAGAACTTAATCCTCGAATCATGACTTACGCATTTTCTTTCAAGCAGTGCCGAGTCCTGACGATGGCATGGCAGGTGAGACGCCGATGATTACAGAGCCCGAAGCGGCCACTCTTTCTCAAGAATCTAGGACTGCCCAGACTGCTGCTCTTTCTCCTTGTAGATCCTTGGTATCGGCGGGTGTTGCAAGCATTACGACGGCCCTTGACGAGTCAGAGGATGAATCTATGGGTGCGGAATCTACCTCCCGAGGAAAAATGAGGAAGCCGTTACACTTGGTGACGCTTTCGGCGCGGTTTCGGTCTCTGACCTATCAGGTACTCCTGGGGTTATTATCTTTGAGTTTTTAATCCTGTTAAGCCCTTCTAATGATATTTCGTTTGTCTTGATCATAGATGCGGTAAACCCTTAAGCTGTTCCTGTTCCCGCCAAAAAATTTCTGCGCAGAAGAGTCCAAGGTATCAAACGGCAGCGATACGCTTAAGGAAATGCGAACCAATATCTTCCGGCCTGTATTTTGATAAATTCCCAAAAGAGGAATAGCTAAATTCTGATGATATTGGAAGCATCTCGAAAAACCCTTCGATTTGATATGTTATGGGCTTCATAATTCATCCGGGATCAAAAGTTATGAGCAAATATGCTGTGCACTGTCCTCAATGAGGTATCACGTGCTCACACGTGATCAATGGTCACGTGTTGACACGTGATAGTTAAAACAGAAATGAAATAACAAACGGCTGAAGGAAATACCTCAATGAGGTATCACGTGCTCACACGTGACCAATGGTCACGTGTTGACACGTGATGGTTAAAACTGAAGCATAAATAAACGCTGAGAAAAGAACCAATTGGGGGTCACGTGCTCACACGTGACCAAGGGTCACGTGCCAGCACGTGACAGGCTTCGAAAGCCTTACAGTTTAATAGAATTAAAATTCTAAATTTCTCTAAATCTTTCCAAATAGAATTAAAATTCTAAATTTCTTTAAATCTTTCCAAATAGAATTAAAATTCTAAATTTCTCTAAATCTTTCTAAACGGAAAAGGATTATGGCGACCGTTGGATTAAAAATCCAATGGTGATTAAAGATCACCAATTTATGGAAAGATTTGATACAAGGAAAGATTTTCCCTAAATCTCACCAAAAATAACAAACAGAATATTTTTGGATTTAAAATCCAACGGTGAATAAAATTCACTGAATGATCTAAATGATCATATTAATTATGAAAACAAATCAAATCTTTCAATGAATGATTTACTAAACAAATTGATTCTTTTCCTTCTCCTATAAATAGGAGCCAAGAGAAGGGAGGAAAGGATATAGAATTTTGGGATCTTGAAATTGCAGAGAGAAAAGAAAGGAGAATTTAATTCTCAACAAAGAAAACTCTAGGTGAGAAAAGGGAAAAAGATCAACTTCAAAAAGAGAATTTAACTCTCAAAATCTTAGAGTTTAACTCTTCTGCAAATAAAGAACTTAGTTCTTCTTCTGATTGAAGATCTGTACAGAGCACATCTCCCCATAGGATGAGAATTTAATTCTCATTGGGTTGAGATCCTGCCATGCAGATCTAAAACATAAAGGAGGAATTGAATTTAGAGAATTTAATTCTCCCAAAACAAAACTAGGGTTTAACCCCTATCCGAGAATTTAATTCTCTTAAAACTACAAGAATTTAATTCCTTCAAGATGGACAGAACTAAGATTTAACCCTAATTGAGAATTTAATTCTCTCAAATTCACAGGAATTTAATTCCTCTTAAAATGAAATTAGGGTTTAACCCTACATAAGAATTTAATTCTTTCATAACAGGAATTTAATTCCTCCAAAATCATGATTAGGGTTCAACCTGCAGAGAATTTAATTTTTAAAATAAAGAGACTTGAAAGATCTCCATGCACATAAAGAACATTGGTCACGTGATGACACGTGACCTCAATCCGCAGTGATCAGAAAAGAAGGAATAAAACTAAGTCACGTGTCCCCACGTGACCCCTAAAAAGATCCCCAAAAATAAAAAGGAAACAGCTTTGAGGCAATGCCTCACGTGCTCCCATGTGACTCCCAAAACGTAGAAAGAAAAAGGAAAGGAAATATGATCTTTGGGCGCTCTCACGTGTCCTCACGTGACCCCTTAGAAAGTACTTTAATGAGCAGTGCATAGATCTCCATCACATGTCAATACGTGATGCTCAAAAGATGAAAAAGTATTTTAACACTTAATTGCAGAACGAAGAAAAGGGATTTGGTCCCACCTTTGGGCGTTCTCACGTGTCCACACGTGACCCCTCTTTCTTTAGTGTTTAACACTAATTTAGGGATTATATTTCCAGTTTTTAACACTGATTGTTTCTAGTGTTTAACACTAAATTGAAGATTATATTTCCAGTGTTTAACACTGCTTGTCTTTTAGTGTTTAACACTAATTTGAGAGTTCTACCTCCAGTGTTTAACACTGTTGTTCTCTAGTGTTTAACACTACTTTTAGCCAAATTGGCTAATTTTCCAGAGGCAAAAGTCCCTCCTCCAAATGAATCTCAAAATTGAGGAAATTAAAGACAAAATGTTGTCAGAGCCCCTAAACCTCTGTTTAGCACTGCTGAATGATGAGGGGCTGAATCCAGACAAATGTCTAATGGCCCAAAGGGCCAATATTTCAAACATAATTGGACTTAGCCCAAACTGGCCATAAGTCCTCAAATCATCTTGAACTGAGCACATTTGCTCTTTCAACCAACTCATTGGTTCAAGGGTACATCTCTGAACTCCTCTGATATTTGTCGTTGTAATCCTTCAACGTCTTCAGAGAGGTGATGGGTCCCGACAGCCATACATTTGACGGACCACTATGTCCTTAAACTGGTATCGGACCACCATGTCCCTAAACTGGAAATGGACCACCATGTCCCTAAACTGGAAATGGACCACTATGTCCCTAAACTGGAACAATAGAGCCCCTAAATGCTCTTTTGTCGGATCTAAACGATCCCGTTAAGTTGATCTTAGTCTCAAATCAGACTAACGTATCCTTAACAAACGTTTGAGTTGATTTTAGCCTAAAATATGGGTAACGTATCCTCAAACCAAAATCCCAAACCTAAATCTAAGAAAATACGGATTTGGATTAATCCACGTCCTACGGGCGATGGCATAACTTAGTCTCCATATACAATCCACGGGCAACCACAAACAAAACACACACACACACATGACACGAAGTGAAATTCTGGAGAAGAAGAAAGTTGTTACCGTGATGCGATAGCGTAATTAACTGCAGGGGCTTGCGCCTGCAGGGAAGAGCATCCCCACAATCAAAAACTCCTCAAGCGAGGGGGAATCTGACGAAGTCTGCTACATGGGCCGCATCCGTCCAAACCTCCGATACACGATGCCATAAATCAACTTGGCATCTTCGGAGAGGTGGACGGATAGCACCAATTAGCATCTGCCCCGAATTTCAGGCAAGACGTCCCCACGTCGTCTTGGCCGTCATTCGGAGGGGAACAGATTCTGGCATGCCCGGTGGGACCTCTTCCTCTTTCCACTCCACACTTCGTGTGTCGTGTTCGCGAACGAATCGCAGTTTGCTGTGGTTGCCTGTTGATTCGAGGTACTAAGATTTGGTGTCTTGCTCCGTGCAGAAGACAGAAGATCGATGGTTTCAAGCTGCACTAACTGCAACTGCAACTCTCGCTCCATCCCGTCCGGAGGAGTGACTTACGGGCCCTAAGCGGCCTCCATCTTCACTATGCCGGTGGAACAGGTCACTCAAGCCACCACTGGGCTATTCTTCGGGACCATGATCCCACCAACGAGCTTCAATGTTCAGATGCCGTTATAAGAAGCTGCGAAGAAGTCGGTATTCGATCGGCTTGCTACTACTGCGGCCCCTCTCAACGGGTTGCCCAACTCCAATACCTCAGTTTTCAACAGACTAGGCCAGAACGTCTACAAGCCCGCGATATCCGAAGCTGCCATCTCAAAGCGGATAGCCATCCCGGCTTAAGCGGACGAAATCATGGGAAAGGCTTCTCTTTTCAAGAAGTCAGTTTTTACAAGGATGGCCATTCTAGTTTCTGCTCCAGGAGAGGTCCTCAAAGCTGCTTCCCCTGCCCAGAGGTCTGTCTTGGACAGATTAGACATGGCTTCTCAACAAGTGTCAGTCTTCGACAGGCTAGCACCAATAACAGTCTCTCCTCAAAGCAGAGGGCATGACGAAGTCACCCCTACGGCTAAACCAACTCCATCCGCACGACACGCTCGACGTCGCCACTGGCGCCGAGTAAGGAAGGCTGGGGGAAACTCCCCCTCTGTATTTACTCCACCAGCTCCAACGGTGGAGATCGAGGCTGCTGCTCCAACCGAGAACAACTTTGAACTGCTCAACAAGGTGCGCAGAAACTCTCCTATTGCAGTGCTCAAGAGATCTCCTTCACCTGTGGAGAATGCTCCAGAGAAGAAGCCGGAGCAGCCCCCTCAGCGGCTGTCCTCCAAAATTTATAAGGTCCGGCGTCAAGTCCAAGACTCGGTAATTGATCAAGATTATCCCCGCCGACAGAAAAAGGTGAAAGTCCAGCGGGAAGAGGACCGTCCTATCAAGACACAAAAGGCGACAACTGGCTGGGTGCCCACTGCAACGGCTCCCTCGACGTCGATCACTCAAAAGAAAAGGAGGCCGCAAAAAGCTCCTGTGAACATGGAAAACCGTAAAAGCGCTGAGCACAAAGGTCCCAAGTTTGGGGGCATGGTGGTGCACACTGTTTATATGGCTTCTGGAAAGGAGGAATGCCGTGCTTCGACGGGTCACCGACCGCTCACCCGATCCGTGACAAAGCCTAGGAACAACAGCAGAAGCTTCAGGAAATGATGACTGCAATGGCTGCACTTACTGGGCCAAAAGAAAGCTCGGAGGCATCATCGGAACAACGCCATGAACAAGAAACTGACGCTGACTTCCTACGTAGAATCCTCGAAAAGAAGGACAAAGAAGCCGCAGAGCAGGCGGTTAACATAAAGCAAATGGCGCTCCTCTTCCAAGAGATGGTAGGAATGATGTTACGGCCGGACCCTCCAGCTGAAGACCCTCCGATCATTGTTGAAGACGATAGAGGGGAGACATCTAATCCTCCTCCGGCTCTTTCAGCAGCCAAGGAAGAAACCATTTCCAAGGCCGCACTAGATGACTATATAGCTCAGCAAATACGGGCTCATCAGGCGAATAAAGCGGCTGCGCAAATTGTTAGAACCGGACGACCCTATCCAAGCCGGTATGATCAAATCAGTTACCCGCCGGAATATACGATCCTTAAATTCCACGTGTACAAGGGAACAGGGAATCCACATCAACATGTCGCTCAATTCAGAGCCTTATGCGACAACACCGGAGGCGACGACAAACTGTTGCTTCGACAATTCGTCGGCAGCTTAGCAGAAATGGCCTTCGAGTGGTATTCGGAGCTACCTAACGACTCTGTCAAAACATTTGCAGAGATGGAGCTACTGTTCACACAAAGATTCGCGAGTGCTAATGAACGCACCCCGATAACAGCACTGATCAACGCCAGGATAAGGCCAGGAGAAACGTGGATTCAATATCCAACACGATGGCGGAATCTGTGGTCGAAATGCGAACAACGGATCGAAGAAGCACCTGCGGTAGGCATGTTCGTGGGCACTCTTGATCCGCAAGCAACCATCTCGTAGTTCATGATGTTCTTCAAGCCAACTACTTTCCAGGCCTTGATCGACAAGTTGGCCCAAATGGATCAGATGGGACATAAACCGTCTCCTCCAAAGACAGACTCTCGAAATGAGAAAGGAAAAGGGAAAGCGATCGTCGTCGCCAATACTTAACAACAGCCGAGCAATTCAAAGCCGGTTGTTCGCCAAAACAACGTGCGTCCGCGCCCATCCCTTGAGGAAAGACTAGGACGTACTTACTCGTTTCCTCAAAATAAAACAAGGAGACTGTTCGAGCTGACAGTGCGCAACAAACTCATCAATCTGCCAAATCCAAAACGTCCGTTGCAGCCAGGTGATGTCAACGATCTTAATTACTGCCCTTACCACCAAGCGGTAAGCCATCCAATTGAAGATTGCTTTGTCTTTAAGGGATGGATCGAGGATCAATACCTACAAGGCAAGTTTGTGCTGTCCGAGAAGTGGAAGGTAAACCCACCACAGCCGCACACTCCTAAAAAGGTGGACACACCGGGGGCAACGTGTTCTTTTGTTGAAGAAGCTCCATGGGAGGTCGTGCTGTCCGCCAAAACCAAAAGGATGCTGAATGATCTCCAAACATGCTCGGCGATCGGGTGGAAGAACTCGCTAGAACCCCAGATCGTCGAAGGGATGCTGAAGCCGCGCCCAACTCCAAAGATCGATGGCGATAGCCCAAGCACTCACACCTAGCCGTCGAAATCTTCGAAAAAGAAGGAGAAATCCAAGAAGCCCGTAAAGCCTGGCGACAAGCGCACGGACCTATAAAAGCAGATTGACGCGCTGGAAGATTATAACCAATCACGCTCCAGGAGTTCCTCAGCCACATCCTCGAGGACGAAAACGATGGAGAAGACTCATCAGATGAATCTGGGGACTACGTAGCAAGTTGTCATGTGATCTCTCACTCATTGATAGATGATAAAGAGGCTCCTTGCACCAAGAAACCGGGGGCGGGTCCTGAACCAGAACTTCTGTGGCCGTCAGACGAGATGATCGATGCCTTCCTGAATGAGATTCTTCTAAAAAGTAAAGCCAATCAGGAGCATAAGATGGCCATATTGGAAGGAGCCAAACGCCGGCGACTAGACGAAAGAGTCGAGGCACTCCCGTCAAATCAAAAGACATCCGGTGCGGATAAAAACAAATTCAAGACGAGGAAAAGGTTTGCTAAAGCCATATCAATGGGAATGAAGCTACCACCCTTTGAAGAAAACACTCTCGGTGGAGTAGAGATGCATCCTAATTATTGCTTATATCATCAGAAGATCGCACATCCTACTGAAGACTGTGACTCATTTAAGTGTTGGTGGCAAGGGTATGTCGCTCACAGGCAACACTTCAACAGGACAAAGCGTGAAGCTCGTAGACAGCAGAAAAATGCGACATATGAGCGTAAAAGAATTGCCGGCAATTGTCATAGGGTTGATCCCGAGGGACCGCGAGTTCTCACCTTCGGGAGTGACTCCGACAAAAAAGTAGCCCTCGGCCCTCTCTTCAAGGAATCCATCTTTAAAACGAAAGAATTGAGGAGTTGAGAGAACATTCAGCCGTGTAATTCACGATTCCCGGAAAAAATCTCGGACCCGCAAACAACGGATCGAACAAAAAGGATAAAGGAAAGGGAAAAATGGCCTTCGTCGCCAATACTGAACAACAATCGAGTGGCCCTAGACCGGTTGTTCGCCAAAACAACAAGCAGCAACCCCTCTATGAGAGGTTGAAACGTCCTTACTCATTTCCCCAGGATGAAACAAGGAGGCTGTTCGAAGAGGCAGTGCGCAACAGGCTTATCACTCTACCGGAGCCGAAACACCAACTATAACTGAATGATGTCAGCACTCTTAATTACTGCCCTTACCACCAAGTATTGGGCCATCCGATCGAAAACTGCTACGTTTTCAAAAACTGGGTTGAAGACCAATACCAACGGGGCAAGTTCGCGTTGTCCGAAAACTGGAAGGTGAGCCCGCCACAACCACATGCTCCAAGAAAGATGGATATGCCGGGGGCATCATGCTCATTCATAGGAAAAGCCCCATGGACCGAAAAGTCCGTAAACTAGAAATTCGCCTCAAATACGGCAACGGCGGACCGCAATGTCCTAAAACTTGCAAACGACCGAAACGTCGTTAAACTACTCCCAACCCGCGGCATCTTCAGGCTGACATGGTAAAAAAAAAATCCGGTATGTCCACAAGCGAGATGGGCACGGATGAAAACCCGAAAGGTTTCCGTGAGTAAAAACAACAGGGCTACCGGCGAGTTTTGTGAAAATCCGAAAGGGCGCAACCTCGTTATATATATAAAAAAAAGAGAAGTAAAAAAAACGGTATGTCCATAAGCAAAATGAGCACGGATGAAAACCCGAAAGGGCTCCGTGAGTAAAAACAGCAGGGCTACCGGCGGGTGTTAGTGAAAACCTGAAAGGGCGCAAGCTCGTTAAAAGACACTTACAGGGTCCTCTCGACCTTGTGGGGGAGAAACCACCTGCGTGAGATCCTTACGACTCACAAGGGAGAAACACACTTAGGAATCCTCACGATTCCTAAGGAGAAGTTACACTTGCGAGATCCTCATGACTCGTAAGGAGAACTCTCTTATGGGACCCTCACGTCTCATAAGATTTGAAAGTCTTAAGTTATAGAGACCTGAACCTGTTTTTAAGCAACCCCCCACAAACTTCGATATTGCCCTACAAGCGGCTCATACTGACCCTTGTATACAATCCACGGGCGCGAATAAACATTTCCCTAACCAAGTCCCACCAGTGACTAGGGATATGTTCGTATGGTGAACGACCCTTGTAAGTCCTCTTGACTTATAAGGAGAAAACCCTTTTGTAAGATCCTTACGACTTATAGGAGAACATGCACTTAGGAATCCTCACGATTCCTAAGGAGAAAACACACCGACAAGATCCGCACGACTTGTAGGGAGAAATACCTTTGTGAGACCCTTACGGCTCATGAAGTCAAAAGCCTTAGTCGACAGGATCCTAACCCTGTTTACTAAGCCACCTTTGTTCAAATATCGACAGAGGCAAATGATGATTCGCTCCTGGCAATATCGCAGTTGTAGCGATGCTGATGCCTAAACCGATATCAAATTCCAAGTCCTTTCACAGCTCGGTGGTCAGTATATTCTTCACCTACCGTTTCTCCTTTTATGAGTAGACTTCTTGTTGCAAAGCCTTCCTTATATTGACCACGGTATCACGGCTCGGTGGAGGAAGCGAAAGAATAGCCACGCCTCCGGTGATCCCTGTTTTGCCACCTTTAACAGTTGGTACGTAGATCTCGTCCGTCAAGTATCTTCTTTCAAGTTGAAATTTGACCGTGATTTATTTTGCAGCGATTACACCAATTTCAGCTCCTTTTGAGTACCGCATTTCTATGCCCATGAGGCCCTTCGCTAAACATCCATCTTCCAGAGGCGGAGTGAATAGCCGGCGAATGTTAAGCGAGTTTATTGAAGATCTCGACTCCGAGGCCCTCACCTCTGCTATGGATTTTGCCGACGAAGTCAATCCAATGCTGGCGACGCTCGTGAATTTCCATAATGAAGATCTCGTCGGTTCTTGGGTTAATTATTGCAGGAAGATCGAGATTTGCCTGCGTGGGATTGAGCTTAAGCGTCTCGCTCCCGAGGTATTGACTTTGAACTCTTAGCGGGCTGCGTGGGTCGAGCAGAGTGTCTCTTTCATTCGATATTTTGAACAAGAGGCGGTCCTGAGGCGAAAGGAGCATAAGGTGGCTTCCGGAGAATCCGTCCAATTGCGTGCCCAGGTTGAAGCGAATGTTGCGAGGCTGAAAGTTATTTTTGAAAAGCTCCAACGATGTATTTCTGACGGGCTGGTGCTAAGGCAGAAGCTTGACTTCACTGAGCGGGTCACACAAGATTGCGAAACTGCTAAGCAGGAAATCGATGAGAAGCTTTCATCCTGTTTGCAACAACGGGCTCAAATCGAAGCGGAGTCGGCCGCCGTAGTTGAATATGAGAAGGAGTTGAAGAGAGCGCGCGAGCGGTTCGTCAGTTTGTTGAAAACGCCTCCTCTTTAATAAGTGTCATTGTACCCCCCTTCTTGTACTGATTGTATTTCTTAAGCTTCTGATTAATGAATAACATGTATTCATTTTGATTCCTAACTAAAATGTATCTTGTATTCACTTAAATCCATAAATAAAAGACATATTTTATTTCATACTGGCATTTCTTTTTTCTTCGATGTCTTGATTTGGTGTGAAGTAGTTTATATACTCATTTCGGAGTTTGTAGTTTATTCACTCATCCCGGAGTCTCTAGTTTATGAACTCATTTCGGAGCTTGTAGTCTATTCACTCATTCCGGAGTCTCTGGTTTATGAACTCATTTCGGAGCTTGTTTAGTTTACTTTCCTTGGGGTTATAGGAAAACTTATACTAACATCATAAATAACCCCTGGTCTTTGCGACAGAGGCCCGTTAGGTTTTTTGGTACTAGGGTTTGTCTATCGTACCGTCGTGTTGGCTGATGCATTCCCCGATATGCAGTCATTACGCTGCTGTTCGAGTAGCCCCGCGACTGTCATGTCTCTGATTCCTTCGAGGGCTGGACAAGACGTCTTCAAGTAATCTTCCTAGGAAATTTGACCGTCGGAAGAGCAAGCGTTAGGAATTTTGCCATGTCGCTTTTTACTTGAGGTTAGGCTCAGTTTGGGAGCCCCGATGAGTCATAACCACTCCGCACTGGGGTGGGATGATCTCCAATAGTCTTTCGGGTTTTATTTGAGTTGCCGTCAAGACCCTGAAGCTAGGAATTTGGCATTCGTTTCCTTTGTCGACACTGCGTATGCTGTAATGAGACGAATGTCGGGGTGATCTCTAGGTTGTTTTGTGAACCATCGAGACTTGGAACTAGGGACTTTGCCATGGCTCCGTTTTGTTTTGACCCTCGGGTCGTTTGTTGATGCTGCGTCTGCATCCTGCTGGAATGAGAAGAAACGCCGTTGTTGGCACTATGTCTGCTGTAACGAGACGAGTGTCGAGGTGGTCTCTAGGTTGTTGGTGAGCCGTCGAAGCTTGGAACTATGGACTTTGCCATGGCTCCGCTTTGTTTCGACCCTGGGGTCGTTTGTTGACATCATGTCTGCATCCTGTTGGAGTGAGAAGGAACGCCGTTGTTGACACTATGTCTGCTGCAACGAGACGAGTGTCGAGGTGATCTCTAGGTTGTTTGTGAACCGTTGAGACTTGGAACTAGGGACTTTCCCATGGCTCCGCTTTGTTTTTGACCCTAGAGTCTTTGTTGACGCCGCGTCTGCATCCTGCTGGAGTGAGAAGGAACGCCGTTGTTGACATTGTGTCTGCTGCAACGAGACAAATGTCAGGATAGTCTTTAGGTTGTTTTGTGAACCATCGAGACTTAGAACTAGGGACTTTTCCATGGCTCCATTTTTGTTTTTGACCTTGGAGTCTTTGTTGACGCCGTGTCTGCATCCTACTGGAGTGAGAAGAAACGCCATTGTTAACACTATGTCTGCTATGACGAGACGAGTGTCGAGGTGGTCTCTAGGTTGTTTGTGAACCGTCAAGACTTGGCTCTCCCTTTGACGGAGCATGGTGGGAAAATATGGTTCCCTTTTCGTTTATGCCCATGGATTGTATACAAGGGTCGGTGTAAACTCACCTGCGGGGCAAAAGTTTCAACATTTTTTTAATTTCTTTCAGCGATGCTCTATCATTTCTTCTTTTTATATCGCGAAAGTCGTGATTGCCTAATCATTTCGGCTTTTTATCACGGTGCCCAATTATTTCGGCTATTCTTTTCTTTTTACTCGCTATTTCTTTATTGCGAGTTGCCCAAAAATTTCGGCTGTTTTTATATACATATATTTTGCTCGCTGATTTTATAGCGAGTTGCCCCATCATTTCGGCTATTTCATATGCATTTTTTGCTCGCTGATTTTTGTTGCGAGTATGAAACTTTAGATACGATACCAATCTTGGCATCAGCACCGCTTCGACTAGAATATTGCCAGGAGCGAATCATCATTTTCTGTGAAAGGATTTGGAGTTTAACACCGATTTAGGCATCAATATCGCTGCAACTGGGATATTGCCAGGAGCGAATCATCATTTGCCTTAAGAGGACTTGGAATTTGATACCGATTTAGGCATCAACATCGCTACAACTGGGATATTGCCATGAGCGAATCATCATTTGCCTTTACTGATTTGAACAAAGGCGGCTTAGTAGACAGGGTTAGGATCCTGTCGACTAAGGCTTTTGACTTTATGAGCCGTAAGGGTCTCATAAAGGATTTTCTCCCTACGAGTCGAGAGGATCCTGTAGGTGTAGATTCTCCCTAGAAGTCACTCCTAAGTGATATTTTCTCTTGCAAGTCGTAAGGATCTTACAAGAGTGTTTTCTCCTTACAAGTCGAGGGGACTTATAAGTGTCGTTCACTATATGAGGATATTCCTCGTCATTGGTGGGACTTGGTGGGGGAAATCGTTTATTTGTGCCAGTGGATTGTATACAAGGGCCAGAATTGTACCTCCTGCAGGGCAACTTGGGGAATACGACGGCTTAAGGACAGGTGTGGATCCCTGTAACTTAAGACTTTGAATCCTATGAGCCGTGAGGGTCTCATAGGGGGAGTTCTCCTTACGAGTCGAGAAGATCTCGTAGGTGAAAATTTTACGAGATTGCGCCCTTTCAGGTTTTCATAAGCTCGCCGGTAGCCCTGCTGTTTTTACTCACGGCGCCCTTTCGGGTTTTCATCCGTGCCCTTTTTTTTGTGGACATACCTTTTTTAACAACGAGATTGCGCCCTTTTGGGTTTTCACAAACTCGCCGGTAGCCCTGCTGTTTTTACTCATGGCGCCCTTTCGGGTTTTCATCCGTGCCCATTTTGCTTGTGGACATACCGTTTTTTTTCCGTTTTTTTACCCATTTGTTTGCCAATGGGACTTAGGAGTGACTTCGCCTCCGGAGTAACTGTGTAACCAGCGGGACTTAAGTTGCAGTCTTCTCCGTTGGGACTTGTGGACTTGAGTTCCATTATCACCGTGTTTGAGGCGACGTGTTAGTTTAAGGACATTACGGTCCATTGTTAGTTTAGGTACATCTCGGTCCATGGCCAGCTTCGAGGCGAAGTTTTAGTTTAAGGACATTACGGTCCTTTGTTAGTTTAAGGACATTTCGGTCCATTATCGCTGTATTTGAGGCGACGTTTTAGTTTAAGTACATTACGGTCCGTTGTCACCATTTTAGAGGCAACGGTTAGTTTAAGGACATTTCGGTCCGTTGTCGCCACGTTTGGGGCGGAAATTCTGTTGGATACTACTTTTAGAGTTTTGACTCAGGAAGATAGCGAGCGGACACGAGCGTCGTCATCTATCATTAACCTAAGTCATGACTTGTCAAGCGTAGTATTTCTTAAGGAATCGACCGTTTATTAGCCGGAAGGGTCTTTCACCATGCATATCCATGAGCAAGTAGGCCCTACCTTGGTAGACTTTGTCTATGATATACGGGCCCTCATAGTTTGGCTCGAATTTCTCCCGTTTTGCATGGTAGGGGATCATAGGTCTTTTGACAACTAGCACGAGTTCGCCATGGCGGAATGTTCTTGGCCTGGTTACTTTTTCGTATGAGTGCGTCATCCTTGCTTTGTAACCTTCCAGGTTTTGCTGCGCCATGAGACGAGTTTCATCGAGGGCATCGAGCTCTTCAAGCCGAAAATGGGCATTTTCTTCATTCGTCGGCTCGTATCGAACTGCCACTCATAGAGAGGGTAGCTCTATCTCCAAGGGAAGTACCGCTTCCGTGCCGAATACCAACGCGTATGGCGTTGTATTCGTGGCCGTTTTGAACGTGGTTCGATACGCCCAGAGAGCTTCATGCAGTCTCTCGTGCCAGTCATTGTTATTTCTGGACACCGTTTTCTTTATGATCTTCGTCAAGGTCTTGTTGAAAGCCTCAGCTAGACCGTTAGCTCGGGGATTATGGACTAAAGAGTATCTTAAGTCTATATTATGCTGCTGTGCGAAGCGGCTGATCCTATGGCTTCTGTAGGTCGGCCCATTATCCAAGATGATCCGTCGCGGAGTGCCGAACCGGTAGATGACATGTGTCCTGAAGAAATGGAGGATGTTCTCCGTCTTCACTTCCTTTAGCCGTACTACCTCTGCCCACTTAGAGAAGTAATCGGTTGTTGCCAATATGAACCGATGTCCTTTGGATGACGCTAGTCCGATAGGCCCAATTATATCGGTTCCCTACATTTCGAACGACCAACTAGCCAGTGTTGGGTGTAGCGGATTTGGATGCTGGTGGATGAAGTCCCCATGAACCTGGCACGAGTGACACTGCTTCGCATATTCAAGGCATTCTTGAATCATTGTGGGCCAATAGTAACCCATTCTATTGATCTTCAGCTTCATCTTTGTCCCGGCTTGATGAGAACCGCAGAGTCTGTTGTGAGTTTCTTGGATGACTCTCCTTGCTTCTTCTGGTCCAAGGAACCTTAGCCACATACTGTCGAACGATCTTTTATATAAAGTATCATTGACGAAGGAAAAAGACAGAGCTCGTTTCATGAGTTGATGTCTTGAAGATGCGTTTCGGGCGTTTGATGGGATTTAAAGCAGTCTATGAAGACTTCCCTCCAATCCTTGATCTTTTCTTCGTCTTTTATTTGAAGGACTACTTGTTTAGTCACTTCCTTTCTTTCGGACGACTCTGGAGATATTTCTGCTGGTGCGAGAATCCGGCGGCTTTGCATAATGATCCTTACGTCATCGAGGTTTTCGTCGGCCAGTTCTTTAGCGAGCTTGGTTAACGCATCCGCCTTGCTATTTTCTGCATGCGGTATGCTTTCCAAGATGTAGGAGGGAATTTGAGTCAGCAGTTGCTGCACTCTTTCTCCATATTTTACCAACTCCGGTTTACACGTCTGATAGTCGCCATTTACTTGGCTAACGACTAGTTGGGAGTCTCCATATATGAGGAGGTTTTCGATTCCCATGTCGACAACAATCTCAAGACCCGCTATCAAAGTTTTGTACTCAACCTCATTGTTTGTCCTCGGCTCTGTTAAAGAAAGGGCGAAACGAATTATCCCTCCTTGCGGAGTCACGAAGATAAGGCCTACCCCAGCTTTGATTATGGGGGTGCTTTGCTTTCACTTCTTCAAGGAAGATGCTCCGTCGAAGTATAGTTCCCCTCGGGCATTATTTCCTTCCTTCTCCCCTTCAATTGCGTCGAACGCATGTTCATCTGGCAATTCGCAATTTAAGGAAGAGTCGGCTGGTATCGGATGCTCAGCGACAAAGTCGATGATGACCTGGTCTTTCACTACCTTGAGGGGTCGATACGTTATCGAGAACTCCATCAAGAGGAGGGACCATTTGGACATCAAATATTTGAGAGGATCCACCTTTGATATGAGATGGACCTCATGTGCCAATGCATAATGTCGAAGCTTCGTTATCGTGAAGATTAGTGTCAGGCAATGCTTTTTAATGGGGGAGTAGTTATTTTCTGCCCCCAAAAGAACTCGACTCAAATAGTAGAGAGCTCTCTCCTTCCCCTGGTCGTTCTCCTGTGCCCATAGCGCGCCTAAAGAACCTTCAAGGGCTGTTGTTTACAGGATGAGAGGCTTTCCCTTGACCGAAGTGGTCAGTACCGGCGGATTCTGTAGGTATTGCTTGATTTCGTCCAGTGCACTTTGGCATTTATGATCCCAAACGAATGAGGTCCCTTTCTTCATTAGATGGCTGTAGGGGAGGCATTTGCCGGAGATGTTGGTTATGAACCGCCGGATATATGCGAGCTTTCCTTGGAGAGACCGAAGTTGTTTGAGAGTACTTGGCGTGGGCATCTCCGTAATCGCCTTGATCTTCGATGGGTCTATTTCGATGCCTCGGTGTCGTATGATGAATCCTATGAATATGCCTGAGGTTACTCCAAACGCGCATGTCAGAGGATTCATCTTTAGATTGTATTTCGGGAGACGCTGGAACACTGTGTTTAGATGTTCCCAGTACTTCTCGTACGATTTACTTTTCACCACAAGGTCGTCAATATAGCATTCAACAATCTCATGGATGAGGTCATCGAAGATCTTCATCATAGCCCTCTGATAGGTAGCGCCTGCGTTCTTCAGACCAAAGGGCATCACCTTATAGCAGAATATGCCCAGCGGAGTCCGGAAAGCGGTGTGTTTTTGATCTTTAGGATGCATTTTTTATTTGATTATACCCCGAAGATCCATCCATGAAGGAGAAGACCTCATGGGTAGACGTGTTATCGATTATCAGCTCGGTAACGGGTACTGGGAAGTCATCCTTCGGGCAAGCCTTGTTGAGGTCCCGAAAGTTCATGCAGATGCGCACTGTCCCATTTTTCTTCATCACTGGAACGATATTGGCAATCCAGTCGGGATACTGAACTTCTTGGATGAAGCCGGAGTCAATTAGTTTCTTGACTTCGGCATTGATACTCATATCGAGTTCGAGCCGCATTCTTCTTGGCACCTGTTTAATTGGCTTGACGTTCGGTGATATCGCCAGTTTATGCACCGCTATTTCTGGATCTAGTCCTGGCATCTCGGAATAATTCCATACGAAGTAATCTTTATATTGTATAAGAACGTCCTTTAATGTGGCCACTCGCTTTTAAGACAGCAGCTCACTGACGAACGTTGGCCTCGGATCGTTTACCGTGCCCAAGTCAATTTTCCTTAGGCTGTCCGCCGTGATGTGTATCCCATCTTCCAACTCTTTTGGCGCCGGTGGAAATTCTGAGATCATCTTATCCTCATTCTCATTTTCGAAGAACTGGTTGAGGTCGTCCATATTCTTGATTTATCTGATTTATGTGTAGTAGTTAACCGCAATCAATAACGGTGTCGCATGTAGCTAGACCGAGATGAGTACGGGTCGTCCTCCGGGAAATGTTGAATCTTTTAATCTTATTTTAGGCGTGTTGAGAAAGAAAGGAGGAAGAATAAAGAATGGTGAAGAATGGTTGTAGGTTCTAGATCTACGTTAAACACGGATGCAGAATATAGATCTAGATTAACTACGGATGTATGTTTTATAGTAGAAGGGGGCTTGTAGGGTTCTTTAAGATTTAGTAGTCATGGATGATTACATAAATATTACTCTTTTTATCCTTTAATAGATTTAAAACTAGATCGACAGTGATGCATGTAGATTAGGGTTTCTGGAGGGAATAGGGTATCCACTCTTAACCCCTACCTTGACATGGATCTCCGTTCATGTCTAGCCTTTACCAAAGCAATTGTTAATCTAATCTCTAATCGTGGTCATGAATATCAATGAATTGATAGCGCGCCCGATTAGGATGTTAACTATTCTTTTGATAAAGTTTATAAACTTTATAGGACGTAAAAAGAGTTTAAGGATCTTCATCATCCATTAATCTACCCTAATCCTACGAACCCTAACAAGCGGAGAATTACTCGCGCATGTTGGGAAAAGAAAAGATAAAGAGGAAAAACATAATGTAAAATGCAGAAAAATAAAATGATATAAGAAAACAACTACCTTTATTAATCAACAAGATCAAGTACACTTTGTTCCTTTAGAAAATGATTACAAAACCCTAGTTTGTTTCTCGATCTCTTCTTAAGGAGGTAGATGAACTGTCGATGATCAACCAGGATTCTTGAGCCGTCGTGGACTTCGTGATCGCGTCGATTTGATGATTTTTCCAAGAGGCTCTCGGTCCTTATTTATAGTCACAGAGCCAGAATCTCTAGTTTCCTAATAAGGCAACTAGTTGTTAAGATCCTACCCAAAAAATCCGAACTCCCTCAACTTGCGGCGTAACCGCGGCTATTAGGTAGGTTTGGCCGCGGACCCGCGGTTGGTTAGGAGATTTAGGGCTTCATTTTTCTGGGGCTTCATCTCTGTAGTACTTGGTGAACTTTTGAGTATCTAGATTTTGAAAATCTTCTCTACGTTTCTGCCAGAATTGGTTTCTTCAATTTACTTGAATATCTTCGGCAGATTTGATCTCGCCAACTTGGATTTCCTTGAAACTTCAGTCATGACATAATTCCTGCACAATTATCTCAATAAATGATATTAGTAGAATTTGTTTTTATTGGGATATTATCTTAACCATTTGTTATGATATTTTAGTTTTAAGAGAATTGGTCAACGATATTTAATAAGGTAAGCATATTTAAATAGACCAAATATTACATGAATATTATATGCTTACATTTTCCTTCATAATGTTAATTATAATATATAAACACATGAAAATAGTATTTTTACGGATAAACCCTTATATGTGTCATATTTATAATAAACATCTTTTATTATATATAAATAGTAAGGAAAATGTCATATTAAAAGTGCAGTTTTATCAACTGAACAAATACCCCCAAACTTAACTTTGATTGTCCCGAGCAAACTAGTTTTTCAAGAGAAGGAGAAAAAGAAAAAAGAAAAACTAAGCAGCACACTTTCGTAGGCAACATGACTGCACTGAGCACGTGCAACAAGCCGTTAAACCTCTAGGTGTCCCTAGTAGGAGGAGTGTTGTCTCCTGAGGGTTTTCAGCGGATTACACCCACAAAATCCCATAATAAAAGAAAGATGGTGAAAGTTACATATAAAGATAGGAACTATAAAAGAAATAACTTGAAAATAAGAGTTTCCAACTATACCAGCTTTTCAGTTGCTATGAGCCCCATCTTAATGGTCGTGAAAAAATATTAGAAATCACATCATCCCTCAATAAAACATCGCCTTTAGTCTTCCTCCCAATCTTTTATCCAAACATTGATCATATACCTCTACGTGTGTGTAAAAGACATCCCTACACTCAGAGAATTCAATTCAAGCTATCATACTCTTGTCCATCTTCCAAAGTACTTTATAGTTGGTGAATATTTTCGATAAAATTGTTCACACATTCTTCATACGACCGTTAATACTTCTTGAGGTACTAACCGACCGATTACAAACTGTGCTTGCGCATTTAGGCGTAATTTCTCGTTTGGCAACACCTAAGGCTTAGCAGTGGCTCCCAAACCAGTTGGTCTAAGGCACTAGGTGATAAAGCACCCTCGCTATATTTTTTTATGCTGCCTTGGTAATTACAAAACCAGTGTTCATTTTTTTCTTCACCACCATTTATACTTCTCCCTTTTTTTATACTAAGGCTTTTAGACAAGAGCATTTCAAGGTATCCTCTACTATCCCAAGTTTCAAGATGTGTGTAAGTGCATATAGTAGGGTATCAACGTTCAAAAGTTTGGCATCAAGAATAGGGACTATTTTTCAGACTTATTTTTATCTTCAGATTAGCAATTTACTTCATCTTACTAACCCTTAGGACAACAGCTCATAACTACTTATTACTAGTTTTGTTTAAGAAAACATCTAACTTTCTTGCTTTTCTCAAACTATTCATATCTTTCATATATAATTTTTTCACTTTCTACTCTTTTATTATAAACTTTTTTTTTATGCCCAGTGCCAAAGATAATTCAGCGAATACAAACCTCCCCCAAAACCTGTTTCCAGCAGTGTCCTCACTGATGTTGTCTTTTGAGAGCATAGACCTGCAGACTTGGAGAGATAATAATAGGGGTAAAATAATAGATAAATGAAGACTACCCCCAAACTTGTTCTTTGGCACGCACAGATATTCAGTTAAGTCCTGTTTTTCACTCACCTCCATTCTTAAGATGATACAATGTTACCGAAACATGGAGGTGCGGCGGAGGAATTTAGTTATGATAAAGTGGCTCCTATAAAAACAGGAGCTCCTCCGCTGGGTCAGCAGAGAAATACGGTTTTAATCTATTCCCATTTACTTTAAAAATTGAACCGTTTTTTATATTTTCAACTTCTTCTGCCCCGTGCGGGTGTACATACCGCACCACAAAAGGTCCTTTCCAACGAGATTTAAGCTTACCCGGATGAAGATGGAGTCGTGAATCATAAAGAAGGACTTGTTGTCCCGGCGTGAAAGTTTTTCTGAAAAAGGTTTTTATCGTGGAACACTTTAGTCCGGTTCTTTACTATCACCGCATTATCGTAAGCTTCATTGCGGAGTTCGCTTAGCTTATTCAATTGCATCTTTCGGTAACTGCTAGCTTGATCAAAATCGAAGTTTAGCTCTTTAATAGCCCACATTGCCTTATGTTCAATCTCGACAGGAAGGTGACATGCCTTCCCAAACACAAGGCGGTATGGAGACATACCAAGATCAGTCTTATAAGCGGTGCGAAATGCCCAAAGAGCATCCGTCAATTTGGTTGACCAATCTTTACGGTTTTTAGAAACCGTCTTCACCAAAATTTGTTTAATTTTCTTATTCGAGATCTCAGCTTGCCCGCTTGTTTGGGGATGATAGGGCGTAGAAAGTTTGTGGTTGATAGAATATTTCCGCATCAAAGCCTCAAAAGACCGATTACAGAAATGCGTCCCGTTGTCGCTAATTATAGCGCGTGGGTGTCCGAATCGTGAAAATATATTTTCTTTAAGGAACTTAATGACAACTTTGTTGTCATTAGTGCGACACGGTATTTCTTCCACCCATTTCGAGACGTAATCAACCGCTAACAAGATATATAAATTCCCAAAAGAGTTGGGAAAAGGGCCAATAAAATCAATACCCCAAACATCGAATATTTCCACAACCAAGATAGGTTGGAGCGGCATCTCATTTCTTTGTGAAATCCGACCCAAGTGCTGACACCGCGGGCAAATTTTGCAATGATCATAAGCATCTTTAAATAGTGTTGGCCAATAAAAGCCACATTGCAAAACTTTCTCCCCCGTTTTTCGAGGTCCAAAGTGACCGCCGCATGCCTGATCATGACAAAATGATAATACACTCTTGAATTCATCGTTAGGGAAACACCTGTGAATGATTTGATCGAAACAATACTTAAACAAATAAGGTTCATCCCAGTAAAGTATTTTACTTAGGATAGAAATCGAAGTTTGTCTTATTTCGACCAATTGCTAGGAATAAGTCTCGTCGCTAGATAATTCACAATATCCACGAACCAAGGTTCGTAGGATATGGTCAAGAGCTGTTTGTCAGGAAATGAGTCATTTATCGGCACTGTTAACGTTGGTGAAGAAGAGATGCGTGAAATATGGTCAGCTACTACGTTTTCACATCCACTATTGTCTCGGATGACAAGATCAAATTCTTGTAACAACAGGATCCAACGTATTAGCCTGGCCTTAGCATCCTTCTTCGATAAAAGGTGTCGTATGGCAGAGTGATCAGTGTAAACCACAATTGGCGAACCAATCAAGTAGGGCCGGAATTTTTCTAATGCAAATACAACTGCCAAAAGTTATTTTTCGGTAGCTGTGTAATTAATTTGTACATCGTTCAAGGTCCTACTTGCATAGTAAATTACATATGGCATCTTATCAATGTGTTGTCCTAAGACCACACCAATAACAAAATCTGATGCATCACACATAAGCTCGAACGGGTGGTTCCAATCCGGAGATGATAGAACGGGGGCTGTCGTGAGAGTTCTTTTAAGCGACTCAAAAGCAGCCTCACAATCCGAATCAAAGTGAAATGTTGTATCCTTGGCCAAGAGAAGAGTTAAGGGTCTAGCAATTTTGCTAAAGTCCTTGTTCCCCTCCGAAAGACGGCGCACAAGACTGCGATGTCCTGACGCTGAGATTCGGGGCAGATGCTATTTGGTTTTATCCGTCCACCTCTCCGAAGATACCAAGTTGATTTATGGCACCGTGTATCGGAGGTTTAGACGGATGCGGCCGATGTAGCAGACTTCGTCAGATTCTCCCTCGCTTGAGGGGTTTTTGATTGTGGGGACGCTCTTCCCTGCAGGCGCAAGCCCCTGCAGTTAATTACGCTACCGCATCGCGGTAACAACTTTCTCCTTCTCCAGAATTTCACTTCGTGTCGTGTGTGTTTGTTTTGTTTGTGGTTGCCCGTGGATTGTATACGGAGACTGAGTAATGCCGTCGCCCGTAGGACGTGGATTAGTCCAAATCCGTATTTACTTAGATTTGGGTTTGGTGTTTTTAGTTTAAGGATGCATTAGTCACGTTGCGGCTAAGATCAACTTATACGTTCGTTAAGGATACGTTAGTCCGATTTAAGACTAAGATCAACTTAACGTGGTGATCCATTTAATATATGGCCGTTGGGACTCGTCACCTCTCTGACGTCGTTGAAGAATTACAACAGCGGATGTCAGAGGAGTTCAGAGATGTACCCTTGAACCAAGGTTGATTTGGAATCTTATCGTTCATTTGAGTGTTTAAGGATACGTTAGCCGTGTTTGGGGCTAAGATCAACTTAAACAGGACCGTTTAGATCCGGCAAAAGAGCATTTGTAGGCTCTATTGTTCCAGTTTAGGGACGTAGTGGTCCATGTTCCAGTTTAGGGACGTGGTGGTCCGTTATTAGTTTAAAGACGTTTCGGTCCGATATTAGTTTAAGGACGTTTCGGTCCGTCGCCAGTTTAAAGACGTGGTGGTCCATCATTAGTTTAAGGACGTTTCGGTCCATTGCCAGTTTAAGGACGTGGTGGTCCATCATTAGTTTAAGGACGTTTCGGTCCATTGCCAGTTTAGGGACGTGGTGGTCTATCATTAGTTTAAGGACGTTTCGGTCCATTGCCAGTTTAGGGATGGTCTATGTTCCAGTTTAAGGACGTGATGGTTCGATATTAGTTTAAGGACGTCTCGGTCCGATATTAGTTTAAGGACGTCTCGGTCCGATATTAGTTTAAGGACGTCTCGGTCCGTTATTAATATGTGGTTGTCGGGACCCGTCACCTCTCTGACGTCGTTGAAGGATTACAATGACATGTGTTAGAGGAGTTCAGAGATGTACCCTTGAACCGGTCGTAAATTGATTTAGGAGAGCATTTTTGCTCGGTCAATTTAGTTTAGGGACTTACGGCCATGATCGAACTAAGTTGCACTGCATTTTATTCCGACCTGCTAGGCCTTTTTGATTTGGGCTCTGTCCATTTGTTTTGGTTTGGGCTCTGCCCTTTTATAAATGATGCAGAGCATCTATTTCTTGTTTGAGCTTTGCCCCTCTTTTAAAATGCATAGCATTTTTTATTAGGCCTGTTAGGCCTTTTAATTGGGCTCTGTCCCTTTTCTTTAATAATGCAGAGCATTAAATACTCTGACAGTGCCCCACATGGCTTGTCAGGCGCTTTGCGCTAAGTAATGAGCGCAAACTCATATGGAGGTGACACGTGTCACGCTCTGGTGAGCGCAAGCGCAATAGCATAGTGCGCTGCGCTAGTGCGCTGCGCTGTTGCGCTGCTGACACGTGGCGCGCTCTGGTGAGCGCAAGCGCAATAGCACAGTGCGCTGCGCTGTTGCGCTGCTAACACGTGGCGCACTCTGGTGAGCGCAAGAGCGCAGTTTAGAGGTGCAAAGCACTAAGAATCTTTTAGATTCAAGAACAGGAGTGCAGAACACTATTTAATTTTTTGATCTAAATTAGATCAAAGGAAAAATAAATTTTTCTTTTTGTTTTAAGAACCAGAGGTTCATAAAAGTGCAAAGCACTATTTTTTTTATTTTGTTGTTTTCTTATTATTATTTTTTTAAAGAACCATTGGTTCAAAAAGAAGTGCAAAGCACTATTATATGAAAAACATTGATCTGGTTTTTAGATCAATGATTTATTTAAAAGAGATTTCTTCTCTCTTGTGAAGGTTTTTTACCTCTTTCTTGAAATTTTCTCAGAGTTCTCTCTGTTTGAAGCTCTTGACTTTTCTCAAGAAAAATGTTGATTATCTTGAATTGAGGCCTAGGGTCCTTTTTATAGTGTCCATAAATTAGTTAAATTTGTTAAAGAGATTTTTCTCTGAGTGATTTGGGGAATTTTCCCTACCGTTGGATTTTTGATCCAAGGGCTTCTGCTTTGCAGAAGAAAATCTTCTTGTTTTAACAAGAACAGAAAAGATTTCTTAGAAATTTAATTCTGTTTGGCGCAGATGCCCCAGCGCGTGACACGTATCGCGCAGCGCACAGCGCAGTCAACTGCGCTAGCGCAACTGCACTGACACGTGTCGCGCAGCGCAACTGCGCTGACACGTGTCGCGCAGCGCAAAGCGCAGTGCAACTGCCCTAGCGCATCTGCGTTGACACGTGTCGCGCAGCGCAGCGCATCTGCGCTGATACGTGTCGCGCAGCGCAGCGCCTGCGCAACTGAAGCGTTGCTTCCTTTAATAGAGCTTTGCTCTGATTGGGCGCGCCTTCTTGGGCGCGGCGCTGACGTATCAGCGCCTGACATGTGACGCGTTGCGCCCAAGATGTAAAGCGTTGCTTCAAAATTTTGAATTTTGAATTTCAACAGAGTTTTTCTCTGATTGAGCGAAATAAATGCCCCCCCACCGTTGCACTCACGTGGCGCACACGTGAGTGCAGCGGTGGCAAACTCCTGATCGTTGGATCAAGGGATGAGCTCAAGGGGCGCAAGCGCCTTATAAATAGGACCTCTGGCCCTTAGAAAATTCTTACCGTTTTAAGATTTTTGATTTCAACAGAGCTTTGCTCTTTCTTAAGAACTTCAGAGCTTTGCTCTTTCTTAAGAACTTCAGAGCTTTGCTCCTTCCCAAAGTTAGAAACTTTAGGTAAAAATTAACTTAAATCAAATTAATTTAAATTAATCTTAACCAAAGAGCTTTGCTCTCACAGATCTTTTGATCTAAAGAAATCCCCATTGGGGTTTCATAAACAGAGCTTTGCTCTCAAAATTTATAGATCTACAGGGATCTTGTTCATGGGTTCTAACCCATGAACAGAGCTTTGCTCATAGATCTAAAAAAAACAGCTCTTAGATTTGAAAAATGAAGAGTCTTTTTTATAATTTTTTCATGAATCTTTCAAGATTCCAAAATTTTTCTGATGGACTTTTTCTATCATTACCACAGAGCCATACTCTTTTAAGGAATCTTATTTTCCTGGGACCAGAGTTTGACAAGTGTCACTCTGTGACAGAGCTTTGCTCTGAAAGAGGAGATTTTCTCCTTGTCTCTAGGGATTCTTTATTAATGGGAATGTTTTCCTGGGAACCAACTGACAATCTCATCCAATGATGAGTTTGTCTTATTAACTGACGTATTGTCATCCAGATTTTGTGGGTCCCTTTTTAGTCTCCTGCTCACTGCACTGCTGTGTGGTGTAATTAATTAATTTTAATTTAATTTAATTAATGCATTTTCTTCTTTTTTTTTTATACGCCAAACTTTGGAATTACAACACTAACGGCTAAATTGTTCTTTTGCAGCGATCATGTCTCTCGATACTTTATTCCCGTTTGTTCGTTCGGAGGAGGGATTACCTGAAGCGCCCTTGGACCGCGAAGTTCTGGCTATGATTAGGGACCACGACCTGGAATACAAGAGTCTCCACCTTTGGGGGTCGTGGTACAATCAGATTATCATGGGTCGACGGAGCTTTACATGCGCAGTACCGTCAGAACCCATCACGGCGATCCACTACGCCAGCCCACCCCCGGTGCAGTATGCCGTGGAGATGGTGGATTGGACTGCAAACAGCTTTCTTCATCCCGCTATGGATGCAGTTCCGGTCCAACGTCCTATGGTCTTAGATATCCTAGGACGTCGTATCTGTCAGGGCGAGGCGAGACCCTGGGGGCAATCATATAACATTGGTCCGATTCCCCGCCATCCGATTGGCTACCTGCCGTGGGCCCGGTACATCCTGTCGATGAAGAAGTCGCAGTTGATAAGATTAGGATTATACACCGCGGTCTACGTCTCTCTCTTCCAGTATCCCACGCTCCCCACTTGGTGGTTTAAGGCTTTCCTGGACCAGTGGAACATTCCCACCCACACTTTCCTTGCCATGGATCGGGAAGTGTCCATCTCTTTGGAGGAATTCGTGGAGGTATCCGGCCTACCGGTCATGGGGGAACACTATGAAGAGCTGCTCCCGACAGATGAGTACGTCTTTGGCGCTAAGCCGATGGTAAGGGGGATCACGCCGGAAAATGCTGTTCAACATCAGTTCCCGAGCTTGATTAAGGTGTTGAACATCTATGAATCTCTCTTTATCAAACATGGGAGCCGAGGAGTTACTTTTGAGGACTTCATTGCTCGCTTCCTTCGCTCAAGCGTCATTTCATCAGAAGCTGCCAAGTCTGCTATCCTGGATGATCCCTTCGGCCTAGGTTTGGATAACCTGCCGGCGAAGGAGATAGACCAAAAGGCTTTCTTCCTTCCGGACTTCCCTACTACATCTTTTGCCGAAATTGCAGCCCCCGGGATGGATGAGGAGGACTTTTTCTTAGGATTTCTTGGATTGTGGCTGAGCTGGTTTGCTATCCCAATGCACTTTCATCGTATGCGGCCTTCCGTCTTTTACCCAGCCCACCGAATGGTCATCGGGGTAAAGGTGGCTGTGGGGATCGCTAGCTTGGCACACCTATATCATGGTCTTAACCGAGCAGCGGACGCTACCGAGCCCGGGGTATTGCACGTGGTCTTCCCGATGCACTACTTTATGTCGTGGTTCGAGCTACATACGGCGGGTGTCTTCGGCATGCATAAAAGGCCCTCGTTTTTTGACAAGTGTGGTTTCCCTCGCATTATTCAATTGATTGGTGCATCAATCGTGACCCCTTCACCACGAAACGCCAGGGGTTTACTGCTTCGCCCTCACACCGTTGGAGTCGGGATGTCCTTTATTGATAAGGTATTAACTATTGGAAAAGCGTCCACCGCTGCGGTGCGACCATTACAGGACTCCTTCAAGGATGGAGCTTCAGTGTTAACGGCCCGGGAGACCCTCCACTTGTATTCTATTAGACCGGCTTTCCTAGTCTTCAGGCAGGGCGGTGCGGCAATCTTCATGAGATATAACCCGCATCGTTTTGCCCAACAACTGGGTTACGATCAAGGGGTACCCTTGGAAGCTTTCTTACTGGAACCTGCTGCCAATGAAGAAGGGATGGAGAACGCGTTACATCATTTCATGCGCCTGAACACGGGTTCTCGTTTTTTCATCAGCACGCCGGCCTGTGCTCCACGACTCCTTAATGTATATAAAGAGTGGTACAATCATGCGATGGGGGCTGTTATAAAGGAAGAGAGGCGAGTGTTGATCGACCGTAAAGAAGTACCCCCCGGCACCAACCGTAACGCTCCCTTAGTGCCCAGGATCCCGGTGGCTCCTCCTCTAAAAGATGCCGGGGGCAGATCATCGCGTGCGCAAAGTCCTCCACGTGAGCTGCCGCTCCCTAATATCACAGATGCACCTCCCGCACCCTGCGCTCCAGTGGAGACAGTGGTTATACCCTCGCCGGAGTCTGGCGTGGGTGCGGACATCGGGACCCGTCGTCCCAAAGTGGCTGCTAAGCGGAAGTCGATCCCTCGCGAGCCTAGGGTCGGAGGGCAAAAGAAAAAGAAATCGCTCTTTGCTGCGGACGTCGTGTTCGGTCAGGAACCCCATGCTCCCTATGCTGAGGGTCTGCTTGAATATGGGACTAACGCAGGATTAGTGATGCCGCCGCCGGACGATACAGACTTGGAGGCTGCTCTCAAAGCTTCAGCATGGCTGGCGAGGCGTGACGCGTGGTTAGTTAAGCTTGCGCAGTCAGGTAACTACTAATCGCCTTTCTGTATTGCAATATGTCTTCTCCATTACCTTTGACTAACGCTTTTCTTTCCTTTCTTTCAACAGGCATCACTGCTGAAGAAGCCATTGCCGCTTCTCTGAAGACTTTCCAGGAGGAGGAACGTCTCAGAGCATCTATGGGCCTTAGTAAGTTTAGATTCATCAAGCTTTCATTTTCCTTGTGTTATGGTCGATCTAACCTTCCCCTTTTAATCATAGGAACCTCGATGCCGTTTCCTCCAAGTGACGCAGATGCTCTACCGGCTACCGATGTTCCTGCTGCCTCTGGGCCACCGCAGGGGGTTCGTCTTGAAGAGCCGATGAGAGATGCCTTAAAGGCTCTGGAGGCATCCCTGAACGAGGACGACGACGCCTTGAAAGAGGCGTCACTAAGATCCATCGCGACAGCCCGGGAGGAAAAAAAGCGGCTGAGGCGTGAGGCGAAAGCGCGCAGGGCCGCCTTGGCTGCGGGAGCGGGCCCCAGCACCGCCCTTCGTGCTGATACTCCATCTGAAGAGGCCTCTGTTGCCTTATCTACTGCCTGCAGAGAGGTGGCGCGCACAGTTCGGAGCGCAAACGGTAAATCCGCTTCAGGTAATATTTCTCTCAGAGTTTTGTTATAAGGATTTTTAATGTCATCGGTCCTTATACCCCTTATCTTGCAGGGCCGAGTCCGATCGAGGGGGAGGCGGAAACCGTTGATCCCAAAGAAACAGAGGATGCAGTACCTACCGAACTCGAGCCGACGGTGGGCAACGTCGTTGTGGCTTTGGAGCCTGAGGTGGAGGTCGAGGGGCCTGCAGCCGAGAAGGTCGTTGATGCCGAACCTGAAGCGGCGGCAGATGACATGATCACTATAACCGAACCGAGGGTGGTGGTGGACGAGGCGCTTGAGGCCGGCGACCTCGGGGTGACAGTGGATGAGCCGATGGAGACGGCGGAGCTCGAAGTAGTTGCGGGTGAGATGGGTATGACTCTTAGGGAAGGGTCAGCCGCTTCCTTCCAAGAATCCGGCAACGCTCCAATCATTGCCCTCCCTGCTTACGATCTCCTGCCGTCTCCTGGTCATGGTAGCATGACGACGGTCCCCATCGAGTCGGGTGATGAGGCTACGGGCGGTGGCCTCATGTCGATAGAGGAAGGAGTCGCTTCTGTTTCGGCCGGGAGCTCCTCAGGTAAACCTTAGGTTGCTGTCTTTCTTATTTTGCAATCCTTTCTGACAAGTTCACCTTTCTTGTAGCGCAGGCACAGCCAACGCTGATGCCCCACTGCTTGAAGAAGCGCCTTCAACGACTGTCTTGGCGGTGGTCACCTCTCAACCCTCCCTCATACCATCTAAGATGTTGGAAGGTATGGGTTTGCAACTTATTAGTCTTATCTTTCAGATGTATAGTGTATGTACTGA
The DNA here is from genome assembly GCA_030015575.1 of Agapanthus africanus. Classification (NCBI taxonomy): domain Eukaryota; kingdom Viridiplantae; phylum Streptophyta; class Magnoliopsida; order Asparagales; family Amaryllidaceae; genus Agapanthus; species Agapanthus africanus. The sequence continues at coordinate 648,237,551 of CM057344.1, read as the reverse complement.
AGTCGTGCTGTTATGTCTTTTCAGGAGTACTTTTTGACCATCTTTACCAGATGTTGCTCCCACACTTCTCCTTCCCATCCGAGCTTGCTTCTTCCTCTGGTGGCGTTGGTGAGTATGATTTCCAATGACATCCTTCTTTCTTCATTAATAGGATTATTTCTAAAACCCCCCTTTTTTATCTCGACTGCAGTGTTACAAATCGAAGGAGGGGATGAAAGACGGGCTGCGCTGCCGACCTTTCCGGCCCTGCCACCTGCCTCAGCTGGTACAGCGACTATTACATTGATAAATCCCCCTTTTATTTTCTGAACTGTTATCTGACCATATCTTGTTTCTTTTCAGCTTTCGTTCCAGTCTCGGCGCCCTTCGAATCTCGCATCATAATGCCAGCAGGTCCTTACCTGAGATGTCCATCTTCGAAAGGCACCGCGAACAGCTTACGTATGTTGAGCGATTACATTGAGGAGCTCGACGTCGAGACCCCTACCTCTGTTGCAGATTTTGCTATAGCGGTTAACCCGATGCTGGTGATACTCATGAACTTTCATGACGAGGGTATCATCACATCTTGGGTTAACCATTGCAGGGAGATCGAGGCTCGCCTGCATCAGTTGGAGTCGCTGCGTCCCGCTCCCGAGGCCTTGGCTGCCAGTAATCAAAGAACAACATGGATTAAGCAAAGCGCTCCTTACTTCCACCACCTCGAACAAGAAGTCATTTCAAGGCGTAAGGAGCGAGGTGAGACTTCGAGCAAGTCTGCCCAACTGCATGCTCGGGTGGAGGCCAACGCCGCACGGCTGATGGTTGTCTTTGAGGGCCTCCTGCAATGTCTTTCTGAAGGGTTATCATTGAGGCAACACCTTGATGTTGTCGAGCGAGATGCACCCAGCCAGGAAGCAGCCCAGAAGGCGGCGGAGGAGCAACTTTCATCTTTCTTGCAGCAGCGAGCCCGGGTGGAAGCGGAGGTGGCCGCGGCAGCCGTTCAAGAGGAGGCGCTGAAGGAAGTGCGAGAGCAACTTATGGATTTACTAAAGACACTTCCTCCTCAGTAGCTACCCTTCTTTGTATCGTTTGTAATTGTAGATAAAAGAATGTATCTATATATTTTCTCTTCTTTGACATAATGTATCCTGTATCCAATCAAGTTTATGAATAAAAGATACACTTTTTTTTAAAATGTGTCATTTTCTCCGTCTTTTCTTTCTTTCATTATCAGCATGCCACCTTAGTAACCATGGTTGACGGATGATTAGAACGAGTATCCTGACTTTCTTAAGAATCAGCGATGGCTTAGGCCGCAGGTTCAGATCTGCTGCCTAAGACTTTTCAACTCCATGAGCCGTGAGGGTCTCATAGAGATTCTTCTCCCTACGGATCGAGAGGATCTCATAGGTGGGCTTTCTCCTTAGGAATCGTGAGGATTCCTAAGTGTGGTTTTCTCTTATAAGTCGTAAGGATCCTATAAGAGAATTTTCCCTCTTACGAGTCGAGAGGACTCGCAAGCGGTTGTTTCCCTCCTCATCGAAATTCGACTTTGGAGAGTGAGACCCGTGAATAGTATGCAAGAGACCATTTTGGATTGACTTGCAGGGTCCCATTGTTCAGGAAGCAAGTTTTTTAGTCCTTGCAGCCTGAGGCTTCATTCGCATGTTGAGACGAATCGGGAATTTCCCGCGGAGATACTAGTTTCTCTGCGAGCTGACGCGAATCAGGAGGCTCTCGTCAAGGAGTGTTTGTATCCGTGAGTCGAGGAGTTCGCTAGGGATTATTTGTTTCCCAAGCGCCAAGGATTATTTGTTTCCTTGGGGTTTGAAACAAGTCGAAGATTTCCCACGGAGGCACTGGTGGCTCTGCGAGTCGACACGGATCAGGAGGCTCTCGTCAAGGAGTGTTTGTATCCGTGAGTCGAGGAGTTTGCTAGGGATTATTTGTTTCCCAAGCACCAAGGATTATTTGTTTCCTTGGGGTTTGACACGAGTCGAGGATTTCCCACGAAGGCACTGGTGGCTCTGCAAGTCGACGCGGATCGGTAGGCTCTCGTCAAGGAGTGTTTGTATCCGTGAGTTAAGGAGTTTGCTAGGGATTATTTGTTTCCCAAGCGCCAAGGATTATTTGTTTCCTTGGGGTTTGATACGAGTCGAGGATTTCCCACGGAGGCACTGGTGGCTCTGCGAGTCGACGCGGATCAGGAGGCTCTCGTCAAGGAGTGTTTGTATCCGTGAGTCGAGGAGTTTGCTAGGGATTATTTGTTTCCCAAGCGCCAAGGATTATTTGTTTCCTTGGGGTTTGACACGAGTTGAGGATTTCCCACGGAGGCACTGGTGGCTCTGCGAGTCGACGCGGATCAGGAGGCTCTCATCAAGGAGTGTTTGTATCCGTGAGTCGAGGAGTTTGCTAGGGATTATTTGTTTCCCAAGCGCCAAGGATTATTTGTTTCCTTGGGGTTTGAAACAAGTCGAGGATTTCCCACGGAGGTACTGGTGGCTCTGCGAGTCGACGCGGATCAGGAGGCTCTCGTCAAGGAGTGTTTGTATCCGTGAGTCGAGGAGTTTGCTAGGGATTATTTGTTTCCCAAGCGCCAAGGATTATTTGTTTCCTTGGGGTTTGAAACGAGTCGAGGATTTCCCACGGAGGCACTGGTAGCTCTGCGAGTCGACGCGGATCAGGAGGCTCTCGTCAAGGAGTGTTTGTATCCGTGAGTCGAGGAGTTTGCTAAGGATTATTTGTTTCCCTAGTGTTGGGATGAACCGTTGGAATTTGGCTTCGTTCTCTGGCAGATCCTGTTGGGAAAATATGGTTCCCTCTTCGTTTGCGCCCTTGGATTGTATACAGGGGTCGATGTGATCTCAACTGTAGGGCCAAAGTTTTATCATTTCTTTTTTTTATTTTCCGCGATGCTCTATCATTCCAGCTTTTATATCGCGAAGGTCGCGATTGCCCAATCATTTCGGCTATTTTTCGCGGTGCCCAATCATTTCGGCTATTTATTTTATTTTTACTCGCTGCTTTTTATTGCGAGTTGCCCAATCATTTCGGCTATTTTGCATGCATACATTTTTACTTGCTGCTTTTTATTGCAAGTTGCCCTATCATTTCGGCTATTTCATACGCATGTGCGGCCTATTGGCTTTTCGCTGTAAACCGATTTTGGCATCAGCACCGCTACAACTGTGATACTGCCAGGAGCGAATCATCATCTGCCTCTGTCGATGTTGAACAAAGGTGGCTTAGCGACCAGGGTTAGGATCCTGTCGTCTAAGGCTTTTAACTTCATGAGCCGTAAGGGTCTCACAAAGGTATTTCTCCCTACAAGTCGTGAGGATCTTGTAGGTGTATTTTCTCCTTAGGAATCGTGAGGATTCCTAAGTGTATGTTCCTCTGTAAGTCGTAAGGATCCTACAAGAGGGTTTTCTCCTTGTAAGTCAAGAGGACTTATAAGGGTTGTTCATCATGCGAACATATCCCCAGTCTCGGATGAGACTTGATTAGGGAAATGTTTATTCGCGCCCGTGGATTGTATACAAGGGTCAGTATTGAACCACTTGTAGGGAAATATTGGAAGTTTGTGGGGGCTTGCTTAAGCACAGGTTTAGGTCTCTGTAACTTAAGACTTTCAAATCTTATGGACCGTGAAGGTCCCATAAGAGAGTTCTCCTTACGAGTCATGAGGATCTCGCAAGTGTATTTTCTCCTTAGGAATCGTGGGGATCCCTAAGTGTGTTGCTCCCTTGTGAGTCGTAAGGATCTCACGCGGGTGGTTTCTCCTTACAAGGTCGAGAGGATCTTGTAAGTGTTCTTTAACGAGGTTGCGCCCTTTCGGGTTTTCACAGACAGTCGCCGGTAGCCCTGCTGTTTTTACTCACGGAGCCCTTTCGGGTTTTCATCCGTGCCCATTTTTCTTATGGACATACCGTTTTTTTTTATTTCTACACATTTTTTTTACGAGGTCGCGCCCTTTCGGGTTTTCACGAACACTCGCCGGTAGCCCTGCTGTTTTTACTCACGGAGCCCTTTCGGGTTTTCATCCGTGCCCTTTTTGCTTATGGACATACCATTTTTTATTTTATTTTATTTTTATTAAATTTTTTTTATTCATCTCGTCAGCCTAAGGATGCTGCGGTATTAGTTTAAAGACGTTTCGGTCCTTTATTAGTTTAAGGACATTTCGGTCCGATATGGAGAAAGCCGGCTACTGCTTATAAAGCTTGAGCTTAGGAAGATAGCGAGCGGACATAGTCGTCGTCATCTATCATTGACCTAGGCTGTGGTTCATTAAGCGTAGTATCTCTTTAGGAAGCGACCGTTTATTGGCCTGAAAGGCCTTTCACCGTGCATGTCCATGAGTAGATAGGCCCCACCCTAGTAGACCTTATCTATGATGTATGGGCCTTCATAGTTTGGCTCGAATTTTCCTCGCTTGGCGCGATTGGGAATCATAGGCCTTTTGACCACTAGCACAAGTTCGCCTTGGCGGAATGTTCTCGGTCGGGTTAATCTTTCATATGAGCGCGTCATCTTTGCTTTATAAGCTTCCAGATTTTGTTGCGCTATGAGCCATGTTTCTTCAAGAGCATCAAGCTCCTCAAGCCGAAGGTTAGCATTTTCTTCGTTCGTCAGTTCGTAGTAGACTGCCATTTGTAGAGAGGGTAGCTCTATTTCGAGGGGAAGTACTGCTTCTGTACCGAACACCAACGCGTACGGCGTTGTGTTCGTGGCCGTCTTGAACGTAGTTCGATACGCCCAAAGAGCTTCTTGCAGCTTCTCATGCCAGTCTTTCTTATTTCGTGACACCGTCTTTTTCATGATTTTCGTCAGGGTCTTGTTGAAGGCTTCAGCTAGACCATTAGCTCGCGGATTATAAACCGAGGAATATCTCCAGTCTATATTATGTTGTTGCGCAAAGCGACTGATCTTGTGGCTTCTGTAAGCTGGCCCGTTATCGGAGATGATCCGTCGCGGAGTTCCAAACCGATATATGACGTGCGTCTTGAAGAAGTGGAGGATGTTTTCCGTCTTCACTTCTCTTAACGGTACTGCTTCTGCCCACTTAGAGAAGCAGTCAGTCGTCGCTAGGATGAAACGATGTCCTCTAGACGATGCTGGTTCGATGGGGCCGACTATATCAGTCCCCCACATTTCGAATGGCCAGCTAGCCACCGTCGGATGTAATGGGTTTGGATGCTGGTGGATGAAATCCCCATGAATTTGACACGAGTGACACTGCTTCGCATATTCGAGGCAGTCTTGAATCATTGTGGGCCAATAGTAGCCCATCCGTTTGATCTTCAACTTCATCTTTGGGCCCGCTTGGTGAGAACCGCAGAGTCCGTCGTGAACTTCCTGGACAACTCTTTTCGCTTCGTCAGGTCCTAAGCATCTCAGCCACAGAGAATCAAACGACCTCTTGTATAGAGTATCATTGACGAAGGCGAAAGACAGAGCTCGTTTCATAAGCTGATGTCTTGTGGACGCTTCTTCAGGCATTCGGTGGGACTTGAAGTAATCTATGAAGACTTCTCTCCAATCTCCGGTATTTTCCCAACCTTTTACTTGCAGGGTCGTCTGCTTGCTCGCTCCTTTTCCTTCGGATGATTCCGGAGATACTTCTGCTGGAGCAAGCACCCGACGGCTTTGCACCACGATTCTAACGTCATCGAGGTTCTCGTCAGCCAGTTCTTTAGCAAGTTTGGCCAACGCGTCTGCTTTGCTGTTTTCCGCGCGCGGTATGTTCTCCAAAGTGTACGAAGGAATTTGGGTCAACAATTGTTGCACCTTTTCGCCGTACTTCACCAACTCCGGCTTGCACGTTTGGTAGTCGCCGTTTACTTGACTAACGACCAGTTGAGAATCCCCGTATATGAGGAGATTTTCAATTCCCATGTCGATGGCGATCTCAAGACCTGCTATCAAGGCTTCATATTCAGCTTCATTGTTTGTCCTCGACTCTGTTAAGGAGAATGCGAAGCGCATTATCCCTCATTGTGGAGTTACAAAGACGAGGCCTACCCCCGATTTGATTATAGGGGTGTTTTGTTTGCGCTTCTTCATGGAAGATGCACCATCAAAATAGAGTTCCCATTGGGTATCACCACCGTCGATTGCATCAAATGCATGTTCGTCTGGAAGATCGCAATTTAGAGGAGAATCGGCGGGTATGGGATGTTCAGCGAGGAAGTCGGCGATGGCCTGGCCTTTCACTGTTTTGAGAGGTTGATACGTGATCGAAAACTCCATCAAGAGTAGGTCCCATTTAGCGAGTCGTCCCGTCAATATGGCCTTTGACATTAAGTATTTAAGGGGGTCCACCTTTGAAATGAGACGGACCTCATGCGCCAATGCATAGTGCCTGAGCTTTGTTATCGCGAAGATCAATGCCAGACAATGTTTTTCAATGGGAGAATAGTTGCTTTCTGCCCCCAGTAGAACTCAACTTAAGTAGTAGAGTGCTCTTTCCTTCCCTTGGTCGTTCTCTTGCGCCCATAATGCGCCAAAAGAACCTTCGAGGGCGGTTGTATAAAGAATGAGAGGCTTTCCCTTAACCGGAGCAGCCAACACTGGAGGGTTTTGCAGGTACTGTTTGATCTCGTCTAGTGCGCTTTGGCATTTTTTATCCCAGACGAACGGGGTTCCCTTCTTCATCAGGTGGCTGTAAGGACGGCACTTTCCTGAGAGGTTGGCTATAAATCGCCGTATATACGCGAGCTTCCCTTGGAGAGACCGTAGCTGTTTGAGAGTTCTCGGCGGAGGCATTTCCATGATCGCTTTAATCTTAGACGGATCTATTTCAATACCTCGGTGTCGAACGATGAATCCCAGGAATTTGCCTGAGGAAACTCCGAATGCACACTTGAGCGGGTTCATTTTCAAGTTGTATTGTCGAAGGCGTTGAAATACGGTCTTCAGATGCTCAAGATGTTCCTCGTATGATTTGCTTTTAACCACGAGATCGTCGATATAGCATTCGACGATTTCGTGTATAAGGTCATCAAAGATCTTTGTCATGGCCCTTTGATAAGTGGCACCGGCATTCTTTAAACCGATATAACAGAATATACCTAGAGGGGTCCTGAAGGCGGTGTGCTTCTAGTCTTCGGGATGCATCTTTATCTGATTATATCCTGATGAGCCATCCATGAAGGAGAAAACCTCATGAGTGGATGTATTGTCTATCATCAGTTCGGTGACTGGCACTGGGAAGTCATCCTTCGGGCAAGCTTTATTGAGATCCCGGAAGTCCACGCATATGCGCACTGTCCCATTTTTCTTCATCACCGGGACGATGTTGGCGATCCATTCACGGTATTGAACTTCCTGGATGAAGCCAGAGTCAATCAGCTTTTTGACTTCAGCATTGATACTCATTTCAAGCTCGAGTCGCATTCTTCTCGGCGCTTGTTTGACTGGCTTGATGCTTGGGGATATTGCCAATTTATGCACAACGATTTCTGGATCTAGTCCCGGCATTTCGGAATAGTTCCACGCAAAGCAATCTCTATGCTGTAGGAGCACGTCTTGCAACGCGGTCACCCTTTCTTCAGATAGCAGCTCGCTGATGAATGTCGGTCGCGGGTCGTCTAGCGTTCCCAATTCAATTTTCTTGAGGTTATCCGCAGTGGTATGGATTCCATCTTCCAGCTCTTTTGGTGCTGGTGGGAATTCTGAGATTTTCTCGCTGCTGTTTTCGAAACACCAAGGGAACTCATCTATGTCCTCGGGCTCTTCTTTTAATATTGTAATCACGTGACAGGTGCGAATTCGCTTCCAATCCCGATGTGGAGCCGCTTCTCCTTTCGTGGCCTTGGGCTCGTGCTTTTGTGGTGGAGCTACCTTCCAGCTGTCGGACAGAGCGAATTTGCCGAGCTGGTACTGATCTTCAACCCAAAATTTGAAAGTGAAGCAATCTTCAAGAGGATGCCCTATTACTCGATGGTAAGAGCAATAATTTGGGTCAAAGACTTCGCCTGCTTGTTCGGGATGTTTTGACTCCGGCAATGTAAGCATTTGATGTTTTAGAGCAAGATCAAGTATCTTCTTCGTCTTGTCCCGAGGAAACGAGTACGCTCGACCCATTTTCTTCATGAGGGATAGATCAATAACGCTCGACTCCCGTTTGCGTGGCTTCTTAGCCCTGCTTTGTTGTTGTTGAGCGTCTTTTTGGCCTTTCGACTTATTTCTGCTTTTGCGCCGAGCCTTCTTTATAACAGGTTGACAAGGAGCGGCATTTTCATCCTTCACGGCCTGTTGGAGAAGGCGTTGCGTCTTGGCTTTCTCATAGATGGCCGTTTCGCGGTTGTGATCATCTCGGACTTTTTGACCAGCTTTCCTTATAAGCTTGTCCATTTGTTCTTCGAACGACAGACTGGGCTCCTTTGCATCTGGAACTTTCACTGGCTTAGGATTAGCATCCTCCCATTGAGCATCCGCTTCTTCATCAAGGTCATACACAACGTAACAGCCGGGTAGTAACTCTCGTTTCTTTGACCGGATGTATCCAAGCCCTTTTGTTTCCATTCTCCCGTTAGGCAGCTTGCGTTGAGTCCCGGGAACATTCCAGACCCTGTCATAGAATTTGGCCTTTCTAACGGTCTGTTTGAAGGATATCCTCTGGCGTTTCAGCAGCTTCTTCAAACCCTCTGTATAATATCTGGGAAGACGGATAGGCTGAAGCCTATCGAGCGTAGGATCCGCGCCATGCCAAATTTCTTTTCCACCATGGTTTCTTCAGAGCGGTAGAACAGAATTGCTTTCTCGCTTTCTCGCCTGGGAGGGATATAGAACGTCTGCAGCTCTTCTACATTGTAAATATTAAGTGCATCCAGTTCTTTCTGGTGTTTAAGTGGCACTATGGCGACTTGTAGACTTTGCTCTTCGTCAGCGGATGTTCGTATTAAAGGTCGAGCAGGGAATACAGCATGGACTTCATCTTCCGAGTCGCTGCCAAAAATCAATTTAGGAGCTGATGGTCCCGGCTTGTTGTGTTGGGACAGACCCGAATAAACCATCTCCTCTTCCTCCTCAGTATCACTGCCGAAGACAGGGATGGTGGCGTTAGTTTTGTTCTCCGGTTTGTGACACTTCTCTGTGTCTTCGAAATCCGGTAAGAAGTATTTGGCATCTTCATATTTGCAGACCTCGTTGACAGAGAACGGGTTCAGTTCTCCCGTCACGGTATACTCGAAACCATCCTTAAAATACTTCATACACTGATGTTGTGTAGAAGGGATGATGTTGTACTCGTGTAACCATGGCCGGCCGAGCAAAGCGTTGTAGCATGTCTTGGCGTCTATGACGTGGAACTTAATGTCCGTGATGAGTAGCCCGAAGCGTAGCGTCAGTATTACAGACCCAAGAGTTCTTGATGACTGGGAGTCGAACCCGGAGATGGTGATCTTGTCACGAGCAAGGTGCTGGACGCTCATGCAGATTTCTTTTAACACCCGCACATTGAGGAGATTAACGGAGGATCCATTGTCTATCAGGATTTTGCCTATCTTAATATCGTGGCAGTATCCTGAGACATAAAGGGGGCGATTGTGTTCGCACGTCCCAAGGAGAAGGTCTTCGTCGCCGAAAGTGACATCGGCCGTGTGCACTTCCTCCAATTCATCCTTCATCTTTTCCTCTGCTAGGTATGCTTGGAACTGTTCTGGATCTTGGAGTGCCTTAATTAATGAATCTCTCGCCTACTTTGATAGCAAAAGAGCGTCAAGAATGCTGAGCTGTGAGGGTAGCTTCCTCAGATGTGCTAAGACGTTGTAATCCACCTTATTCTTCTTTGGTGGGTCTTTGGCAGCTAGCTCTTCTAAGACGATATCTTCAGTGGCCTTTTCTTTCCCTTTATCTTTTTTGTTCGAGGGTCCGAGGTTCTTTTCGGCAGTGTGCGGTTACGTAGCCGGATATTTTCGCAAACTTTCGGTTCTTCTTCTTTTCTCGAAGCGGACTCTTTAAAGAGAGGGGCAAGTTCTAGCTCTTCATCAGAATCACTCCCGAATGTGGGCACTTGTGATTTACCCGTGTTAATCACGCAGCAATCGCCAGCAGCTCTTTTAAGCCCTTCTGTCATATTTCTTTGCTCCCGACGAGTTTTACGCTTTTCCCGCTTAAAGTGTTGTCGATGAGCAACGTATCCTTGCCACCATCTATCGAAAGCTTTGCACTCTTCAGTGGGGTGCGAAACCTTCTGATGATACAAGCAATAAGACGGGTGCATTTTTGCCTCACCGGTAATTTCTTCTTCGGAGGATGGTAGCTTCATGCCCATGGACATGGCTTTAGCAAACTTCTTTTTTATCTTGAATTGGCTTTTGTCGGTAGCGGAGGTGTTCAGCTCCAACGGGATCGTCTCAGCTCCTTCATCAAGTCGCTGGCGCTTGGCCTTTTCAAATATAACCGCCTCGCGCCCCCGATCAGCTTTACTTTTCAACCGAGCTTCATTAAGGAATGCGTCAATTACTTCATCTGATGGCCCCAGAACTTTTGGTTCAAAATCTGCCCCCAGCGGTTCAATACAAGGTGTCTCCTCATTGTTCGAATGAGAAATCATATGACAGCTCGCCATGCATTCTTCAGCTTCATCTGACGAACTTTCTCCCTCACCTTCCTCTTGAAAGACGTGGTTGAGGAATTCTTGGAGCGTAATGGGAGTCCGTTCCTTTTGGTTGTATTCACCCAGCGCGTCAATTTGCTTTTGTAAGTCCGTGTGCTTGTCACCAGGCTTCACGGGCTTCTTTGACTTCTTCTTCTTCTTCTTCTTTTTCGAAGATTTTGACGGCTGACTGCAAGTGCTTGAACCGCCACCATCGGTTTTTGGAGTTGGACGTGGCTTCAACATCCCTTCAATGACTTGTGGTTCCAACGGGTTCTTCCACTTGATCGCTGGACATGTCTGAAGATCATTTAGCATCCTCTTTGTCTTGGTTGATAATACAACCTCCCAAGGAGTTTCTTCAATGACGGAGCATGTTGCCCCCTGCGTATTCGTCCCCTTAAAGGTGTGGGGCTGCGGGGGATTCACCTTCCATTTGTCAGATAACGCGAACTTGCCCTGTCGGTACTGGTTTTCAAGCCAATTCTTGAAAACGTAGCAATCTTCGATCGGATGGCCTAGTACTCGATGATAAGGACAGTAGTTGGGCTCATTGACGTCACTTGGTTGCAACGGACGTTTTGGATCTGGCAGATTTATGAGTCTGTTGCGTAAAGCCAGCTCGAATAACCTCCTCGTTTTGTCGCGGGGAAAGGAATAAGGACGTCCCATCCTATCCTCAAGGGACACGTACGGTCGCATATTATTTTGACGAGCAACCGGCTTCAAGTCGCTCGGTTGTTGTTGAGCATTAGCAATGACGATCGCTTTTCCCTTCCCTTTATCATTCCGGGAGTCCGGCCTTGGAAGAGGGGGTTTATGGCCCATCCGATCCATCTGTACCAGTTTGTCGATCAAGGCTTGGAAGGCAGTCGGCTTGAAAAACATCATAAACTGCGAGATGGTTGCTTGTGGATCGAGGGTTCCCACAAACATACCCACCACGGGAGCTTCTTCAATGCGTTGCTCACATTTCGACCATAAGTTCCGCCATCGTATAGAGTACTGAACCCACGTCTCGCCGGGTTTTACCCTGGCGTTAATCAGTGCTGTCATCGGGGTACGTTCACTGGCGCTTGCAAAACGCTGAGTAAACAACAGCTCCATCTCCACGAAGGTTTTAATAGAGTCGTTCGGGAGCTCAGAGTACCATTCGAACGCCGTATCTGATAAGCTTCTAACAAACTGGCGAAGCAACAGCTTGTCGTCACCGCCGGTGTTGCCGCAGAGTGCCTTGAACTGGGCAACATGCTGATGAGGATTGCCCGTCCCCTTGTAGACATGGAACTTAGGAATTGTATAACCTGGCGGGTACTTGATTTGATCGTACCAACTTGGGTATGGCCGCCCCGTTTTTACGACCTGACCGGCCGCTTCGGTCGCATGATGCACCCGTATTTGCTGGGCGATGTATTCATCCAAATCAGCTTTTGAGATAGTATCCTCTTTAGCTGTGGATAGAGCCGGTGGAGGATTCGACGTCTCTCCCCTATCGTCTTCAAGAATGATCGGGGGATCTTCAGCAGGTGGATCTTGTTGAATCATCATACCCACCATATCCTGGAACAGGAGGGCCATTTTCTTTATGTTGGCTGCCTGCTCCGCAGCTTCTTTATCTTTCTTCTCTAGTACGCGTGGAAGGAATTCGGCGTCCGTTTCTTGTTCTTGACGTTCCTCTGAGGATGTTTCCGGGGTTTCTTTCAGCCCTGTAAGTGCGGCCATAGCGTTCATCATCTCCTGGAGCTTCTGTTGCTGCTCCTGAGCTTTGGTCACTGACCGTGTAAGCGGTCTATGACCCGTGGATGCACGGCTGTCTTCTTTTCTCGATGCCATGTAAACCGTATGAACTGTTATGCCCCCTGACTTAGGGCGTTTAGGTTTAACTTTTGCCGCTGACGCGGGAGTTTTTTCTGGCCTCCTTCTTTTGTGGGCCGTTGAAGTTGAAGGGGCCGTTGCAGTGGGCACCCTAGCGATTGTTGTCCCTTGCTGTTTAATGGGACGGTCCTTGTCTTTTTCCACCTTCGCCTTTTTCTGGCGACGAGAGTGACCTGGGTCAATCACGGAGTCTTGAACCCTCCGCCAAACTTTATAAATTCTTGAGGACAGCCGTTGAGGGGGCTGTTCTTGCTTCGTTTCTGGAACTCTCCCCGCAGGTGGAGGAGATCTTTTCAAGGTAGCGGTTGGAGAGTTCTTACGCACCTTCCTCAGCAGTTCAAAGTTGTTCCCAGTTGGAACAGCAGCGTTGACTTCCACCACTGGAGCCGGTGGAGTTAGCCCTGAGGGGGAATTGCCTCCTGCCTTCCTCACTCGTTGCCAATGGCGACGTCGAGCATGACGAGCCGTTGGGACTGGCTCGGAGATTGAGACATCTTCTTTTTGCCCCCTGTCTGAATGAGGCGCCGCTGGTGTTAACCTCTTAAAGACTGAGGTTGTCTTTTGAGGGGTGATATTCAACCTGTCGAAGACGGATCCTCGAGCAGGGGAAGGAGCAGGAATCATCAGTCTTGAAAAGACTGACTCTTTGACAGGGGAAGCCGCCTTGACGACTTCTGGAGCAGCAGTTATTGCCTTCCTTAGGACAGCCAATTTAGAGTTCTGATCCAGCCTGGCGAAAACCGAGGCTGTTGGTTTGGCAGTGGGCGACCCGCTGACAGGGGTCGTCGTAGCAGTGAGCCGGTCGAAGACCGACTTCTTGTTCACTTCCGGGCAGGTATTGGCATAGAGAAGCTTGTAGGAGGGATCATGGTCCCGAAAAATAGGCCGGTGGTGGCCTGGGTCACCTGGTCTACTGGCAGAGCGAGGAAGGAAGCCGCTTGGGGCCCATATGCTACACCTCCAGGTCAGGCGGAGCGTCTGTTGCATTGGCACTTCGAGCAGTTGGTGCAATTAGAGGCCATTGAATCTTGAGTTCCGCGCCAGGCAAAAGTCCAAATCTTAGTAACTTGAAATCCGAAGGCAACCATTTAACAAACCGCGATTAGTTCGCGAAGACGACACACGAAGTGTGGAGTGGAAAGAGGAAGATGTCCCACCGGGCGTGCCAGAATCTGTTCCCCTCCGAAAGACGGCGCACAAGACTGCGATGTCCTGACGCTGAGATTCGGAACAGATGCTATTTGGTTTTATCCGTCCACCTCTCCGAAGATGCTAAGTTGATTTATGGCACCGTGTATCGGAGGTTTAGACGGATGCGGCCGATGTAGCAGACTTCGTCAGATTCCCCCTCGCTTGAGGGGTTTTTGATTGTGGGGACGCTCTTCCTTGCAGGCGCAAGCCCCTGCAGTTAATTACGCTACCGCATCGCGGTAACAACTTTCTCCTTCTCCAGAATTTCACTTCGTGTCGTGTGTGTTTGTTTTGTTTGTGGTTGCCCGAGGATTGTATACGGAGACTGAGTAATGCCTCGCCCGTAGGACGTGGATTAGTCCAAATCCGTATTTACTTAGATTTGGGTTTGGTGTTTTTAGTTTAAGGATGCATTAGTCGCGTTGCGGTTAAGATCAACTTAAACGTTCGTTAAGGATACGTTAGTCCGATTTAAGACTAAGATCAACTTAACGTGGTGATCCATTTAATATATGGCCGTTGGGACTCGTCACCTCTCTGACGTCGTTGAAGAATTACAGCGGCGGATGTCAGAGGAGTTCAGAGATGTACCCTTGAACCAAGCTTGATTTGGAATCTTATCGTTCATTTGAGTGTTTAAGGATACGTTAGCCGTGTTTGGGGCTAAGATCAACTTAAACAGGACCGTTTAGATCCGGCAAAAGAGCATTTGTAGGCTCTATTGTTCCAGTTTAGGGACGTAGTGGTCCATGTTCCAGTTTAGGGACGTGGTGGTCCGTTATTAGTTTAAAGACGTTTCGGTCCGATATTAGTTTAAGGACGTTCGGTCCGTCGCCAGTTTAAAGACGTGGTGGTCCATCATTAGTTTAAGGACGTTTCGGTCCATTGCCAGTTTAAGGACGTGGTGGTCCATCATTAGTTTAAGGACGTTTCGGTCCATTGCCAGTTTAGGGACGTGGTGGTCTATCATTAGTTTAAGGACGTTTCGGTCCATTGCCAGTTTAGGGACGTGGTGGTCTATGTTCCAGTTTAAGGACGTGATGGTCCGATATTAGTTTAAGGACGTCTCGGTCCGATATTAGTTTAAGGACGTCTCGGTCCGTTATTAATATGTGGTTGTCGGGACCCGTCACCTCTCTGACGTCGTTGAAGGATTACAATGACATGTGTCAGAGGAGTTCAGAGATGTACCCTTGAACCGGTCGTAAATTGATTTAGGAGAGCATTTTTGCTCGGTCAATTTAGTTTGGGGACTTACGGCCATGATCGAACTAAGTTGCACTGCATTTTATTCCGACCTGCTAGGCCTTTTTGATTTGGGCTCTGTCCATATGTTTTGGTTTGGGCTCTGCCCTTTTATAAATGATGCAGAGCATCTATTTCTTGTTTGGGCTTTGCCCCTCTTTTAAAATGCATAGCATTTTTTATTAGGCCTGTTAGGCCTTTTAATTGGGCTCTGTCCCTTTTCTTTAATAATGCAGAGCATTAAATACTCTTAACTTTTCTCAAGGAAAATGTTGATGATCTTGAATTGAGGCCTAGGGTCCTTTTTATAGTGCCCATAAATTAGTTAAATTTGTTAAAGAGATCTTTCTCTGAGTGATTTGGAGAATTTTCCCCACCGTTGGATCTTTGATCCAAGGGCTTCTGCTTTGCAGAAGAAAATCTTCTTGTTTTAACAATAACAGAAAAGATTTCTTAGAAATTTAATTCTGTTTGGCGCAAATGCCCCAGCGCGTGACACGTGTCGCGCAGCGCACAGCGCTAGCGCAACTGCGCTGACACGTGTCGCGCAGCGGAAAGCGCAGCGCAACTGCCCTAGCGCAACTGCGCTGACACGTGTCGCGCAGCGCATAGCGCAGCGCAACTGCGCTAGCGCATCTGCGCTAGCGCATCTGCGCTGACACGTGTCGCGCAGCGCACAGCGCAGCGCAACTGCGCTGACACGTGTCGCGCAGCGCAGCGCCTGCGCAACTGAAGCATTGCTTCCTTTAATAGAGCTTTGCTCTGATTGGGCGCGCCTTCTTGGGCGCTGCGCTGACGTATCAGCGCCTGACATGTGACGCGTTGCGCCCAAGATGTGAAGCGTTGCTTCAAAATTTTGAATTTTGAATTTCAACAGAGTTTTGCTCTGATTGGGCGAAACAGTCCTTAATGAATCTCCTATAAAATCCTGCATGGCCAAGGAAGGATCGTATATCTTTGACGCATTTTGGCCGAGGGAGGTTATGGATGACATCTATTTTAGCTTTGTCAACCTCAATGCCTTTTCGTGAAATTATATGTCCAAGGACAATACCTTCTTGGATCATAAAATGGCATTTTCCCCAATTCAAAGTTAGATTCTTATCCTTACAACGGGTAATAACATCGTCAAGATAACGAAGAAAGTCCTCAAAGGAGTCCCCAAATATGGACAAATCGTTCATAAATATTTCCAGAAAATTCTCAACCATGTCTGAGAATATCCCCATCATACACCGCTGAAATGTAGCGGGAGCGTTGCATAACCCAAAGGGCATGCATCTATAAGCAAAAGTGCCGAAAGGACAAGTAAATATGGTTTTATCTTGATCCTTTTTGGCGATGGGGACCTGGTTATAGCCAGAGTATCCGTCCAAGAAACAATAGTATTCATGTCCAGCTAATCTTTCTAACATCTGTTCAATGAAAGGTAGAGGGAAGTGATCTTTCCTCGTTGCGGCATTGAGTTTCCTATAATCAATACATACGCGCCACCCAGTTTGGGTGCGTGTTTAGATCAACTCATTAGCCTCATTAGTTATGACCGTGATACCAGACTTTTTAGGGGCCACGTGAATAGGACTTACCTATTGGTTATCAGATATAGGGTAAATTATACCACTATCTAGGCACTTGACGATTTCTTTCTTTACTGCCTCCTTCATAACGGGATTTAACCGTCTTTGTGGGTCTCGGGTTGGCTTGGCTTCATCCATCAGATGTATATAATGTTCAATAATTAAGGGACTAATCCCTTTTATGTCAGTCATTTTCCAACCAAATGCTTGCCGATTTGATCTCAACACCGCCAAAAGTGCATTCTCTTGCTCTAAAGCTAGAGAAGCGAATATGATCACGGGTAAAGACTCATTCTCACATAAATATGCATATTTAAGATGAGAAGATAGCGGTTTGAGATCTAGTATTGACGGAGAGACAATAGAAGGTGGGGTAAGGGAATGATGCTCGGACTCCCTAAGAGGTTCATAACTTGCATAGGATATTGACTCGGAAAATGCTACTGACTTTTGCGATGAGTCAACGGATTCAAAATCGGAGATGGACTCATCAAAGATATCCCCACTATAAGAATTTTCCAAATCAAACAATGTCGCACTAGTGTTGTCGAGATCATTATAGCAAAGTGCTTCCGCTTCGCAGCTGTCGGAAGCTATCTCGTTGATGGAACAAACATCAAGCAAATGAGCAGAAGGTTCATATGGTTGACTTCCTAGCTTGTAAATATTAAGCTCAATTGTCATCTTCCCGAAGGATAAGTTCATAGAACCGTTACGACAATTAATTACAGCGTTGGAAGTTGCTAGGAAAGGTCGACCGAGTATCACCGGGATTTGGTTGCGTGGGTTAGCCACAGGTTATGTATCCAAAACAATAAAGTCCACAGGGAATATGAATTCCCCGACTTTAATTAACACATCCTCTAGTTCACCCCTAGGTTTGGTGATTGATCGGTCTGCCATCTGGAGAGTACAATGGGCGGGTTTCAACTCTCCAATCCCTAACTGCTCATATAAGGAATATGGAAGCAAGTTAACGCTAGCGCCAAGGTCGAGTAAAGCACGATTAATATTTTTACCCCCAATAGAAATAGAGATGGTAGGACATCCAGGGTCCTTACGTTTCTTTAGTATTTGCTGGGTAAAAGCTGTGCTAACATTACTCGTCATGAAAACTTTTTTCGGCACTTGAGTTTCTCTCTTCCTAGTGCACACGTCTTTAAGAATTCTTGCATAATATGGGACTTGTTGAATAACATCTAGGAGAAGAATATTGACGTTAACTTGCTTAAACATTTCCACAATCTTCTCCATTTGTGGGTTAGGTTTGTTGGCCCTTAATCTGTTTGGAAATAGAGTTTTATCAATAAGGGTTGGGTCCAACATTGGAGAAGATTGTGGGGATGGAATGGACCACAAAATTGGAGTGGGAATCACTTTAGATAGATTCGAGAAAGTGGGTTGAGGGTTCGAGCCTTGTGGGAAGCGTAGAATAGGCTCGGAAGTGGGTGGGAGACTAGACGAATTAGGGGAAGAAGTAGAAGCCGGGGTATCATTAGTATCACTAACGCCATCAACTTGTTCACCCACTCGGTTATCCAGCACTCTTTCCGATCTCAACGTAGTAACGGCACTCACATTATGATGTTGTGAGTGGCCAGGATTCGATAGGGGTTGAGATGGGAGTTTCCCTTTTTCTCTCGCACTCATCGCGACATTCAACTGTGCAATTTGGGCTTCTATTGATTTAATACTCTCACCGTGGGAGGCGGAGTCTTTCTTTATGGAATCAATAGAAGACCTCATATCAGCCGGCATTTGGATGGAATGTTTCATAAACAAATCCAAAGTTTGTGCAAGTGAAGAGGAGTTATCGGTACCGGTCGTTTGGAAAGAATTATTGGCCGGGTTTTGAACAGGTTGTGATTGAAAGGGGTGCTGACTCTGTGGTGGTGGTTGCTGTTGCTGTGGAGGAGGTCTTTGGTAATTGCTTTGGAACTGGTTTTGATTTTGGGGTTGGTTTTGGTTCCAAGCAAAACTAGGATGATTCCTCCATCCCTGATTGTATGTGGAAGAATAATGATCGTTTCTAGGTCGCTGCTGAAAAGTATCATTAGTTTGCTCGTGACCTTGAAACGGTACATTCATCGGAGATTCTTCCGTCAAGTGTGATGGATCGGAACAGCAACCACACACGGTTTTGGGGAGCGTTACCTGGTTTAAGGAGACAGATGAGAATTTGTTTTCAATAGCATCGAGTTTCTTTTGCATCGCTGCCATTTCAGCTTTTACTGCGATGGAAACATCGAGCTGATGAATACCTCCCCTAGATGAAGGTGGTCTAACGCTTTCCCACTGCAAAGTGTTTTCAGCAAGATCTTCCAGATATTTCCAGGCTTCACCATCGTCTTTGGACATGAAATTACATTGACACATGGTTTCAAGCATCTGCTTTGTCGCTGGATTAATGCCCTCATATATAATTCGGCACAGATCCCATCTATGTATTCCATGATAAGGACATTGGACAAGCAGATCCTTGAAACGTTCAAAGCACTTCCAAAATGGTTCATTGGGAAGCTGGGTAAACTGGTTGATTTCGCTCCGAACACGGGCGGTCTTATGATTTGGGTAAAATTTCTTAAGGAATGCTATCATAAATTTATCCCAATTGGTAATAGAGTAAGCGGCAGTATTATAAAGCCATTTTTCTGCCAAGTCACACAAAGTGAATGGGAGAAGACGCAAGCGCATAGCATCCACGGACAGTTGTGAAGTACCCATCATTGCGCATACGTTTTCGAATTTAGTGATGAAAACGTACGTGTTTTCAGACTCAAGCCCTGAAATTTGGGCAACAGGTTGATGTAGTGGGGTTTAATTTCAAAATTATCTCAGTTGGCTGGTGGAATGGATAGACAAGTAGGAAGTGGACCACGGATAGGATAGCATCTTTCTTGGAGAGAGATGCGCGGTGGATTCTGCTCACCTATGGGCGGTGGCAGCATGGTGTTATAATTTGATGGAGTACCATCCATCTCGGTCGATGTGGTGGGCGGTGGGGGAAAAGAAGATGAAGAAGTACCGATTTCGGAGTCGATAGCAGGAACGTGGACAAGACGGGCACTAGAATCCCGTGTCCAGCCGAGCATGCACTAAGCGGGTTTAGCGCAAGTGGCAGCGTGTATGTGATTTAAATTTGGTTTGTTTTGAAAAGGTGGGACTTAAGACAAATCACACAAAAATACATAAATAACCCTAGAACTAAGGTTACCTAGGTCAAGTCTCTAGACCGCTCCTAGACTTCCAAAGGACAAGCCGCAGGATCAATCCTCTATCACCTCTTTACTACCCTTGCGGCCAGGTAAGTGCCAGGTAAGTGGGAGGTATCTGCTATACGAATCACCGAAAATAACGGGCCTAATTAAGTAACCACTTGCCTTAGACACACTTGCCTAGACACCACAAAAATAATGCGGATAAGTGATAAATTACCCATGACCTTCCTCAGTCCTTATTGAGCGCGACAATCCTTAGAGTCTTGTCTAGATATTTTTAATTAATGTAGGGTTGATGCGGATGCTCGTTTTGTGATTTGTGGGGCCTAGATAGGGTGATAAAATCCCCACCTAATTTGAATTATGATCTTGCCCCTTAAAATCCGTATTAAAATATGAATAAACAAACCAAGTACAAAACTTTGCAAAAGGATTTTTGAGCGGCGATATTTTGCAAAGAATCCTGCAGGAAAGATATTTTATTGGATTTCAGAGGAGAGAGAAAGAGTTGAGAAATTTACCAGAGAAGTTTGGAACCCTAATCCTTCAAATCCGCCACGCTTCCGCCGCACTTCTGCTTATTTGCCGCGGTTCCGCCGCGAAGTGGAGGGATCTCGTGATGATTTTTGCTACGTGGCCTCCTGTGCTCCTCTGGATCTTGATGAATGTCTCCGGCTCTCTGTTTCCTCAATTCCGTGACTCCAGATCCCCTTGCAAAATTCACACAATAATCGTTAAATATACAATTTGCAGTTTTGTTTTGTTTATGATATGGATCGAATAAGAATTCAACACGAATAGTAAGAAAAATAAATTACGCACGTATCCCCGGCAACGACGCCATTTGATTTATCTGATTTATGTGTAGTAGTCAAACGCAATCAATAACGGTGTCGCGTATAGCTAGACCGAGATGAGTACGGGTCGTCCTCCGGAAAATGTTGAATTTTTTAATCTTACTTTAGGTGTGTTGAGAAAGAAAGGAGGAAGAATAAATAATGGTGAAGAATGGTTGTAGGTTCTAGATCTACATCAAACACGGATGCAGAATATAGATCTAGATTAACTACGGATGTAGATTTTATAGTAGAAGGGGGCTTGTAGGGTTCTTTAAGATTTAGTAGTCATGGATGATTACATAAATATTACTCTTTTTATCCTTTAATAGATTTAAAACTAGATCGACAGTGATGCATGTAGATTAGGATTTCTGGAGGGAATAGGATTCCCACTCTTAACCCCTACCTTGACATGGATCTCCGTTCATGTCTAGCCTTTACCAAAGCAATTGTTAATCTAATCTCTAATCGTGGTCGTGAATATCAATGAATTGATAGCGCGCCCGATTAGGATGTTAACTATTCTTTTGATAAAGTTTATAAACTTTATAGGACGTAAAAAGAGTATAAAGATCTTCATCATCCATTAATCTACCCTAATCCTACGAACCCTAACAAGCGGAGAATTACTCGTGCATGTTGGGAAAAGAAAAGATAAAGAGGGAAAACATAATGTAAAATGCAGAAAAATAAAATGATATAAGAAAACAACTACCTTTATTAATCAACAAGATCAAATACACTTTGTTCGTTTAGAAAATGATTACAAAACCCTAATTTGCTTCTCGATCTCTTCTTAAGGAGGTAGATGAACTGTCGATGATCAACCGGGATTCTTGAGCCGTCGTGGACTTCGTGATCGCGTCGATTTAATGATTTTTCCAAGAGGCTCTCGGTCCTTATTTATAGTCACAGAGCCAGAATCTCTAGTTTCATAAAAAGGCAACTAGTTGTTAAGATCCTACCAAAAAAATCCAAAATCCCAACCCCCTCAACTTGCGGCGTAACCGCGGCTATTAGGTAGGTTTGGCCATGGATCCGCGGTTGGTTAGGGGATTTAGGGCTTCATTTTTCTGGGGCTTCATCTCTATAGTACTTGGTGAACTTTTGAGTATCTAGGCTTTGAAAATCTTCTCTAAGTTTTTGCCAGAATTGGTTTCTTCAATTTACTTGAATATCTTCGACAGATTTGATCTTGCCAACTTGGATTTCTAGAAACTTCAGTCATGATATAATTCCTGCACAATTATCTCAATAAATGATATTAGTAGAATTTGTTTTTATTGAGATATTATTTTAACCATTTGTCATGATATTTTAGTTTAAGAGAATTGGTCAAAGATATTTAATAAGGTAAGCATATTAATAGAACAAATATTACATGAATATTATATGCTTACATTCCCTTCATAATGTTAATTATAATATATAAACACATGAAAATAGTATTTTTACGGATAAACCCTTATACGTGTCATATTTATAATAAACATATTTTATTATATATAAATAGTAAGGAAAATGTCATATTAAAAGTGCAGTTTTATCAACTGAACAATTCCCGTGCTCCCCCTCCTTTGAGAATGTTATCACGTGGCAGGTACGAGTTCGTTTCCAAGCTCGATGTTGATCTGGACTTACCCTCGCAATATAGGTTGCTTTTGGTTCATGCTTTCGTGGTGAGGTTACCCTCCAACTGTCGGATAGAGCAAACCTGTCTTGCTGATACTGGTCTTTGACCCAGTCTTTGAAGGTGAAGCAGTCTTCAAGAGGATGTCCTATTGCTCGGTGGTAGGAGCAATAAGCCGAGTGATGGACCTCGTTTATTTGTTCGGGGTGCCGAAACTCCGGAAGCGTCATCATTTGATGCTTAATGACAAGGTCGAATATTTTCCTTGTCTTTTCTTAGGGAAAAGAGTATTTCCGATCCATCTTCTTCATAAAAGACG
Organism: Agapanthus africanus; assembly: GCA_030015575.1. Taxonomy (NCBI): domain Eukaryota; kingdom Viridiplantae; phylum Streptophyta; class Magnoliopsida; order Asparagales; family Amaryllidaceae; genus Agapanthus; species Agapanthus africanus. Next base: position 648,215,072 of record CM057344.1, on the reverse strand, counting down.
GATTCCAGCTGACTTTTTCTCGATTGCGTGGCTTCTTGGATCCGCTTCGCTGTTTTAAAACGTCATTCTCGTTCTCTACCATGTTTTTGCCTTTGTGTCGGCTTTTGTCTTGTTGCGAGAACATACAGCGGGCTGAGGATGAAGGGCATCATAATCTTCTCTTTCCGCGGACTGCTGAGTGAGACGCTGCGTCCTGGCTTTCTCATAAATGGCCATTTCGTGGCTGTGGTCATCCCGAACCTTTTGACCTGCTTCTCTCATTAGCTTGTCGATTTGTTCTTCGAATGACGGACTTGGCATTCTTACAGCGGGATCTCGCTCTGGTTCAATATCAGCGCTATCTGGAAAAGCATTCCTTTCCCCATTGGAGTTATTTATGACACGGCAGTCATGGAATCGCTCTGTTTCTTGGACCGAACGTATCTAAGCCCAGTTGTCTCCATCCCTCCGTTGGGCATCTTTCGCTGAGTCCTAGGAACGTCCCAAATCTTGTTGTAGAAATGGGCTTGTCGAGCGGTTTGTTTGATGGATACGCCTGGGCATCTTAATAATCCTTTCAACCCCTCTGCGTAATATCTGGATAGACGGGTCGGTTGAAGCCTGTCAAGCGCAAGCTCGGCACCATGCCAGACTTCTTTCTCCACTTTGGTCTCCGTAGATCGATAGAAGAGGATCGCCTTTTCACTTCTTCGCCTGGGAGGGACGTAAAAAGTGTGCAGCTCTTGTACACTATATGTATTGAGTGCATAAAGTTCCCTATGATGTCGCTATGGAACCATAGTGATTTGTAAACTCTGATCAGCTTCAGTAACGTTTTGTGCTGACGGGCGAGTGGAGAACACGGCATTGGCCTCGTTCTCAGAGTCACTGCCAAAGACCAAAATAGGAGCAGATAGTCCGGGCCCTGTTGCTTTAGGGTTGCCCCGAGTAGACTATCTCTTCATCCTCCTCGGTATCGCTCCCAAAGATCGGAATAGTGACGACTGCTTTTTGTTGGTTTCTCCCGGCTTATGAGACCTTTCCGTGTCTTTGAAGTCCGGTAGGAAGTACTTTGCGTATTCATATTTTCGGACTTTATTTACAGAGAACAGGTTTAGCTCCACTGTAACGGTGTACTCGAGGCCGTCTTTGAAATACTTCATACACTGATGCTGTGTAGAAAAGATGATGTTGTACTCGTGTAACCAAGGGCTGCCGAGCAAAGCATTGTAGCAAGTCATGGCGTCGATGGCATGAAATTTGATGTCAGTGACGAGTAGCCGAAGTGTAATGTCAATATTACGGACCCAAGCGTCTGTGATGACTGTGAGTCAAAGCCGGAGATGGTAATTCTGTCCCGAGCCAAGTGCTGAACGTTCATGCAAATCTCCTTTAACACCTTTACGTTGAGAAGGTTGACGAGGACCCATTGTCGACCGGGATCTTCCCTATCTTGATGTCGTGGCAGTACCCCGGTGACATATAGAGGGCGGTTGTGCTTGCACATTCCGAAGAGGAGATCTTCATCGCCGAATGCAATGTCAGTTGTATGAACCTCTGCCAGTTCCTCCTTCATCTTTTCTTCTGCTAGGAAAGCTTGGAACTGATCAGGCTCTTGCAATGCCTTGATCGGAGAATCTCGTGCCTCTTTAGACAGGAGGAGAGCATCCAGTATGCTCAGTTGTGAGGGTATCTGTTCATATCATAATTTTGCATTATTATATTCCCCATTCTTATTCATTTTATAAATAAACATGTGCTTTTGATCCATGTCTGCTACATAGTTGCAGGTTACAGGTTCTCGGAACAAAACAGTGAAAATGATGAAAAGACGTTACAAAAGTGAGACTACGACCAACAAATAGAAGAATCTTTATCATGCCTATAGTTTGAAGAACAAACGAAGATCAATGAACAATTTCACAAAGTACAAAGGCAGCGCAAGGTTCAAGACTTCGACACGAAGCAAACGGTAAAAGTCCACAACATTCTGCACTGTGAAACTCTTGAAGAAACTAGAAGACAATCTGAGAAACCAAGTGAAGAAACCAGAAGCCAAATGCAACAGGAAGCAGCCCAGAAAAATCCAGCCAAAGACCTCCACCATATGGCCGCGGATCCACGGCCAAACATGGCATATGGCCGCGGATCCACGGCCGTGCTAAGCACGTGTCGGTGCAAAAGTTATCGGCGGCGGCGATGCGTTGACTAGGCTTCTCAGGATAATTTTGTAAATGTAGATAAGGATCAGATGTAACCCTAGGGTTTCTATAATCTATAAATAGAAACCCTAAAGCTCTTTTTGGAGTATGCCTCTTCCTGTGCCTCTTTTTAATTATCAAATTCAGAATTTTTATTCGCTGTAATGTTTTGAAGAGTGCATCGAATAAAAATAAAGTAAGTCTTTCTCTTCTTGCCTTAGTTAATTTTCCGTTTTGCCCTAGTTAATTTTATTTATCTGCCCTAGTTTAGCACTTATATTTATCCGCCGTAGATTAGATAATTAGGTTATTAAAAACAATCATAAAAATGTCTCTTGTTATCAATTCCCTAATGAGTGAGTAGTTCCTCACTTGTTAGGGTTAGGAATGGGAAAGGTTTGAGAGATGAAAATCTCTCACCCCTTTCTTGCCCGTCATACATTTTAATACGACTCTATGCATACATACACACACCGCTCACTACGGCACCCTATCCCACGAGGTAGTGGTGATACCGTAGTTAAAGACCGGTTGTGTATGTTTTTCATGGAGGTTAGGGTAAGAGTTAAGAAATGACGGACAAGGACTTAGAGGAAGAAACCTAGTTTCTTCCCGATGGTACTAATCCAATTTGTTAATCATTACCTTAATACCTAAAAGATCTTAATTAGGACATAGAAAGCGGTGAGAAATATTGAATCTCCAAACTTAACCTAAACCTAACCCTAGCAAGATTTTAATCCTAATCAAACTCATTTCAGTTTTTAGTGATAATCAATCCAACCCCAATTGGAATTAACTCGTTAGAACAAATAGAAAATACACAAAATCTCTGTGGACCGACCCGTACTCACCGGATAGCTACCAAGCGACGCCGTTCTTGATTGCGGTTAACTATTCTTTGATTTATCTTTTGAAAGCGCAAGCGCACAAAACAACTCTACAATCAAATGGCGCCGTTGCCGGGGATGCCGTAGTTATTTTCTTATTGCAATTTCGGGTTAATATAAAAATTATAAAAATCATAAAAACTGAAAATAAAAATATATATATAAAAATTTATCATCTTGTTATTTTTTGAAGGGTGTTTCGTTTGAATTGTGCAGAATCGACGAACAAATTCAGATCTGGAAAAATCCAGTGAGCCAAACAGCAAACAGCAGATCTGAACAAACAGAGTAGTGCCACAACAGACAATAGAAGATTTTTGGAGGCTTGAACCGACTAGAAGACCGCATTTCCGCCGCAGAATCCCACTTCTTGCCGCAGATCAGCCGCGGGTTGCTGACGTCAGCAATCCGAAAACCCTCTGTAAGCATCTTTTCTTCTTCTGAACCCCCTGATCTCCTCTGAAATATTTTCCTGCAGGGTTCTTTGCGCAAAAAATTAATCTTGTGCAGGATTCTTTGCGCCGCAATAAAAAAAAATTGGCAAGTGTGTTTTGTGTGTTTAGTGCTTTGCATCTTTAAAATTGACTTTAAGGGGCTTTAACACCAATCCAGATTGGGTGGGGATTTCATTACCCTTCGTAGGACCCCAAAAATCACAAAAAGCATATTGCATTGACCATCAAGTTAATTAAAAAAGATTAGACTCAGCCTTAAGGACTGTCGCGCTCAATAGGACAAAGGAATAGTTGCAGGCATCGATCATTTATCTAAACCAGACTTTGTAGTGCCTAGGCGAGACAAGTGGGGAGAGGTAATTTTAAAAGGCCCGTCTCACGGTGATTCGTGAGCGGATCCCTCCTCTCTTTACTTGAGCTTACCTGGCCACAATTGGCGGTGAAGAGGCGATTTGAGGACCTCACAACTTGCCCTTTGGAACAGTTAGGAGCAGTCTACTTAACCTAGGAGACCCTAGATCTAGGTTTGATTGTGCATATTGTGATTACTTGAACATGTGTTTAAGATTTTTATTAAAAATTTTCTTGCAAAAAGCTCCTTATAAAAACAAAAAAAAAACACAAAACGAAATTTTTTTTGCCACTTGTCTCTAAGAAATCCATTGCACCCCACTTGCACTCACTTCCTTCCATTGACGTTTTCTTACCCCCGCCTTTTGTTTTCACCTTTTTGACTACACTACCTCTTTAGTGTATGTCCAATTGGACTAGGGACACTAGCGCCCGTTTAGTTTGTGTCTTGTTAGTGCCGACTGACGACTCTTTCGACTCCGAAGTTGAAATTCCATCCACTTCTTTACCTTCATCTTCATATTCTTCACCTTCTAAGGAGATGTCGGTATTCAATCCTAACAACCCCTTACTCGCGGGACTGATTCCACCTCCACTAGGTGCGAATAACCCACCACACCCACCTGTTGAAGCGCCCCAACGAATCGCGCTCCAGAATCTTTTCTACCCTATCTGCACCGCTTTACCCACTTGTCTTTCACTTCCACCGGCCAATGGGGATAACTTTGAGATTAAACCCCACTTCATCAATATGTTGCCCAAATTTCACGGGCTGGAATCCGTAGATACTTATATCTTCATTAACAAATTCCAGAATGTTTACGCAATGATGAAGACCACACAACTGTCTGATGATGATATAAGGCCACGTGTCATTCCATTCACCTTATGTGACTTAGCCGAAAAATGGTTATATAGCACATCATCACACTCGATAAAAAATTGGGAAGAGTTTGTTAAGGCTTTTCTTAAAAAGTTTTACCCACACCACAAGACCGTGAGAATTTGCAACGAAATTATTCAATTTTCCCAGCTTCCTTCCGAACCTTTCTGGAAGTGTTTTGAAAGATTTAAAGACCTACTTGTTCAGTGCCATCACCACGGTATAGAGAATTGGCAACTTTGCCAAACTTTATACGAAAGATTGAACCCAGCAACTAAGCAGTTGTTGGAAACCATTTGTCAAGGTCACTTTCTTACAAAATCTAGCGATGAAGCTTGGCAGTTTCTCGACGATCTTGCTGAACAAACACTTCCGTGGGAAAGCACTAAGACCACCTCATCTACTTCATCGGGTCAGTCTAGGGTAGTCATACATCAACTTGATATGTCGATTGCAATGAAAGCCGAAATGGCTGCACTTACGAAAAAGCTAGAAGCAGTTGAGAGCAAATTCTCATCGCCTTCTTCTGCCCCTGCTTTAACCCCACGCACAGTTTGCGCTTGTTGTTCGGATCCGTCCTATCTTACTGAAGAGTGTCCTTACAATCCACCTGTTCAAGGACAAGATCAAGTCAATGCTGCCTTTCAGCAAAAACAAAGAAATGATCCATACTCTTCGACTTATAATCCTGGTTGGAGGAGCCACCCAAATTTTGCTTGGAATCAAAATCAACAACAATTCCAAGGCAACAACAACTTTCAAAGGCCTCCTCCTCCACAACAACAAGCACCTCAACAAACTCAATACCAGCAACCTTTCCAACCACAACCTTACCCAAACCAAATGAACAATTTTGTACCCAACAACTCTTATCCTCAAAAAAATTTTGTTCAACCAAATGACGATAAGGTTTCCTCGCTAGAACGAAGTCTAGATGCATTTTTAAAACAATCTACACAATCCGCAGTAAGGTTGGAAACTTCCATTCAGTCTTTGGTGCAAAACAGTGCTTCACATGATCAAAGCATCAAATCAATTGAGGCCCAAATTGCACAACTAAATGCTGCGTTAAGCGAGCGAGAAAAGGGAAAGCTTCCGTCTCAACCATTGCCAAATCCCGGTCACACACACAACGCACATGTTGCTTATGAACAACAAAATCATAATGTAAATGCTGTGACCACGTTGAGATCTGGAAGAGTGTTGCACAATAATGTGGGCATTAGTGATGAAACCCCTGCCGGTGCTTCTTCTTAATCTTGTTCTTCTTCATCTTCATCTTCTTCATTAGAGCCTATTCTTCATTCTTTATAAGGCTCTACTTCTTCTACTTCTAACGGACCCACATCTCACTTCACGAACACACCAACACTGGGATCCGTTCCAACTCCGCAATCTACTCCACAAACATTGGACTCAACAAATTTTCAAAATATTTCATTTCCAAACAGGCTGAGATCCAATAAACCAACTCCCCAAACGGAGAAGATTGTGGAGTTATTCAAACAGGTCAGCATTAACATACCTCTCTTGGATGCAATCCAACAAGTCCCTTCTTACGCTAAAATCTTGAAGAACTTATGCACCACGAAGAGAAAGTCTCAGGTACCCAAGAAAGTGCTCGTAGCTAGTGTCGTGAGCAATGCTATCACCCAAACTCAACCTTTACCCCCAAAAACGAAAGGATCCTGGCTGTCCTACAATTTCAATAACAATTGGGGATAAGAACATCAATCGAGCACCTTTAGATCTTGGTTCCAGTGTTAACCTGCTTCCCTATTCCGTTTATGAGCAATTAGGTGTTGGAAAGTTGAAAACTACTCATTGTACTCTCCAAATGGCTGAGCGATCCATCACCCATCCTAGGGGTGAGTTAGAGGATGTGTTGATAAAAGTAGGGGACTTCATATTCCCCGTTGATTTCATTGTTATGGACACACAGCCTGTGGCTAACCCACGGAACCAAATTCCGGTGATCCTCGGTCGACCATTCTTGGACACTTCCAATGCTGTAATCAACCATCGCAACGGCTCTATGACTCTATCCTTCGGGAAGATGTCAAGTGAGTTCAACATTTACAAGATAGGAAGTCTGCCCTCCGAGCCTAAGGCTAATATACGTGATGTTTGCTCGATCCACGAGATCACGCAGGAGGACTGTGAGTTCGAAAAATTTCTGTTCGGTCACAGCAGTTTTGACGCCACTAGTGCGTTCCTCCTTGAATCTGACACAGTTTTCGCAACCGATAACGATTACGAGTGTTTCACTTTTTCGGACAATTTTGAAGACTCACTACCCGAATTTGAGTCCTTTGAATTTTCGGATGAGTTAGTTGAACCATCCGACTCGGTTGCTTACAGTCATTTCGAACCATTGATGGAATCCTTCGAGTTTGAGACAGTTTCACCAATTTTACCTTCAATTGTCTCACCTCCAAAACTCGAACTCAAGCTTTTGCCATCTCACCCTAAATACGCTTACTCAGGTGAGAATGAGACCCTTCCTGTTATCATATCGGCCTCTCTAGCCCTCGAGCAAGAGAAATCCCTTTTAATGGTCTTACAAAACAATCGGCAAGCTTTTGGCTGGACTATGGTGGACATCAAGGGGATTAGTCCCCTCATAGTTGAACATCATATGCATATGATGGATGATGCCAAGCCAGTAAAGGGTCCACAGAAACACCTCGAGGATTTTGTGGTTAATCAACCTCCACCTATAGAAGTTGAACCACCACCTTTTCTTCTAATAAAATACGAGAATGCAAATATTCCACTCAGTTCTGATCATTCACATTCTCGTTTTTATTTTTCATCACCTCTTATCTCCTCACATTCACGTTCATGCAAACCCTTTTCATACCAACACTTATCTTTTCCCCACTTCTTCTTAATTCTAGACAACATTCTCTTCCACCAACCGCGGTGTTTCACTGATAAATTTTTCGAATGGTTGGTATTGACTTTTGGCCTTTGCAAAGCTTGGCATTGACTTGTAATATTGTTTAATTCAAGTTTGGAGGAGATTATGTTGGCTCTAGAAAGAAAATGATTTTTAGCCAACCGTATGATTGGGGGTACATTTACCACTTGAAAATAAAAAAAAGGGGATATGTTATTTTGGGGGTATTTTTTGTAAATTTCCAGTTTTAAAAAGAATAAAAAAAATAATAAATAATAAACAGGGGAGTGCCGACAATTTTTACCCTCTTGGTGTGGCATAATAGTGAGGACACTGTCAAGTTTAAGTTTGGGGGTGTGCTCGGTAAGCTTTCTTCCTTCTCATTCATATGTATATTTTTGTATTTGCATACTTATTTTAAAACCCATAAAAATTGAAAAATTTTAAAAAATTATAAAAATTGAAAAATTCAATTTTCGCCATAATTGACTTGAGTTTGACAAGACGGTTAACTAGCTAGGAAAAACTAGATCCTAGACTTAGTAAATTAAAAACCCTAAAAATAACCTTTCTTAAAATTTAACGGTGGAAAATATATATCTTTGTAGTTTACTTAGAAATAGGCAAATTTTGAGTTCACTTCTTGGGCTAAGTCAAAATAAGGGAAGAGTATTGATATTTTTATTAAAGTATAAGTCTGAAAAATAATTTCGAACCTTAAGTCTAAATTCTGAAAATATATACCTACAACTTGCACAAACACGAACCGTGAAACTTGGAATAGTAGAGGATACCTTGAAATGCTCTTGTCTAAAGTCCTTAGTATGAAGGAAAATAAAATAAAAATAAAAAGTGTGAATAAAGAGAAGAAAAAATGAACACTGGTTTTGTAATTACTTAAAGCTGCATAAATAGAAAAAAATATTTAGCGATGGTGCTTTATCACCTAGTGCCTTAGACCAACTGGTTTGGGAGTCTCTGCTAAAGCCTTAGATGTTACAAGACGAGGAATTACGCCTTAATGCGCAAACATATTTTGTAATCGGTCGTTAGTACCTCAAGAAGTATTAACAGTCGCGTGAAGGATGTGTGAGCAATTTCATCTAAAATTCACAAACTAAAAATACTTTGGACGATGGACAAGAGTATAAGAGCTTTGAATTTCCAAGTGTAGGGGTGATTCATACACACACATAGGGGTATATGATTGGGGTTTGGATGAGAGATATGAATGAAAAATATGACTTATATTTTTAATAAAGATGATAAAAATTCCTAAGTTGAGATGGAACCTTAGAAGGAAAATTCAAAAGATGCTAAAAGCTAAGTAAATTTGCAGAAGATGTACGATCTTAAGTTAAATGATAAGGAAGCATGAAAAATATGGGTAGATAATTTCTGAGTCGAAGATAATAGAATTTCTTGTTAGAAAACCGAATTGGAGAATAAAAGTCAAATAGGCCGAATTGATAGGATTTTGTGGGTAGTATCCGCTGAAAACCCTCAGGAGACAACACTCCTCCTACTAGGGACACCTAGAGGTTTAACGGCTTGTTGCACGATCTCAGTGCAATCGCGTTTCCCTGCGAAAGTGAGGTTAGGCTTTTTCGAGAATAAAACTAGTTTTGCTCGAGGACGAGCAAAAGATAAGTTTGGGGGTATTTGTTCATATCATAATTTTGCATTATTATATTCCCCATTCTTATTTATTTTACAAATAAACAGGTGCTTTTGATCCATGTCTGCTACATAGTTGCAAGTTACAGGTTCTCGGAACAAAACAGTGAAAATGATGAAAAGACGTTACAAAAGTGAGACTACGACCAACAAATAGAAGAATATTTATCATGCCTACAATTTGAAGAACAAACGAAGATCAATGAACAATTTCGCAAAGTACAAAGGCAGCGCAAGGTTCAAGACTTCGATACGAAGCAAACGGTAAAAGTCCACAACATTCTGCACTGTGAAACTCTTGAAGAAACTAGAAGACAATCTGAGAAACCAAGTGAAGAAACCAGAAGCCAAATGCAACAGGAAGCAGCCCAGAAAAATCCAGCCAAAGAACCCACCATATGGCCGTGGATCCGCGGCCAAACATGGCATATGGCCGCGGATCCGCGGCCGTGCTAATCACGTGTCGGTGCAAAAGTTATCGGTGGCGGCGGTGCGTTGACTAGGCTTCTCAGGGTAATTTTGTAAATGTAAATAGGGATCAGATGTAACCCTAGGGTTTCTATAATCTATAAATAGAAACCCTAGGGTTTCTATAATCTATAAATAGAAACCCTAAAGCTCTTTTTGGAGTATGCCTCTTCATGTGCCTCTTTTTAATTATCAAATTCAGAATTTTTATTCGCTGTAATGTTTTGAAGAGTGCATCAAATATAAATAAAGTAAGTATTTCTCTTCTTGCCTTAGTTAATTTTCCTTTCTGCCATAGTTAATTTTATTTATCTGCCCTAGTTTAGCACTTTTATTTATCCGCCGTAGATTAGATAATTAGGTTATTAAAAACAATCATAAAAATGTCTCTTGTTATCAATTCCCTAATGAGTGAGTAGTTCCTCACTTGTTAGGGTTAGGAATGGGAAAGGTTTGAGAGATGAAAATCTCTTACCCATTTCTTGCCCGTCATACATTTTAATAGGACTCTATGCATACATACACACACCGCTCACTACGGCACCCTATCCCATGAGGTAGCGGTGATACCGTAGTTAAAGACCAGTTGTGTATGTTTTCCATGGAGGTTAGGGTAAGAGTTAAGAAAGGATGGACAAGGACTTAGAGGAAGAAACCTAGTTTCTTCCCGATGGTACTAATCCAATTTGTTAATCATTACCTTAATACCTAAAAGATCTTAATTAGGATATAGAAAGCGGTGAGAAATATTGAATCTCCAAATTTAACCTAAACCTAACCCTAGCAAGATTTTAATCCTAATCAAACTCATTTCAGTTTTTAGTGATAATCAATCCAACCCCAATTGGAATTAACTCGTTAGAATAAATAGAAAATACACAAAATCCCTGTGGACCGAACCGTACTCACCGGTTAGCTACCAAGCGACGCCGTTCTTGATTGCGGTTAACTATTCTTTGATTTATCTTTTGAAAGCGCAAGCGCACAAAACAACTCTACAATCAGTATCTTCCTCAGGTGTGCCAGGACATTGTAATACACCTTGTTTTTCTTAGGCGGTTCTTTCGCTGCGAGCTCTTTGATGACTCTATCATCGAGGGAAATTTTCTCAGGGACTTTTTTCTTTCCCTTGTCCCTTTTGCTCGAACCATTGTTTGTAGGCCCAAGGTTCTTTTCAAGCAACGTACGGTTACGCAGCTGAATGTTCTCGCGGTTCTTCTCCTTTTCTTCTTTTCTAGAGGTTGATTCTTTGAAGAGATGGCCGAGAGTTATTTCTTCCTCAGAATTGCTCCCGAATGTAAGAACTTAAGATTTTCCTTTTGTCGAACTGGTATCAATCATATGACAGTTGCCAGCCATTCTTTCATGCTCGTCTGTTGCATTTCTTTGTTGTCGACGAGTTTTGCGCTTCATCCGCTTTAAGTGTTGACGGTGAGCAACGTATCCTTGCCACCACTTCTTGAAAGCATTGCACTCTTCGGTGGGGTGTGTGACCCTCCGATGGTATAAGCAGTAATTTAGATGTACATCCGCTTCGTCGAGGCACGTACTCCCGGGAGTGTTTTTCATGAAAGGGGGCAGCTTCATTCCCATTAACAAGGTTTTGGCGAACCGCTTCTCCGCTTTGATCCTGCTCTTGTTTGTAGCAGGTGTGCTTTGGCTTGGGTGGAGTACTTTTCGGCTCACACTTACGCGGCTTCTTCATCCTGACGTCGACGCTTGGCCTTTTCATATATGGTCGTTTCACGTTCTCGGTCAGTTTTGCTCTTTTGAAGGGCTTCGTTTAGCAGCCTGTCAATTGGGTCTTCTGACAGTTCCAGGGATTTTGGCGCCGGTCCTTCACCCAGTTCCTCTGCGTTGCTTTCCGACGCCGAGAGAGTTTCTTCATTATTTAACTATGAATGAGAAACCATGTGGCAACTTGCTACGTAATCCTCGGGTTCTTGTGACAAGTCATTTCCCTTATCATCATCATTATCTCCGTTCTCAAGGATATGGTTAAGAAACTGTTCGAGGGTGACTGGGGTCCGCTCTTTCTGGTTGTACTCTTCCAGCGCATCGATGTAACTTTGCAGGTCCGTGCGCTTGTCGTCATACTCGGCAGGTTGCACAGGCTTCTTGGTCTTCTTCTTTTTCTTCGAAAACTTCGAAGGCTTGGCTTGGAGGTCTTGCCCATCGTTACCAGTTTTCGGTGTTGGGCGCGGTTTAAGCATCCCTTCAATGATCTCGGGCTTCAGCGGGCTTTTCCATTTGATCGTCGAACATGCTTAAAGATCCCTTAACATTCTTTCAGTTTTAGCTGAAAAGACTACTTCCCAAGGAGCTTCTTCCACAAACAAGCATGATGCTTCCGGCGTGTCTACCTTTTTAGGAGTGTGCCTCTGTGGCGGTTTCACCCTCCAGTTTTTGGACAGCGCAAACTTCCCTTGTTGGTACTGATCCTCGACCCAGTTTTTGAAGACGTAGCAATCCTCAATTGGGTGGCCTACTATTCTATGGTAGGAGCAGTAGTTAGGATTGTTGAAATCACCGGGCTGCAGTGGACGTCTCGGATCCGGCAGTGTGATGAATTTGTTGCGCATTTCCAGTTCGAACAATCTCCTCGTTTTATCATGGGGAACGAGTAAGCACATCCTAGCTTCTCTTCTAGGGATTGGCGCGGGTGCGCGTTGTTTTGGCAAGCAATTGGTTTTGGGTCACTCGGTTGTTGTTGAGTGTTGGCAACGAAGGCCACTTTCCTTTTACTCTTTGCATTCCGAGGGTCTATTTTTGAAGAGGGAGGCCCGTAGCCCATCTGGTCCATTTAGGCCAGCTTGTCGATCAAAGCCTGGAAGGTGGTCGGCTTAAAGAATGTCATGAACTGGGACACAGTCGCTTGATGATCCAGAGTCCCTATGAACATGCCCACGGCAGGAGCTTCTTCGATGCGTTGTTCGCATTCATATGTTCCGCCACCGGATTACGTATTGAACCCATCTCTCTCTCCTGGCTTCACCCTGGCATTGATTAATGTCGTGATCGGGGTGTGCTCACTTGCGCTGGCGAACCGCTGTATGAATAGCAGTTCCATCTCTGTGTATGTTTTGACGGAGTCATTTGGGAGCTCCGAGTACCATTCGAATGCCGTCTCCGACAGGCTACCGAAAAACTGGCGAAGCAGCAGTTTGTCATCGCCTCCAGTATTGCCGTATAGAGCTCTGAACTGAGCAATGTGCTGATGAGGATTTCCTGTCCTCTTGTACACATGGAACTAGGGGATTATATATCATGGCGGGTACTTGATTTGATCGTACCAGCCTGGGTACGGTCGGCCAGTTTTGACAGTTTGGCCAGCCGCTTCACAAGCTTGATGAGCTCGTATTTGTTGAGCTATATAGTCATTGAGAGCGTCCTTGGAGATTGCTTCCTCCTTAGCTGTTGATAGAGCCGGAAGAGGGTTTGATGTTTTCCCTCTGCCATCCTCGATGATTATCGGTGGATCTTCAGCTGGAGGTTCTGACTGGATCATCATTCCAACCATATCTTGGAACAAAAGTGACATCTGCTTTATATTAGCAGCTTGTTCCGCGACCTCCTTGTCTTTTCTTTCTAGCACCCTTCGCAGGAACTCTGTATCGGTCTTCTGCTCCTGGCGCTGTTCAGATTCAGATTCCGGGTTTTCTTTCTGCCCGGTGAGTGCTGACACTTTTATCAGCATTTCCTGGAGCTTTTGTTGTTTCTCCCGAGCCTTTGTTAATGACCGAGTTTGCGGTCGATGACCCACGGAAGCACGGCTTTCCTCTTTCCCGGAAGCCATGTAGACCGTGTGCACTATCATGCCTCCAGACTTGGGGCGTTTGGGTCTGTCGCCTTTGGAATTTGCTGAAGCAGTGGGATTTTCTTCGGCCTTCTCCTTTTGTGGGAGGTTGAAGTTGAAGGAGCCGTTGTATCAGGCGCCTGTATTGAATACACCCCTCTCTGTATGACGGAAGGATAGTCCTCCTCTTGCCAATCCTTCATTTTCTTCAGTCGGCGAGAGCAGTCTTTATTGATTACAGAATCTTAGACTTTCCGCCAGACCCTGTGGATTTGGGAGGACAACCGATGAGGGGGCTGCTCCGGGTTTGCCTGCATCATGTTTTCAGCAGGCGGGAGAGATTTCCTCAGCACCGCGGTTGGAGAGTTCTTTTGCACCCTCCTAAGTAGATCAAAGCTGTTCCCGATTGGAACAGTAGCGTCAACTTCCACCATTGGAGCTAGTGGAGTAATTCCAGAGGGGGAGTTGCCCCCAGCCTTTCTCACTCGACTCCAGTGGTGACTTCGAGTGTGTCTTGTAGACGGGACCACCTCGGTTGTGGAAGCGGTTCCGTCGTGCCCCAGGCTTTGATTAGGGGCTGCTGCTGGTGCCAGCCTGTCGAAGACCGACGTCCGTTGAGAGGGAACGACCAATCTTTCGAAGGCCGACTTTCTGGTAGGGGAAGCACTTTTGATGACTTCACCCATAGCAGGAGTTGGCACGATCACTGTTGCGAAGACCGATCCTTTGGTAGGAGAAGCACCTTTGACGACTTCACCTGCCGGAGGAGCTGGGAGGACTATTCGTTTTGGGATAGCCCTTTCAGGTATCGCGAGCCTCTTTGCGGGCCCACTTGAACTTTGGCTCAGCCTGTTGAAGACTGAAGTGGCAGACTTGTACGACCCGTTGAGAGGGGCCGTGGTGGTTGCAAGTCGATCGAAGACCGACTTCTTTGGAGCTTTCTGTGGTGGCATCGCTGGCGGAAGCATGGTCCTGAAGAACAATCCAGTGGTAGCTTAATTCACCTGCCCAACCGGCATTGAAAAGATGGAGGCCGCATTGGGCCCGTATGTCACTCCTCCAGTTGGGGCGGGGCGAGAGTTGCTGTTGCAGTTTGTACAGCTGGAAGCCATTGATGTTCACTTCTTCTTTCTGCACAGGAACAATACACCAATTCTTAGTACCTCGAATCCAAGGGCAACCATAGCAAACCGCGATTTTTGTTCGCGAAACACGGCACACGAAGTGTGGAGTGGAAAGAAGAAAAGGTCCCACCGGGCATGCCAGAATCTGTTCACCGCCGAAAACAGAGACGAACCGAGATGGATCGTCTTGCCTAAATTTGGGAGCAGATGCTATTTGGATTTATCCGTCCATCTCTCCGAAAATGCCAAGTTGATTTATGGCACCGCGTATCGGAAGTTTGGACGGATGCGGCCGTTGCAATAGACTTCGTCAGATTCCCCCTCGTTTGCGAGTGGGTTTTGATTATGGGGACGCTCTTCCCAGCAGGCGCAAACCCTGCAGTTAATTACGTTACCGCATCGCGATAGCCACTTTCTCCTGCTCCAGAAGTTCACTTCGTGTCGTGTGTGTTTGTTTTATTTTTGGTTGCCCATGGATTGTATATGGAGACTAATTTATGTTGTCGCCCGTAGAGCATGGATTAGTCTAAATCCTTATATCTTAGATTTGGGTTTGGGTTGATTTAAGGATCGTTAATCTGCTTTGAGATCAAGATCGACTTAAATATATGTGAGCATTTGGGGGCTCGGTTGGTTTTTTGTTAAGGATATGTTAGTCCAGTTTGAGACTAAGATCTACTTAACAGGGTGTTAGGATCATTTTTGTTTCAGATTCAACAAGAGAGCATTTGGGCTCTATTGTTTTAGTTTAAGGACATTTCGGTCCCTTATTGCCATTTTGGAGGCAAAGTTGTAATTTGAGAACATTTCAGTTTGTTGATCACCATTTTTGAGGTGAGGTTTTAGTTTAAGGACGTTACGGTCCGTTGTTAGTTTAGGGACATCTCGGTCCATTGTTCATCTTGCATGCACATGTATTTTTTACGTGACGATATGTACGGTGATGATGTGGGATACACCCATTTTGAGGTGTGGTTTGGTTTAAGGTGTGCACATCAGCTTGGGAAGTGCATCCAAAAGCAGTTGGTTATCGGGACCCGCCACCTCTCTGAAGATGTTGAGGAATTACAACGACATGTATCAGAGGTGTAGAGAGATGTACCCTTGAACCAATTCTCGTATTTGAAGGAAAAAGGAATCAGTGGTAAACCCAGAAATCATTAGTATTTTGAGACTAAGACTTCCTCATAGGAATGTAGGACGAATATCGTTTTGGGATATCATCGGTTGGAAGATCGATAGTCGCATTTGGGACTAAGATCAGTTTGAGAAGTAATGAACCCATGGGCTCGGTCGATCTGAATTAGCGACCTAGCCAACTTGAGCTTGGTCCACTCAGATTTCTTTTTATTTGAAAAGAAGTGCTAAGCACTTGTTTGAGCTCAGTCCCTTTTTTATGCAAAAAGTGTTGAGCACTTATGTAAGTTCCGACGCTCACATATAACCATGTGGGGTTTTCAGTCACAGGGATTTGCCCAATAGGAGTTAAACACTCTACCCTTTTTTGTCTCTTTATGGAGTGCTGAGCTCTCTTTATGACGCCCACATGCGAATCACGTGAGGCGCTAGACGCTGCTCAGTGAGTGTCAAGCACTTTTATTCTGTGGCGCCTACGTGAAGGACATATGAGGCGCTGGGCGCTGGGCCCTAGGGGCCGCTCACTGAATGCTAAGCACTCCTTTATTTTGTAGCGCCCACATAAGAAGCGCGTGGGGGCGCTGAGCGCCAGTCACTGAGTGTTAAGCACTCCTTTATTTTGTAGCTCCCACGTGAGAGGCACGTGGGGGAGCTGTGCGCTGAGTGCCGGTCACTGAGTGCTAAGCACTCCTTTATTTTGTAGCACCATATGAGAGGCATGTGGAGCGCTGGGCGCTGAGCGCCAGTCACTGAATGTTAAGCACTCCTTTATTTTGTAGCGCCCACGTGAGAGGCACGTGTGCGCTACAAAATAAAGGAGTGCTTAGCACTCAGTGACTGGTGCTCACGTGGGGCGCTGGGCGCCGAGCGCCAGCCACTGAGTGCTAAGCACTCTTTTTTTTTATTTACCTAATTTTCCAAGAAAAGAGTTCTTCTTCCTCGAGAATTCAATTCTCTGTTCTTTCTGAAGCTTATGGGGGGTTCCTTCTTTTGAGACTTGAAGTCCTGGGGCCTTTATATAATAGAGGCAAGTCTATTGATTAGTTGAAGAAATATCTCATTAAGAGATTCTAATTGATTTTGGGGTTTTACCCACCGTTGGATTCTGTTTTACAGAAAGTATTTTATTGTTTTTAACAAGATTAGGGAAATATTTACCTATACAGAATTTATTCTGTAGATCGATGATTGTTTAATCACCATTGGATTTTTAATTCAACGGTACTCTGTTTTACAAAGGGCAATCATTCTTGTTTAGAAAGATTTGAGGAATATTTTCTCTAAACAGAATTTAATTCCTGATGATTTATCGTCTCTGTTGGATCTTTAATCCAACGGCTCTGCTTAATAGAGAGTAGAATCTAATTCTACAAGGCACCGGCACTCACGTGCTGTGCACGTGGGCGCTGCTTAAGATTTTTGTGTGCTTTGCACACGGGCACTGCTCATATAAGAGTTTTTAACTCTGGCGCTGACGCCCTCGTGGAAGGCACGTGGGACGCTGGTTAAGATTTTTGTATGCTTTACACACGGGCGCTGCTCATATAAGAGTTTTTAACTCTAGCGCTGGCGTCCTCTTGGAAGGCACGTGAGGCGCTGCCTCTTGAACTTTGAACAGAGCCTTGCTCTTTTATTGGAGGAAACAATGATTTGCAAAATCATCTCAAGAAAGAGAAAGTATATTAATAAGAGCAGAGACTTTAAAATCTTCAGAAATAATAGTATCGGAATTTTGAAATTTCAAATCAATTCTTGGAATTCATGAAGTTGAGAATTAATAGGCTTGTTAACTACTAATCTGAAGTGACGAAAAGAAATAGTGTTAAAGTGGCCTGCACCTGCATTGGCCATTCCATATTGAGATTCCAAAACATTCCACAAGTCTTTAGCACTCTTGAAGGAAATAAAGTTTTCATAAAGTGTTTTGTCAAGAGCACTCAAAATTCTATTTCTACAATGATAATCAATTTCTTCATTTGAAATTTTTTTGGCTTTTGCCGTTTTAGTGAAAAATGCAAAACACACCGTTTCATCATTTGTGTCGGTTAAAACAGTGGAATGTTCAGATGGAGTAGAAGATGCAACGGGTTCATCAAAGATAGCAGAAACAAGTCCTAGTGTTGTCGGCCAATATTTAATTTATGTTTGCCAAATCTTAAAGCCACTTGTCCCATTAAATCTTTCGGGTTTAATTGACAACGATTCTTCGCTCGGAGTCATGAATATAAGATTTTGATATCCAAATATTATGTAATTAAAATAATAAGAATTATCATAATGGTAAAACTATCAAATCTAATCAATTATTTCATATATGTTTTTAGATTGTTGGGTATTTTACTGAAATAATTGTTAAAATCAACACTTTTACAAAATGAAGTATTTTAAAAATATTTTCCAATGAAGAACTCTTACATAAAATTATATAAACTATGAATTGAAAAAGTTTAGAATCTGAGCCTGTAGATATGAGACACGCAGTTGACTGCGCTGCCCTAAAAATGTATAGTCACCCTCCGTACAGGTTTTGCCGACATATGCGTTTCCAAGATACAATACTTTCAGCCCGTCCGATTTTCCCGTTGAGTACGAATCATAAGAAAAGTTTTGGTTTTGATATCGTTGTCAATTAGTATTCAGTGGAATAAATATAAATCAAGAGATTTCTCAAATCGGATTTTGTATGGAAAACTTTGTGAAGAAATTGCTCTTCGTTTTGCACAAAGTTGCAAACGAAAGAACAATTCTAGGCTTTGCTGATTGTAGGATCAATTGATTGATTCTGTTTCTTCTTTATTAAAGTCTATGTATAGGCTTCAAAAGTAACTGTTAATTTTCAACAGTTGCTTTTGAAAAGTCACATCCCAATCGTCAAAAACGGTTGAGAGCACCCTTCGATTTGAAATTCAAACTAAAAATAATTGCTAGTAACTGCCATAAGGAGACATCTGTACCAGACGTCTGCAGTTCAAAATTTCCTTCACCAGAAGTCTGTACGAAACGTCTGTAGTTCAAATATTTCCTTAAGGAGACATCTTCTCAGACGTCTATGTGAGAGAAATAGAGATTTGAAATTTGAAAATTTTCTTCACGACGTCTGGTATATCAAATTCTTAGGCAGATTATTTTAATGATCTTTTCTTCGCAATTTAGCCCTTCACATCTTCACAACTTTAATTTTGAATCTTTTAATATTCTGATTTAATAAATTCATCAAAACAAAATAATCAATATTAAATTATATATAGATTTAACCGGAAATGATATAACAAAATTTTTAAATAGTTTCCAACAATTTTGTGCTATATAAAATATTCTAATAAATACGCCTATGTTTATAGCTTTTTTTTTTGAAATATATAAATAAATCAGTTTATGATTAAGGGTTGTTCTTGAATCTGAGTAGTTCCTTATATTCTTTGCTTATAAAATAAAAATAGATGATCATATTGTTTACAATTTCATGAAAATCACCTTAGTTTAAGCAACAAAGGGAGTCATGGTTAACTATTAAAATTTTGCAAATGTTTCGTCCAATATGCATGTAGAAATTTCTAATATAGACACCGGTTATGCCCCATATTATCTCGAAACACCGATATATCGTATGATATCTGCTTCCTGATATCGAAAACACGTATCTAATACGATCCTAATAAACAATATTTGCTACATGGACCCTAACGATGTTCCTTTTTTCCATCATGAGACCTTTTTTATACCAAGAAATTCCTCTCTATCAAATTTAATGGACCAACACATTATTTTCTTTACTTCTTATTTCCAAAAATTCATTGCTCTCTTTGAACCATGCTTGCTTATTGGACAAAAGGAGAAGAGGTAGAGTTGTAATATATGTCCTTGAACATCAATTACAATTCATGTAATAGTAGTGGAATATTAATAAAGTTTTATAGTTGCACTTAATAATTTATAATGTGGGTATTCTTATTTATTTATAATTGTTATAATATCCTTAGAAATTATATTGTTAGATCATCCACTGTAATGGATAATTTGCATGGAGATATGATCTAGTTTAGTAAGTTCTTAAATCGAGTATTTAACCTACAACTAGCAAAGAATAGCTAAAGACATGACAGGTTACATGCATGACACTGACATGTGAGATGCAGCGGTGTATCTCAATTATCGAGAATGGAGATTCTCCTAGTGTATGTCATGACCGTATTAATGATATGCGTAGTACATGACCATGTTTGAATTTTCTAGGATATGTCACCTATAAAGACGGAGAATTCAAACTGTTAATAATCCTTTTGACTTGATATTTTAGTTTTCGATTTGTTGACAAGTAATCTTTGATATGATGGTAAATCTTGTCGTTTAGACATGAACAAGAAACCTGAAATATTGGGTTGCTTGAATGTATTTAGGAAAACTATGGATGTCTAGATAGGATCTAACATTCTCATACTGATAAGAATAAGTTTACTGTTCAATTCCATAAAAGCATCAAATCCTGATCAGGTATTTTAGAAATTGTTTTTTCAAAATTATATTATTATTATATTTATTTTCGAAATGAATTTATTGTGTTCATGAGCAATTGAAGTTTTGGGTTTGAGCAATTAGGTGATTTTATCCCGCTCAGTTAAAGGACCTAAATAAAAGTAACTTGATGTTGGAAGAATTTGCATATAAATTAATATTAATTATTATATCACATTAGATAGAACTTTTATGAACAATTGATTAGATAGGAGTTTGATTGTTAAATTAAACTTGTAAATTGATTAATTGTGAATTAATTAAGATTGACAATTGGTTATCGATGTGAGACTCAATTGGTCCCACCGCAAAGTCTTAAGTTAGAAGAGCAAACAAAAACAAATAAGAGAAGAAATAATATAACACAATATGTTGTGTTATCATGTTGGGGAGTTTAGTCCCACATCGGTAAAATACGGAAAAGATATTGTATCACACAACCCTATAAAAAAATGGTTATAGTAGATCATAAATAAAGATGAAAAAACGATGATGAAATAAGAGATTTCATACAGAAAAATAATTGAGTTTTTATTTGTCTACTATGCAAGGTTGTGGACTTGATTGAAGGTTTCTGTAATGCAAAGGTATGTTTTTATGATTTATATTAGATGAATAATCAGAGATCATATGCACCGCTTCCGTTGTTTTAGGCTTATGATTTTCTTCAATTGGTATCAGAGCAAATAATTGCTCTTGTTAGATTAGGGTTTTTAATTAAAAACCTGGATCTCATAATAATTGTAATTTCATAGATTTAAAATTATTGCATCTAAATTATTTAATGAGATTAAATAAGTTAGATAGGTAATATAAAATATGTTTTTCTATACCTACAGATTATAATTATTATGCATGTAATCTACAAGGTTAGATCACCTAATTGTGTTTTTGAAACCAAGTTTTGATTTTTGAAATCAAATCTAGATTATAATTATTATGTATGCATGTAATTTATAAGGATAGATTTCTTACTTGTGTTTTTTGAAATCAAGATCATAATAAATGTAATTTAATATATGGTTCTAAAATTATTACATCTAAATTATTTAATGAGATTAAATAAGTTAGATAGATAATATAAAAATATTTTTTGTTAGATCTATCAAGATTATAATTGTTATGCATGAAATCTATACCGATAGATTTTTAATTAGATTGTTGAAAATAATTAAAACCTAAGACTTCATAATAATTAAATTTTCATAGATATAAAATTAAAATATCTATATTATTTAATGAGATTAAATAAATAGATTATAAAAAATATGTTTTTTTGTTAGATCTATAAAGATTGTAATTGTTATGCTTGAAATCTATATTGATAGATTTTGAAACTAAGATTTTGATTTTTGAAATCAAAATTATATTTTTCCTGTTTAAGTTATGATTTTTGAAATCAAGTTTTAATTTTTGAAATCAAATCATAATTATAATTAAGATTTTTGAAATCAAGTTTTGATTTTTTGAAATCAAATCAAAATTATAATTTAGATTTTTGAAATCAAAGTTTAGATTTTTTTGAAATCAAAGTTTTGGTTTTGTGAAATCAAATCAAAATTATAATTAAGATTTTTTGAAATCAAGTTTTATTTTTTGAAATTTAGTTTTTTTTAAATCAAAACTAATTTTTTTTCTAAAAAGTATATGAAATAGTTCATGTGATATGTTTAAAACTAAAGCGGATCGGGTTTAAAGTAACCCAACCAAAACCCATTAACACAATTCATTAAGAACCGTGACCTGCATGCACACACCCATGGGATTCCTAGAAAACTATTTCAAGGTCCCTGTAATTTTAAAATTTTGTTTTTAACTCTTTTCAATTTAAAATCATGTGACTCCACATGCACATGGGATCTGAAAAATTATTTTCAGGTTCTTGGAAAACTATTAAATGGTTTCAGATCCTTTTATCAATAGTTCCTGAAAAAATAATTCCAAGTCTCTGAAAAATATATAATTTGTTTTAGAACCTTCTTTTAATATGATTAAAACGTTCAGAGGTCCCTGAATAATTATTAAATTGTTTCAAGACTTTTATCATGTGAATATTGGCTTGGATAATTATCTGTTAGCCCCTATAAATTTCTGAAATTAAATGTTATCACTTTATATGATATAAATTAGATTTATTTGTGGTTCTTTAATGAAAAAGGCTTAAACTAATTATGTAATTAGTTCGTTATGATACTTTATATGATATTGCATCGGTTTCATAAAAATTTACATTTGATAAATTGAGTTTATGAAATAAGCTCCAAAAACTCCATAAATTGTTATGTATAATCTATGTGGATTGTCATTTGTTTAATTGCGAATTAAAATGATGATGTGGAATAAATTCTAAAATTGGTTTTAAATTATAAATTAAATGTTTTCTTAATTAATTTTACAATAGTTGTATATAAGTGTAGATGATTTATAATTTATGAAATTTAGACCTAAAGGTTTTCCATCGTAGGGATGTATTTAAAACAATTATTTTAACTTATTCAAAGCCGGACAGGATATGATTTGTTAAAGTACATGCCTTACGTATATTTTGCATAAGGATGCTGTATTCATCATGTTTAATAGGACCACTTGGCTGCAATAGGTAGTGAAACATATTTTACATACAAAGTCGATATGGTAGGTCCATACTTGATTGATAATGTAGTAATCTCGCTACAATAGTGGAGCAATGTATACATTAATAAGCGGAACATAAAAGGAAAGTTATATAGATAATTGGATATACAATATCCTACTTTTTTTGTTCTTACTTTATCGTGACAATCTGGAAAAATACGAATAAACTTGGATTTCCTGTTCACTAATAGATATATGAGAGAAGTACTGATAGTGAAAACATTACGTAAAATAAACCCAAGTAATGATTGTGCAACTATAAATATATGAATTGAGATACTTATAATGTTGTCCTTTATTATGTGTAAATGGCTAAGTATAGTCCATTTTGGAAACTGCTTGATGACTAAAAACTAATTGGATCAAATTATATCAATTGGAAGAGAAATTTGATGATTGTATTTACTGCTGAAAAATTGGCTAAATTGCTAAGGAAAACGTGTTTCCAAGAATATAAAAAGGGATCAACCTAATGATGAATATCATTACTGTCATAAGAAAGGTCATTGGAAGAGAAATTGTAAATGTTACATTGCCTCCTTAAAAAAGGAGAAAACTTCGGAAGACATGTTATCTCACTTCTTAATAGTGACTGATGTTGTGAGTTATTTCTTTTATACTTGATGTATTGGCTCAAGTTCTTCTTCCCATATTTGTAATTCCTTGCATGAGTACAAGGAAAAACAAAAGCTTAGAGACAGGGAGATTATTTTAACAATGGAAAATGGAGCCGTAGTTTTAGCAGTGTCTTTAGGAACTTATTATTTGCATTTAAATAAATTTTATATAATGGAATTTAAAGATTGTCTTTATGTTCCTCAAGTTAGGAGAAATTTTATTTCTGTTTTGAAACTTTATAGTGATGATTACTCTATTTAATTTAGCAGTAAAATATCTATTAAATTTGGTTATTATGTTGTTGCTCATTGGATAATTAATAATGGAATGGATTGTAATGATATTGTCCATTATTCTTATGTAAATGTGATTGAGTCTGATAAATCTTCAAAATGTAAGATGGATCAAAGTGATCCAACTTATCTTTGGCATATGAGATCAGATCATGTTAATATTGATAGGATCAATATGTTGGTAAAGGATGGTCCTTTAGATTTTCTATAAGTAGAAAATCTTCCAATTTGTGACCATTGCCTTAGAGGCAAGATGAAAAATTACCTTTCACAGGAAAGCATGCTTGAGCATTAGGTACCCTTGATATCATACATATAGATGTATGTGGACCTTTAAATGTTAAAGGAAGGGGTGAATATTCATATTTTGTGATATTTACAGATGACGTATCTAGATATGGTTATATTTACTTAATGCAGCACAAATATGAATGATTTGAAAAGTTCAAAGAATATATAGCTGAAGTTGAAAAAGAGCTTGATAGAAGTATCAAGACCATCCGATCAGATCGTGATGGAGAGTATTTACCAGATGAGTTCAAAAGGTTTTTAAAAGAAAATAGAATTGTTTATAACTTGACACCACGCGAGACCTCACAATATAATGGTGTTTATGAAAAAGGAACCGAATCATATTAGATATGGTTAGTTCGATAATTGGTCACTCAGAGGTTTCTCTATTCTTAGAGGGTTTTGCAGCAGAGACCGCAAATTATCTGTTAAATAGAGTTCCTACCAAATCTGTTTCTTCTACTCCATATGAGATATGGAAAAAAAAGAAAACCAAGTATAAGACACTTGAAAATTTGAGGTTGTTCAACTCATGCTAGAAAACAAATGATGGACAAATTGGAATTTAGGACAAATAGATGCTTATTTATGGGCTACCATAAGAATAGCACTAGGTATTATATTTATAATTCTAGTGATCATATAATCACCGTAAGCAGAAATGTGTTCTTTATGGAAGGCCAAATTGTTGGTCAAGAAAATGTATCTCTTGATGAAGAGTCATCAATTCCAGTTGGAGAAAATCCTAATTTGTTAGGAGATTCTACAGATTCAGTAGGAGATGCAAGTGCTAGTGGAGATAGGGATCCACCAAATTGTTATTGTTGATGCACTTATTGCAACAAGAAGATCAACTAGGACCATTCGTCTTCATGTAGAGTACAGACTTGGCGATCAAATAATTCTATTGTGTTTCTAATACTCTATGTAGATAACATACTATTCATTGGGAATGATAGGTTTGGTGACATCTATTAAATTGTGGATTTTAGACAAGTTCTCTGTGAATGATTTGGTCAAGCTTTCTATATCTTGGGTCTCAAGCTTTATAGAGATAAAGAAAATGACGTATAGGATTGTCACGATCTACTTATGTGGATAAGATCCTTAAATGGTTCACTATACAAGATTCCAAGAAGGAAATGCTTCCTGTTAGACATGAAATCTCATTTTCTAAGGAAATGTGTCCTAAAAATGAGAATGTGATTGAGCGCTTCAAATGTATACAATACGCTTCAGCAGTTGGTAGTTTGATATATGCTATGTTATGTATCAGACCTGACATAGTCTATGCAGTGGGCCTTGTAAGTAGCTTTCAGTCCAATCCTTTTGAGGAATATTGGACTGTTGTAAAAATCATATTTAAGTATTTGCGTAGAACTAAAATTACTGTTTAGTTTACGATGCAAATAATTTGAGTATCGAGGAATACAGATCCCGATTTTCAATCTGATCCCAATGATAAAAAGTCTACATCGGGATATGTTTATGTCATTAGAAGCTGCTAAGCAGGGAGTGATGATAAATAATTTTATCCGTAAGCTTGGTGTTGTCTACATGTGTTTTCTATTCCACTATTTTGTGACAATAATGGTATTTTGTGACAATAATGGAGCAGTTGCTCAAGTGAAGCAACCAAGAGCACTTCAGAAGTCTACATAAGGAAATACCATATTGTCAGAGAGATTAATAAAAGGTAACATGTAGAAATTCAGAAAATAAACACACATGACAACATAGCTGACCTATTCACTAAAACATTATCTCAAAAGGTTTTTGACATACACTTGAACAGGATGGGAGTTAAAATTGTAGCCGAATGGATGTGAGGACAAGTGTGAGATTGCAAGAGTAGTAATATATGTCCTTGAACATCCATTATAATTCATGTAATATTAGTGGAATATTAATAAAGTTTTATAGTTGCACTTAATAATTTATAATGTGAGTATTCTTATTTATTTATAATTTTTATAATATCTTTAGAAATTATATTATTAGATCATGCACTGTGATAGGTCAATTGCTTGGAGATATGATCTAATTTAGTAATTTATTAAATTGAGTACTTAACCTACAACTAGCAAATGATAGCTAGAGCTGTGACAGGTTATCATGCATGACACCGACATGTGAGATGCGGTGGTATATCTCAATCGCTGAGAATGGAGATTATCCAGGTGTTTGTCATGAGCACATATAATGATATGTGTAGTACATGACCATATTTGAATTCTCTAGAATATGTCACATATAGAGATGGAGAATTCAAATTGTTACATAATCCCTCTGGCTTGATGCTATTGTAGTTTTCGATTTGTTGACATGTAAGCTTTGATGTGATGGTAAATCTTGTCGTTTAGACAGGAACAAGAAACCTGAAATATTGGGTTGCTTGAATGCATTTAGGAAAACTATGGATGTCTAGATAGGATCCGATATTCTCATACTGATGAGAATAAGTTTACTATTCAATTCCATGGAAGCGTCAAAACCTGATCAGGTATTTTGGAAATTGTTTTTTTCAAAATTATATTATTATATTTATTTTCGAAATAAATTTATTGTGTTCATAGGCAATTGAAGGTTTGGGTTTAATAGATTGGGTGATTTTATCCCGCTCAGTTAAATGATCTAAAGAAAAGTAACTTGATGTTGGAAGGGATTACATGTAAATCAATATTAATTATTATCTCACATTAAATAGAACTTTTATGAACAATTGGCTTGATAGGAATTTGATTGTTAAATTAAAATTGTTAATTGATTAATTATGAATTAATTAAGGTCGACAATTGATTCTCGATGTGAGACTCAATTGGTCTCACCGCAAAACCTTAAGATAGAAGAGCAAACAAAAACAAATAAGAGAAAAAATAATATAACACAATATGTTGTGTTATCATATTGTGGAGTTTAGTCCCACATCGATAAAATAAGGAAAAAATTTTGTATCACAACCCT
The DNA here is from genome assembly GCA_030015575.1 of Agapanthus africanus. NCBI lineage: Eukaryota > Viridiplantae > Streptophyta > Magnoliopsida > Asparagales > Amaryllidaceae > Agapanthus > Agapanthus africanus. Next base: position 648,187,897 of record CM057344.1, on the reverse strand, counting down.
TTAAAAGGATGACTATAGTAGACTATAAATGAAGATGAAAAACGATGATGATGCAAGAGATTTCATACAAAAAATAATTAAGAACTTTTTAAATCTTCTCCTCTTAAAGTAAGGTTTTTATCGCCAAGTTTTTGCCTCCTACGCAAGGTGGTGGACTTGGTTGGAGGCTTACGCAATTGTGGTACCTACAAGAGAAAGATTTTTTGCCAACAGATATTCAGGTCTGCAAAAGTATGCTTTTTACGATTCATATTAGATGAATAATCGGAGATCATCCGCACCGCTTTCGCTGCTTAGAAAGAGCTTCCAATTAAGTCCACCGCCTTGCGTAGAAGGCAAATAAAAACTTGGGCGATAGAAACCTTTCTTTAAGAGGAGAAGATTTCAATAATTCTCAATTATTTTTCTGTATGAATTCTCTTATTTCATAATCGTTTTTTTAATCATTATTTATGGTTTACTATAACCATCCTTTTATAGGGTTGTGATAAAATATCTTTTCTCTATTTTACCGATGTGGGACTAAACTCTCTAACATGGTAACACAACATATTGTGTTATATAATTTCTTCTCTTATTTGTTTTATTTTCTCTTCTACCTTAAGGCTTTACAGTGGGACCAATTGGGTCTCACATCTAGAACCAATTGTCAATCCCAATTAATTCGTAATTAATCAATCGACAATTTTAATTTAACAATCAAACTCCTATAAAACCAATTGTTCATAAAAGTCCTTCATGTGAGAGACTAGTTAATATTAATTTACATTCAACCCCTTCCAATATCAAATTAATTTTTTTAGGTCTTTTAACTGAGCGGGATAAAATCACCCAATTGCTCAAAACCCAAATCTTCAATTACCAATTAACACAATAAATTCATTTCGAAAATAAATATAATAATAATATAATTTTGAAAAAACAATTTCCAAAATACCTGATTAGGATTTGACACTTTCATGGGATTGAACAATAAACTTATTCTCATCACTATGAGAATGTCGGATCCGATTTAGACATCCATAGTTTTCCTAAATGCATTCAAGCAGCCCAATATTTCAGATTTCTTGTTCCTGTCTAAACGACAAGATTTACAATCATATCAAACCTTACTTGTTAACAAATCGAAAATTAGAATATCATCAAGTCAAAGGGATTATGTAACAGTTTGAATTTTCCATCTCTATAGGTGACATATCTTAGAGAATTCAAACATTTTCTTGTACTACACATATCATTATATACACTCATGATATATACCTGGAGAATCTCCATTCTTGGTGATTGAGACATACCACCACATCTTACATGTCAGTGTCATGCATAACAATCTGTCACAACTCTAGCTATTCTTTACTAGTTGTAGGTTAAGTACTCAATTTAAAAAATTAATAAATTAGATCACATCTCCATGCAAGTGACCCATCACAGTACATGATCTAACAATATAATTTCTAAAGATACTATAACAACTATAAATAAATAAGAATACCCACATTATAAATTATTAAGTGCAACTATAAAACTTTATTAATATTCGACTAATATTACAAGAATTGTAATGGATGTTCAAGGACATATATTACTACTCTAGCAATCTCTAGCCATTTTCCACTTGTCCTCACATCCATTCAGCTACAATTTTAACTCCCATCTTGTTCAAGTGTATGTCAAAAACCTTTTGAGACAGCGGTTTAGTGAATAGGTCAGGTATGTTGTCATGTGTGTTCTTTTTCTGAATTTTCACATGTTACCTTTTGTTATTCTCTCTAACAATATGGCATTGACTTCTGAAGTGCTTTTGGTTGCTTTACTTGAGTAACTGCTCCACTGTTGTCATAAAATAGTGGAATAGGAAACCAATGTGGAGGAACAACACCAACCTTACGGATAAACTTATTTATCCACACCCCTCCTTAGCAGCTTCTAATGACATAAACATATCCCGATGTAGACTTTTTTTCATGGGGATCAGATTGGAAAACGGGATCTATATCTCTCGATACTCAAATTATTTACACCGTAAACTAAACAATAATTTTAGTTCTACGCAAATACTTAAATATGGTTTTTACAGTAGTCCAATATTCCTCAAAATGATTGGATTGAAACCTATTTACAGGGCACATTGCATAGACTATGTCGGGTCTGGTACACAACATAGCATACATCAAACTACCAACTGCCGAAGCGTATAATATACATTTGAAGTGCTCAATCGCATTCTCAGTTTTAGGACACATAAGATTCCAAGTTTAATAGGAAGCATTCCCTTCTTGGAATCTTGTATATTGAACCTTTTAAAGATTTTATCCATATAAGTAGATTGTGGCAATCATATACGTCTCTTTATTTATTTTTATAAAGTTTGAGAACCAAGATATAGGAAGCTTGACCAAGATCTTTTATAGAGAACTTGCCTGAAAGCCACAATTTAATAGATGTCATCAAACCTACATCATTCCCAATGAGTGGTATGTCATCTACATAGAGTATTAGAAATACAATAGAATCATTTGATCGCCAAGCCTGTACTTTACAGGAAGACAAATGATCCTAATTGATCTTCTTGTTGCAACAGGTGCATCAACAACAACGGTTTCTAGTGGTGGATCCCTATCTCCACTAGCACTTGCATCTCCCACTGAATCTATAGAATCCTCTAACAAATTAGGATTTTCTTCCATTGGAATAGATGACTCTTCATCAAGAGATACTTCTTCTTAACCAACTATTTGGTCTTCCATAAAGAACACATTTCTGCTTACGGTGATTGTATGATCACTTGGATTATAAACATAATACCCAACGCTATTCTTATGGTAGCCTACAAATAAGCATCTATCTGTTCTAAATTCCAATTTGTCCATCATTTATTTTCTAACATGAGTTGGACAACCCTAAATTTTCAAGTGTCTTACACTTGGTTTTCTTCTTTTCCATATCTCATATGGAGTAGAAGAAACTGTTGGGTTATGCCAGCGCCCTGGCCATCTACCGTGATCGTTTGCGGAACAAAATTTTTATAAACTGGCGCTAGAACAACCCGATAACCCAGATCTACTATAAAGCTATAAGCTAGCAAACTAAAGAGGAGTTAGAATGGTTATACCGAATGATCTGTGTCCTTCGGTCTTCTACCATCTTCATAAGCTCCTTGAGGCGTCATGGATCGAGTTTTTCCTCCGGTCTCCCTCCATCGAAGATGATCCACTTGAGGACTTGTAGTTCGAGCTCCAACCTTAATACCGAGGTAACTAGGGTACCTAGTTCGCTAAACTAGATAGCCTAGAGAATGTAGAGGGTGATGATGGATTGATTTGTCTCAAAATACCCTAAGTTTCTCAACACATGAGACATTAAGGGTTGAGAAAGAAGAAGGAAGCTTAAGGAGATGAGAGTGTAACCATGAGCATTTCTTGAATAATGGCTAAGTGTTGTGAATCCTTGAAACATAGCAATAATTCACATAACAAATGAATCAAGCATACAACAATAGTAAACCATGAGTCACCAAGAGAGCCATGCTACATTAAATGCAAAGAACACCTCATATCGTCCACCTCATTTAACCATTTAGGATAAATGGTTAAAACACAAATGAGGTGTTTTCTTCTAGAAGCACCTTTGTAAAAATTACAAGAATACCCCTTACCTTATATACATACCCATATTCGTATTCCGAAAAATACGAATATAAAGAGACAAAAATAATCCAACAATATAATACTAGAATCCGGCTTAAACCAAAGCCTACTAATATAAACCGTCCGAATCATGATACGTGCACAAGTGCACGTATATTATCGAACCCTGCCGTAAAACCATACGGCGTCAACATCGTTTCGCCCGAAGCAGGGAAACCCTCTATGTGGGACTCTAAAGACTCGTCAATACGCTGGCAGTGGGTTTAACCATAAGCATATCAGCGGTACTAGCTGTACGTAATGGCTACCTGATTGGAAGAGTTTTTCTATGCATTTGCTCAATTTTTAATTACCGCAATCAAGACGGTTTCGCTTGGTAGCTAGCCAGTTGAGTACGGGTCGATCCACAGGGAGATGGAATATTTTTCTTTATGTTTTAACGAGTTAAATCCAAATATTTTGAGTTTTGTTTTAAGATCTTCTAATGAGATAAAGGATGATAAAGAACTTGCTAGGGTTAGGATTAGCTTAGTTTGAGTTAGGAATTTCTCACTTCTTTCAATGCCCTTCTTAATATCGGTATTACGGTAATCGGAAACAACGGGGATTAGCACGACTAGGAAGGAACTTGCAAGTATAAGCTAGATTTTCCATGCTTAGTTTCTTCCTTTTGGTCCTTGTCCGTTCGTTCTTGGCTCTTATCCCTAACCTCCGGTTAATTCAACCACAACCGGTCTAATTATGGAATCATCGCTATCATGTAGGATAGGGTGCCGTAGTGAGCGGATTGTGGTTCAATTAAAGGGAGTCCTAATTAAGGTGTTGGGCAAAGAAAAGAGTGAGAGAGATTTCCTTCTCTCAAACTTTCCTTCTCCTGCCCTAACAAGCGAGAGATTACTCACCCATTAAAAAGATAAAAACAAAAAGGAAGGTAGAAAGAAATGAGGTTAAGAAAAAATTACAACTAGCTATTTGAGACCTCACCTTGGCAAGGATCTTACTCAAGCATTATCGTTGTTAAGGATAAAGAAAATAGAGGAAGAGAAAACAAAAGAAAAACAACGATAAAATAATACAACTAAATTAGTAAATAAAAATTGCAAAGATAAACATGCAAGATAAAAGGAACTCTTTTTTTTTAAATTTTTTTATTAATCAACGCTCATAAACTCACTACAATTTTTCATAGAGAAAGATAAAGAAGAACAGAATTTAATTCTAAAATCTAAATAAATAAAGGCACACTTTATTTGGCTTTAAGCTCTGTTATTTATAGGCAGGAGAGTGAAATCCTAGGTATACATTCTGAGCTAAACACGAGATTACAAAACTGCCCCAAGAGAGCCGAGTCAATGCTGCTTCAACTGCCACCGACACTGTTCAGACGCGGCCGCGGAACCACGGCAGAAGTGCCTATTTGGCCGCGGTTCCGCGGCCATTTGGCGGATTTTAGGGATCATCTTTTCAGGGCTTCTCCATGTTGCTGTTCTCTTATGTTTTGTACACTTGGTTTCTCAGAATCTCTTCAGTTTTCTTCCAGATTTTCAGCAGTGGACTTTTGTTTATTGAGCTCCGCGTTGAAGTCTTGGATCTTGTGCTGCCCTTGTACTTTGTGCAGTGAAGTGACCAATAATTTGCCATTTTGTCCCTTGAACTGGTAGACGACATCATACGGATGGTTAGCGGAGATCAGTATTCATCTGTTGTTGGTCGTAGTCCCGCATTTGTTGCGACTTTTCATGAATTTCATTGTAAAGAGCTGAGAACCTGTAACCTGCAATTATTCAGCAAAATGGATCAAAAGTACCTACCTATATGCAATGTGATCAAGAATGGGCGGTATAAAAATGCAGAAATCTGATATGAACAAATACCCCCAAACTTATCTTTTGCTTGTCCCGAGCAAAACCAATTTATTCAAAAAAAATTCCTAACCTCAATTTCGCAGGGAACGCGATTGCACTGACTCGTGCAACAAGCCGTTAAACCTCTAGGGTTCCCTAGTAGGAGGAGTGTTGTCTCCTGAGGGTTTTCAGCGGATTGCACCCACAAAATCCTATAATAAAAGGAAGACTGTGAAAGTTACATATAAAGATAAGAATTATAAAAGAAAAACTTTGAAAATTAGAGTTTCCAACTACACTAACTTTTCGGTTGTCATGAGTCCTATCTTAATAGTCATGAAAAAAATGTTAGAAATCACATCATCCCTTAATAAAACATCGTCCTTATTCTTTGTTCCTACCTTTCTTCCAAACATTGATCATATACCCCTACGTGTATGTAAAGAACATCCCTACACTCGGAGAATTCAATTCAAGCTATCATACTCTTGTCCATCTACCTTAGTGCTTTTTAATTAATGAATATTTATATGGAATTGCTCACATATTTTTCATGCGACTGTTAATACTTCTTGAGGTACTAACCGACCAATTACTTATGTGCTTTCTTATTAGGTGTATTTAATATTTTTCTCGTCTTGCAACACCTAAGGCTTAGCAGTGACTCCCAAACCAGTTGGTCTAAGACACTAGGTGATGAAGCACCCTCGCTATATTTTTTTTATTGCTGCCTTGATGATTACAAAAACCAGTGTTCATTTTTCTACACCATTTTATCTTTTATACTCCATTTATAATTTCCTTCATACTTTGGCTTTTAGACAAGAGCATTTCAAGATATCCTATACTATCCCGAGTTTCAAGATGTGTGTAAGTGCATATAGTAGGGTATTAATATTCAAATATTTGGCGTCCAGAATAAGAACTATTTTTCAGACTTAATTTTATCCGTAGATTAGTGACTTCTTTCATCTTACTAACCCTTGGGACAACGGCTCATAACTACTTATTACTAGTTTCGTTTAAGAAAAATTCTAATTTTCTAGGTTTTCTTAAATTTTTCTAATCTTTTGGATGTAATTTTTCACTTTCTAATCTTTTATTATAAAAGAAAATTTTTGAAAATTTTGTGCTTAAGCAAAGTATGATGCAAATTGATGCGTAAATAAGCACAAACCTCCCCGAAACTTGTTTACAAATCCTCGCTGTTGCCATCTGTTAAATCTCAGAAACCTGTAAACTTGGGAGGAAAAATTTATTAACGAGGACATGAAATATGATTGTGAAAATCTCCCCCAAACTTATTTTTGGTTCACCACTTTGAGTAAGTAAAAAAAAAAAAATTATTTTCAAGAGCCAAATTATACCCCCCAAACTTGAGTTAAACAATGTTAAGCTTTTAAAGAGGGGGGTCAAAATTACTGGTCAATGCCAAGCTTTGCAAAGACCAAAAGTCAACACCAACCATTCAAAGAATTTATTAGTGAAACGCGCCGGTTGGTGGAAGAACATGTTGTATGGAGACAGGAAGAAGTGGGGAAGAGATAAGGGGTGTAAAAGAAAGGGTTTGCGTCTCAATTTGGAGAGACGGCACAGTGATTGCGATGATGGATTACTTACATTTTTGTGATTGTCAAGAAGAAGGGGTGGAGGTTCAATTTTTTTTTGGAGTTGATTCATCTCAACACCCGTGTTTGCTAAAAATGCGAGCTCATCAGCGAAAATCTCCTCAAAGATTTCATCGATACCCCGAAGAATAATGTCATCAGAAAGAGCGGGATGATCTCTAGACTCCATAAAAGATTCATAATCAGCGTTAGATGTTGACCCGGACAACTCAATGGAAGAGTCCGTATGTGTATAATACATAGTTAGGTCAAACAACAACATATGAAAAGAGTCTAGATCAGTATCGTGAAGCTGATCAAATTCGCTGCTGTCAACATCCATTAATTCGACAGAACATGCATGAGTAGAAGGTTCGGAGGGTATACTTCCCAACTTGTAAATGTTAAGCTCAATTGACATCTTCCCGAATGATAGAGTCATAGAGTCGTTACGACAGTTGATTACAGCATTGGAAGTGACCAAAAAAGGTCGACCGAGAATCACCAGAATTTGATTCCGTGGGTTTGCTACAGGTTGTGTATCTAGAACAATAAAATCAACGGGGAATATGAAGTTCCCTACCTTTATTAACATATCCTCTAACTCACCCCTAGGATGAGTGATAGATCGGTCGGCCATTTGGAGAGTACAGTGTGTGGGTTTTAGCTCTCCTACACCTAGTTGCTCATATACCGAATACGGAAGCATGTTAACACTGGCACCAAGATCCAAAGTGCGCGGTTGATGTTCTTATCCCCAATGGTTATTGAAATCGTAGGACAGCCAGGGTCCTTCCGTTTTTGAGGTAAAGCTTGGGTAAGAGCATCACTCACGATACTAGCTAAGAAAACCTTTTTAGGTACCTGAGATTTCCTCTTCTTAGTGCACAAGTCTTTCAAGATTTTTGCGTAGGAGAGAACTTGTTTGACTGCATCTAAGAGGGGAATGCTAATATTAACCTGTTTAAACAACTCCAGAATCATCTCCATTTGTGGATTTTGTTTATTGGACCTCAACCGGTTTGGAAATGGAATGTTTTTGAAATTGGTTGAGTCTAATGCTTATGGAGGAGATTGTGGAGTTGGAACGGATCCCAGAGCTGGAGTTTTCGTGGAGTGAGATGTGGGTCCGTTCGGAGCCGCAGAAGAAGAAAAGCCTTTTGAAGAATGGAGAACAGGCGAAGAAGAAGAAGAAGAAGAAGAAGCCGGGGTGTCATCATCTGTGCCAACATTGTTGTGCAGCATCCTTCCAGATTTCAACGTAGTCACGGCACTCACATTATGGTTCTGTTGTTCAAGAACAATATGTACGTTATGTGGGTGACCAGGATTTGGGAGTGGTTGAGATGGAAGCTTCCCTTTCTCTCGCTCGCTTAAAGCTGCATTCAGTTGTGCAATCTGGGCTTCGATGGTTTTGATGCTTTGCCCGTGTGTAGCAGTATGTTGCACCAAAGACTGAATGGAAGACTGGATGTTGGCATTGGATTGAGTCGATTGCTTTACAAATGCCTCCAGACTTCATTCTAGCGAGGAAACCTTATTATTGTTTGACAGAACAAAATTGTTTTGAGGAAAAGAATTGTTGGGTGCAAAATTGTTCGGTGGATTTTGAAAAGGTTGGGGTTGGAAGTGCTGCTGATATTGAGTTTGTTCTTAAGCTTGTTGTTGAGGAGGAGGAGGCCTCTGGAAGTTGTTGTGGCCTTGGAATTGTTGCTGGTTCTGATTCCAGGCGAAATTGGGATGGTTCTTCCAACCAGGATTGTAAGTGTAAGAGTATGGATCATTTTTTGGTCCTTGCTGAAATACAGCATTAACATGATCCTATCCTTGAGCAGGTGGGTTGTAAGGACACTCTTCGGTCAAATGTGATGGGTCTGAACAACAAGCGCAGATGGTACGAGGGGGAAGAGTAGGGGCAGGAGAAGGAGATGAGAATTTGCTCTCAATTGCTTCCAGTTTTCCCGTGATCGCTGCCATTTCGGACTTCCTTGCAATTGAGATATCGAGTTGATGAACGCCTGCCCTAGAGAGACCAGGAGAAGTAGAAGAAGAAGTGCTCGGTCTGGTGCTTTCCCACTGAAGCGTTCGCTCCGCGAGATCGTCGAAAAATTGCCAAGCTTCCTCGTCAGATTCGAATAGGAAGTGGCCTTGACAAATGGTCTCCAGTAACTGCTTAGTTGCTAGGTTCAGGCCCTCATATAAGGTATGGTAAAGTTGTCATCTCTCAATACCGTGATGAGGGCACTGAACAAGAACGTCTTTTGTAACAACCATAATTTTCTTATACACTTTTTCCTATACAAATTTTTTTTTCAAATATTTTTTTTAAAAATCCATAAAGGGGTATTTATTGCCTGAGCACAAGACTTAAGTAATTGATTAACAATTTAATTACAAGAAGGAGCTTGTAGCTCATTGGTAATACCTTGCATTGCTGAACCAAGCCACCAAAGTTCAAATGCCATGCCCCATATTATTTTTAATATTTATTTTTGTTTTAAATTTTTCTTCAATGTTGTGTCTCTTCATCTTCTAAACCCCCTTGTACACTTCAAATTTCTAGATCGGTTTCAGAGACTATTGAAATCCCCATTTACTCCATTTTAATGATTTTTAATACATTTTTACATTAAAACCTTTCATATACCCTATTTACTCCAATTTTTAATGATTTTTATACATTTTTACATTAAAACCTTTCATATACCCTATTTACTCCAATTTTTAATTAAAACCTTTCATACACCCTATTTACTCCAACTATTAATGATTTTATACATTTTTACATTAAAACCTTTCATATACCCTATTTACTCCAATTTTTAATTAAAACCTTTCATATACCCTATTTACTCCAACTTTTAATGATTTTATACATTTCTACATTAAAACCTTTCATATACCCTATTTACTCCAATTTTTAATTAAAACCTTTCATATACCCTATTTACTCCAACTTTTAATGATTTTATATATTTTTACATTTTTTATTTAAAAACCCTTCACCTACCCTACCCTAGCCATCCTATAAATAGACCCCTACCCCCTACCCTCTCATCCCAAAACATTAGGTTTACTCTCTTGAAATTTCCACAAGAAAGGTGTGCTTTGAAACCGAGTTCACGGCGAAGCGCTGACGGAATTCCGGCGACGTTCTTTGAAACAACCGGCGACGAAACAAAACCTCGACCACTCACCTTGTTCCTCTATACTCTTTAGTATAGATCGAAGCCTGTAAGTCCCATTCTTCTCTTTTTTCTATTTCTTAAAATACGGAATTATGAAACCCGACGGAAATCGGAACAAACCGATTTCCGATTTGGTTTTTCTACAAAATCTCACTTGTCACCTAATCCATAACACCTAAACATATTCATGATGACTGTTAATCACATAAAAATCAATTTAGACAAAGTTTCTCACATGAAATGATAACTTTCTTGTAATATCGTATTCTTTTCACAATAATACCATAAAGTTTATTTTTCTTCTTCTAATCAATTCCCGCATTCCTAAACATGTTCATCTTGATCACTAAACTTGTAAAAATCAATTTGAATGAGTTTTCACACATGAAATGATAACTTTTACAAATACCGTATTCTTACACTTAAATACCCTCATGTTTCATTTATCATATTTAACCTCTAAACTTCACTAAACCTTAAAATAAGTCACGAGGTAATGACCTACCTCTACACACACACAAATATAACCCTAGTTGATAACGTCAAAATATAAAATACGAAAATACAAGACTTTTCACTAAAATACCATTTTCTTTATAAACCGTTCTTGGAAACTTTAAATTGTACACAATCCTAAATAAAATCTTTTAAAAAGAAAGTACGATTTGTCATGGACATCGATCGTTTATCTAAACTGATTTTGTGGTGTCTAGACAAGTGTGTCAAGGCTAGTGGTTTTTAATTAGGCCCACTATTGTGGTTCCTTCCCACTTACCTGGCACTTGCCTGGCCGCAATTGGCGGTGAAGAGGCGATTTAAGGCTTCTAATGACTTATCGTTTAGACCTTAGAAATAGGCTAGTTGGCTTAGGAAACCCTAGAAACTAAAATACGGAAATCTATACCTTTTTTACGAATAAATACCTTATACTGATGAAACCGTTTTTCTAAATGAATAGTATTTATTAAACCTAAGCAAAGCGCCACTACAACCCACTTTTGGGGTACCCGTTAGGGATAGTACGGTTCATCGTGCACCCGCGGGCTAGTAGTGCGAGATTCAGACCTCCGCAAGGAGCATTCGGTCTCGAAAGGTTTGAAATACGACATTTAAGAAAAATGAGATTTTTAGAAAATAAAATAGTTATTCTAAATTATTCTTGTATTAATATATATATTTATCATTTAAACACTTATTTTATTAGAAGATAAAGTTTCCACCTTTTTCTAAAAATTACAAGATTAAAAGTTACATTTAATACCATGAATTTCAAATAAATCAATATTATAAAATTAATACTTTTATTAGGATATATTCACTAGAATAACACAAATAAAATTTACACTCATTATAACTATAAAGACGAATAATAAATACTTGAGGTGTATCTTGAAAACTATACAAAAGTACTTTTTACATAAAACCCCCTCAAGTTTTATAAATTACAATAAGGACCCTAACAATTAAAGAACTTCAAATTACCTTTCCTTTAGTCTGACTCGGGTTAGAGTCTGACTATTTCTGACTTGAATATGATTCAAGTCAATCTATATTCTTTTATATTCCAACTCAATATGAATACATGAATCCCTGAATCCAGTTAACAATCTATTCAATTTTTACTGAATCAAACCATGGATATACATCCATTATCCTGTTATTCTATTTACCTGATTATGCAGTTACAACATGTTTACTGATATCATGGTTTTGGTCAGTCACCCAACTTACACAATACAATACAACAATACTGTTAAAACACTACGGGGTTTAAGAGATAGATTGGTACGGAAGGTGTTAAAGGTGGCACGAGGTGGTCAGATTAAGACACCTAACCTGAATCCCATTGCTGTTGTACCGTGGCATAACGGTTCCTTGTACTTTCCATTTGCCCTGGTCTCTAGCATATAGAGACCCCCCTCGTATACACTGGTATCCTTCTGTACCAAGCTACAAACAACAGCGTTGACATAATATTACAACAATAGTTTACACTTTAAAATGTATCTTCTTATTCTGTCTTCTCTACTTCCCTCTTACATTTGGGACTTACCGAGCGATCTGTTCGCTGACGACATTCTGCTTCTCTCTTCATTGAATGTCGTCAGGTGACCTGGACCCGGCAGAAGTTGAGCCAACACAAGAAGATTTGGAGCAATTTGCCGAAGACCCTGCAGTATAATTTCATTGTACACTTTTCTTTTCAGTACTTTCCATTTCCTGTTATGCCACTGTTTAGGCATCTTTATTTCAGTTGTATTTTCATTTCCATGTATTGTACAAAGAATGTTAATAAATAAAAGTTGTTGTTCTTTTTATACTCTCGTCTCTTGTGTATTTATTTTATATTGCTTAGCTACGCTTAGCGTATGTACTTCTGAGTATATACGTAGCGGACCTCGTCGCGTCCACTTCGCCGTACACTGGGAAGCGGGGCGTGACAGGTTTTGTTGGTGGCCCATGCAGGTCAGAGCTGTATGAATCCCTGTCATGCAGTTCTGGTCTGCGTGAACAACCTAAGCAATATAACACAAGAAACGGCAACTAAAACATTCTTTACAATCATGTTCCTTGAATCCCATCATTTCTTATTCTTTGAATCATATACCTTGAATCTGTCCTAACCCAAAATTCCCTCATCTCTTTTACAACTTTACCAAAACTTCTGCATTCTTTCACTCCTTCACACATTCTTCATATTTTTAAAACTCTTGCACCACCTTGTTATTTTTCACGTACTGTCAGCACACCAGTACCAAACTTTCCTTGGATTTGTTTCACTTTCCTTTTACAAATTTTGAGGACGAAATTTTTATAAGGAGGGTAGAATGTAACAACCCTAATTTTCTTATACACTTTTTCCTATACAAATTTTTTTTTCAAATAATTTTTTTAAAAATCCATAAAGGGGTATTTATTGCCTGAGCACAAGACTTAAGTAATTGATTAACAATTTAATTACAAGAAGGAGCTTGTAGCTCATTGGTAATACCTTGCATTGCTGAACCAAGCCACCAAAGTTCAAATCTCATGCCCCACATTATTTTTAATATTTATTTTTGTTTTAAATTTTTCTTCAATGTTGTGTCTCTTTATCTTCTAAACCCCCTTGTATACTTCAAATTCCTAGATCGGTTTCAGAGACCATTGAAATCCCTATTTACTCTATTTTAATGATTTTTAATACATTTTTACATTAAAACCTTTCATATACCCCATTTACTCCAATTTTTAATGATTTTTATACATTCTTACATTAAAACCTTTCATATACCCTATTTACTCCAATTTTTAATTAAAACCTTTCATATACCCTATTTACTCCAACTTTTAATGATTTTATACATTTTTATATTAAAACCTTTCATATACCCTATTTACTCCAATTTTTAATTAAAACCTTTCATATACCCTATTTACTCCAACTTTTAAAGATTTTATACATTTTTACATTAAAACCTTTCATATACCCTATTTACTCCAATTTTTAATTAAAACCTTTCATATACCCTATTTACTCCAACTTTTAATGATTTTATATATTTTTACAATTTTTATTTAAAAACACTTCACCTACCCTACCCTAGCCACCCTATAAATAAACCCCTACCCCCTACCCTCTCATCCCAAAACATTAGGTTTACTCTCTTGAAATTTCCACAAGAAAGGTGTGTTTTAAAACCGAGTTCATGGCGAAGCGCTGACGGATTTCCGACGACGTTCTTTGAAACAACCGGCGACGAAACAAAGTCTCGACCACTCACCTTGTTCCTCTATACTCTTTAGTATAGATCGAAGCCTGTAAGTCCCATTCTTCTCTCTTTTCTATTTCTTAAAATACGGAATTATGAAACCCGACGGAAATCGGAACAAACCGATTTCCGATTCGGTTTTTCTACAAAATCCCACTTGTCACCTAATCCATAACACCTAAACATATTCATGATGACTGTTAATCACATAAAAATCAATTTAGACAAAGTTTCTCACATGAAATGATAACTTTCTTGTAATATCGTATTCTTTTCACAATAATACCATAAAGTTTATTTTTCTTCTTCTAATCAATTCCCGCATTCCTAAACATGTTCATCTTGATCACTAAACTTGTAAAAATCAATTTGAATGAGTTTTCACATATGAAATGATAACTTTTACAAATACCGTATTCTTACACTTAAATACCCTCATGTTTCATTTATCATATTTAACCTCTAAACTTCACTAAACCTTAAAATAAGTCACGAGGTAATGACCTACCTCTACACACACACAAATATAACCCTAGTTGATAACGTCAAAACATAGAATACGAAAATACAAGACTTTTCACTAAAATACCATTTTCTTTATAAACCGTTCTTGGAAACTTTAAATTGTACACAATCCTAAATAAAATCTTTTAAAAAGAAAGTACGATTTGACATGGACATCGATCGTTTATCTAAACTGACTTTGTGGTGTCTAGGCAAGTGTGTCAAGGCTAGTGGTTTTTAATTAAGCCCACTATTGTGGTTCCTTCCAACTTACCTGGCACTTACCTGGCCGCAATTGGCAGTGAAGAGGCGATTTGAGCCTTCTAATAACTTATCGTTTAGACCTTAGAAATAGGCTAGTTGGCTTAGGAAATCCTAGAAACTAAAATACGGAAATCTATACCCTTTTACGAATAAATACCTTATACTTATGAAACCGTTTTTCTAAATGAATAGTATTTATTAAACCTAAGCAAAATGCCACTACAACCCACTTTTGGGGTACCCGTTAGGGATAGTACGGTTCATCATGCACCCGCGGGCTAGTAGTGCGAGATTCAGACCTCCGCAAGGAGCATTCGGTCTCGAAAGGTTTGAAATACGACATTTAAGAAAAATGAGATTTTTAGAAAATAAAATAGTTATTCTAAATTATTCTTGTATTAATATATATTTATCATTTAAACACTTATTTTATTAGAAGATAAAGTTTCCACATTTTTCTAAAAATTACAAGATTAAAAGTTACATTTAATACCATGAATTTCAAATAAATCATTATTATAAAATTAATACTTTTATTAGGATATATTCACTAGAATAACACAAATAAAATTTACACTCATTATAACTATAAAGACGAATAATAAATACTTGAGGTGTATCTTGAAAACTATACAAAAGTACTTTTTACATAAAACCCCCTCAAGTTTTATAAATTACAATAAGGACCCTAACAATTAAAGAACTTCAAATTACCTTTCCTTTAGTCTGACTCGGGTTAGAGTCTGACTATTTCTGACTTGAATATGATTCAAGTCAATCTATATTCTTTTATATTCCAACTCAATATGAATACATGAATCCCTGAATCCAGTTAACAATCTATTCAATTTTTACTGAATCAAACCATGGATATACATCCATTATCCTGTTATTCCATTTACCTGATTATGCAGTTACAACATGTTTACTGATATCATGGTTTTGGTCAGTCACCCAACTTACACAATACAATACAACAATACTGTTAAAACACTACGGGGTTTAAGGGGTAGATTGGTACGGAAGGTGTTAAAGGTGGCATGAGGTGGCCAGATTAATACACTTAACCTGAATCCCATTGCTGTTGTACCGTGGCATAACGGTTCCTTATACTTTCCATTTGCCCTGGTCTCTAGCATATAGAGACCCCCCTCGTATACACTGGCATCTTTCTGTACCAAGCTACAAACAACAGCGTTGACATAACATTACAACAATAGTTTACACTTTAAAATGTATCTTCTTATTCTGTCTTCTCTACTTCCCTCTTACATTTGGGACTTACCGAGCGATCTGTTCGCTGACGACATTCTGCTTCTCTCTTCATTGAATGTCGTCAGGTGACCTGGACCCGGCAGAAGTTGAGCCAACACAAGAAGACTTGGAGCAATTTTCCGAAGACCCTGCAGTATAATTTCATTGTACACTTTTCTTTTCAGTACTTTTCATTTCCTATTATGCCACTGTTTAGGCATCTTTATTTCAGTTGTATTTTCCTTTCCATGTATTGTACAAAGAATGTTAATAAATAAAAGTTGTTCTTTTTATACTCTCGTCTCTTGTGTATTTATTTTATATTGCTTAGCTACGCTTAGCGTATGTACTTCTGGGTATATACGTAGCGGACCTCGTCACGTCCCCTTCGCCGTACACTGGGAAGCGGGGCGTGACATCTTTATATCGGTCAAACCACTTCCAAAAAGGTTCGGTAGGAAGCTGGGAAAATTGGTTAATTTCGTTTCGTATTCTCGCAGTCTTGTGATTTGGGTAGAACTTTTTAAAAAACGCTCTTACAAACTCATCCCAACTGTTTATGGAATGTGATGCGGTACTATACAGCCACTTCTCAGCAAGGTCACACAGAGTGAAAGGAATGACTCGTAGTCGTATAGCATCGTCGGACAGTTCGGTTGTCTTCATCATTGCACAGACGTTCTGGAACTTGTTAATGAAGATTTATGCATATTCGGATTCCAGCCCGTGAAATTTGGGCAACATGTTGATGAAGTGGGGCTTAATTTAGAAATTATCCCCATTGCCCGGCGGAAGTGAAAGACAGGTAGGAAGTGCGGAGCGGGTAGGATAGAAACGATCCTGGAGCGCGATTCGCTGTGGCGCTTCAACAGGAGGTGGGTGCGAGTTATTCGCACCCAGATGAGGTGGAATCAGTCCCGAGGGAGGTAAAGTGATGTTAGGAGGAAATCCTGACATCTCAGAAGAAGAATTTAGAGATGGTGATGGTGAAGGTGAAGATGTATGAACAGAATTCCGGTCAACGTCGGGGTTGGCCGGTAAAGGTAAAGGTGAAAGAGGTGTGGAGGGAGTTTCGACGTCGGAGTCGATCGTGTAGTCGGTAGCGACTAACGAAACGCGGACTAGGCGGGCACTATTGTCCCGAGTCCAACCGGATATACACTAAACAAGTTTAGTATAGTCAAAGTGTAGAATGTGAGGGTAAGAAAACGACAATGGAAAAATGCGGATGAAAGGTGGGTGAAATGAGATTCTAGCGACAAAGGACAAGTTTTTATAAAAGTTTTTTTTTAGAAAGAGTTTTGCAAAAATATGTACGGACTTACGGCACAACTTCAAACAACCACAGTTTAAACATGCACAATCATACCTAGAGCTATGCTCTTCAAAGTCCACTAGACTGCTCCTAACTGTTCCAAAGTGACAAATTGTGAGACGGGCCTTTTAAAATTACCTTTCTCACTTGTCTAGCCTAGGCACCATAAAGTCAAGTTTAGATAAATGATTGAATGCCCATAACCTTCCTCTGTCTTATTGAGCACGACAGTCCTTAGTTGGCTGAGTATATATATTTTTTTAATTAAGCTCAAGGGGGATGCGTATACTTTTAGTGATTTTTGGGGTCTTAGGAAGGGTGATGAAATCCCCACCCAATCTGAATTGGTGTTATAACCCCTTAAAGTCCGTATTATTTATGCAAAGCAGTAATAACCAAAAATCTAAAACACTTTGCAAAAATTTTTATTTGGCTGCGGCGCAAAGAATCCTGCACAAAAATAATTTATTGGAGAGGGGAAGAGAATTTGTGCAAAGAATGCTGCAAAAAAAATTGTCAGTGGAGTTCAAAGGAGGGAAGGAGATAATTGGAATACTTACAGAGAAAATGAATTGCTGACGTCACCAGTTGACCGCGGTTCCGCGGTCAAACAGGCGATTCTGCCGCGGTTCCGCGGCTGTTCAGACGTTTGACTGCTTCAAAAAAAAATTCTGTGTTGATTTGGTTCTCCTCTTCCTGTTTAGATCCCCTGAATCTTGATTTGTTCACTGAGTTTGCTCCAAAACTGAACTAGACCTTATTCCTATCCTGCACACTTGCACAAATAACAAGATGATATTTTTTTTTGTTTTGTTTTGTAAATTTTTTTATATTTTTCAATTTTTATATTTTTTAGTTAACCCGAAATTACACAAAGAATTAAACTACCGTCTCCCCGGCAACGGCACCATTTGATTGGAAGAGTTTTTCTATACATTTGCTCAATTTTTAATTACCGCAATCAAGATGGTTTCGCTTGGTAGCTAGCCGGTTGAGTACGGGTCGATCCACAGGGAGATGTAATCTTTTTCTTTATGTTTTAACGAGTTAAATCCAAATATTTTGAGTTTTGTTTTAAAATCTACTAATGAGATAAAGGATGATAAAGAACTTGCTAGGGTTAGGATTATGTTAGTTTGAATTAGGAATTTCTCGCTTCTTTCAATGCCCTTCTTAATTTCGGTGTTACGGTAATCGGCAACAACGGGGATTAGCACGACTAGGAAGGAACTTGCAAGTATAAGCTAGGCTTTCCATGCTTAGTTCTTCCTTTTGGTCCTTGTCCGTCCGTTCTTGGCTCTTATCCCTAATTTCCGGTTAATTCAACCACAACCGATCTAACTATAGAATCACCGCTATCATGTAGGATAGGGTGCCGTAGTGAGCGGATTGTGGTTCAATTAAAGGGAGTCCTAATTAAGGTGTTGGACAAAGAAAAGAGTAAGAGAGATTTCCTTCTCTCAAACTTTCCTTCTCCTGCCCTAACAAGTGAGAGATTACTTACCCATTAAAAAGATAAAAACAAAAAAGAAGGTAGAAAGAAATAAGATTAAGAAGAAATTACAACCAGCTATTTGAAACCTCACCTTGGAAGGATCTTACTCAAGCATCATCGTTGTTAAGGATAAAAAAATAGAGGAAGAGAAAACAAAAGAAAAACAACGATAAAATAATACAACTAAATTAGCAAATAAAAATTGCAAAGATAAACATGCAAGATAAAAAGGAACTATTTTTTTTTATTTTTTTATTAATCAATGCTCATAAACTCACTACAATTTTTCATAGAGAAAGATAAAGAAGAACATAATTTAATTCTAAAATCTAAATAAAGAAAGGCACACTTTATTTGGCTTTAAGCTATGCTATTTTTAGGCAGGAGAGTGAAACCCTAGGTATACATTTTGAGCTAAACACGAGATTACAAAATTGCCCCAAGAGAACCGAGTCAACGCTGCTTCAACTACTACCGACACTGTTTAGACGCAGCCGCGGAACCGCGGCAGAAGTGCCTATTTGGCCGTGGTTCCGTGGCCATTTGGTGGATTTGGGGGATCATCTTTTCAGGGTTTCTCCATGTTGCTGTTCTCTTATGTTTTGTACACTTGGTTTCTCAGAATCTCTTCAGTTTTCTTTCAGATTTTCAACAGTGGACTTTTGTTTATTGAGCTCCGCGTTGAAATCTTGGATCTTGTGCTGCCCTTGTGCTTTGTGCAGTGAAGTGACCAATGATTTGCCATTTTGTCCCTTGAACTGGTAGGCGACATCATACGGATGGTTAGCGGAGATCAGTATTCATCTGTTGTTGGTCGTAGTCCCGCATTTGTTGCGACTTTTCATGAATTTCACTGTAAAGAGCTGAGAACCTGTAACCTGCAATTATTCAGCAAACACGGATCAAAAGTACCTACATATATGCAATGTGATCAAGAATGGGCGGTATAAAAATGCAGAAATCTGATATGAACACTACCCGGGTATTGAGCGAAAGGGAGGCCGACGAGAAAACTCATCTGAACCCCTACTGAGCATGTCCGTGACAATCTCCGTACAGTCCGGTCTGTACGTCTAAGAGTATCGCATATCGGGTTTAGGGGGTGGATAAAGTCAAACCCCTAATAACGTGATATTTCGTATCGGTATGAAGCCTATCACCAACTGAGAAACTACTGATCCAAATCAGTAATTCTTGTCTACCTTTGCTAAGGATTTCTGGTGATGGCCACCTGTGCACTGCGCGACATTAACCCCCAATACTAGGAGAAATGAATCCCCGACGATCCTCTCACTACCTCCATGTGGCTCGGGACTGTACCCAACTAAAATCTGTTTGCTCGACTCCTTTGAGCCATGGTGGGATAGTAATCAAAGCACATTGGGAACTTACACGAGACAAATGACGATCTTAGGTCGACAGACTAATATGTATACATGTCACCTGGGAATTGCTATCTGACAATAGGTATAATACCATCTAGCATGTTTCCGGCGAGTCCGTCCAGTGTGCTCATAACCCAATGAGCATCTGTATACTATCTGAGGTGACAAACCGATACCAATGGATTGTGAGACCGGCCACTGCCCCTCGTCGGCGTCTCGATAAGTACACACTAGCCTACTCCGGAGTATCAATGCCCAGTCTCGATACTCCCTTGACTAGGGACATTTAAGGATGTGCTTATAGACCACCCAGCTCCCATGTATATGATCGCCATCATAATTCTGGTAGGCAAGTAAAAATCCTATGGGCTGTATCAACATGTAATTGTGATATGTAATACCACATAATGCATGTACATGATGATAAAGGAAAACCAGTAGCATACTATCATCTTGAGTAAGACTGTTCTATCCGTATAGGTCCTCCTTCAATCATCATAATCACCTGCCTGCGATTACAATAATTGCCTTGAGGGCACTATAGTCAACAGAAACAGATTTGGTAGGAACTCTATTTAGCGAATAATTCGCAGTCTCTATTGTAAAACCCCCTAAGAATAGAGGAATCTCTGAATGACTAATTATCGAACTAACCATATCTAATATAATTCGGTTCTTTTTTCAGAAACACTGTTATGTTGTTGGTTCCCGCGTGGGGACAAGTTATAAACAATTCTATTTTTTAAAGAACCTTTTGAACTCATCTGATAAATACTCTCCATCATGATCTGATCGGATGGCCTTAATATTTCTATCAAGCTCTTTCTCAACTTCGGCTATATATTCTTTGAACTTTTCAAATCATTCATATTTGTGCCGCATTAAGTAAATATAACCATATCTAAATGCGTCATCTGTAATGTCACAAAATATGAATATTCACCCATTCCTTTAATATTTAAAGGTCCACATACATCTATATGTATGATATCAAGGGTACTTAATACTCTAGCATGTTTTCCTATGAAAAGTAATTTGGTCATCTTGGCTCTAAGGCAATGGTTACAAGTTGGAAAATTTTCTACTTTTAGAAAATCTAAAGGACCATCATTTACCAACTTATTGATCCTATCAATATTAACATAACTTAATCTCATGTACCAAAGATAAGTTGGATCACTTTGATCCATCTTATATTTTGAAGATTTATCAGACTCAATCACATTTACATAAGAATAATAGGCAACATCGTTACAATCTATTCCATTATCAATCATTCAATGAACAACAACAGAATAACCAAATTTAATAGATGTTTTACTGCTAAATTAAATAGAGTAACCATCACTATAAAGTTTCAAAACAGAAATCAAATTTCTCCTAACTCGAGTAACCTAAAGACAATCATTAAGTTCCATTGCATGCCCTTTATTTAAATGCAAATAATAAGTTCCTAAAGACACTGCTACAAGTACGGCTCCATTTTCCATTGTAAAAGTAATCTCCCCGTTTCTAAGCTTTTGTTTTTCCTTATACATATGCAAGGAATTATGTGAAGGGCTTGAGTCAATACACCAAGTATAAGAGGAATAACTCACAACATTAGTCTATACTAAATAGTGAGATAACATACCATCCGAAGGTTTCTAATTCTTCATGGAGGCAATGTAACTTTTACAATTCCTCTTCTAATGACAGTAACAACATTTATCACTATCCCTTTTTGCATTCTTGGAAACTCGTTCTATCGTCAATTGGTGATTCATTTGGGACACTCAATAGACTTTTAAAACTGGAGTTGTGGAATTCAATTTGGAACGGGTAGATTTGATTTTGAAGGGTGTACTGCTCACTTTCACTATTCAATTCTCAAGCTGTCCTATCGTCTCATCATACATTGCAAAATCGTAGGCTAGTTGGGAACTACCAGATGGTTGTATGAGTGCGGCCATGGATTCATTTAATTCCTCTATCTGTTGGCACGAGGCTACCCGAAATTCTTCTATTGACTGTTCAAGACTAGACATAGGTTGTGAAAGGGTTTCAATAAAAGATTCAAATTCGTATGGATACGTGAAACTCCCAAATAACTGTTCAAAAGAAATATCTAGGGAATGTGTAAAAGTCGGGTAGATTGATAGGAATCGGATGGATGTGAAAAATAGACAGGAATATGATCAACGTTATGATAAGAAAGTGATTGGAATTGTTGTCCTAAAAAATTTGAAGTGGTGAAAGAAGTGAAGGATCGGCTACGAGATTGTTCAATTCTGTCAGCAATGAACATAGGTTTCAGAGTCGCAACATGACACTCAAGAGGGGTATCAACATGAGAAGGATTGAATGTTTGAAATGGTTGATACAAAGTTAATTGCAGAGTCCAATTGTTTATCCTAGCAGCGTCTATCCGATCTCTCAAAGAAATTTTGAGCATGGATGGATCGTTCGAAGTTCGACCAAAGCAAGAATCGTAAGAAGAAAGGTCTGGTTGTGGGTACCAAAGTTCAGCAAGAGTTGATCGTTTTAGGATACCCATGTTATGAAAAGTGTAGATGGTAGGGAGGGTAGAAGGTGGGTGAATTTTTATAAATTTTTGAATTTTTTGATTTTTTTTTTGTTTTTGGAGTTTTTGAAATTGTTTGTTTGGTTTTAGAAAAAATACAGAATTGTGGGACTAAACTTTACACAAGCACAAACACAAACACAATATGCATAAATAATACCTAGAGCTAGAGTCTTCAAAATCCAACTAGACCGCTCCTAGACTTCCAAGCAACAAGTTGCAAGATAACATTCGAATCGCCTCTTCACTGCCAATTGTGGCCAGGTAAGCACAAGTGAGGTAAGGAGGGTTCCGCTCACGAATCACCGTGAGATGGGCCTTTTAAAATTACCTCCTCACTTATCTAGCCTAAACATCACAAAGTCGAGTTTAGATAAACGACCGATTTCCCACAACCTTCACTTGTCCTAAATGAGCGCGACAAGTCCTTATAGGTTTGGTCTAGATATTTTTTATTAATACAAGATAATGCGTATGCTTTTTGTGATTTGTGGGGTCTTAGGAAAGGTGATGAAATCCCCATCCAATCTTAATTGGTGTCCAAGCCCCTTAATGTCCGTATTATTATATGCAAAGCGATAAACAAACAAAATCTAAAACAACGAAAAATACAATTCAGTGGAGTTTACAGAGGTTTCCAGAGAAGAAGAGGAAGTACAAAAAATTTTAGGCTCAGAAGCTTAGGAATGACCGCGGAACCGCCGCGGTTCCTACTGTTTGACGCGGAGGATTGGTTAATTCGGGGCTTCAATTTTTCTCTGTGCACTCCCTTTGTTCTTATCTTCTGTATAAAAGCCTATGTTTCTTGATTAGATCACTGTACTTGCTCCAGATTTGCCTGCACACTTGCACAAAAAATATCAAAAATAATAAAATGGATTTTATTATATATTTTTTTATATACATACAAAAAAATATTAACCCTAATAACTAGAAAGAAATACGTTACTGTTTCCCCAGCAACGGCGCCATTTGATTGAAGCAGAAAAAAACACGATATGTGTTATGATATACGTTCTACTCTATTATCTACTTACCGCTATCAAGTCGGTTTCGCTTGTAACTAGCCGGTTGAGCACGGGTCGTCCGCAGAGAGATGATTGTATGTCTGTTCTTGTCTTAGACGAGTCAATAAAGTTGTATATGTTTATGTTCAATTCTATCCTACGTGTTCGTATTTATTTTCAAGTAAACTTGTTAGGGTTAAAGTTGGTTAGTAGAGTTAGGATTAGTCTTGTGCTTTTCTTTTACCATTTTTAAAATGATGTTGGGATAATAGAAAGTAGCGGGGATTAGGAGGACATGGGAATGGGATTTACGAGTTTAAGCATGCTTTCCAACGCTAAATCCATTCCTAGTGCCCTTTGTTCATCCGCTACATGCGCTTATTTCCAACCCTCGGCAAAACATACGCAACCATGTATCCAATTGGGTCACAACTACATGTCACGTTGTAGTGCGCCCAAAAGACTTCTCGACTTAGATCGCGGTTATATGTCACGTATAGCGCTCCTAAGAGAGAAGGTTGTGTTTGTTTGGTCTAGATTTGTTTTAAGGAGATTGGCGAAGAGAAGCACAAGAGAGTTCTCCGTCCCTCATATCAACCTTCCTTAGCCCTAAAAGTGTGTAAATTATTCACACATTTAAAAGAAAAATGAAACAAGAAAGAATAAGAGCAAGAAAGGAAAATACGGTTTTACAAATGGTAGCAAGCTAACTACTTGAGCCTTCAACTAAGCAAGAGACTCCATAGAGTATCATGGCTTGAGAAAAATACGGATAAGAAGAAAAGAAAAAGAGCAACAAATAACAATAACTACTCAGCAACGACAAATAAAGTTACACTAAGAATTAAAATTACAATATAAGAAATAAAACTTCAAGATAATAAAAAACCATCATCTTCACTAACTTCCATTCAAGAGCTCTCATTACACTTTCATGGAGAATAGATGAAGAAGAAGAAGAAATACAAACTTAACTACACTAAATTCTACTAAAGAAAAAGACATCCTTACATGGCTTAAAACTGGACTATTTATAGGCAGAGAACTGAAACCCTAGACACATATTCTGAGCCTTTACACAATTACAAACCCCCCCCAAAAGACGATATGGCGATGACTTGATGGGGCCGCGGAACCACCGCGCAAACGCCATATTGGTCGCGGTTCAGCGGCCGTTTGGAGGCAGTATTGAGTCGTTTTTTTCTGGGCTTCTCCATGTTTCTTTCTTCTTCTGTTTTACAGGCCCCAAATTGCAAAATGCTTCCAAAATATATTCAGATTTTCAACAATCCAAAATGGATTCACTTTTAATTCGTCTGACCTTTATCTCCCTCGAGCTCCGCGCATCTCTTGAATTTTGTGCTGCCCTTCTCATGCTCTGTGCTTGACTGAGACACGAATGACCACTGTTATTTGTCTTGTCTCTTGAACTGGTAAGCGGCACTGGACGGGTGTAGATGAGCGGAACCCGGAATTTATCTGTTTGTGGCAGATGTTCTGGATTTTGGCACAACTGTGGAGATTTTGTATGATTTGCGTTATTTTGGACTAGAAACCTGTAATCTGTAAATATGTAGCAAACACAGATTAAAAGCACCTGCCTATAAACAAACGAGCAGAAAAATGATCGGTATTAAATGCAATATTCTGGTGTGAACAGTGGCAATGTAACTTTTACAATTCCTCTTTTAATGACAGTAACAACATTTATCACTATCCTTTTTTGCATTCTTGGAAACTCGTTTTTCTTTAGCAATTTTTGCCAATTTTTCAGTAGTAATAACAATCATCAAATTTCTTTTCCGATCGATATAATTTGGTCCAACCAATTTATAGTCATCAAGTAATTTCCCAAACGGGCTATACTTTGTCATCTACTTATAAAGGAGGACAACATTATTAGTAACTCAATTCATATATTTATAGTTGCATAATCATTATCAGGGTTTATTTTAACTAATGTTTTCACTATCGGTGCTTCTCTCATGCATCTATTAGCGAACAGGAAGTCCAAGTTTATTTGTACTTTTCCATATTGTCAAGATAAGGCAAGAACAAATAAGGTAGGATACTACATATCCAATTATCTATATAACTTTCCTTTTACATTCGGCTTATTGATGTGTACATTGCTCCTCTATTATAACGAGATTACTATATCATCAATCAAGTGTGGACCCACCATATAGACTTCATATGTAAAATAGGTTGCAATTCCTATTATAGCCAAGTAGTCTTATTAAACATGATGAATCTAGCATCTTTATGAAAGATATATGTAAGGCAGGTATTTTAACAAATTCTATCCTGTCAGGCTTCAAATAAATTAAAATATATGTCTTAAATATATCTCTACGATGGAGAGCCTTTAGATTTAAATTTCATAAATTATAAATTTATCTACACCTGTATACAACTATTGCAAAATTAATTGAGAGAACATTCAATCCATAAATTTAATAAAACAATTTTAATTATTATTATGACGTCATCATTTTAATTTGTAATTAAATAAATGACAATCCACATAATAATCCATAACAATTTATAGAGTTTCGAAACTTATTTCATAAACATAATTTATCAAATATAAATTTTATGAAACCGATGCAATATCATATAAAACGTCATTTCAAACTAATCACAAAATTAGTTCACACCCTTTTCATTAAAGAACCACATATAAATCTAATTTATATCACATAAAGTGACTAACATGTAACTACAGAAAATTACAGGGGCTTACAGATAATATCCAAGCCTATATTCACATAATAAGGTCTTGAATTAAATTAATAATTATCCATTTTCAGAAATTTTAATCTTATTAAATAAAAGTTCTGAAACACAATATATATATTTCAGGGATCTTGAAATATATTTCCAGAAACTATTGATAAAAGAGTCTGAAACCATTTAATATTTTTCTAGGGACCTGAAAATAATTTTCCAGAACCCCATGCAGAGTCATGTGATTTTAAACTGTAAAGGGCCAGAAATAGATTTTCTAAAATTCCAGGAACCTGAAAATAATTTTCTTGGCCTATCACATTAAACAGCAAGTCACAGCTGGCATGGATGGCATTAATAAAAAAAAAGTTATTTTTATCTTTTTAATCTTAAAAAGGCTTGGGAGGCAGCACCTATTTGCTGCCTCCCCACCGCCGGCCTAAGTGGCGGCCTGGGCCCCACCGCCGGCCAGAGCGCCGGCTGTACGCCGGTGCCGGCGGCAAACAGTAAAAAATAAATTTAAAAAAAAAACATATGTACTAATTTCATATCCTTTTAAAATTAGTTTTGATTTCAAAAATCAAAAACTAGATTTTAATAATTAATTTTGATTTCAAAAATCAAAACTTTGATTTCAAAAACTTAACTATACTTTTGATTTGATTTCAAAAATCAAAACTTGATTTCATAAATCTTAATTATAATTTTGATTTGATTTCATAAATCAAAAATTGATTTCAAAAATCAATACTTTAACAAAAAATATAATTTTGATTTTAAAAATCAAAATCTTGGTTTCAAAAATCTATCAACATAGATTTCAAGCATAGTAATTATGATCTTCATAGATATAACAAAAAAACTTATTTTTCTAATCTATTTATTTAATCTCATTAAATAATATAGATCTTATAATTTTATATCTATCAAAATTTAATTATTATGAAACCTAGGGTTTTAATTAATTTTAGAAACCTAATTAAAAATCTATATACAGATTTTATGCATAACAATCATAATCTTGGTTCGATTTCAAAAATCAAATCTTGGTTTCAAAAACCAAAACTTTGTTTCAAAAAGTTAATTAAAAATCTATCAATATAGATTTCATGCATAATAATTTTAATCTTCATGGATCTAATAAAAAACATATTTTTTTATCTATCCAACTTATTTAATCTTAATAAATAATTTAGATTTAATAATTTTAGATCTATGAGAATATAAATTATTATGAGATCTAGGTTTTTCAATTAAAAACCCTAATGCTACAAGAGCAACCATGCGCTCTGATATCGAATGAAAGAAATCATATACATAAAGCAGCGGAAGCAGTGTGTATGATCTCCCATTATTCATCTAAAATGAATTATAAAAACATATATTTGCAAATCTGAATATTTGTTAGCAAAAAATCTTTCTCTTATAGCTACCACAATTGTAAAAGCCTCCAATTAAGTTCACCACCTTACTTAGGAGACAAATAAAAACTTGGACGCTATTAATCCTTCTTTAAGAGGAGAACATTTAAATAATTCTCAATTATTTTTTTGTATGAAATCTCTTATTGTATCACGTTTTTACCATTATTTATGGTCTAATATAGCCATTCTTTTATAGGGTTGTGATACAATATCTTTTCTCTATTTTACCGATGTGAGACTAAACTCCCTAATATGATAACACAACATATTGTGTTATATAATTTCTTCTCTTGTTTTGTTTGCTTTTCTACCTTAAGATTTTGCTGTGGGACCAATTGGGTCTCACATCTAGAACTAATTATCAATCTCAATTAATTCATAATTAATCAAGTGACAATTTTAATTTAACAATAAAATTCTTATCACACCAATTGTTCATAAAAGTTTATCCTAATGCGAGAGAATAATTAATATTAATTTACATGCAACTCCTTCCAAAATCAAGTTACTTTTCTTTATGTTTTTCAACAGAGCAGGATAAAATCACATAATTGCTCAAAACCCAAATCTTCAATTACCCATAAACACAATAAATTCATTTCGAAAATAAATATAATAATAATATAATTTTGAAAAAAATAATTTCCAAAATACCTGATCAGGATTTGACGCTTTCATGAGATTAAACAATAAACTTATTCTCATCAATATGAGAATGTCGTATCCTATCTAGACATTCATGGTTTTTCTAAATGCATTCAAGCAGCCCAATATTTCAGGTTTCTTGTTCCTGTCTAAATGACAAGATTTACCATTATATCAAAGTTTACTTGTCAACAAATCAACAACTACAATATCATCAAGTCAAAGGGATTATATAACAATTTGAATTCTCCATCTCTATAGGTGATATATCCTAGAAAATTCAAATATGGTTCTGTACCATCTCTATAGGTGATATATCCTAGAAAATTCAAATATGGTTCTGTACTACACATATCATTATATGCGCTTATGACATACATGTGGAAAATCTTCATTCTCGGTGATTGAGACACACCATATCTCATATGTCAACCTGTCACAACTCTAGCTATCCTTTGCTAGTTGTAAGTTAAGTATTCAATTTAACAAATTACTAAATTAAATTATATCTCCATGCAAGTGATCCATCACAATGCATGATCTAACAATATAATTTCTAAACATATTATAGTAATTATAAATAAATAAGAATACCAACATTATAAATTATTAAGTGCAACTATAAAACTTTATTAATATTCCAATAATATTACATGAATTGTAATGGATGTTCAAGAACATATATTACTACTATAGAATTGTGTAACGAGGAAAAGCAAGGGAGTTCCTTATATTTTAGCCAACTTTTAATCATGACATATTTGAAATTATCAAATAATATTTTTTTTATCTATTTATTTTCTAGTATCATAACTCAAAATCTAGAGGGGCTTGTGACATTCTAACATTAATATTCAAGATAAACTATTCAGAGAAACAAGAAATACTCTTGATTCTAAGATGGGTCACTTCATTTGCACGTGTTAGCATCATAGGCAAAAGATTTGAAAATTTTCTTACACATGTGTATTATACTTAAATAATACTTTGTTAGCTTAACTACCATAGTTTTAAAATCTAAATACGTGCATCACACATGCAAAACACCAGTCTCTACTATTATAATTTCAATTCAAGAGGTAGTTACAATTTGGCCTAATAAGCCCTAATTGAGTGCCGCATAGGAGAAACAAATAACAATTGGAAAAAGAAAAATGATCTTTCTACTAGCCCTGTGGATTCCATGTAGGATACCAAGTATTCCATAGGGATTTTTAATATGGAGAGAAAATTTGCTTTACGGGGCTGAACGAAAGAGATTTACACGCATTTGTCCTCTCACTGGTTTCGGCTTTGTTATATCATGTTCAATTTTTTTGGGTTTACCATTGTTTTTAGGTTAGAGATTGATCCACTAGATTGTCTATTGTTGAAACTGAAAAAGGTGTAAATCAACTAGCAAAAGATGCATCTAGTTTGGTGACTTCAAATTGTTGAATTATGGAAATTCTATTTGTTGGAGATTAGTTCAGTGCTAGGGATAATCTTTTGATAACCCTATTCAAGTCACATTTTCGCCATATTGAAAATACTAGTGCATATTGGTAAAAGATAATTCCAAAACTCAAAATGTTCATGACTTGTTTAATTACGATAGATAATGTTAACCAACACAGTAATTTTTTCATCTTATGTCTAATTTAAATGATAATATATATAAACCATATTTTTAGTAAATATAATTTTGAAGTTTGAACTTAAAAATTTCACGAAAGCATGTTTATTTTAGGCACCAAAGCTGTATCCATATAACCACGATCATCTTACTACTCCATGCCTAAGAAATTTTTGGGGAGAATAAAATCACATTGATTCAAGTTCGACATTAGAGTGCTTTTTTCCCCCTCTATTTAAAATACTTCTCTTTACTAAAGCCTTGTATTTCTTTAGATAAATGATGCTAGGAACAATTTCTTCTTTATCAATTCAACTTTTTTCAATTTTTATTATTAGTACCTTAAAGCTTTGGATTTGGGATCTCTCCACTGTTTTCTTTCTTTCAATTTTATTTTTCCAGTTGCTAGATCTATTGATTCGACCTTTAGTGTTACTATCTTGTAATGAGTACCAACATGATTTCTCTATATATTCGAATATAAGTCTTCTACTTAATCGTTTTCACATCTAAAAGCTCGATCACTTAATAGAACGTAACAAGTATTTTGTTTTATGTCTATTTAGGCCTAATTTGGGAATATGGTTTTTGTACCTTCGTTTAAGTTGAAACGATACAGCGGTATGCAAGGTATGCTAGGGTTCTGCAAAGTTTAGGGTTGTTCAACTATATAGTATAAAAAGAAGGTTTCATATATAAATAGGGTTTAAAAAAGAGAGTGACTTGAAATCATGTGAAACTCTAATATTTTTGGGGTTTAAAAAGATGGGGTTTCGAGCTATTCTCGAAACTTTTTAATATCGCAGTTTAAGGAAGTTCTATTATGCTTGCCAAATGGATCTCGATTACAACTTTTGGAGTTTAGCCTTGAATACCATAACCTTATTGTACTGTGATGAGCCACATTCAAGAAAGGTACACGATCTTAAGGAGATTTCTATAAAATTACTTAACAAATATTTCTCTTGTAGGATCGTTAAAACTCCATAACTATGGTTTTATGCTTCTAACTTTTTTTCCCTTTTTATAAATATTTTGTTCTTTTTCAGAAAAGCTTATAAGCTTAGTGCTCATTTAGTTGTCCGGAAGTAACGGAAGTGCCGAAAGAAATCATGAAGTAACTTCCAAAAAACATGTCATGGAAGTAAACTTAAATCTCATTTCTATTGTTTGTTTGTATATTTTTTGAAGATAGAAGTAAAAAATGAAACAACTTCTTATGTTTTTTCATAAGCAAAACAAACAAAAAAATTATTTTTTTAATAGTAATAAATTATTATCTATTGAAAGTAATAAAGAGAAGCATTAAATAATTATTTATTTTTCTTGTTCTTTATGCTTCATGGTTACTTCCCATCCAAAATGAGAAAAAGAAAATTTTGGAAGTAACCATGCCACATGGGATCCACATCACCATCTTGAAATAACTTCCAAGCTCTACTTCCGTGCAAACAAACAATCAAAGTACTTGAAGTAGGCTTACTTCCGGTACTTTTATATTACTTCCGTGCAAACAAACATGCCCTTATCTAAGTTTGTCGATACCTGTAACCGCAAGAGTGCACTTAGATTTGGACCTCGGGTTTGGCGTAGGATGTTAGTAGAACAATTTTCCTTTTATTCAAATGAGTCATTTGACCGGCTTTGCCTTCTTGTCAGTCAATTGATACAACCATAATTTACATTCACCGGTAGAAAAAGCAAGTATTAGGGACGGGGTATTAGAGACCGTTTATTTATATACGGTCGCTAAAAAAATATTAGCGACCGTATATATCAAACGGTCTCTAATATTCGATCGCCGATATATTGGCGACCGTACGTTTAGTATTAGCGACCGTTCATAAAGGTCGCTAATACCCTCTGATATTTTAGCCATGAGGCCCCCCACCCTCTCCCATTCTTTCCTAAATCAACCCGCAAAAAAAAATTTCAGAGCCCAATTTTCCCCATCCTCCTAAATTCTTCCTCGAATTCTCATAATTTTCCCTAAATTTTATTTTTAATTTATTATTGCTGCTGTTGCGGCTGCTCGAGCTCGCCACGCCTTCTCACTCGACAACATTCCAAGGTTAGGGTTTGATGGAGGTCCTTTTTGGGTCTCCGTCAGATGTTGTCTTCCGTTGATCTCCCGGTGGATTTTGGTGGTGATCTTCTGTTGCATGTGGGTCTCAATGGGTTTTGAGGAGATTGGTGATTTGACGAGTTTAGCGCCGAGTACCTGCAAAGAAGTCCCGAGGTGGTTTGGTACCACCGAGGACCCTCCGACGATCAAGTTAGTGCTAGATCCGAGCAGAGTAACGGCTAAGTGGAATAAAAAATGGCTTACTTGACCCCTCTGTGATGAGGGTTTTTATAGTGGCGGCAGCACGCAGTAGAAGGCGCGAGAATCTCGCCGGTGGTTACGCTCCCGACGTCACGCCTGCGTAAAGAGCGGATCGCCCATTAATGGGGATCGTGATGGCGTGGTACGTGGGATGTTGCTGGCGGAGAATCTACGCATGGCGAGATTTGCGGAGCGGCGGTTACGCCTGTGAGTGGTGGAGTTGGTCGGTCGGAGGGACCGAGGAAGATGGCATCGGCGGGAGAGCTCGGGAACGAGAGAGAGGGCCGAGGTATCTTGGTCCAGCGGTAGCTCGGAGGCGAGCTTAGAGGCTGAGGAGGCCAATTTGCAGGGGGCTCTGAGGTGAGCCAGCTTTGTGCTTGTAGGTCGGGTACAGGGGTGGCCTGATCGGCCCCTGTGGGCCCTCTCTTCTAAGTTCTGGGACACGTCATCTGCCACGTGTCCTGATCTGGGAAGTCCCCAATATAAAGCATCATCAGGGTTTTTCTCCCTCCAATTAATATTTACTTTTAATTAAATCGTGGAATTGTGATGTTATGTTATGAAATATGTTGATTTTGGGTGTCGATGAGTTTTATAATTGAAAAAATTTGAGAAATTCGA
Organism: Agapanthus africanus; assembly: GCA_030015575.1. Taxonomy (NCBI): domain Eukaryota; kingdom Viridiplantae; phylum Streptophyta; class Magnoliopsida; order Asparagales; family Amaryllidaceae; genus Agapanthus; species Agapanthus africanus. The sequence continues at coordinate 648,154,711 of CM057344.1, read as the reverse complement.
GAAATTCAAATGGAATTGAAGAAAGTTGTGGTTGATGGGTTTTTAGAATTGAAAAAAGTTGAAAAATTGAAATAGAAATCTGGTAATTTAGGGTTAGAATTGAAAAAGGATTATAGGGTAATTGAGAGCAATTTGGAGGTTAATTGTTAGATGAATTTTGAAAACGGTTCGATGAATTTAGGGTAAGATGAATTATAGGAAATTGTTAGATGAATTTAGGGTAAGATGGATTATAGGTGTTTGTGTGTGAGTGTGCGAGTGTGTTTGCACGTGGGCGCATATGTGCGCGCGCATGTGTGCGCGTGCATGTGTGTGTTTGTGCGTATGTATGAGTGTGTACGCGCACGTATGTATGAAAGGGAGTATGTTGAGCGTGTGAGCAAGTGTATGTGTGAGTGTGAGTGCGCGCGCGCGTATGTGTGAGTGTGAATATGTATATATGTTTCACAAATTCATCCTAACTTTTAGTTTGTGTTTTGTAAATTGAATGATTCAAAATCTTATTGTCGTATATGATTTATTGCTTAGCTTTTTAAATTGTGGCATAATTTATAAACCAAATCAAAATGAAAATTAAATCCTTTAATACAAGTTGAACTATACTATATGCGTAAATGAATAACAAAATCAAACTCATTAAGAAAACTTAACACTAATTAAGATATAACATTAATTACAGTAATTAAGAAATCTTAATTAAGACTAGATATTAATGAACCGAGATTCTAATTAAAAAACGATTAAATAGAAAGTTAAAGGAAACCTTCAAATTTTGATTAGAAACTTAAGTAGGGTTTTATTTTTCATTTAATTAGTAAGTTTAAGATCAAAATGTTTTAAACTTGTTTAGGATCGACCTATAGTTTCTCTTCTGACAACTCCATATATGTGTATGCGTGTGTATGTAATAGTGTGTGTTTGTGTGTGTGCACACACACACATCACACATTCACAAATACTTGTATGTGTGTTTCTGTGTGTGTACACACACGTGTGTGCGCGCGCACAGACACATACATTAACATACACATAAGCACACATACACACATAAACAAGTGAACAAGTAGCAACAATTTAGAGCATTTTAGTGTAATTGGTAAAATTGAGCTAATTTATCGATTTCTTACTTATTTGCAGTGCCCCCGGTTTATTATTGACATTTTGTTAGTAGATATCTTGCCATAAATAAACCAAGCAGCCATTTTAGTCTCTCTTCCTCTATCATCTCATTTTTCATATCGAAAAGATGGATAGAGAGTGGGACACGATGCACAACACTCGTCGACGTTCGATGAAATACTTTTCCAAATTGGAATTGAGATGAAAGTATGTCATCGAGCGTTGACTAGTGATGTGCCTTATGTCTCACCTCTATCCATCTTTTTTATATAAAAAAAGGAGTGGATATATGGAGGAGTGGATAGATGGAGAGAGACTGGGTTGGTTGTTTGTTTATTCGTGAAAAGAGATTAACTAGCTAGTTTGTTTTGTGTCTTGTGTCTCACTCTTTATCCAGTACTGGAAGAAATATAGAGTTTACCTACAGTATAAGACAATCGACCAAGGAACTTGTGTTTAAAGGGTAATATTTGCTTGATGTAGACCATCTTTTGTTAACATCGTTGATATCATAATCTTATTTGTACAATCTAATTTGATTTATAGGACTGTTGGTGACTCTAAAGAAGCTGTTGTATACAATTGTGTTCATCCAGAGCTTTACCTATTAAGGGAAGAAAGTGCCATATGTAAGTTTGATAATCCGCGTTTTATATACAATTTTCATCACTACTAAAATAGTTTATTTTGGCCCTATGGATTAGTCCGTAGAGCCAGACGGTTGCCCCTACAGTCCAAAACGTTTAATTTAAAAATATTAAATCTTAATTTGTTGTTTGCCCCTACGAAGCCGCAAATCAAGGACCTACGGACAAATCCGTAGGGGCATCTAAATATGGATTTAATAGAAAAGGCGCATAATTTCCCTGCGCACTGATTATCTCTCCTCTCTCTCGCTCGAGCGCGCGAAACTCCCAAATCCCCTTTTCTCGTCGCCGCTTCGCTGATCTCGCCGATCTCACCGATCTCGTCGTCGTTCTCTCTCTCTCGTTCCCGATCTCGTCGCCGTTCTTCCTCGTCGCCGATTGTCGATTGTCTCCTCCACCGAACAGGTAAGTAATTAAATCTTCAATTAAAGAAATTTTTGATTATTTTAGGGGTTAGGGTTGCGGTTTCGGTTAGGGTTCGGCTAGGGTTGCGGTTGGGGTTGGGTTCGGCTAGGGTTAGGGTTGGGGTTAGGGTTAGGGCTGGGGCTGGGGCTGGGGCTGGGGCTGGTGCTGGGGTTGTGGTTGGGGTTGGGGTTAGGGTTGGGGTTGGGGTTGGGGTTCGGCTGGGGCTGGGGCTGGGGCTGGGGTTAGGGCTAATGAGATATTGGTGGAGGGAAATGGAGTGGATGAGGGACCAGAGAAATCCATAGAATCAGTAAGTATATAATTCACTGCTCTCATACCATAAAAGGAGGCAATATTATTTCTCTATTTCTTAATTCTTAAAATGACATAGATTACACCTTTTGATACAATTACAAAGGCACCATCCTATATAAAGAAGTTACAACAACTCTATCTTATCTAACTTCATTCATGATCTTACATAAGATAGGATAACTTAGTTATATTTTCAAACAATTATAGCTATATTTTTCAGTTGTAGAATTTTAAACTAGTTAATAAATAAGCAAGATATCATTAAGTAACTTATACGGTTCGAAGTTCAGCCGTAGACTTCAAGACTAGTTGATGCGCAAGTAAAACATTGCAATATTTGAGGGAAGTAAACAGCATGAAAACAATGGATCTTGCTTAAGATGCTAAAAGTTTGTAGGAATCGAAAAACATGGACCTGCCGTAAGCGAGCCTGTGTGGTGTCGTCCTCTCTTCACTGACATGCACACATACACGCGTCCATACACGCAGGGCCTAATACATAAATTTGCACTTTCATTCTCTCTACGGACACATGCACCACACATGCACGCATACACACGACCTAATACATAAATATGCACTGTCCTCTCTACATAGACATGCACACACACATGCATGCATACATACAGGGCCTAAGACAAATATAAAACAAAAAAAAATCATATTTCAATACCTTTTTGCGTATGTATCAAATACTTGCAAAGTTGATTTGCTGTCAATACGGAACATTTTCTATCCGTATATCATTAGATAAATAGAAAGGAAGAAAGTTCGATATGTATGTGCTACTCCATGAAGGTCAATTGAACAGTGTCGGTGGTTATAAAAAAAATAACGAAGAATTGAATTTTGATTGCCACATGGCAGGAGAAAACTTTTCTGATACCGTGTACCCAATTTTCTCACACACACCCCTTCACATATGAAGGTTGGCAAAAGATGTTTTTCTGGTAATATCTTCAGCATCATCGAGATTTAATTGCATTTGAAAGGAGGATATATATTCTTTCAACTTGAATTTATATTATATTCATCTTGTTTATTGATTTCTTTTCTATGTTGAAGGTATGTATCTCAATCTCAAGTCTAATGTATCTTAGTTCTTTAATGCTCAATTCTTCATATATATTATTCTTAAGTTGCAATTTGCAAGTAACTAAGCAAGTATTATTTCATAAGTTTAAAATCATGTTACATATACAAGAAGAATGCACAACAAACGCATCATTAGAGAGTGATTCAAGATATTCAAGTTAAAACCAATATATGATACTCGATGATAATATGAAACTTTCATATTCTCATCGATACTCATATATGAAACTAAAAGCGCCACTTAGTCCCCGTCTATCGGTTAACATACGTTCGATGTTCGTCGTGACATAGAACTATACGAAGCTTGTTAAATATCGGACGGTATAGCTCGATACTAACAACCGCTGTATAGTCTATGTGACGAGAAGATTCAATCGTATGATAACCGATAGATTTGTCCCGTGTGGACAAGTTAGGAATGTATAAAGCAAACACCTTCATTCACTTGTGTTTTCATCCGTTTCGAGATATTTCGTCGGTACCTTTCCGCTGGTTCTCCGTGTACAAAGATAGATTAGATGTTCATTTCAACTTTGTTTCACAGCTTTGAAATGATTATCTATTATATTGCAGTGTACTCGGAGAACAGTAGGGAGGTGTTGCTGAAATTTACTCGAAACGGTTGAAAGCACAAGCGAATGGGTGTTCGCTCTATACATTCTTAAAGGGATAGAAGCCTTACCCCCGACAGCCGAAACACACACATACAACAAGAATACACAACAAACGCATCATTAGAGAGTGATTCAAGATGTTCAAGTTAAAACCAATATATGATACTCGATGATACTATGAAACCTTCATATTCTCATCGATACTCATATATGAAACTAAAAGCGCCACTTAGTCCTCGTCTATCGGTTAACATACGTTCGATGTTCGTCGTGACATAGAACTATACGAAAGTTGTTAAATATCGGACGGTATAGCTCGATACTAACAACCGTCGTATAGTCTATGTGACGAGAAGATTCAATCGTATGATAACCGATAGATTTGTCCCGTGTGGACAAGTTAGGAATGTATAAAGCAAACACCTTCATTCATTTGTGTTTTCATCCATTTTGAGATATTTCGTCGGTACCTTTCCGCTGGTTCTCTGTGTACAAATATAGATTAGATGTTCATTTCAACGTTGTTTCACAGCTTTGAAATAATTATTTATTCTATTACAGTGTACTCGGAGAACAGCGAGGAGGTGCTACCGAAATTTACTCGAAACGGTTGAAAGCACAAGCGAATGGGTGTTCGCTCTATACATTCTTAATGGGATAGAAGTCTTACCCCCGACAGCCGAAACACACACATACAACAAGAATACACAACAAATGCATCATTAGAGAGTGATTCAAGATGTTCAAGTTAGTCGGACCGGTATAATATTGATGGATGTATCCCGTCGAGAGGTACGTGTAATTTTTCGCTTCGCGCAATTTTTAAAATTATTGTTGTCCTGTATGCCCGTATTTATTTATTGAACATATTTTCTTTAGGTACCTCTACACTCTTAAAAAGTATATACGCAATAAAAATCGACCAGAGAGTTCTATCATGCAAGGTTATCTTCTTGATGAAGCAACCACATTTTGTTCCCGCTATCTGAACGAGAACATTGAGACGAGACTTAACCGGCTCGAAGAATTCAAGACAGGCCATATGGTAAAGCCGATTATAAGAGGGTAGACACTATGTTTATCAACAAGATATACCGGTTTATCTTGCTTAATTGCGCATGTCTTGAACAAATTAGAGAGTAAGTTTTTTGGGATTAATTGTTATATTTGTGTTTGTGTGTGTATGAAATGATATAATATTAATGTCACCATTATTTATCGAAAACAGAATTCATTTTAACGAGGTAAGTGAGGGGCATCCTGATTGGAACGAAGAACGATTGGAAAAATATCATCAGGATAGTTTTTGTGATTGGGTCACAGATCATGTAAGTTATTCGAATAACATGTTATTGCTATCAGTTTTAATCTAAACTTATATCGTTATGTATTTGTCGTAAAATTTGTTTTGTTAGATCCACGATCCGAACTTGTCTGCATCATTTAAGAGTGATTCAAGATGTTTAGCTCAATTTCCTAGTATGGAGGTTGCATATTATAAAAGATTCGGTGTCCTTGGATACAAATTCGAAGTTAAGGACATAGAAACATCTAGAATCACTCAGAATAGTGGGATTGCGACGGTAGGATCGGACAGTGTGATTTATTATGGGTACTTAAATTGTATACTCGGCATCCACTATCCCGGACGTTCAGAACCCTTTTATATATTCCAGTGTAGTTGGTACGATACGCGAACCGATACGGATAAGTGGAGAAGCAATCTTGGGACTTAGAAAGATGAATATGGATTGACCAGTGTGAACACACTTCGATTTTACGGTCAGGAAGATCCGTTTATCTTTCCGAACCAAGCGTTCCAAGTATACTACTCACAGTGTTTGAAGCATCCGGGATGGAGTGTCGTATACCGTTGGAAACCCAGGGATGTCTACGATGTCCCAGAATTCGAGGGCAACGATGAGGATGAAGAAGAGAGAAGACTTAGAGTGCTCCGACCGTCTGTTTCGAAGGACGGGTTGTCTTCGGCCGATCATGAAGTTACGTGGGTTAGAAATGATATCGATGATGAAATCCAAGTAGATATGTTTAATGCGCCCACGAAACGAAAAAGGTTATCAGTAATGTTATATTATTCTTCATATTTTACGATCTATACATATATAGTCAATACTTGTAATGATTGTCTAATGCGTCCACGAACCGTTTATCTAGATTTGATGACGATGACGGGAGCAGCGAGGGGCGGCAGGAGCTCCAGCCACGGCACCGGCAGAGGCAGAGCGGTTCTGCCGCCCGGAGAGCTGCGCAGGGAGCTTCAGAGGGCCGGACTTTGATCGTCCCGAGCAAACTAGTTATTCAAGAGAAAGAGAAAAAGAAAAAGAAAGAGAAAAACCTAAATAGCACACTTTCGTAGGCAAACACGATTGCACTGAGCACGTGCAACAAGCCGTTAAACCTCTAGGTGTCCCTAATAGGAGGAGTGTTGTCTCCTAAGGGTTTTCAGCGGATTACACCCACAAAATCCTATAATAAAAGATTGATGGTGAAATTTACATAAAGATAAGAACCATAAAAGAAATACTTTGAAAATAAGAGTTTCCAACTATACTAACTTTTCAGTTGTCATGAGCCCTATCTTAATAGTCATGAAAAGATGTTAGAAATCACATCATCCCTCAATAAAACATCGTATTTATTCTTCATTCCTACCTTTCATCCAAACATTGATCATATACCCCTACGTGTGTGAAATGGACATTCCTACACTCGGAGAATTCAATTCAAGCTATCATACTCTTGTCCATCTACCTCAGTACTTTTTAACTTGATGAATATTCAGATTTGCTCACACATTTTCATGCGACCGTTAATACTTCTTGAGGTACTAACCGACCGATTACTCATGTGCTTGCTGATTAGGTGATAATATTTTCCTCGTCTTGCACCACCTAAGGCTTAGCAGTGACTCCCAGACCAGTTGGCCTTAGGGCACTAGGTGAAGAGGCACCCTTGCTATATTTTTTTATTGCTGCCTTGGCGATAACAAAACCAGTGTTCATTTTTCTTTTCACCATTTTTATATTTTCTTCATTTTTTTTCATTTCCTTTATACTTTGGCTTTTAGACAAGAGCATTTCAAGGTATCCTCTACTATCCCGAGTTTCAAGACGTGTGTAAGTGCATATAGTAAGGTATCAGCATTCAAATGTTTGGCTTCCAGAATAGAAACTATTTTTCAGACTTATTTTTATCCTCAGATTAGTGACTTCCTTCATCTTACTAACCCTTGGGACAACAGCTCATAACTACTTATTACTAGTTCGTTTAAGAAAACTTCTAATTTTCTTGGTTTTCTTAAATTATTCCTATCTTTCATATATAATTTTTCACTTTTTATTCTTTTATTATAAAAGAAATTTTTTTTTAAAAATTTTTAAAAATGTGTGCTTATGCAAAGTATGATGCAAATTGATATGTAAATAAGCACAAACCTCCCCCAAACTTGTTTTCAACAGTGTCCTCACTGTTGCTATCTGCTGGATCACAAAAACCTGTAAACTTGGGAGGACATTATTAATGGGGGCAAGAATATATGAAAGTGAAAATCCTCCCCCAAACTTATTTTTGGCTCACAAATTTGAGGACAAAAGTTATGTTCAAGAGCCAAAAATATAACCCCCCTCAAACATGAGTTAGACAATATGAAGCATTTTAAGAGGGGGTGAGTCATTTGGTCAAAGTAAGACTTTACAAAGACCAAAAGTTAATACCAACCATTCAAAGATTTTATCAGTATAGCGTATAGGTTGGTGGAAGAATGCGTTGTATCAAGTCAAGAAAAAATGGGAAAGGGATAAGAGGTGGTCTGGAAAGGGTTTGAAATTAGAGAAAAGAAAGAATGAGGATGAATGTGAATGATTAGGAAGAAGGAATGGTGACGGTTCAACCTCTATAAGTGGAGATTGATCAATCACAAAATCCGTATTGTTTAAAAATTCAAGTTCGTCAGCAAAAAGTTCTTCAAATCTTTTGTCAATGGTGTGATTGAACATTTTGCTGTCAAAGAGTTTTGTGCCAGAGTTTATCCTACTTGATTCAAAAATTATTGAGGTAGAGGATTAGAAAAACTCATCTACCTCATTTTCAAAAATATCCAAATCAAGTTGAATTTCTGGTATTATTGAACTTGAATTAACGGATTGTGATTCATCAAAACTCACTGAAACTATAGGAACAGAAGAAGAACCGGAGAAAATAGAAGGTGAAATGGGTAAACAAATTGGTGTATTGAGTGTTGCTGAACCAGATGTGGAAGACACAGGCTGTATTTCGGTCTGATCTTCGGGTATACCATTATCATCAACTTCAAGACATATTTGGGGTTCAGGAAGAATTAAAGGCTCAAGATGATGACCATAAGGAAGTGAAAGGATTTGATGAATTGGTGGGACAAAATCATCCAAAATTTCGGGTTCATCAATCAATATATCCCCAACGTCAATCACCTCATTCAAGTGAAGGTTAAAATTCTCAAACACCTCATCAAAAGTATGGTTTTCAATCAGTTTTGGTTCAAGAGTGGAGGTGTAGAGATCATAAGGGTTGGGTATGGTTTCACTTGAAATGGACCCTTTACAGTCGGATAAATCAAACACTACAAAGTCACACAACTTATCAGACATTCTATTTGGTGTACTTGATGAATCTATGAAACTGGAGTTGTGGATTTCAGTTTGGAATGGGGAGGTTTGATTAGGAAGGGTATACAGTTCTGTCTTACTACTCAAATCCTTCCTAATTGGTTTGACAGTTCCAAAACATTTTCTAATGTCTGCTCCAGACTAGTCTTGGGTTGATAAGGGGTTTCGGTATAAGATTGAAATTCCTGTGGATAATTAAAACTCCCAAATGACTGATTAGAAGAACTGTCTAGAGTAGGTGGAAAAGTCGGATTCGATTGATAGGAATATAATGGTTGCGGAACTTGGGTAGGAGTAGGATCAATATTATGATACGAAGAATATTGATATGGGCTGGTTGGTTGGCTATTTTCTACAGACATCTTATATGCCACAAACCGCATATCAAACTCTTCTCCGGACAGTGGTGGTGATGGTTGATATTGGTCCGGGTTGAAATTTTGACCTCTAAACCTAGCTATGTGCTCAGCAATGGACATTCGTCTAGGAGCTTCCTCACTCTGGGTATGAACTGAAACAGGTGTAGGATTAGGATACGGTTGATAAGACCTAGACTGAGGTGGCCAACTGTTTCTTCCTGCTTGTTCTATATGATCTTTTAAGGACATGGAAGAGCCGGACGGTATACCGAAGGGATTACGAAAGCAAGAGATATCTGGTTGTGGACAGCAAAGCTCGGCAAGTGTTCTTCTGTTTAGGTCACCCATTATAAGAAGAGAAGAAGGAGGAAGGGGTAAAAAGGAGAGAAAGTAACTGGTTTGTTTTGAAAAACGACGGATTTAGACAAATCACACAAAAATGCACAACCCTAGAACTATGGTTACCTAGGTCCAGTCTCTAGACCGCTCCTAGACTTCCAAAGGACAAGCCGCAGGATCAATCCTCTACCGCCTCTGTACTACCCTTGTAGCCAGGTAAGTGCCAGGTAAGTGAGAAGGAACCACAGTAGTGGGCCTAATTAAAAACCACTACCCTTTGACACACTTTCGTAGACACTACAAAAGTAATGTGGATAAGCGATAGATTACCCACGACCTTCCTCTATCCTTATTGAGCGCGACAGTCCTTAGAGTCTGGTCTAGATATTTTTTAAATTAATGTAGGGTTGATGCAGATGCTCAGTTTGTGATTTGTGGGGCTTAGGAAGGGTGATGAAATCCCCACCTAATCTTGATTTGGTCTTTGCCCCTTAAAAATCCGTATTAAAATATGCAAAAACAAACCGCAAAACAAAACTTTGCAAAAAGATTTTTGAGCGGCGATATTTTGCAAAGAATCCTGCAGAAAATAGATTTTATTGGATTTGAGAGGAGAGAGAAGGAGTAAAGAAAGATACCAGAGAAGTGTGAAACCCTAGATCTCATGTTTCCTCAAGTCCATGACTCCAGATTCCCTCGCAAAATTCACACACAAATCGTTAAATATGCAATTTGCAGTTTTTTTTTAATAATAATATGAATCGTCTAAGAATTCAACACAAATAGCAAGAATAAAAAATTGCGCACGTTTCCTCGGCAACGGCACCATTTGATTGATGTGAAAAAGTGTTTGTAGTTAACCGCAATCATAACGGTGTCGCGCGTAGCTAGACCGAGATGAGTACGGGTCGTCCTCAGGGAAACGTTGAACCTTTTACTCTTACTTTAGATGTATTGAAAAAGAGTGGAGGAATAAAGAATTTTGTGAAAAGATTTCTAGATCTACTTTAAGCAAGAATGCAAAATATATAGATCTAGATTATTTTAGGGATGTAGTTAATATAATAAGAGGGCTTGTAGGGTTCGTTAGGATTTAGTAGTTATGGATGATTAATTAAAAGTTACCATTTTTATCCTTTAATAGATTTAAAACTAGAACGACGGTGATGCGTGTAGATTAGGGTTTCTGGAGGGAAAAGGAATCCCACTCTTAACCCTTATCTCGACACGGAACTCCGTTCATATCTAACCTTTACCAAAACAATTATTAATCTAATCTCTAATCGCAATCGGAACTAACAAAGAATTGTTAGCGCGCCCGATTAGGATGTTAATGATTCTTTTGATAAAGTTCATAAACTTTATAGGACTTAAAAAAGGTTTAGGGATGTTCATCATCCATTAGCCTACCCTGATCCTACGAACCCTAACAAGCGGAGAATTACTCGCGCATGTTGGGAAAAGAAGATAAAAAGACAGAGAGGGAAAATATAATGTAAAATGCAAAAGAATTAAATAAAACAACTACCTTTATTAATCAACTTGAACAATCTACACTTTATTCCTTAGAAAATGATTACAAAAACTTGGTTTGCTTCTCGAACTCTTCCAAAGGAGGTAGATGAACAGTTGATGATCAGCCTGGATGCGTGAGCCGTCTTGGACTTCGTGATCTCTTCGGCTTGATGCCTTCTAACTTTAGCCCTTGGTCCTTTATATAGCCCTCAAAGAAGAAAACTAGTTACCATATATGGTGACTTCCTAATATGGTGACTTTCCATGCCTGGATTCCGAGTCCCTGTCAGTATTAATTTTATGATTTTGGCAGATTTTTGATCCTGACATCTTGAACATCTTGATCTCTTGACCTGAGCTAAATCTTGCATAATATCTCTATGAATAATGTTAGTACTATTTATTAAATTAGAGAGGGTATCTTAATCACTATATATGGTAATAAATCTTTAAGAAACTTGATTAAGAATATTTAATATGCTATGCACTTTATATGGTAATAAATCTTTAAGAAACTTGATTAAGAATATTTAATATGCTATGCACTTTATATGGTAATAAATCTTTAAGAAACATGATTAAGAATATTTGATATGCTATGCATCTTTTAGTTACTAAAATATTATGCATATATTTTGAAATATTATTCTAACCATTTGTATGATATTATATCTTTTAAGAATTGTGATTAGAATATTTGATATGATATGCATATTTTCAATTACCAAAATATTATATAAATATAAAATGCCTATTTTTCCTTCATAATATTAATTATAATATATAAACATATGGCAAATAGTATTTTGCAGATAAATCCAAATATGTTTAATATTTATAATAAACACATTTTATTATTTAAGAAATGAAAGGAAAATACTTATACCAAAATGCAATATTTTCAACTGAACAGCCGGTCTTGCACCCAGATCGGAGACCCCTTCGGATACCTCCTTCCATGTGGACTTTGCTATACCTCCAGGTATATTGCACGTATATCCATTTTGAATGTAATATTATAGATATTCATGCATGTTCATGTCAATGTTTGATTGTCTAGTTGGTGGTGATATATCTACATCAGGGACAGAGGCCACTCCCGCACCTCCAGATATATTTATATATCATATAGTGCATGTATATTGATTTAGAATGTTATATCATAAATATACACACATTCATTTTGCTCTTACTTAGATAGTAATTTTTTTATTGTCTAGTTGTAGGTGTTGACACCACCGTACCTGCGGGTATGTTTATATATCCTATAGTGCATGCATATTGATTTAGAATGTTATATTATTGATCTACACATTCTTTTTACAATTACTTATATAATCTATTTTTAATTGTCTAATTATAGGTGGTGCGTCCACATGTGCCGCAGGGGCCACTCCTGCCACTTCCGTACCCTCCGCATCGTCTGTAGGTTAGTATGAATAAATATAAAATATTTATTCATTTTACATATCCTCTATAGAATAAATATGAACTTCATTGAAATTTAGCGTCAATATTTATTTTCTAGTTGGAGGGGATGCGTCCGCATCCGAGACACCGGTTGTTCCTCACCGGAGGAACTATCGTCCCGCTCGTGCTGCTGCCCGGGCCCGGGCTTTAGTTACCGGAGGTATATATCACACTTCAATTTTCGTTTAACCTTGATTTCTTAATACAACTTTGTCTTAATATTGATTGTCTTGATATTTCTTGCAGACGCAGGGCCTCCCCATCCCCAGAGAGGGACTCGAGGCCCGAATCAGTCCCACAGGATGAGGCCTGACAGAGCCAGGGGAAGGCAGCATTCCCCCTCTTTTTTACCCCTGATTATCTCTATACCGGTCCTCATGCCGAGAGGTTCGGCCGGTATATGGGGGATGAGAGTCGGCTCGTGAAGAACTATCCACTTTACGTTGAGTGGGGCGACCAGCACCGACGCTCATTCGCCCTCTTCTTTAACAGGCTCAGGTATTAATATTGTATTTTCAGTTGGATTACGATTTTCAGCCTGTACCCGACCCTAATCATCTGGGGAGGGTGCTCGACCTTCATGCTCTGTACAATGGCCTGATGAAGAACATGCAGACCAAGGTCCGATACAGCAGGAATGAGCTGAAGGCCGATTGCTACTCCCTGTGGATGGCGACCCCCCGAGACAGAGAGAGCGGCCCTCCTATCTACTCCGGCCTTTACGAGAGTCGACGTAGAGACATTGCCTCTATTGTGCGAATATTTCGACTCTCAACGCAAACAGATATGTATTTTAAATGTAATTCATTGTTTAGTATATAATTTATTTTTTTGTGTTCCTTAATTAGAAAACTAAATGTGAATGTGTTGTGCAGAAACAGGCCGCTCAAAATATAGAGAATAGGAAGTCGACGAAGAGGGGTCGCCCTACTTATACAGGTGGCTCGAGGAATATTACTCGAGCCATGGAGTTATCGGTAAATTACAATAGACCGGCCTTTATGATATAATGCAATATTAAGAGTTATTTTCTAATATATCTAATATTAAGAGTTATTTTCTAATATTGCAGAGAGCTCAGACCCTGGCGCAAGGTGGTACACCGAGCGTGCTGTCCGCATATCTTGCCGTCCACGGCACCACGGCAGATCCCGCCACGGGCGAGCTTCGATACCCGACGTCGCTACCCAGGAGTATTGCGTAAGTGTTAATATTTATTCAACCCCTATTTGAAATTTTAGTTTTGAAAGGTTCAAATTTAAATGATATACTTATAATTTACTGGTTAATGTGGGTGTAGGAGCGGGTGGTTGAGCAGGCCGAGGCATCGGGGATCGATTTTACCGGACAGAGCGATCCGATGCTGCTGACCCCAGTCCTGGACGCCGCACATGGAGGGCACCACGGAGGTTGGGAGAAAGGCCGGGGACTGGGCCCTAGCAGGGCCCATATGAGGTTGGACTCCACCCCGGTTACTTCCTCCGTCTCCAGTGAGCGACGTTTCCAGCAGGAACTGGAGAGCTTGAAGGCACCGTTCAGGAGTTGAAGGAGATGCTGGTATGTATACTACTTAATAGTAAAATACTATATCATATTATAGATAGCAACATATCCAATATTAGTACGTAGCCTGAGCTTATTTGGTTGTAGACTTAGCTTTGATTAATCATACATACATATCTAATTAAAATAAACTACGGTTTTACAAACTAAATATCCAAACGAGGCCTAAGTACCTAAGTATACATAGATTGGGGTTTCGAAATAACTTGATAATGATACGAATTCGAATAATACACAGTTCTTACTCGCTTATTACACACGTAGGTCCAGATGCGACATGGTACATCGGCCGAGCCTCCACATGCATCTCTTTCGGCTGCGGCTCCGCAAGCCACTACATCGGCTGCGGTTCCGCAGACAGCTCCTATAGCTCCACCGCCCGCTCAGACTCCCGCAGCCGCGGCTCCGCAAGACACTACCTCGACGGCGGCTGCGCAGACCACATCGCCAGCTCCACAGCCTGCTCAGACTCCCGCACGCTCCGCATTGCATGATTTATTGACCGAGGAGCAGGCGCGCCAGATTCTGGCGTTTATCAGAGGTGGAGCTGGACCGAGCTAGGATAGCTTTTTGATTCTTATATTTTAAACATATATTTATTTATATGATACATATTGTACAACATTTTGGACGATATTGATATTGGTGGTGTTTGCGTGTTTATATTGATATCATATTCTGCTTGTTGGTTTCTTTTGTATATTATGGGTGATGTGATTATGAATACTGCGATATATGTTCTGTGTGATGATTAATTTTATATATAATCGATGTATATATTATTGTGCACAGGACGAGAAAAAAATAGGCAGCCCTTTTTTTTAAAAAAACCTGATAATATGTACCTACGGATTTATCCGTAGGGCCCAACTATGTACCTACAGATTTATCCGTAGGGGCAAAATATCAGGATACCTGATATTTTTCCTCTATGATCTCAGTATTAGGGGTTAAGCTTGCCCCTCCGGATATATCCGTAAGGGCAAACAACTGCCCCTACACAGGTATCCGTAGGGGCAAAATATCAGGTATCCTGATATTTTGCCTCTACGGATATATACCACGCACTTATCCGTAGGGGCCACTACTTGGCCCTACGGATAAGTCTGTAGGTACACTTAATCTATTTTATAAAATTGTAAATAAAATAAATTTTTTGGCCCTACGGCTTAATCCATAGGGAAAACTGGACCTACACATAACTCTGTAAGGGCAATTTTTAGTCCGTAGGAGCAAGTTCAAGGCTTCGACTTGCACCTATGGCGTTTGTACCTACAGGGTATTTTCTTGTCCCTACGGCACCTATGGCGTTTGTACCTACAGGGTATTTTCTTGTCCCTACGGATATATCCGTAGGGGCAGTGGTTTGCTCCTACGGATAAATCCGTAGGGGCAACCCTTATTTGTAGTAGTGCATATAATTATCGAGAATATATATTGTGTACTAATACTGTCTATTGATAACACTGTAGTACATGTTCAAGATGGAGTCGGATGAGGATGAAGTTCTGGTGGCGATGGCATCGGTGGGATGTTATTGAGATATGTATATATATGTGTTAATTAGTGTAGCTAGCAGCTTTGTTTAATTTCGAAGATTTTGATTTCAGTTCATATGTATTTATTTATTTATTTGGATTTGCAGGGTTCATATGGTTGAGTGAGCTAGGATTGCGTCCGCGTGCGATTTAGAGGATTTTTCGTATTGTTGGACATATAGAGTACATAATGTATTATTTGTATTCAAATCAATATTGATTATGTGTGGATTTGGAGAGATTTTTGTATTGTTCGACATATTGTATTATTTATTAAGATTTTAGTTCTATATGTATTGTTTGAGTTGTTGAAATTGTTGGATATGTATTGGTTTGTGATCGAAATGCTATTGGTTTGTGATATATCGTATTTATATATTTGTTTGTGATCGAAACGATTTTTTGCATAATTTATTGTGATTAATTGTATTATTGTATAGGATTTTTGATTTTATGTAAAAAAAAATTTAAAATAAATGGGTATTAGCGACCGTTCAAGCTACATGAACGGTCGCTAATACCAACATTAGCGACCGTCGTTTGATATCAGAAAACAATTAAGATAGTTGGGTTGTCCACGTGGCAGCTTATTGGCGACCGTTAGTGACGATCGCTAATGTTACATTAGTGACCGTTTTCATTAGTGACCCTTCATAAACGGTCTCTAATACAATTATCAGCGACCAATTTTTTTGCGACCGTGTATTAGCGACCGTTTAAATTTTAAACGGTTGCTAATACTCTTTAGCGACCGGAAACTATGTATTAGAGACCGTATAGTACGGTCTCTAATATATACAGTGTATCCAGTAGTGATTACCATGCTAATCATATTTCTCACGAGCCAATATAATCCACTCAAATTATGCAAAACCGCTGTTTTTGTTAGTCGATGTCTACCCTTTTACCATTTCCGGTTCTCGTTCTCGTACCCGTTCCTATTCAATTGTAGGCTGAACTCACCATGTAGGATTATATGAAAACAAGCAAGCCGCCATATTTTCACCTTCCGAGCCCGCTATTGTGATCTATCTCATTTAGAACCTTTATGTATAAAAAAAATCATGAAGTTTTAAGACCTATAACACATCCATTAAGCAGACTAAAAATGAACAACTTTTTAGCTCATGAAAATGTGATTACATGATGGGCGGTTATAGGTATTCAAGTTTCATGAAAAATATAAATTAAGGTTCTAAAACACATAGATGACCATGACTTTTATAGATCGCCTAAACACACGACGGGTGGTGTTTGAGGTGGGGACCCTTTTTAAAAAGATTTAGTCTTCTCATAGGCCTTTTCCTCTATAGACACACACATACATATACGCCTCGCGTGTGCACCCATGCCCGCGCCCTGTGTGGAGTTACGCAGAAAATATCTACCGATCCTCTGAAGTTTTTGTTTTTGGTCATAAAATGATATTTCAAATCTCCCAGTGTCTATGAGATCATAAAACAGTGGCAACAACATTTTATGACTTGGATTTGCAGGTCCAAAGGAAAGCCGTGTTGATTTTGCTTCATGTTTACCGACGCCGCTGGACATATTCTCTCTTATTTGGATAAGGAATCTCTTGTCAGGTTAAAGCTCGTCTCTCAAGGATTGAACAAGTTGGTTACTGCTCAATCTCATTTGCCAATCAATGTTTCTTTCTCTGGTTTTGTTTTTCAAGATATTAGTAGAGATAAGCTTATCAATAACAGTTCGAGTTTTCTTCAACTTGACCGCGCTGGAGCTGCAACTCTGTGTACTCCCTTTGAAATTGGAGGTGATTGGATTCTCGTGGATTCATGTAATGGCCTCATTTTGTATGCGATGATAGATCTAGTTGCACTCTGTGTGTGTGATCCCATTAACGAGATCATTGTGATTCTTCCTGAAGAATTAACCAATAAAGGTGAAGAAGCATTGGGGGTACATTTCGGATTAGCATTTGATGGACAACAACGGTACCAAGTCGTATCGATTCGTTTGTTGAAAAAATCATTCACTTTTTCTTAAAGTCTTTGGCCCGGATGGGACATTGAAAACAATAGATGTAACGGTTCCTGCCGAAGCTGTTAGGTGCGATTTCCGACAAAATGTAATGCCCTTTTTCTTCAAAGGAAATATATGTTTCCTGTTGTGCAATTGGTTTTTGATATACGTAGTGGAGGATGGCCGTTACGAATTCGTCAAGCTGCCTCATCATTGCAACACATCCTGTTATTCAAGACTCATGTGGCAATCCAAGGGCCTTCTATATTATGGTTTTGGATACCATGGTGGATTTCAAATATGGATACTTGTTACCGAGGGTAATCGCTATCGGTTTAATACAAACAAAAAGAGAGAGTGGCAGATTAAAGAAACCTACTTGCTCGAGAAGTTGGCACTTCTATACCCCGAAATATTTGCGGCGCCCGATTCCGATTATAATACGTCCAACTATCCTCTCGGCCCTTGTGCTTTTAATGATGATTTTCAAATCCCATATCTTCATTTTCGCGGGAGAATTATTGCCTACCATCTCAACACGAAAACATTTACGAAGTCATTCGCCTTCTCAGATTGTAGAGAGTCTGTGGTTCTATACCATATAACGCCATATTGTTTTCGTCCCAGGCCTCGCAACTTTCCTACAGAATAGGCTTAGAAGAGAATGTAGATAGTTTCCTGTGAAGGGTGAGAATCTGTGTGCTTCCAGTTCATGAAATTACCTATTTCAGCATTGGATGATAATGACTCTTAAATTATTTTTGTACCTATGGTGTAAAGACTAGAGATAAGTTATTGTTTAGATTATGTTCGTAACTCGTAAACTATGTACTCGAACAACTAAAATGTCATGTATATCTGCAGGTTGATTTGTTGAATTTGGATGTGCTCGCTCGCTCGATTATTAGACTCTATTTGCACTTGAGTTGGTTAAACTGCTCTTGATAGAAACATTAAATCGACTGCACTAAAAAATCATGCTTTCTCTATATATTTTTTCAGTATTGCTGTAATGAAATGAAACTTTAATGTATTTTAGTGAAAATCAGCAACAGTTAAGGGTGTTTTAGTGTGATTTCCCCTTTCAGCTGTTTCAAGAAAAAAATTTATATAATTTATAATGTTTGGTGCAATAGATGATTGTTTATTGACTTCTACTTCTGAAAAAGATGAATAATTTAATGTTGTTTTTTTTATAAAAAAAACATATCACATGAAATTGTCTTGTGTCTAATTAGAAATGTTCCTCCCCAATGCAAGACTTGCTTTCTGAAAATCACCCATCAAAGTAATCAATATATCACATTATTCATTGATTTATACCATTTTATCATTTTTCATTCTGATATAAATGATTCATGGATTTGCAAAATACACATGCACATGGATCAATGAATAGTTTGATGTCATGTGTCCCACCAATATAAGAAATCCATGCCACTTTATACTCTGTTTTCTCTTAAGCAGAAATGCTTTACTTGGATAAAGTGTTGATATGTGCAAATGGGCTATAGATGCACAAAAGCATGGAGACGATTTTTATGCAAAACAGGAAGAGATCTGTATGTAACCTTTAATTTAAAAGACTGTTATATTACAATTTTTTTTAAAAAATCATTTAGCCACTCTCACTAAACTACCTTAAAGAAAGTTTAAGCGCTGCTATATTTAAGGGTATTTTAGTGGGGGGAAATCCGTTAAAACCAAAGTTGAAGGTTCACTGCAATTAAAAAAAAATTGCAAGGCAGTTTAATGAAAACAACAATAGTTAATGTTAGCGTTGAGGCATGCGGAAACGCCGGTTTTGGACGCTAAGAGAAGAAAACTGAGCAAGGAACTCGAGAAATCTCCGGCGAAAGAAAGAATTTCACCATAGAGAGAAAGCAATTACAAAAGAATTTGAGGATTACTAAATTTTACAAGAGCTCTCAATCTCTCACAAAAGCACACTATGGCTCACAAGCATTTGTGTTTGCTTGGTTTGCCCATCTTAAATGACCTCTAAGGTATTTATAGGGGTCCAGTGAATGGTTCTAAAAAGTTTCTAGAACTTCTAAACTATCTCTGGAAGAAATCTAGAGTTATTCCAAAACAATTCTAGAAAATATCTAGAACCATTCCAAATCAATTTCTAGAGTTTCTAAACTACTTCTAGAAGAGGTCTAGAAATTGGACTTGACTTCTAGAACTTGGATTTAGGCTTATGTGATTTTGCTTCACAAATCAAAATTCTCCTCCTTGATGCAAAATCGTCAAATCTCCAAAGTTTTCTCTTTCTTTTTATATCCATGACAATTTCCCTGCCAAGGATCTTTTTCGCAGCTCCCAGATCCTTCATCCCAAACTCCCGACTCAGCTGTTGCTTGAATTTGTCGACTTCTGATTTACTTTTGAAGACCCATTTGTGTCATATGGCGCGTTTGCCTTCTGCAACGGTACTAGATCCCATATATTGTTTTTTTGAAGAGATTCCATCTCCTCCTCCATAGCGAGTCTCCATTTTTCAAAGTCTCGTAACTAGATAGCCTTTTTGTAAGTAGGTGGTTCTTCATTTTCAATCGTCAAGACATATGTTGTAGTGTAAGTCGACCAATCTCTATACCGATTTGGTGGACGCTTGTAACATTTCAGAAAAAAATAAAATGTTATTTTTGGGAATCTTCACAATTTAATATTAATTTCTAATGAATATTTCATAGTCGGTATAATTAAATACCGATAAATAATGAAAATTCCGGAGAAAATTTTGGAAAATTCTAAAATAGGGTATTTTGTGGAAGTATGTCATTTTTAAGCTTTTATGGTTACGTATATGTTATTTTGGTGTTAATCACGATTAACAATCGCTGAGTGGATTTTTGGCTTTTTGTGCAAAAATGTTGCACATTATATTTTCTACACTTGCTACACTTGTTTCTTGTTTTGGTCATGGTGGCCTAGGATTGGACCATGCTTAGATGACCATGGTGGGTTGAACCATTTAATTAGGGTAATTGGGTTAATTAGTGTTTTGGTTAGGATAATGGGGTTTGATTAGAGTTGGGGTTATGCTGACTTGTGACTAGAGAGAGAGAGGTGGCTATAGTTGTGTCACAATCCCTTTTCATTTCAAATCTTTTCCTTATCTCTCTCACCTCTCTCCCCATAACACAACACCACCCCATGATACACCAGCTAAGGCAGTATCAGCAGCTGCTACACCACTCAATAAAACAGCCCAACACATAACTTCAGCCCCATTTGCGTCAGCAGCTACATCAGCCTATATCAACACACCAGCCACCCTACAAGCTGCAACATCAGCTACACCAGCCCCTAACCCCCCTTAGCCCAACACCTACATCATCACTTCAGCCTGATTTCAGCTGAAACAAATCTATCAGCCCCCTAGCTACTGCTACAAGCTGTAACATCAGCCACCACCCTAACACCATAGCCCCACACCTATACTCCCATCATCATCTTTTCAGCCCCAATAACTAACTTCAGCCCCTCCTGCATCTACACAGCTACATGCCTCATAGCCCCATACCTGCACCCTCACATCTACCCAATATCAGCCCCTTTATCACCATATCAGCCTCCATATCAGCTCATCCATATGCTGAAACCATACTTCAGCCCAAAACACTTCACCCTGCATCACCCAAAACCCTACATCAGCAGCAGCAACCTTATTCAAACCAACACCCCACAACACCATCATCAAACCACAACTACTACACTTCATTCACCACCAATAAACAACCTCAGCCCCTGCACAGCTGCTGCAACAGCAAAAAGGAAAACAAAGAAGATTGCATGTCCGAGGATGTTGAGCTCTTATACTGTACCCAAGATGTTGAGCTCTTGGGGGATTATGAGGTTTTGACGACTCGATCGGATGGCTCGATTTAATTCGGATACTAGATAGTAAGATACATTTCTTGGGAGACTCCATATACGAGGACCATTGGAGCTCAGTCCATGCAGCCACGACGAGGCGAGTCCGAAGCAGTCGACATTAGAGAAAAGAGGAGTAAGAGGTTCGTGCCAGATCTAGAGGAGATGACGTTCCACTCCGCCGACATCAGAGATGCGTGCGCATACCGAGGCATTGTAACTGGATATACCTTCTAGAAGGAGTCGCGATGAGTATGCAGCCATTCCGGAACAAGAAGCAGATATAGTAAAGGACGATGACTTCCGGACAGTTGGCACAGATGAGACTGGAAGAGACCTTGGGTAGGATTTCTTCCAGGACACTGCTGCAATGATACTTGCACCCAGGATCAGAGGTGTCATGCTCATTCAGAGAGCCGGAGGCCGACGCCAGTGACATGTTGCTTTACGAGTAGTCGTGATGATTGCCCGAGAGATGGCCATAGAAGTGCCAGAACGGAATCGACCCCGTTAGCACACCTGAAAGGGCCGATGAGCCGATCGATCGTGAGATTGGTAATCCACAGAGAAGACTCGGACCCAGGAGTGGTCATGCTATGCACACCAGCAGGCCAGAGTTCAGGATCGTCGACGAGTTATGCTACGAGTAACCACAACAGTTGGCCCGAAATTCTTGGAGGATACGCTTGGGCGGTACTATTCCGCCATATTTGATTTCGATGTTTTGGGGGATTTATTAGCCTGATTTGATTTTGATGATTGAGTATTTACGATTTTCGCACAGTCGTTGCACTTGATATCGTCTTCGTGCCTTGGGTTCACATGTTTGTGATTTTATGGGGCTTAGACATTTGAGTTGATTTTGTGCGTATGCACGCACACGATTTGGTTCTTGCACTCTGTATAGTTTACATATGCTTGCAGTGCAGTGATATATATTTTGTGCACTTGGATGCACTGGACTTCTATTTCGATGGTGATGCTCGATATTTGTTTCGTGCATGATGGATGCACCGGATTTGGATTTTTAGCGCATGTTGGGTGCATGTTATGAGATGCGATTTGGTGCACACCAGATGCACTAAACCGAGATTCTTCGTGCATGTCAGATGCACCTGTTTTGCTGTTAGGCACACCTGTTGCCTTGACAGATGTTTCGTGCACACCCGATGCACTTAGATATTGTTTTTGTGCGCATGTATGGCACATTCATGGATTTTGATTTCCGTGCGCACCAGACACACAGGGTTTTTATATGCACATTTATGGAATTGATTTCTTAGGGAGCAGTACATTTCTATGATATTGCGATTGATTTTCGTACTGAGCAGGACTGATCAGATGACAGTGCCTGGGTATATTTTGCATGCACTGATAGATTTCAAAGGGATTTCCAAAAGCGAGCTATAGTCTCATTATTTACATGCATAGTTCCGATTTTTTAGCATATCGGCTTTGCCTTGGATTCGGCATTCGTGTTTTCATCTTGACTCCGATGATTGCGAAACGCTTGACGGAGTTTTGATTTCGAGTTATCTGCTCGTTACTCATGCGTATGTATTGCGCTATGATGCCTTTCATGTATTGATGATTTCGGAGCCCCATTGGTTTGGACATTTTATTGGAATGTTTTAGAATTTGGGGGTTTAAATTTAAATTCGGGGACCGAATTTCTTTAAGGGGGGAAGACTGTAACATTTCAGAAAAAAATAAAATGTTATTTTTGGGAATCTTCACAATTTAATATTAATTTCTAATGAATATTTCATAGTCGGTATAATTAAATACCGATAAATAGTGAAAATTCCGGAGAAAATTTTGGAAAATTCTAAAATAGGGTATTTTGTGGAAGTATGTCATTTTTAAGCTTTTATGGTTACGTATATGTTATTTTGGTGTTAATCGCGATTAACAATCGCTAAGTGGATTTTTGGCTTTTTGTGCAAAAATGTTGCACATGATATTTTCTACACTTGCTACACTTGTTTCTTGTTTTGGTCATAGTGGCCTAGGATTGGACCATGCTTAGATGACCATGGTGGGTTGAACCATTTGATTAGGGTAATTGGGTTAATTAGTGTTTTGATTAGGATAATGGGGTTTGATTAGAGTTGGGGTTATGCTGACTTGTGACTAGAGAGAGAGAGGTGGCTATAGTTGTGTCACAATCCCTTTTCATTTCAAATCTTTTCCTTATCTCTCTCACCTCTCTCCCCATAACACAACACCACCCCATGATACACCAGCTAAGGCAGTATCAGCAGCTGCTACACCACTCAATAAAACAGCCCAACACATAACTTCAGTCCCATTTGCGTCAGCAGCTACATCAGCGTATATCAACACACCAGCCACCCTACAAGCTGCAACATCAGGTACACCAGCCCCTAACCCCCCTTAGCCCAACACCTACATCATCACTTCAGCCTGATTTCCGCTGAAACAAATATATCAGCCCCCTAGCTACTGCTACAAGCTGTAACATCAGCCACCACCCTAACACCATAGCCCCACACCTATACTCCCATCATCATCTTTTCAGCCCCAATAACTGACTTCAGCCCCTCCTGCATCTACACAGCTACATGCCTCATAGCCCCATACCTACACCCTCACATCTACCCAATATCAGCCCCTTTATCACCATATCAGCCTCCATATCAGCTCATCCATATGCTGAAACCATACTTCAGCCCAAAACACTTCACCCTGCATCACCCAAAACCCTGCATCAGCAGCAGCAACCTTATTCCAACCAACACCCCACAACACCATCATCAAACCACAACTACTACACTTCATTCACCACCAATAAACAACCTCAGCCCCTGCACAGCTGCTGCAACAGCAAAAAGGAAAACAAAGAAGATTGCAAGCAGCAGATGCAGCATCAGCAACAACAACTACACAGGAGATCAGCCTCAGGCAGGAACTTCAGCAACAACCACCCCTCCTCCTTCCATCATCTTCCCTTCGCCTTTGTTCTAGGATCTCTTGAGGTATAATCTCACAACCAAATTCCTATCTTGCAAGTTTTAGTGTTTAGCTAAAAAGTTACTGTTATATCCATAATCTTGTGCTAGTTTAGGCAAAATTGAGTGAGACTTGACCAAGTGTTGGTTTTGATGATTGGTATGACCTTATTAGGTGTTTTTGAGACCATTGTAACCAATATTACTCCAGATTCCTAGTATTTACCAGAGTTATACGACTTGGCGTATTTTAGCGTTTTTGTCGATTTTGAGACCTTTCTAAGATCTGCTTTCACCCGGGGCCTCCTAGAGAAAAATTGACTTGGCAGAGAGCTGTGCAGGCACCCTGGAACCCCTACCCAAAGCCCTAGCCACCCTCTCAAACCCCCGGCCGAAAATTTAATCCCCCTGGCCGCAATTTGCGGCCAGAGCAGTATAAAACTGCCTCGTTTTGCGTGCACAGCCCCTTTTTCATGTAAAATTGACCCCCGGTATGTCTAGTTTTGACTGTTTCCTGTTAGGGTAAAATCTGGGTTTATTTTCATGAGTTGGCGTATGATTTACGACTCGTTTTCGTATGGATTTTGATATTCGATGATTCGTTTCTGTCGGGTGGCGTTCGGACGTCGACGACAGTGGATATTAGCTGCGTTTGCACACAAGGTCGCAGGTTTTTACCTAGGGGCGTAGTGTGCACCATTTTGGTTTCATATGTGATTTTCATATGTTTTAGCATGTGATGTTCTTGTAGGTACTCACGTGACGTCGAGGCGTTGGAGATGCAAATGGCGACATCGGCACCGGCACACATATCTAGGTGAGTAGATTTATATCTACGGGGAGAAGTCGGGTGGATGGCGTATAGCACCCCCGAAGTCCGTGGTGATGTATACGGATGCGTATACACACCTATAAATATTATTGTTGTTGGGATTATTATTGATGTTTAAATGGATATTGGTATATTGGATTGGTGTAAGGTTGCGAAACCCTAGATAGTGGGTGCACTACACTTACATACTCACATATACATACTTGCATACATCCTCATTTCATATATGGTTATGGAATTCGTTATGGATATGTGTTCACATGGGTTTGGGTTTATGTGTTCATTACGGATTTGAGGATGATACATGGGATCGATGTGAGTCGATGGGTTGATATGAGATCATGATGTCGGTGATATGATAAAATTCATAATTAAGAGACACCTTGATACTTTAGAGGATTTTGGGAATGATGATGCCATAGTAATAGCGACATATATATTATGTGATCGACATGTGATTATGATATACGATGGGATATTATATGATATGATATGACAGGATACTTGTGATAGGCCACCTTAGGCGATGTATACTCTGGTGATGATATATGAGGATAATATCGATCTATACTAGACTGTCGATCAGTAGTTAGATCTTGATTATAGTGATGATGTTAGCATTGTACTAGACATAGGTCAGTACCCCGATGGTGATATTCGATAAAGAAAATACCAGATGAATGATATAATGATTATGATATTGACCCGTACCCAGATTTGGGGATGTCGTACGACGGATTTACGTACGAGCTATATGTTGATGTTTGATCCGCCTACTTGACTTGGGAATAACCAATTATAGAGATATGGTATCGGATGTGATATGATCGAGGCGGGATCACCGACTATATATGTAAATTTATATGTATCGACTCAGAGGTTAGGCGGTTTCCCTTACTTACTGTTAGCTTTAGCTCAGCCTTGTAGTGGTGTAGCTATGTGACTCTTATGACATTAGATGCAGTTTAGCGATCATGGTGTCTAGTATTTAAGCTCCCGCATATTATTATCGTTGCTCTGTATCGCATACTGTTGTGATTCATATTCTATTATTGATATCCTGCTGCTAGGACACCAGCACCATTACCGATGATGCGTATGTACCACGTATACTTATTTGCTGTCGCACACACATCTTCATCAGTAATTGACATGTCACGTACACTTAGAGAATATTATTGCCTGATTTAGCTTGTTAGCTAGTAGTGGCATGATATTAGTGCATTGCCTTATATGCCAGCTTGACATTGTAGCTATTGCTTGTCACATCATGCATACTGTTGTTCATTATATGCCGCATTCATGGATTCTCATGCTTATATGCATGGTTTACATACTATTGATGATTCGGATTTCCATGATGTTTTCTGGATTTGGAGGAAAACCGCAAAACATATATATACTGCTTTCTCTCTCTAAATAAATGCGGTTTTTCCATGATGTTTGAGTCGTCCACCATGAGTTTTGCTGATGGATTTCGAGACCGATTCGAGGAGGCGGATGAACCGTTTCGGGTACATGGTGGGCCCGGTGCGGTACCCCGGGTCAAGAAGATCGCAGGAGATGGCGTTGAGCCTGGCAGGGGAGCACGACCGACCGGTGATATTACCCGACACGTCGGATATCCGGAGGATACCGTCGTAGTCATGAGATGGATGGTAGGGGCCGATCTGGACTGACGGCGCCCTGGATATTATGATTGAGACATTGAGATTTGAGATATTGAGGTACAGAGATTGTGATACAGAGATATCGAGATATTGAGATTGTGATTTGTGCCGATGCTAGGCACTGTTTTATGCTGATTTCATCGTGATACCTCATTTTAAAAATACAGAAATCTCACAAAGTTATAAAAGCAGTTTTCTTCAGTACATGCATTCTGTTTTATGCATTCATACATCATTCATATGATATATTGCCACCTGATGCACTGGCACAGACACATGGGTTTACACTGGGGTTAGATATTTACCCTAGACTTGGTTAGAGATTGTTGGTTATATACTTGAGGATTATATATATTGATCGTATGATCTAGGATTGCGTCATACATGCGATTTTCTGTTCGTAGATCTTTTTCTACTCACGAGTTGGAAACTCACCCCCGTTGTGCCCCAGTTTCTTGCAGGTGTTGCCGTACAGATTCATTACGGCTTTGCGGGCACTGTACCTTTCGGGTGACTTGCTAGTAGGTGGGTTTATTGTATCACACCCATCATTATTCATTGTATATTATATTTCAGTTGTATCTAGAAGTTCCATCAACCAAACATGTACTTATTTGAGATAGAGACCAGAGATGTTTATTCTTTCGACCTTAGAGTCGCGTGTTATATTTCCATGGGCTCTTGCTGGTTGAGTTCTTTTCTGTTGTGATCCTCGCCTTTAGGCATTGTATATTATGTTGCACACAGGTTGATTTGGTATGGTTCTTCCTATTCTCTACTACTTCTCTTGGTTTGGATTTCTGGGTTTCGGCTTACTTAGCATACGTATGCCTTGAGACGTTTGTAGTCTAAGTGCCGGTCATGTTCCATACTTTCGGGTCGTGACAACGCTTCTCTCGCTATGGCCCTGGCTCCACCTGTTGAACTGGTGAATACCAATCCTGTTGTGGTCCTGGCTCCACCTGCTGAATCGGCTCCTCCTGAGTCTGAGTTCTCAGTACCTTATCTCTAACACCCTGGATCGGAACCTTCGTCACGACCTGATTAAATGATTTCGTTGTCCTCTCACCACCTTCACTTTGAAGCTGCTTGTTGAGCATCACAGATTCATTGAAGGTCACGTGTCTGCTGATTACAACTTTACTGGTTTCAGGACACCACAATCTGTAACCCTTTACTCCATCTCCCTAACCAAGGAAGATACACTTTCTTGCTCTCGGATCAATTTTATTGTTCTTCTCATTAACGTAAGCTGGGCACCCAAATACTAGTATCGATTAATCAGCAGCTTTTCCAATCCATACTTCATCCGGAGCCTTTGATCCTATCGCCGATGATGGTGACATGCTGATGAGGTAAATGGAGGTATTCAGAGCCTCCGCCCAAAACTCCTTCGGAAGTCCAACGGTAATCCTCAAGCATCGTGTCTTTTCCAGCAGCGTCTGATTCATACGTTCTACAACTCCATTTGACCGTGGATCTCCGGGCGTGGTGTAGTGGCGTATGATCACATCTTTGCAGAACTCCTTGAATACATTTTAAATGTATTCACCACCATTATCGGACCTCACGACTTTCACGGATTTTCCCGTCAGCTTTTCTACTATGGATTTCCAAGTCTTGAACTTCTCGAATACATAGAACTTGTGCTTCAAGAAATATACCCATAGCTTTCTTGAGAAGTCATTGATGAAGGATACAAAATACCTGGATCCTCCACGAGAAGGAATCGACGCCGGTCCCCACATGTCGGTGTGAATATAATCCAAGACACCTTTAGCATCATGCACACCTGTGCCGAACTTCACCCGATGTTGCTTTTCCAATACACACTCCGCACATAAGTCCAGCTTCTCAAAATTTACACCCACAATCAAACGTCCCTTGTGGAGCACCTCTAGATTTCGTTCACTCATGTAGCCAAACCGCAGATGCCACAATCGTGACAAATCTAGATCTGTATCGGAAGGGATAAATGCAGACTCATATATGATAATGTGCTCTTGAAGCAGATATAAGTTACCGGCCTTCCTTCCTTTCATAACGACCATAGATCCTCGAAGGATCTTCATAGTACCACCCTCGATCATGGTCTTACAACCAAGAGAATTCAGAGCACCCAAAGAAATAAGATTCTTCTTCAGATCCGGCACGTACCTGACGTCTGTTAATGTCCTTTTAATCTCACCATGCATCTTGATTCGGACCATCCCTATCCCAACAACTTTATATGCCGCACATTTCCCATGAGAATCGATCCACCATTAATGTCACGATATGTCGCAAAGTGACTCCGATTTGAGGTCATATGATAGGAATATCCTGAATTTAGGATCCACAAGCTTTGCACATCGGCAGATGTGCAAATCGCGAGTACCGAATCGTCACTGCCGTAATTTGAAGTTTCCTTTGCAACACTTATCGTGTCTGAAAGATTCTTCTTCTCCTTATCTTTCAATTGAGGACAGTCCTTCTTCCAGTGCCTCTTTTTCTTGCAATAGTGGCACTTGTCGTTTTTAGGGTTTCTCGATTTCGATCTTCCTCTAGATTTATCTCTGGAGCCTCTGTTGTCACGACTCAGTGAGTTTCCTCTAGCGGGCAATTCATTTTCCTAATTTTCTCCACGATCCGATAGCACCTTCTCTTTGAACTCTTCTGAGTGCAGCCCGGCTTTCACATCTTGCGGTGAAAGGGTGTCTTGCCCATAGACCATACTTTTGATGAACTGACTATATGATGGAATAAGCGAGCATAGGAGAATCTTGATCCTCGTCTTCAATTTTTACGTCGATATTTTTCAAATCCATCACGATCCTATTCAGCTCGTCTAAATGGTCTTTGATAGACGTACCTTCTTTCATACGAAAAGTATATAAGCACTGCTTCAAGTATAACCGATTTGTGGTTGATTTTTGCGAATAAAGCGACTCCAATTTCTTCCATAGCTTTGCTGTAATCTCTTCTTTTGCGACCTCATGAAGCACTTCGTCGGCGAAGGATAATTGGATCGCGCTATGAGCTTTCATCTCCATTTCTTCTTTCGCGTCCATCGACATATCCTTCGGAAGTTTTTCTGGCTCGAACACGATCTTGTACACACCTTGTTGTTTCAACAGAGCGATCATCTTGATCCTCCACAGGCTAAAACTGTTTCGCTCTTCGAATTTCTCCACCTTGAAGTTGGTTGAAGCCATAACTCGAAACCAAATCCAAAACCTGAACCTTCATTCTGATACCAGTTGTTAGCATTGGAGGCTTGAGGAAACGTTGGTTTTGGATACTAAGAGGAAAAAACTAAGGAACTTGAGAAATTTTCGGCAAAAAAAGAAGAAGAATTTCACTATAGAGAGAATGCAATTAAAAAAGAATTTGTGGACTACAAAATTTTACAAGAGCTCTCAAACTCACAATCCTTCACAAAATCTCACTATGACTCATAAGCATTTGTGTTTGCTTGGTTTGCTAATCTCAAATGACCCCTAAGGTATTTATAGGGGTCCAATGAATTGTTCTAGAAAGTTTCCATAACATCTCCAGAACTTTTAAACTATTTCGAGAAGAAATCTAGGGTTATTCCAAAACGATTCTAGAAAATATCTAGAACCATTCAAAATCAATTTCTAGAGCTTCTAGACTACTTCTAGAAGAGCTCTAGAAATTGGACCTGGCTTCTAAAACTTGGACTTAGGCTAATGTGATTTTGCATCACAAATCAACGAGTATTTTAATGTAACTTAGCCTTGAAAAACTGCAGTCTCAATACATTATAAAATGAAACTAGACTGCAGGAAAGTGTCAAAGTTCTGAAATTGATTTAGCTAGGATATATGAGGGCAGTGGCTGCACCTCTGCAGCAAAGAGCTCTTCTAAAAACATCATTTAATCCGCTGCAACCATTGCAGTAGCACCATAATGTGATAACGAGATAAACCAATAGTCTAAAAGGTAAATTTAGACTTGGCGGAGTTTTAAATAAGCACTGAGCTCGTTCATCTAGGCCCTGTTAGGGTATAAAATTTAGATAACTATGGTTTATTTTTAAGTGGATGTAGGAGGATGCAAACTGTGGTTTGCAAGCTTCAAACTTCAAAATGGAGTTTAGATAACTCTGACCGTGTCATGCCCCGCTTCCCGGTTTACGGCGAAGGGGACGCGACGAGGCCGCTACGTATTTACTCTGAAGTAAACACGCTAAGCGTAACTAAGCAATATAAAAGAAATGTACACAAGAGACAAATGTAATGAAACAACAACTTTATTTATTAACATTCTTTTGTACAATGTATGGAAAAGTAAATACATCTGAATAAAAGCAATGCCTAAACAGTGGCATAACAGAAAAGGAAAATGTAGAATGTAAAGGAAATGTACAAGCGTAACTGCAGCTCGGGATCTTCAATAAACTGGTCCAAGTCTTCAATACTAGGCTCGATCTCTGAAAGGTCCAAATCACCTGATGACATTCAAAGAAAAAAGAAAGAGAATATCGTCAGCGAACAAATCGCTCGGTAAGTCCCCAAGATAAGGGAGAAATAGAATAGACAGAAAGAGAAAGTAGCTTTTAAAGTTGTATTATATGGTTAACGCTGTTGTTTGTAGCTTAGTACAGAAAGATGTCAGTGTATACGAGAGGAGTCTCTATATGCTAGAGACTAGGACAAACGGAATATACAAGGCTCCGTTATACAACCCGGAATAACGGCAATTGGATTCAGATTAGGTGTCTTAATCTTGCAGTCTCGTGCCACTTTTAGCACCTTCCGTACCAATTTACCCCTTAAACCCCGCGATATATTGATTGTATTGTTTGTATTGTATTTCAACTTGTAATTGAATTGTAGTTTAGATTGTATATTTGGATGACTTGCCGAAACTGTGATATCAGTAAAATGGATGTACTGGAGAATCATGGATGTAACTGGAGAATCATATAAATGGAAGTATATCCATGGTTCGGTTCGGTCAATACAGATTGAATAGATTGAATATATGGATTCATGTTGAATTGTAGTTTTGTAATTTCATACTTGAATCATATTCAAATTAGATTATTATAATGAGACTCAGTCTAAATCAGAACAATTAGAAAAGAAATTGAACTCCTGAATTAGGTTTTGATGTTATCTGTAACCGCTGCACATGGGCGACAGGATTTGTGTCTTTTTCAAAAACGATTACTGTGTTGATAACACCGTTGTTAAGTTGTCTACCTTAAATAGGCAAGCACCCACTTCTCCAGCTCCGTGAGGCTCAAGAGATTGGTCCCGCTTAAACTTATATTTACTGGGGTCCTTAGGGTTATTTATAGAACTTGAGGGGGTTTTATGTAAAAATAATTTTGTACAGTTTTCAAAATATAACTCAAGTATTTAATTATCGTCTTTATGTACATACAATAATTTAATGATCAAGATAAATATGTATACATGTTCGAATAGCACGAAATGAGTCAAGTATATTATTCAAGTAACTACCATAAACAATGCTGTAAAGAAATATTATGTACGACTAATCAATCAAGTCAATCAATTTCTGAATATAAACAAAAATATAGATCTAAGTGTTGTGCAGGTGGTAGCTCCAGTCGCGCCTAAATACGACTACCGGTTTGGGAGATATACTCATTTTCGTTTTGTCGTGCAGAACAGATCAGAATCTGTCCGGCACCATCGCATATTTTTAAAACATAGTTTGAGTTAATTTCCATCAGGTTTCAGGTTACGATTAGAAAATTGTAGGTCTTTCGATATACTTATCCAAAACACCAAGATTCGCATGATTTGGATTTCTTAAACTCTAGTTATGATCATTTTAACATCAGCGTTTAAAACAGAAATTCAGATTTCTGGACAGCAATTATATGTTATATTGCAAAGCCTATATCGGGTTATTTCATGCATTTCTAAGTAATCTAATATATATAAAATTATAGTTTTATCATTTATGCATCTACACATCTAAATTTTGTCACGAACGGATATCGGGATTTCGAGTTATGTGCCATTTAAAAACAGTGTGCGAATCAGGACATATTCTGTCCAGATCTGTCGCTTAATATTGTAACGCGGTTTTCTTTATATTACGTTGGTTTTCAGTAAAATATTAAAACTAATAAAATATAGACTATTCGATGTAGATATCTAAAACACCTGAGTTTGATCAATTTGGATACCGGTATACCAAGTTATGTGTTCTAGAAGTTGACCGATAACTGCAGTTTTATGTTTTTACGAACAGTGAAAAAAATGATGTAATTCCTAAACCGTTATGCGGATCGATCTAAAATTTTTAAAGCGTGTACAAAATAATATATTCTATCATATTTAAATTTCATGAAATTTCCAGAAGTAAAAATTAATTTCTAAAAATTATTTTAGAGCTAAAGGTATTTATGTGTATAATAAAATCGGCAAAAATATTAACTAGTATTTTATGCATACTTCTATTTTTCTTTTAATAAACAAACCGATTTCATGAGACATTATAGATATATTGTGGCATGAAATTTGTGTTCTCACAACTTGTAATAAACATTCATAGTCATGAACAAAGAATTAAAAACACTTTAATTTGAACAAGATGCAATAAGGTATTATTAAACCATATAAAACAATATATATCTAGACTTATATATATGTGTATGTTTATATTTATCTTCTCTTACGGATTACGATATGAAAA
Source organism: Agapanthus africanus (assembly GCA_030015575.1). Taxonomy (NCBI): domain Eukaryota; kingdom Viridiplantae; phylum Streptophyta; class Magnoliopsida; order Asparagales; family Amaryllidaceae; genus Agapanthus; species Agapanthus africanus. The sequence goes on along the minus strand of CM057344.1, from coordinate 648,121,048 downwards.
AAATATGGGGCTCACGAGGTATGACAAGAGGAAAATAAGAGATGGAGGGGGAGGAGAGAGAAGGGACTTACATACACAAGCCGGTATTGTCACCGGGCTTGTCTATCCGTCGATAGCCTCGCGTTACTAGCAAAACCTTCTTGAAGACTTCTTTATATTCTTCTTCTTGGACTCTAGGTGAAGAGGGAGAAGTGAAAGATAGAAAAATGTGAGGAGAGAGAAGGGACTTACATACACAAGCCGGTATTGTCACCGGGCTTGTCTATCCGTCGATAGCCTCGCGTTACTAGCGAAACCTTCTTGAAGACTTCTTCATATTCTTCTTCTTGGACTCTAGGTGAAGAGGGAGAAGTGAAAGATAGAAAAATGTGAGGAAGGAAAAGATAGAGGATGACAAATAAAGATAGTGTAATGGTGAATTATGTATAATAATATATGCATTCAATGTGATAATTAAAAGAGAAATTAAAGGTCTCATTTGTAGGTTATGAGAAGAATAAAAAAATGATAAAAAATAATTGTAAGAATGGAGATTTGAACATGTGACTTATGGAATAACAATGCAAGGACTTAACCAATGAGCTGCAAGGTTGTTTATGTATATATTTAATTCTAATTAAATATATGTTGTTGCTTAAAAAGAAAGTGGGCTTTTGGGCTCAAAGTTTTATAAAAGAAAATGAAAATGGTATTGGATTTGGGTTATGGGCTGGGTCAGATCTTATGTTTAATTTGAAAAAAGCTTAAAATTTAGTTTTAAAGAAATGTGTTTGGGAAAAATAGATAGAAGAATAAAATAATATATTTATAAAAAAACAAAATATACAGAAAATACTAAGAATAAATAAATACAATATTTTACTAAAGAAAGAAAACACGAAGGTACAGTAATACTAGGGTCGTTACAGACCGGATTAGAGTTTAGTTAACTACAGTTTTCTCACTTTTAAAGATGATATAACCGTAGTTATCTCAACTCCATAATGATCGCCAAACAAGACCAAGTTGGCATTTTGGAGTTAAGTCGTGGTAACTTTATGAAACTACAATTTATAACTTAACTCCATTCCCAAACACAGCCATAGCAATATCAACAATATTTGCCACTGCTCAATTTGTTGAAAATTATATTTAACATCACTTTATGATTTTTTTGCAGTCTATAAAATATATATCATGAGAATATTCTCTCATCTAGCTTGAACTTTAGAGGAAAAATTATTTTCTAGCCCCTATTTATTCTCTTTATTGCGTTTGGATTATGGAAATTTTTTATTTGACACCCTACTCAATATTTATCATCCTTTTATCCCATATAACCAGGGTACTTGATGGAAAAATTCCGATCAGCATCTTCTTTAAAATATATTTCTAATTTTTCCTCACTCGGGTTTTATGGACAAACTATTTTTACGAATCTTGTGTGTTATAGCATGCAAAATATTGAAAAACCGAAAAGAAACTTTTTTATAGTTAATAATTTTATGATTTTTGTTTGGTCTATATATAAATATATAGAAAAACTAAAGACGGCAGAAGATTTTGACATTTCTGAAAAATGGCTATTTTCTGTGTTATATAATGTAAAATATTAAAATTGTGAAGGAAACAGAAAATTTGAGATTTTTGAAAATTTCACGATTTTCATATAATAAATAACATACATAAAATTAAAGAAAGAAAGAAACATAAAATTTTATGATTTTTTATTTTTTTTGCTATTTTCTTGTGTTATAGAATATAAAATATTTAAAAATGGAAGAAAACGAAAAATATCTATATTTTCGAAATTTTCGCGTGCGATAGCAAACAAAGATATTGAAAAAGCAAAGAAAACAGAAAATTCTCGAGATTTTTAAAGATTTTGCGATTTTTGTATGATATAACAATCAAAATATTGAAAAAACAAAGAAAACAAAAATTGAGATTTTTGAAATTTAATGATTTTCGTCTTCTACGTGCAAAATAATGGGAATTTGAAGAAAACTATTTTTTGGGGATTTTTAAAAATTTCATATTTTTCGTATGTTTCCGGTGATTCCCATCACCAAGAGTCTCAATCACTCAAAACAGATTTGTTTGTTTTGTTAAGTTCTTAGCAATACTTGGCAACCTTTTCTTCTTTTTTTCACATATCTTTGTGCCTTCTTGATATTGGTTCTCGATTCCTAAGTCTTGGTAGGACAATTGTCCTAATAGAACTTTTACTTAGATTTGAACTTTTCCTTGGACTTTTTCTTGGACTTTGATTTATTCTTGGACTTGAACGTGGACAGTATTGTAGGACTTTTGTATAACATATCGTTATTCTTCTATTTTAATTTTATTACATGTCGTTATTCTTACAATAAAAAATTGAGTAAGTTACCAATATTAAATAATTTTTTTATTTAAATAATATTATTTATGATATATTATTATTTAATGTATATTAATAAATGAAGAAATAACACAAAAAACAAATAGCATCATCACCAATGTTAAATTACAAACTACTAACATTCAATAAATTAACAAATAAAATCATAAGGTTTAATACAAAATCAGATCCCTTAAAAAAATGTGTCCGATCATTCTATATATTTTCTGCCATGGAATCTCGCCTAGCTCCGTTTGCTACCCGTTGTGTTTGCTAAGTATGTAGATCATTCTCTTCATCGGAGTCGACATTCATATGAGCGGTATTGCGTGGTGGCTCGAGAGGAAGGTCCAAGATTTCAAAATCATCATTTGAACCCTTTTGTCTCAAGAAGTTGTGCAAGCAACATGCGAAAACCATTTTTTTCTGCGTTTCATATGAAACATACCAATAAAAATATTCATAATAGATCAAAACAATCACCAAAATTATAATGCAAAGTTTATACAGGGTTCATCTGAATTTGATGATAGCATCAATTGTGGTGGTGTTTAAACTTGCTCCAGTCAAATGATTGTAGCTTGTAGAGTGTACTGCTTGAATTTTATTGTTGTGTTGAACCAATAGTGCAGATATGTTAAATATATGATTAAGATAAGCAAGGTTTTTTTTTTTTGAATGCAACGAAGCCGGATGCCTCTCTCGAAGAACAAATTGAGAGATCCCGGGTCCACCTCACAAACTCCTCTTTCTCACCACGGTTATCAAAAGTTTGAAATTTAGTTAACACTAGTTTTCAGAACTCTGAGATATAAGCTAAACATGATATAGCTACAATTAAGGAGTGAGGTTTGGATGATTTTTATTTTTATTTTTTTGACCGAAGAACAAGCCATAAAAGCACGTCTTATAAACATTAAAATTAGAAGCAAAAGGGAAATATATTAGTGATTTATAGATTTATGATATGCGTTCTACTTGTTCTACTTACCACAATCAAGATGGTTTCGCATGTAGCTAGCTGATTGAGTACAAGTCGTCCACTGGAAGATAGTTAGTGCTTCGTTCTTATTTTAGACGAGTCAAGTAAAACTGTATAAGTTTGTTCAATTCTATTTTAAATGTTTATGTTCAAGAGAACTTATTAGGGTTATACTTGGTTAGTAGAGTTAGGAATTAATCTTGTGCTTGTCTTGTACCATCATTGAAATGATGTTGGAATAATCGGAAGTAACGGGGATTAGGAGGACATAGGAATGGTATTTGTGAGTTTAAGCAAGCTTTCCTATGTTAAATCCATTCCTAATGCCCATTGTCCGTCCATTCCATACTCTTATTTCCAATCCTAGGCCAAACGCACACAACAGTCTCCAATTAGGTCACAACTACATGTCACGTTGTAGTGCGCCTAAAGGAATTCTCGACTTAGGTCGCGGCTGTATGTCACTTATAGCACGCTTAAAGGAGAAAGTTGTGTTTGTTTGGTCTAGCTTCGATCTCAAGTTGTTTGGCGAAGAGAAGCACAAGGGATTTTTCCATCCCTCATATCACCCTTCCTTAACCCTAACAAGTCTACTCACACATACAAAGAAAATAAATAAAAAGAAGAGAAGAAAGGATGGAAGAATACAAATGAGAACAAATAATAACAAGCTAACTACTTGGGCTCTCAGCTAAGTAAAGGACTCCATTGAGTATCATGGCTTAAAAATAGAGATTAAAAAAGAAGAAAATACGAACAATAAAACCAACTACTTTAGCAAATAAGTAATAAAAGTTAAGCTAAAAATTAAAAGACAATGCAAGAAAGTAAAGATACAAGCTAAAAAAAAACTGACATTTTCATTATTCCTCCATTCAAAAGCTCTCACTACATTTTAATGGAGAAGAGATGAAGAAGAAGAAGAAGAAAACTATACTAAACTAAACTAATTTTAGGGGAAAATATACATCCTTGGTTTGGCTCAAATTTGGAGTATATATAGGCAGAGAAGTGAAACCCTAGGGCAATATTCTGAGCCCATACACACTTACAAAAACACCTCTGAAAATTCGTCGCTAGACACTATGATAGGGCCGCGGATCCGTCGCTGATATGCTCAAAATTTCGCCCTTCCGTGGTCGTTTTGAGGAATTGGCGTGTCGTTTTTCATATGGGTTCTCGTGTTGCTTTCTTCTTCTATTTGACAGGTCCAAATTTGCAAAATAGTTCCAAAATATTCTCGGATTTACAACGGTCCAAAATGGCAACTCTTTTTGTCTTTTGGCCTTGATCTCCCTCGAGCTCTGCATTGCCTGATCTTTGTGCTGCCACCCTCATGCTCTGTGCTTGTCCTAGACACGAATGACCATTCCTTGATCTTGTCCCTTGTACTGGTAAGCGGCATCTGACGGGTGTGGATGACCGGAACCCGGATTTTATCTGTTTTTTGCAGTTGTTCTGAATTTTGTCTTAATTGTAGAGATTGTGCGTGATTTGCGTTGTTCTGGACTGAGAACATGTAATCTATAATCATATAGCAAATACGGATTAAAAGCACCTGCCTATATACAAATGTGCATAAGAATGAGCGGTATTAAATGCAATATTCTGATGTGAACAAATACCCCTAACCATATCATTTGCTCGTCCCGAGCAAAACCATTTTATTTTCAAACAAAATTCCTAAGCTCACTTTCGTAGGTATCACGGTTGCACTTAGCGTGTGCAACAAACCGTTAAACCTCTAGGTGTCTTTAGTAAGAGGAGTGTTGTCTCCTAAGGGTTTTCATCGGATACTACCCACAAAATCACGTCAAACTAGTTGCTGTTTCCCCCAATCAGAGCAAGGCTGTGTTTGAATTTCAAAAATTCAAATTTTGAAGCAACGCTTCAAATCCCGTGCGCTGCACGCAATGCGCCAAGTGTCAGAAGTTGATGCGTCAGCACAGCGCCCGAGGCAGCGCGTCCAATCAGAGCAAGGCTCTTTTAAAACAAAAAAGTAAAGGAAGCAACGCTTCAGATTGCGCAAGAACTACACTGCGCGACACGTGTCTGCGCTGCGCGACATGTGTCTGCGCAGCTGCGCAAGCGCTGCGTTGCGCGACACGTGTCTGCGCAGTTGCGCATGCACAGCTGCGCAAGCGCTGCGCTGCACGACGCGTGTCTGCACAGCCGCGCAAGCATTGCGCTGCGCGACATGTGTCTGCGCAGTTGCGGAAGCACAGCTGCGCAAGCGCTGCGCTGCGCGACACATGTCACACGCTGGGGCGTTTGCGCAAAACAGAATTGAGATTTTAAAGAAATCTTTTCTGTTCTTGTTAAAACAAGAATATTTTCTTCTGTAAAACAGAGGCCTTTGGATCAAAGATCCAACGGTAGGGAAAATCCCCCAAATCACTCAGAGAAAGATCTCTTTAACAAATTTAACCAATTTATGGGCACTATAAAAAGGACCCCAGACCTCAATTCAAAGAGAGGAACATTTTTTGTGAAAAATTAAACAGAGAAGACTCTGAAGAATTGGAGAGAAATCCTCAAGAACAAAGAAAAAGGTAAAAACCTTTAGAAAAAGAGAAAATTCTCTTATGAATAGATCATTGATCTGAGAACAAGATCAAGGATCTCTAATGAAAAGAAAAAAATAATAATAATAAACGGTGCCTTGCACTTCTTTTTATGAACCATTGGTTCTGAATCTAAAAGATTCTCAAGAAAACAGTGCCTTGCACTTCTTTTTATGAACCATTGGTTCTGAATCTAAAAGATTCTCAAGAGAACAGTGCCCAGCACTTGCCAAAACTGCACTATTGCGCAGGCCGCCAGGAAGCGCCACGTGTCAGCAGTGCAACAGCGCAGCGCACTGACACAGCGCACTGCGCTGTTGCGCTTGCGCTCACCAGAACGTGACACGTGTCACCTCCACGAGCGCTTGCGCTCATTAATTGCGCAAAGCGCCTGACAAGCCACCGTCAAGTAATTAATGCACTGCATTATTTACAGAAGGGCCAAGCCCAATTAAAGAAGGCCTAACAGGCCTAATAAAATACAATGCATTATTTTAAAAAGGACAGAGCCCAAACCAAAACAGATGCTCTGCATCATTTACAAAGGGACAGAGCCCAAATAAAAAAGGCCTAACAGGGGCAAAGCCCTAGCACAGGCCTAATAGGCCAAAGATAAATAAAAACGTTGAACATTTTCAATTGGACTTAGCCCAATTTTGGTCGTAAGTCCTCAAATTAAATTGACTGAGCAAGATTGCTCCCTTAAATCAATTTATATCCGGTTCGAGGGTACATCTCCGAGCTCCTCTGACCCCTATCGTTGTAATCCTTCAACGACGCCAGGGAGGTGACGGGTCCCGACGACCACACACATCAATATGGACTGCGGGGTCCTTAAACTCGTGGACCGAAACGTCCTTAAACTAATAGTGGACTGAAACGTCCTTAAACTAATAGTGGACCGAAACGTCCTTAAACTAATATCGGACCGAAACGTCCTTAAACTAATATTAGACCACCACGTCCCTAAACTGGAACATAGACCACCACGTCCCTAAACTGAAACATGGACCACCACGTCCGTAAACTGGAACATAGACCACCACGTCCCTAAACTGGCGATGGACCGAAACGTCCTTAAACTAATGATGGACCACCACGTCCCTAAACTGGAACATAGACCACCACGTCCCTAAACTGGAATACGGACCACTACATCCCTAAACTAGAACAATAGAGCCTCCAAATGCTCTCTTGCCGAATCTAAACGATCCCGTTTAAGTTGATCTTAGCCCCAAGCACGGCTAACGTATCCTTAGACATTTAAATAGACTATAAAACTCCAAATCGACTTTGGTTCAAGGGTACATCTCTGAACTCCTCTGACACCTATCGTTGTAATCCTTCAACGACGTCAGAGAGGTGATGAGTCCTGACGGCCATATATTAAATGGATCACCACGTTAAGATGATATTAGTCTCAAACGAGACTAACGTATCCTTAACGAACGTTTAAGTTGATCTTAGCCCCAAGCACGGCTAACGTATCCTTAAACTAAAAACACCAAACCCAAATCTAAGTAAATACGGATTTAGACTAATCCACGTCCTACGGGCGACGGCATTACTCAGTCTTCGTATACAATCCACGGGCAACCACAAACAAAACAAACACACACGACACGAAGTGAAACTCTGGAGCAGGAGAAAATTGTTACCGCGATGCGGTAGCGTAATTAACTGCAGGGGCTTGCGCCTGCAGGGAAGAGCGTCCCCACAATCAAAAACCCCTCAAGCGAGGGGGAATCTGACGAAGTCTGCTACATCGGCCGTATCCGTCTAAACCTCCGATACACGGTGCCATAAATCAACTTGGCATCTCCGGAGAGGTGGACGGATAAAACCAAATAGCATCTGCCCCGAATCTCAGGCTTAGACGTCCTACCGCGTCTCCGCCGTGTCTTTCGGAGGGGAACAGATTCTGGCACGCCCGGTGGGACCTTTTCCTCTTTCCACTCCACACTTCGTGTGTCGTCTTCGCGAACCAATCGCGGTTTGGTAAATGGTTTCCTTTGGATTTTAAGTTACTAAGATTTGGTCTCTTGCTTGGCGCAGAAAAAGAACTCAAGCATCAATGGCCTCTAGCTGCACCAACTGCTCGAAGTGCCACTGCAACGGACTCTCCACCTCCCCCGGAGGTGTAGCATATGGGCCCCAAGCGGCTTCCTTCCTCACTCTGCCAGTAGACCAGGTGACCCAGGCCACCACCGGCCTGTTTTTCGGGACCATGATCCCGCCTACAAGCTTCTCTATGCCAATACCTGCACCGGAAGTGAACAAGAAGTCGGTCTTCGACCGGCTCACTGCCACAACGGCCCCTATCAACGGGTCGCCCACTACCAAACCAACAGCCTCTGTTTTCGCCAGGCTGGATCAGAACTCTAAATTGGCTGTCCCAAGGAAGGCAATAACTGCTGCTCCAGAAGTTGTCAAGGCGGCTTCCCCTGTCAAAGAATCAGTCTTTTCAAGACTGACGATTCCTGCTCCTGCCCTCGCTCGAAGATCCGTCTTCGACAGGTTGAATATCACTCCTCAAAAGACAACCTCAGTCTTTAAGAGGTTAACACCAGCGGCGCCTCATTCAGACAGGGGGCAAAAAGAAGCTGTCTCAATCTCCGAGCCAGTCCCAACGGCTCGTCGTGCTCGACGTCGCCATTGGCGACGAGTAAGGAAGGCAGGGGGCAACTCCCCCTCAGGGCTAACTCCACCGGCTCCAGTGGTGGAAGTCAACGCCGCTGTTCCAACTGGGAACAGCTTTGAACTGCTGAGGAGGGTATGTAAGAATTCTCCAACCGCTACACTGAAAAGATCTCCTCCGCCAGCGGAGAGAATTCCGGAAACAAAGCAAGAACAGCCCCCTCAGCGGCTGTCCTCAAAAATATACAAGGCTTGGCGAAGGGTTCGAGACTCCGTGATCGACCCAGATCACTCTCGTCAACAAAAGAAGACGAAGGTGCAAAAGGAAAAAGACCGTCCTATTAAACAGCAGGGGACAACGATCGCTAGGGTGCCCACTGCAATCGCCCCTTCAACTTCAACGGCCCACAAAAGAAGGAGACCGGAGAAAACCCCCGCGCCAGCGACAAATATCAGAGGTGGTGAACCCAAATGCCCTAAGCCAGGGGGCATTGTAGTTCATACCGTCTATATGGCGTCTGGTAAAGAGGACAGTCGCACATCTACGGGTCATCGACCGCTTACGCGATCAGTGACCAAAGCGCAGGAGCGGCAGCAGAAGCTCCAAGAGATGATGAACGCTATGGCCGCACTTACAGGGCCAAAAGAAAACCCTGAAACGTCTTCGGATGAACGCCAGGAGGAAGAAACCGACGCCGAATTCCTTCGTCGAATATTGGAGAAGAAGGATAAAGAGGCTGCTGAACAAGCAGCCAACATACAGCGTATGGGCCTCCTCTTCCAAGACATGATAGGGATGATGATACAACAAGATCCTCCGGCTGAAGATCCCCCGATCGTCCTTGGTGACGATAGGGGAGAGACATCAAATCCTCCGCCAGCCCTGTCAACGGCTAAAGAGGATACAATCTCTAAAGCTGATTTGGACGAGTACATAGCCCAGCAAATACGGGTTCATCATGGGACTGAAGCAGCCGGCCAGGTCGTAAAAACGGGGCGGCCGTATCCAAGTTGGTAAGACCAAATCAAGTACCCGCCGGGTTACACAATTCCCAAGTTCTATGTCTACAAGGGGACGGGCAATCCTCACCAGCATGTTGCCCATTTCAGGGCACTCTGCAGCAACACCGGCGGTGATGACAAGCTTTTGCTTCGCCAGTTTGTTGGAAGTTTATCAGATACGGCGTTCGAATGGTACTCTGAGCTCCCGAATGACTCTATCAAGACCTTCGCGGAGATGGAGCTGCTGTTTACTCAGCGTTTTGCAAGCGCCAGTGAACGCACCCCGATGACGGCACTGATTAACGCCAGGGTAAAGCCAGGCGAGACATGGGTTCAATATGCTATACAGTGGCGGAACTTATGGTCGAAGTGTGAGCAGCGCATTGAAGAAGCTCCCGCGGTGGGTATGTTTGTGGGAACCCTTGATCCGCAAGCAACCATCTCACAATTTATGATATTTTTCAAGCCAACTACCTTCCAGGCCTTGATTGACAAGCTAGCACAAATGGATCAGATGGGCCATAAACCCCCTCTCCCAAAGCTGGACTCCCAAAATGAAAAAGGGAAGGGAAAAGCGATCGTTGTCGCTAATGCTCAACAACAACCGATCGACTCGAAGCCGATTGTTCGTCAAAATAATATGCGTCCGTACGTAGCCCTTGAGGAGAGGCTAGGACGTTCTTACTCTTTTCCCCGCGATAAAACGAGAAGGTTATTCGAGCTGGCGTTGCGCAACCGACTCATAAATATGCCGGATCCAAAACGTCCGTTGCAACCAAGTGATGTCAATGAGCCCAACTACTGTCCTTATCATCGAGTACTGGGCCATCCGATCGAAGATTGCTACGTTTTCAAAAATTGGCTTAAAAACCAGTACCGACAGGGCAAATTCGCGTTATCTGACAAATGGAAGGTGAATCCCCCGCAGCCCCACACCTCTAAGGGGACGAATACGCCGGGGGCAACATGCTCCGTCGTTGAAGAAGCTCCTTGGGAGGTTGTATTAACAGCCAAGACAAAGAGGATGCTAAACGATCTTCAGACATGTCCAGCGATTAGGTGGAAGAACCCGTTGGAACCGCAGGTCATTGGAGGGATGTTGAAGCCACATCCAACTCCAAAAACCGATGGTGGTGGCTCAAGCACTCGCAACCAGCAGTCAAAATTTTCGAAAAAGAAGAAGAAGAAATCTAAGAAGCCCGTGAAGCCTGGCGACAAGCGCTCGGACTTGCAAAAACAAATTGACGCGCTGGAGGATTACAACCAAAAGGCACGGACTCCCATTACATTCCAAGAGTTTCTCAATCACGTCTTTCAAGAGGAAGATGAGGGAGAAAGTTCATCTAATGAATCTGAAGAATATGTAGCGAGCTGTCATGTGATTTCCCATTCGTTCATGGACGATGAGGAAACTCCTTGTACTGAAACACTGGGGGCAGATCCTGAATCAAAAATTCTGGGGCCATCAGATGGAGTAATTGACGCATTCCTTAATGAAGCTCGGTTGAAAAGTAAAGCTGATCGAGAACGCGAGACGGCCATATTTGAAAGGGCCAAGCGCCAGCGACTTGATGAAAGAGCTGAGATGATCCCGCTGGAGCAAAGTACACCCACTGCGGATAAAAGCCAATTCAAGATGAGGAAAAGGTTTGCTAAGGCCATATCAATGGGCATGAAGTTACCATCCTCCGAAGGAAAAATTACTGGTGAAATAGAAATGCACCCGTCCTATTGCTTATATCATCAGAAGGTTTCGCACCCCACTCAAGAGTGCAAAGCTTTCGATAGATGGTGGCAAGGATACGTTGCTCATCGACAATACTTTAAACGGGAGAAGCGCAAAACTCGTCAGGAGCGGAAAAATACGACCGAAGAGCTTAAAAGAACTACCGGCGATTGTCGCATGGTTAACACCGGCGGGTCACAAGTGCCTACATTCGGGAGCGATTCTAATGAGAAGCTAGAACTTGCCCCTCTCTTTAAAGAGTCCACTTCGGGAAAAGAAGAAGAGCCGAAGGTCTGCGAAAATATCCGGCTACGTAATCGCACGCTGCCCGAAAAGAACCCCGGACCCTCAAACAGAAAAGATAAAGGGAAAGAAAAGGTCTCTGAAGATATCGTCTTAGATGACCAAGTCATGGAGGAGCTAACTACCAAGGACCCGCCGAAAAAGAATAAGGTGGATTACAACGTCTTAGCACATCTAAGGAAGCTGCCCTCACAGCTCAGCATTCTTGACGCCCTTTTGTTATCAAAGGAGGCGAGAGATTCGTTGATCAAGGCACTACAAGATCCGGAACAATTCCAAGCGTTCCTGGCTGAGGAAAAGATGAAGGATGAATTGGAGGAAGTGCACACGGCCGATGTCGCTTTTGGTGATGAAGACCTTCTCCTTGGGACATGCGAATACAATCGCCCCCTCTATGTCTCAGGATACTGCCACGATATAAAGATAGGCAAAATCCTGATCGACAATGGATCCTCAGTTAACCTCCTCAATGTTCGGGTGTTAAAAAAAATCTGCATGAGCGTCCAGCACCTTGCTCAGGACAAGATCACCATCTCCGGGTTTGACTCCCAGTCATCAAGAACTCTTGGGTCTGTGATACTGACGCTACGCTTTGGGCTACTCGTCACGGACATTAAGTTCCACGTCATAGACGCCGAGACATGCTACAACGCTCTGCTCGGCCGACCGTGGTTACACGAGTACAACATCATCCCTTCTACACAACATCAGTGTATGAAGTATTCTAAGGATGGTCTCGAGTATACCGTGGCGGGAGAACTGAATCCGTTTTCCGTGAACGAAGTCCGCAAATATGAAGATGCTAAATACTTCTTACCGGATTTCGAAGACACGGAAAGGTTTCACAAGCCGGAGAACAAAGCTAACGCCACCATCCCTGTTTTCGGCAGTGATATCGAGGAGGAAGAGGAGATAGTGTATTCGGGTCCGCCCCAACACAACAAGCCAGGACCGTCCACTCCTATGTTGATCTTTGGTAGCGACTCGGAAGATGAGACCTATACTGTATTCTATGCTCGACCTTCAATACGAACGTCCGCTGGCAAAGAACAAAGTCTACAAGTCGCCATGGTGCCGCTTAAACACCGTAAGGAACTGGATGCGCTTGATATCTACAGTGTAGAAGAGCTGTGAACGTTCTATATCCCTCCCAAACGAGAAAGCGAAAAAGCAATTCTATTCTACCGCTCTGAAGAAACCAAAGTGGAGAAAGAGATCTGGCATGGCGCGGATCCTACACTCGACAGGCTTCAGCCTATCCGTCTTCCCAGATATTATACGGAAGGTTTGAAAAAGCTGCTGAGACGCCAGGGGATATTCTTCAAGCAGACCGTTCGAAAAACCAAGCTCTATGACAATGTCTGGAACGTTCCCGGGACTCAACGCAAACTCCCTAATGGGAGAATGGAGACAAAAGGGCTTGGATACATCCGGTCAAAGAAACGAGAGCTACTAAACAGCTGCTATGTCGTGTATGACTTCGATGAAGAAGCGGATGCTCAATGGGAGGACGCTAATCCTGAGCCAGTGAAAGTTCCAGATGCGAAGAAGCCCAGTCCGTCGTTCGAAGAACAAATGGACAAGCTTATAAAGGAAGCGGGTCAAAAAGTCCGGGACGATCATAACCGCGAAATGGTCATCTACAAGAAAGCTAAAACGCAACGCCTTCTCCAACAGGCCGTGAAAAATGAAAATGCCTCTCCTTGTCAACCTGTTATAAAGAAGGCTCGACGCAAAGGCAGAAATAAGTCGAAATGCCAAAAAAGCGCTCAACAGCAACAAAGCAGGGCTAAGAAGCCACGCAAACGGGAGTCGAGCGTTATTGATCTATCCCTCATGAAGAAAATGGGTCGAGCGTACTCGTTTCCCCGGGACAAGACGAAGAAGATACTTGAGCTTGCTCTAAAACATCAAATGTTTAAACTGCCGGAGTCTAAACACCCCGAACAAGTGGGCAAGGTCTCACACCCGGACTATTGCTTTTATCACCGAGTGATAGGGCACCCTTTCGAGGACTGCTTCACCTTCAAGAATTGGGTCGAAGTTCAGTATCAGCTTGGCAAGTTCGCTCTGTCCGACAACTGGAGGGTAGCGCCGCCACAGAAGCACGAACCCAAGGCCACGAAAGAAGAACCAGTTCTACATTGGGATTGGAAGTGAATTCGTACTTGTCACGTGATAACGATGTCAAAAGAAGAGCCCGAGAACATGGATGACCTTCCCTGGTGCTTCGAAAACAGCAACGACGAGGTAATCTCAGAATTTCCACCAGCGCCAAAAGAGCTGGAAGATGGAATACATACCACTGCAGATAACCTTAAGAAAATTGAGTTGGGAACGGCAAATGACCCGCGACCGACATTCATCAGCGAGCTGCTATCTGAAGAAAGGGTGGCTGCGTTAAAGGACGTGCTTCTACAGCATAGAGATTGCTTCGCATGGAACTATTCCGAAATGCCGGGACTAGATCCAGAAATTGCTGTGCATAGATTGACGATATCTCCGGACGTCAAACCAGTGAAACAGGCGTCGAGAAGAATGCGGCTTGAGCTTGAGATGAGTATCAACGCCGAGGTCAAGAAGCTGATCGACTCTGGCTTCATCCAGGAAGTTCAATACCCTGAATGGATCGCCAACATCGTCCCAGTGATGAAGAAAAATGGGACAGTGCGCATATGTATAGACTTCCGGGATCTTAATAAAGCTTGCCCGAAGGACGATTTCCCAGTGCCAGTCACCGAACTGATGATAGACAATATGTCCACTCACGAGGTTTTCTCCTTCATGGACGGCTCGTCAGGATATAATCAGATAAAAATGCATCCCGAAGACCAGAAGCACACCGCCTTCAGGACTCCTTTGGGTATATTCTGCTACAAGGTGATGCCCTTCAGTTTAAAGAATGCCGGTGCCACCTACCAAAGGGCCATGACGAAGATCTTCGATGACCTTATACACGAAATCGTCGAATGCTATATCGACGATCTCGTGGTTAAAAGCAAATCATAAGAGGAACATCTCGAGCATCTGAAGACCGTATTTCAACGCCTTCGGCAATACAACTTGAAGATGAACCCTCTCAAGTGTGCATTCGGAGTTTCTTCGGGCAAATTCCTAGGATTCATCGTCCGACACCGGGGTATCGAAATAGATCCGTCAAAAATCAAGGCGATCATGGAAATGCCTCCGCCAAGGACTCTCAAACACCTGCGGTCTCTCCAAGGGAAGCTTGCGTATATACGGCGATTTATAGCCAACCTTTCAGGAAAGTGTCGGCCCTACAGCCACCTAATGAAGAAGGGAACCCCGTTCGTCTGGGACCAAAAATGCCAAAGCGCGCTAGACGAGATCAAACAATACCTGCAGAACCCGCCAGTGTTGGCTGCTCCGGTCAAGGGAAAACCCCTCATTCTTTATACAACCGCCCTCGAAGGTTCCTTAGGCGCATTATGGGCACAAGAGAACGATCAAGGGAAAGAAAGAGCACTTTACTACTTAAGTCGAGTTCTGCTGGGGGCAGAAAGCAACTACTCCTCTATTGAAAAACATTGCCTGGCGTTGATCTTTGCGATAACAAAGCTTAGACACTATGCGTTGGCGCATGAAGTCCGTCTTATTTCGAAGGCAGACCCTCTTAAGTATTTAATGTCAAAGGCCATATTGACGGGACGACTCGCTAAATGAGCCCTGCTCTTGATGGAGTTCTCGATAACGTATCAACCTCTCAAGGCAGTGAAAGGCCAGGCCATCGCCGACTTCCTCGCTGAGCATCCGATACCCGTCGATTCTCCTCTGAATTGCGATCTTCCAGACGAACATGCGTTTGATGCGATCGACGGCGGTGATACCCGATGGGAGCTTTATTTCGATGGGGCATCTTCCCTGAAGAAGCGCAGACAAAACGCCCATATAATCAAATCAGGGGTAGGCCTCATCTTCGTGACTCCGCAAGAAGGGATAATGCGCTTCGCTTTCTCCTTAACAGAGCCGAGGATGAATAATGAAGCCGAATATGAAGCCTTGATTGCAGGTCTCGAGATCGCCATCGACATGGGAATTGAAAACCTCCTCATATACGGAGATTCTCGACTGGTCGTTAGTCAAGTAAACGGCGACCACCAAACGTGCAAACCGGAGTTGGTGAAGTACGGCGAAAAGGTGCAACAACTGTTGACCCAAATTCCCTCCTATACTTTGGAAAGCATACCGCGCGCGGAAAACGGCAAAGCAGACGCGTTGGCCAAACTTGCTAAAGAACTGGCTGACGAGAACCTTGATGACGTTAGAATCGTGGTACAAAGCCGTCGGGTGCTTGCCCTAGCAGAAATATCTCCGGAATCATCCGAAGAAAAAGGAGCGAGCGAGCAGACGACCCTGCAAGTAAAAAATTGGGAAAATACCGAGGATTGGAGAGAAGTCTTCATAGACTACTTTAAATCCCACCAAATGCCTGAAGAGGCGTCCACAAGACATCAGCTCATGAAACGAGCTCTGTCTTTTGCCTTCGTCAACGATACGCTGTACAAGAGGTCGTTTGATTCTTTGTGGTTGAGATGCCTGGGACCTGACGAAGCGAAAAGAGTCGTCCAGGAAGTTCATGACGGACTCTGCGGTTCTCACCAAGCAGGCCCAAAAATGAAGTTGAAGATCAAATGGATGGGCTACTACTGGCCCACGATGATCAAGAACTGCCTCAAGTATGCGAAGCAGTGCCACTCGTGCCAAATTCATGGGGACTTCATCCACCAGCATCCAAATCCACTCCATCCAACGGTGGCTAGCTGGCCTTTCGAGATGTGGGGAACTGACATAGTCGGCCCCATCGAACCAGCATCGTCTAGAGGACATCGTTTCATCCTGGCGACGACCGACTACTTCTCCAAATGGGCAGAAGCAGTACCATTGAGGGAAGTGAAGACGGAGAATATCCTCCATTTCTTCAAGACGCACATCCTATATCGGTTTGGAACTCCACGATGGACCATCTCCGATAACGGGCCAGCTTACAGAAGCCACAAGATCAGTCGCTTCGCGCAGCAACACAATATAGACTGGAGATATTCCTCGGTTCATAATCCACGAGCTAATGGTCTAGCTGAAGCCTTCAACAAGACCCTGACGAAAATCATGAAAAAGACGGTGTCCCGAAATAAGAAAGACTGGCATGAGAGACTGCAAGAAGCCTCTGGGCGTATCGAACTACGTTCAAGACGGCCACGAACGCAACGCCATACGCGTTGGTATTTGGGACGGAAGCAGTACTCCCCCTCGAGATAGAGTTACCCTCTCTACGAGTGGCAGTCCATTACGAGCTAACAAATGAAGAAAATGTTCACCTTCGGCTTGAGGAGCTTGACGCCCTTGATGAAACCCGGCTCATAGCGCAACAAAATCTAGAAGCTCATAAAGCAAAGATGACGCGCTCATATGAAAGACTGACCCGACCGAGGACATTCCGCCAAGGCGAACTTGTGCTAGTGGTCAAAAGGCCTATGATTCCCAATCGCGCCAAGCGGGGAAAATTCGAACCAAACTATGAAGGCACGTACATCATAGATAAGATCTACCAGGATGGGGCCTATCTACTCATAGATATGCACGGTGAAAGGCCTTTCAGGCCAATAAACGGTCGCTTCCTAAAGAGATACTACGCTTAATGAGCCACAGCCTAGGTCAATGATAGATGACGACGACTATGTCCGCTCGCTATCTTCCTAAGCTCAAGCTTTATAAGCAGTAGCCAGCCTTCTTCATGACGGACCGAAACGTCCTTAAACTAATAGCGGACCGAAACGTCTTTAAACTACTGTCACAGCATCCTTAGGATGACGAGATGAATAAAAAAATAATACAAATATATATATATAAAAACGGTATGTCCATAAGCAAAAAGGGCACGGATGAAAACCCGAAAGGGCTCCGTGAGTAAAAACAGAAGGGCTACCGGCGAGTGTTCGTGAAAACCCGAAAGGGCGCGACCTCGTAAAAAAAAGAGGAGGAAAAGAAAATAAATAAAATAAAAATAAAATAAAAACGGTATGTCCATAAGCAAAAATGGGCACGGATGAAAACCCGAAAGGGCTCCGTGAGTAAAAACAGCAGGGCTACCGGCGAGTGTTTGTGAAAACCCGAAAGGGCGCAACCTCGTTAAAAGACACTTATAAGGTCCCCTCGACCTTGTAAGGAGAAACCACCCGCGTGAGATCCTTACGACTCACATGGGAGCAGCACACTTAGCGATCCCCACGATTCCTAAGGAGAAAATACACTTACGAGATCCTCATGACTCGTAAGGAGAACTCTCTTATGGGACCCTCACGGCTCATAAGATTTGAAAGTCTTAAGTTACAGAGACCTGAACCTGTGCTTAAGCAACCCCCACAACTTCCAATACTGCCCTACAAGTGGTTCAATACTGACCATTGTATACAATCCACGGGCGCGAATAAACATTTCCTTAACCAAGTTCCATCCGTGACTGGGGATATGATCGCATGACTCTTGTAAGTCCTCTCGATTTACAAGGAGAAAACCCTCCTGTAGGATCCTTACGACTTAGAGAGAAACAAACACTTAGGAATCCTCACGATTCCTAAGGAGAAAATACACCTACACGATCCTCACGACCTGTAGGGAGAAATACCTTTGTGAAACCCTTACGGCTCACGAAGTCGAAAGCCTTAGTCGACAGGACCTTAACCCTGATCGCTAAGCCACCTTTGTTTGACATCGACAGAGGCAGATGATGATTCGCTCCTGGTAATATCCCAGTTGTAGCGGTGCTGATGCCGAAATCGGTGTCTAATTCTAAGTTTACGACGGAAAGCCAGTAGACCGCACATGCATACGAAATAGCCGAAATGATATGGCAACTTGCAATAAAAAGCAGCAAGTAAAGATGTATACATGCAAAATAGCCGAAATGATTGGGCAACTCGCAATAAAAAGCAGCGAGTGAAAACAAAATAAGCAGCCGAAGTGATTGGGCAACTCGCAATAAAAAGCAGCGAGTAAAAATAAAATAAATAGCCGAAATGATTGGGCACCGCGAAAAAATAGCCGAAATGATTGGGCAATCGCGACCTTCGCGATATAAAAGCTGAAATGATAGAGCATCGCGGAAATAAAATAAGAAGAAATGATAGAACTTTGGCCCTACAGTTGAGATCACATCGATCCCTGTACACAATCCAAAGGCGTAAACAAAGAGGGAACCATACTTTCCAAACAGGCTCCGCCAGAAAACGAAGCCAAATCTCGACGGTTCATCCCAACTCCGAAGAAACCAGTGTCTTCGGCGAATATCTCAACTCAAGGAAACAAACAATCCTTGATGAGAGCCTCCTGATTCGCGTCGACTCGCAGAGCAACCAGTGTCTCCGTGGGAAATTCTCGATTCGTTTCAACACCAGGGAAACAAATAATCCTTGGCGCTAGGGAAACAAATAATCCTTAGCAAATACCTCAACTCAAGGAAACAAACAATCCTTGACGAGAGCCTCCTGATCCGCGTCGACTCGCAGAGCAACCAGTGCCTCCGTGGGAAATTCTCGACTCGTTTCAACCCCAGGGAAACAAATAATCCTTGGCGCTAGGGAAACAAATAATCCTTAGCAAATACCTCAACTCAAGGAAACAAACAATCCTTGACGAGAGCCTCCTGATCCGCGTCGACTCGCAGAGCAACCAGTGCCTCCGTGGAAAATTCTCGACTCGTTTCAACCCCAGGGAAACAAATAATCCTTGGCGCTAGGGAAACAAATAATCCTTAGCAAATACCTCAACTCAAGGAAACAAACAATCCTTGACGAGAGCCTCCTGATCCGCGTCGACTCGCAGAGCAACCAGTGCCTCCGTGGGAAATTCTCGACTCGTTTCAACCCCAAGGAAACAAATAATCCTTGGCGCTAGGAAAACAAATAATCCTTAGCAAATACCTCGACTCAGGGAAACAAACAATCCTTGATGAAAGCCTCCTGATTCACGTCGGCTCGCAGGGCAACCAGTGCCTCCGCGGGAAATTCCCGATTCGTCTCAACTTGCAAGATGAAGCCTCAGGCAGCAGGGACTAAAAAACTTGCTTCCTGAACAATGGGACCCTGCAAGTCAATTTAAAACGGTCTCTTGCATACTATCCACGGGTCTCACTCTCCGAAGTCGAGTTTCAACAAGGAGGGAAACAACCGCTTCCGAGTCCTCTCGACTCGTAAGAGGGAAAAATTCTCTTCCAGGATCCTTACGACCTATAAGAGAAAACACACTTAGGAATCCTCACGACTCCTAAGGAGAAAAACCCACCTACGAGAATCTCTCGATCCGTAGGGAGAAAAATCTCTATAAGACCCTCACGGCTCATAGAGTTGAAAAGTCTTAGGCGGCAGATCTCAACCTGCAGCCTAAGCCATCGCTATCCTGTGAAGAAATCAAGATGCTTACTCTATTATATGCTAATTGTGACAGCATGCTGATAGTAAGAAGGGAAAAAGCAAAGAGATAGTACAAGACATTGCAAAAGAAAATGTGTATCTTTATTCATTGACTTCAATCAAATACAAGATGAATCGTACAAAAGAATAAAGAATGGATACATATTATTTAAAAGGAAAATCTTACGAATACATTGATACAAAGGCAGCTACTGGGAAGGAAGCGTTTTTAGTAGCTTTATCAGTTGTTCGCACGCTTCCTTCCATGCCTTTTCCCGATCGGCTACCACCGCTAGTTCGTCCTCTACTTGAGCCCGCTGCTGCATGAAGGATGCAAGCTGTTCCCCAACGACCTGCTGAGCTGCTTCACGGCCTCGGGCATCACGCTCAGCGGCATCAAGCTTCCGCTTCAGTGCTAGCCCATTAGAGATACGCTCCAGGAGGCCTTCAAAGACAGCTTTCACCTCGACGGCATTCATCCTAACTTCAGCGCGCAGGCGGGCAGTTGCGCTTGAGGACTCCTGACGTTCCTTCAACCGTAAAGCTGCTTCTTGCTCCAAATGGCGGAAATAAGAAGTGCTTTTCTCGAGCCAGGCTGTCCGTTGGGTGCTTATGGCCAAAACTTCAGGGGAAGGACGCGTCGACTCCAACCGATGTAGGCAGGCCTCGATCTCCCTGCAGTGGTTAACCCAAGATTCGACGACGCCTTCATTGTGAAAGTTTATAAGCGCCGCCAACATTGGGTTAACCTCCACAGCGAAATCTGCAGCAGAGGGGAGAGCGTCCACGTTAAGCTCTTCGATATACCCGCTCAGCATGCCCAAACTCATCACGGCACCCTTTGAAGATGGACGTTTCAAGAAGGGGCCTACCGGTGAAAGGACGTGAGACTCAAGAGGGACCGGAGCCGGAACAACAGCTGAAAAGACAAAATGCGATTAAATGATGATTCAATAGATATGGAAAAGTCATTGATAAGATAGTTTACTATACCGGTTGAAGCAGGTGGCAAGGCCGGAAGGGCCGGTGGTGCGACCGATCTTTTTTCTCCCCCTTCGATTTGTAACACTGCAGTCAGGACAAGAGAGAGTTAGAAATAATTCCATCACCAAAAAAAAAAGGTATCAGTCGGGGACTATACTCACCAGCACCGCCAGAGGGAGAAGCGAGTTCAGATGGGAAGGAGAAGTGTGGGATCAACACTTGATATAGATGATCAAAAAGCACTCCTGAAAAGATACAGTGGTACGACGTTAGTATAGGAATCATGCGGCTAAAAGATAAACTAATGAATCGCAGATCCATACCTTCCAACATCTGCGATGGCTTAAGGGAAGGCTGGGAGGTGACCACCGCCAAGGTAGTAGTTGATGGTGCTCCTTCGAGCAATGGGGCATCGGCGCTGGCCGCACCTGCTTTGAAAACAAAGACAAACTTGTTAGAAAAGATTGCAAGATATAAAAAAGAATGACAGTAACTCAAAATTTACCTGATGAGCTGCCAGCTGAAACGGAGACGACTCCCTCCTCCATAGACATAAGACCACCGCCCGTGGCCTCATCGCCCGACTCAATGGGGGCCGTCGTCGTGCTCGCGCGACCAGGAGACGGCAGAAGATCGTAGGCGGGGAGGGCAATGATTGGAGCGTTGCCGGACTCTTGGAAGGAAGCGGCTGACTCTTCCCCAAGAGTCGTGCCCATCTCACCCGCTACTTCTTCGGGCTCCGCCGTCTCCATCGGCTCATCCACCGTCACCACGAGGTCACCAGCTTCAAGCACCTCGCCCACCACTACCCTCGGCTTGGTTATAACGATCATTTCATCTGCCGCCACTTCAGGCTCGGCATCAATGACCTTCTCGGCTGTAGATCCCTCAACCTCTGTTTCAGGCTCCATAGCCCCAACGATGTTGCCCACCGTCAGCTCGAGTTCGGCAGGTACCGCCTCCTCTGTTTCCCTGGGTTCAACGGTCTTCGCCTCCCCCTCGGTCGGACTTGGCCCTGCAGGATAGAATACATAAGAACCGATGGATTTATAATTCTTACAACAAGATTCTGAAAGAAATGTTACCTGAAGAGGATTTATCATTTGCACTCGAACCGCGTGCGCCACTTGCCTGCGAGAAGTATATAAGGCGACAGGGGCCTCTTCGGAGGGAGTATCAGCACGAGGGATGGTGCTAGGGCCCGTTCCTGTGGCCAAAACAGCCCTGCGCGCCTTTTCTTCACGTCTCAATCGCTTCCTCTCCTCCCGAGCCGTTGAAACGGATTCCACCAGTGCCTCTTTAATTGAGGCGTCTTTGTCCGTGAATAGGGATGCCTCCAAATTTTTCAAGGCATCCCTCGTCGTTTTGTCAAGTCGAGGCACTTGCAGCAGCCCCGACGAGACCGGGACTTCAGTAACAGGCTTGGGGAGGATCCCCGCATCAACTGGTATAGCCCCTGCAAAGAAACAAAGGAAGAAGGTTAGGTTGACCATCAGAAGAGATAACAAATTTTTCTTATAAAAGAAAAAGGGGTAGGACGTACCAACGCCCGCTAGAGCGCGTTTCTCCTCCTCCTCTTGGAAGGTTTTCAAAGAGGCAGCAATAGCTTCTTCGGTAGAGACACCTGTTGAAAATGGGGGAAAGTATTAGTTAAAAATAATGATAAAAAGTGCGATAAAGTGACGAAGAAAGCAGCTAATGGTTACCTGACTCAGCGAGTTTGCTTAACATCGCTTCGAGCCTTGCTGATCGCTCAGAAGCTGCAATAGCGGCCGCCAAATTGGTGTCTGCGTGGTCTACCAAGAAGCCCTTATTGCTGCCATATTCACTTATTCTTTCGGTGAGAGGGGCCTCAGGCTCTAAACTGAGGATCGCGTCGAGGGAAAGGATCGACTTCTTCTTCTTTTGCCCGCTGTTCACACCATAATATTGCATTATTATATTCCCCATTCTTATTCTTTTTATAAATAAACAGGTGCTTTTGACGCATGTCTGCTACATGTTACAGGTTACAGGTTCTTGAACAGGAAACAGTGAAAACAATGTAAAGACGATGAAAATATGGACTTTTGACTTTTCAATTAGGAGGATCTTAGTCAAGCCTAGACGAAGAACAGTTCACAATCAACAAGGTAACGCAAGGTCCAAGAATACAAGGCAAACGGTTAAAAAGCCATTGCAAATTGTTCACTGAAGATCTGGAATCAATGTAGAAGCCCAAATGGAGAAAACACTAAAGAAATGAAAAGCCCAAAAGACAGTGAAGCAGCCCAGAAGAAATAATCATCTGAACTTACTAAAGGGCCGCGGAACCGCGGCCCAAGCCCGCAGTTGCCGCAGTTCCGCGGCCATAAGAAGACAAAAGAGAAATTGCTTTTTACCAAAACGTCGTGGCGGCTCTGAAAAGATTTCCTGGGGGTATATTTGTAATTGTAGACATGCGGATCAAAATGTAACCTAGGGTTTCTATTTTCTATAAATAGAACTCTAATTCTTGTATAGGTCATGCCTCCCTTCATTAATAAAATTCAGATTTCTTTTGGAGAGCATCGGTGTTTCTTTTCAATTCATGAATTCAGATCTGACAACCCTGCGTTGATGATTGGAGAGATGCATCTGTAAGTAGATTTAATTCCTTGCTCTAGTTTAGATTTCAATTCTTGCCCTAGGTAATTTTCATTCTCTGCCCTAGATAAATATTCTTCAATTCCCTAATGAGTGAGTAGTCTCCTCGCTTGTTAGGGTTAGATCTGGGGAAGGTTTGAGAGACGAAAATCTCTCATCCCCTTTCTTGCCCGTCATATATTTTCATAGAACTCCATGCATACCTTCTTATTCCGCTCCCTACGGCATTCTACCCACGAGGTAGCGGTGATACCGTAGTCTAAAGGCCCGGATTTTAAGGTTTTCCATGGAGGTTAGGGTAAAGATTAAGAAAGGAAGGACAAGGATCTAGAGGAAGAACAATCTTCCCAATCATCCTAATCCCTTTTATTAATATTTACCATAACACCTAATTAGATCTTCATATGGGTATAGAAAGCGGTGAGATTTATAGACTTTCCAAACCTAACCTAGACCTAACCCTAGCAAGATTTAGATATAGATTAATTCAGTTTTTAGATTTAATAATCAATCCGGCTCCCATCGAAATTAACTCGTTTGAGCGACTAGGAAATTCACAACATCCCTGTGCACCGACCCGTACTCACCGGCTAGCTACATGCAACGCCGTTCTTGATTGCGGTTACTAGATAGTTTTTGAGATCAATCAAATGGCGCCGTTGCCGGGGATCGAACCCGGGTCACCCGCGTGACAGGCAGGAATACTCACCACTATACTACAACGACTGGCGCCGTTGCCGGGGATGGCGTGTTATTTCCTTTTTGCAATTTCGGGTTAATCTTAAATTAAAAAATATAAAAATATTTCATCTGTTATTTTTGGAAGGGATACTTTGTTGTTTGAATTTTGCAGGATATACAAAATCGGATCTGGAAATTTCCAGAAGGCGAATCAGAAATCAAAAGATCAGAACAAAGAGAGATTTCAAAAACAGAACGGTACATTTTTTCTGGAGATTTGAACCCTCTAAATTTCCACGCTTCCGCGGACGAAACCAGACTTAGACCGCGGAAACGCGGCCATCTTGTTGACTCAGCGCCGCACAAAAATTTTGGGGACTCATGCTGACCATCCCGCCGCGAAAACGCGGCAGAAACGCGTTTATACCGCGGAAAGGCGGCTCTATGGTGGCATCATCTCGTGGAATTTCCTCTGTAAGCCCCTCTGTTCTTTCTCTGAAAATCTTGATATATCTTTTCTGTAAATTGCCTGCAGAATTCCGTGAGCTATAAAATATATTCCCTTCCAAATAACAATCTTCTGTAGGATTTTTGGGCTCCGCTTGAAATGAAAATTGATTGCAAGTAATCTTTTTTGTTGCATATCTTTTCTCGAATATCTTTTTGCAACAATTTTTTCCAAATAAAGATTTTTGTGATATGCTTAAAATAATAACTGATTGCAAGTAATATTTTTTTTGGTTGCATATCTTTAATTAAAAATCTTTTTGCAACAATTTTCAAATAAAGAAAAAGAAAATGGAAAATTAGTATTAGAAAACTTGCAAACTTTTGCCGCAAATAAATCCTTGCACCAACCAACTTTCTTTCTTTCACCCTTTCTTCTAACATGGGTACCCCACATAATAAATCACTTGCCGAACTTTGGTATCCCGAACCTAATTTTGCATCGTTCGTCAATTTGTTCAGTCAATTTAAAGACGACCCTTCCATGCCTAAAATATCTTTGAAAGATCAAATAGAGGCGTCTAGGAGAATCAATTCGACTTTTCAACCCACTTTGTGTCGACCAAGTCAACCTTTACCACCTCCATATGTTGATACCACTTTTTCAAGTCCTTCTGTCACTCCTAAGCCGATGTCCATTGCTGAGCATATTGCTCAATCTCGCAGCCGATCTTTCATCCCTCTCCACTCATCTAGTTCTAGGGATCCGCACGATTATTCACCGTTTTATCCACATGTTGACCCTACACCTGCCCAACCTCCCACTTCCTACCAGTCCTACCCGATCTTCCCACCTCCACTAGACATTGATTCTACACAGCCATTAGGGAGTTTCACATATCCAACCAATTTTGAATCTTTTACCGAAACTCCCTTACCACCCAAGTCTAGTTTGGAAGAGTCGTTGGAGGCGTATATCGCAGCAACAAACAAAATGGTTAGGAATGTGGAAGCATCCATGGCCGCCCTTATGCAACCTAGTGAACCGGTAGCTAGTTTTCAACTAGCTCCAAATTTTTCAATGTATAAGGAGGCGGTTGGACAGACTGAGAATGTGAGAGGATTTCCAAATCAAACCTACCCATACCCAATTGAATCCAACAACTCCAGTTTTCAAACATGTATCCAAAATGATGAGTTGTGCGACTTTGTAGTGTTTGATTTGCCAAATTGTGATGGACCCCTTTCGAGTGAAACCGCACTTAATCCTTTCGATCTTTACACCTCCACTCTAGAACCTAAATCAATAAATATCCATACTTTTGATGAGGGGTCTAAAGAAATTAATTTTCACTTGATTGAGGATATAGACGCCGGGAATATTTCGGATGATGAACCTGTCGATTTGATTGAAATTTTATGTCCAATTCATCATCCCGAGTCATTAAATGTTTCTCCCGAACCTCGTATGCGTCTTGATTTTGATGATGATAGCATGGATGGTTTGAATTTTAAGAAGAATTATAAGGATAGTATTGAGGAGAGTTTTGAGGATCATATTGAGGTTGAACTATTTTTGTTTGATATGTCTGATTTTCCAATTCATCTTCTTGAACCTTTACCTAAATCACCCTCCCTCCTTTACATCGTTTCGACCACGCTTGAAGACTGTGAGCTTGAAAATTTTTCCTTTGAATCTGACACAGTTCTCACAGCCAATAACACTTACGAGTGTTTCACTTTTTCTGACGATGTTGAAAACTCATATCCCGAGTTTGAGTCCTTTACATTTTCAGATGAGTTAGTTGAACCATCAGACTCGGTTGCTTACAGTAGTTTCGAACCATTAATGGAATCTTTCAAGTTCGAGACAGTTTACTACGGTGAGAATGATACTATCCCTAATTCACTCCCTTTCGTCCTTCCTATCGTTCCGACCGTACAAGAGACCGTTGCGCTTTCATCTCCTATACCAAGTTTGGCGTACCCATGTTTTCTCGCGAATCTTGAGGGATTTGACCCCATTTCTCGACGGGTTGATAGGTTAGCGCAATCACTTTTAACACATCGGTCATCACATATTGCGCTAATTTATTCACTCGATTTACACCCTCAAGATCGCGCGACCCTTCTTTCTCCTTTCCGCCATTCTTCTCCCCCACCGAGACCATATTCTCTTCTTCCCATTCGGTCTCGTGTGTTTCTCATCTCTTTTCTTTCTACTCCATTCTTTCACCAACTAGACCATTACCACGATAAGATTTTTGAATGGTTGGTGTTAACCTTTGGCTTGTGTAAGGCCAAGCTTAAGTTTGGGGGGAACCTTGTTGTATATATGTATATATATTTTTGTTTTCTTTTTCTATAAAAAAATAAAAAAAATTCAAAAAAAAATATAAAAAATTGTAAATAAATAAACAGGGGAGTATCGGCATTTTGACCCTCTTGGTTTAGCATGACAGTGAGGACACTGTCAAGTTCAAGTTTGGGGGTATGCTCGGTACGTCTTCATCCTTCGCATTCATTTGTACATATTTTTGCATTTGCATACTTATTTGAAAACCCATAAAAATTGAAAAATTTCAAAAATTATAAAAATTAATGTATTCAATTTTGGCCTAATTGACTTGAGTTTGACAAATAGGTTAACTAGCTAGAAACAACTAGATCTTTGACTTAGTAAATTAAAAACCCTAAAAATAACCTTCCTTAAAGTTTAACGGTAGAAAGTATATGTCTTTGTAGTTTATTTAAAAATAGGCAAATTTTGAGTTCAGTTCTTGGGCTAAGTCGAAACAAAGGAAAAGTATTGATGTTCTTATTAAAGTATGAGTTTGAAAAATAATTCCTAGTTTAAGTCTAGATTCTGAAAATGTATACCCTACAATTTGCACAATCACGCACCTTGAAACTTGGAATAGTAGAAGAGACCTTGAAATGCTCTTGTCTAAAGTCCTTAGCACAATGAAAATAAAAGGAAAAAAAATGAATAAAGAATAAAAAAATGAACACTGGTTTTTGTGATTACTTAAGGCTGAAAAAAAAATTGAAAAATATTTAGCAAGGGTGCATCATCACCTAGTGCCTTAGACCAACTGGTTTGGGAGTCACTGCTAAAAGCCTTGGGTGCTGCAAGACTAGGAATTACGCTTTAAAGTGCAAACATATCTTGTAATCGGTTGTTGGTACCTCAAGAAGTATTAACGGTCGCATGAAGGATGTGTAAGCAAAATTCATTTAAATTCACCAACTAATTAGTACTTTGGACAACGGACAAGGGTATGATTGCTTGATTTGAATTTCCAAGTGTAGGGGTGACTTATACACACACGTAGGGATATGTGATTGGAGTTTAGATGAGAGAAAGGAATGAAGAATAGAACTTGTATCTTTAGTAGAGTTGATAAAAATTCCTAAGTGGAGATGGAACCCTAGAAGGAAAACTTAAGAGATGCCGAAAGCTATGTAAGTCTACAGATCATATATAATCTTAAGTTAAATAATGAGGAAGTGTGAAGAATGTGGGTGGATAATTTACAAGTATAAGATAATAGAATTCCTTGTTGGAAAACTTAATTGGAGAACAAAAGTCAATGGGCCGAGTTGATAGGATTTTGTGGGTAGTATCCGCTGAAAACCCTCAGGAGACAACACTCCTCCTACTAGGGACACCTAGAGGTTTAACGGCTTGTTGCACGTGCTCAGTGCAATCGCGTTTCCCTGCGAAAGTGCGGTTAGGATTTTAGTGAATAAAAATAAGTTTGCTCGAGGATGAGCAAAAGATAAGTTTGGGGGTATTTGTTCACACCATAATATTGCATTATTATATTCCCCATTCTTATTCTTTTTATAAATAAACAGGTGCTTTTGACACATGTCTGCTACATGTTACAGGTTACAGGTTCTTGAACAGGAAACAGTGAAAACAATGTAAAGACGATGAAAATATGGACTTTTGACTTTTCAATTAGGAGGATCTTAGTCAAGCCTAGATGAAGAACAGTTCACAATCAACAAGGCAACGCAAGGTCCAAGAATACAAGGCAAACGGTTAAAAAGTCATTGCAAATTGTTCACTGAAGATCCGGAACCAATGTAGAAGCCCAAATGGAGAAAACACTAAAGAAATGAAAAGCCCAAAAGACAGTGAAGCAGCCCAGAAGAAATAATCATCTGAACTTACTAAAGGGCCGCGGAAGAAATAATCATCTGAACTTACTAAAGGGCCGCGGAACCGCGGCCCAAGCCCGCAATTGCCGCAGTTCCGCGGCCATAAGAAAACAAAAGAGAAATTGCTTTTTACCAAAACGTCGTGGCGGCTCTGAAAAGATTTCCTAGGGGTATATTTGTAATTGTAGACATGCGGATCAAAATGTAACCTAGGGTTTCTATTTCCTATAAATAGAACTCTAATTCTTGTATAGGTCATGCCTCCCTTCATTAATAAAATTCAGATTTCTTTTGGAGAGCATCGGTGTTTCTTTTCAATTCATGAATTCAGATCTGACAACCCTGCGTTGATGATTGGAGAGATGCATCTGTAAGTAGATTTAATTCCTTGCTCTAGTTTAGATTTCAATTCTTGCCCTAGGTAATTTTCATTCTCTGCCCTAGATAAATGTTTTTCAATTCCCTAATGAGTGAGTAGTCTCCTCGCTTGTTAGGGTTAGATCTGGGGAAGGTTTGAGAGACGAAAATCTCTCATCCCCTTTCTTTCCCGTCATATATTTTCATAGAACTCCATGCATACCTTCTTATTCCGCTCCTTACGGCATTCTACCCACGAGGTAGTGGTGATACCGTAGTCTAAAGGCCCGGATTTTAAGGTTTTCCATGGAAGTTAGGGTAAAGATTAAGAAAGGAAGGACAAGGATCTAGATGAAGAACAATTTTCCCAATCATCCTAATCCCTTTTATTAATATTTACCATAACACCTAATTAGATCTTCATATGGGTATAGAAAGCGGTGAGATTTATAGACTTTCCAAACCTAACCTAGACCTAACCCTAGCAAGATTTAGATATAGATTAATTCAGTTTTTAGATTTAATAATCAATCCGGCTCCCATCGGAATTAACTCGTTTGAGCGACTAGAAAATTCACAACATCCCTGTGGACCGACCCGTACTCACCGGCTAGCTACATGCGACGCCGTTCTTGATTGCGGTTACTAGATAGTTTTTGAGATCAATCACCCGCCAGCTCTAGATGCACCTGGAATTGATTTGCGCTTGGCAGTCACCTTGGGGCGGCGGGTCCCGATATCCGCTCCTACGCCGGACTCTGGTGATATTACATTAACCGTCTTCGTGCGAGCACGGGGTGCCGGTGGTGCATTCACCATAGCAGGCAGCGGCAATCCACGCAGGGGGCTCAACACGCGTGGTCGATCAACTCCAGCATCTTTTAGCTGAGGAATGACCGGAATCCTTGGCTTCAAAGGGGCCTTACCATCACTGCCAGGAGGCGCACCCCTACGGTCAACCAGCATGCGCTTCTCCGTTAAGATAACTGGGCCCATCGCATGCGCATACCAAGCCACGTACGTGTTGAGCATCTTAGGGACACAGCTGGGTTCGCTGATAAAGAAATAGGAACCCGTGTTAAGCCGTGTGAAATGGTGCATTGCATTCTTTATCCCCTCTCGGCTGACCACGGGCTTTTCCAAGAAAGCTTCCATCGGGACCCCTTGGTTGTAGCTCGATTGCTGAGCAAACCGGTGCGGGTTGTACCTCATAAAGAGTGCAGTCTCACTCTACCTGAACACCAAGTAGCCCGGCCGAATGGAATAGAGATGGAGGATTTCCCGAGCCTTCAATATGGAAGCCCCATCTTTAAAATCATCGTGTAGCAACACTACTGACTTGGTGGTCTCTGAGCCTATTGTTATGACCTTATCCACAAAGGAAACCTTCGGTCTGACCAGATGTGGACGAAGGAGCAGCCCCCTAGACTCCCGCGGGGGTGCAACCACAATTGAAGCGCCGACCAACCGCATGACTCTCGGGAGTCTGCATTTCTCAAAGAACGGAGGAATCTTATGGGCGCCGAACACCCCTTGTACGTGCATCTCCATCCAGGAGGTGAAATAGTGCATCGAGAAGTTAGCGGGCTGCACCCCAGGCTCACTAGCGTCCGCCGCTACGCTAAGTCCATTATAAAGGTAAGCCAGCCCGGCGATTCCTACCGATAACTGCAAACCAGCCACCATCCGATGCGCTGGGTAAAAGACGGAGGGCCGCATGTGGCGTGGGTGCATAGGGAGCGCAAAACTGCACAGCCACAAGCCCAGGAACCCTATAAAAAAAGTCTCCTCATCCAAGCCCGGGACGGCAATTTCTGAAAAAGGGACGACAGCGGCACTGGGGAGGTAAAAGTCTTGGTGGTCATCCTCCGATGTGGGTCGGCGATCCAAACCGAATCCAAAAGGGTCGTCGAGCCGGGCGAACTTCTCGCCCTGCTCCGATAGGAACTCCGGGCGAACGAAGCGGGCAATAAAATCTGCGAAACTGACGCCCCGGTCGCCCGATTCCAGATGGAGTCCTTCATAGATCTCCAACACCTTCACCAAGCCTGGATACTGATGCTGAACGGCGTTCTCTGGAGTCAGGTCAAACACCAGCGACTTGGTAGCAAAGACGTATTCGTCAGGAGGGAGCAACTCCTCGTAATGCTCCCCCCTCATCGGCAAACCCGAGAGTTCGGCAAACTCCTCCAAAGAAATAGAGACCTCCCTATCCGTCATCAAGAAAGTGTGGGTGGGGAGATTCCATTGTTCAACAAAAGCCTTAATCCACCACGTTGGAGGGGAAGGATTTTCGAAGAGCGAAACGTAGATGGCCGAATACAAACCGATCTTCGTCAAATGAGTCCTTTTAGCCGATAAGATGTATCGGGCCCACTGCAAGTATCCGGCGGGCGGTCGCGGCACCAATCCAATATTGTAGGCCTGTCCCCAAGGGCGTGCTTCACCCTGACAGATTCGCCTCCCTAAAATATCTATTGCCGGCGGCTGCTGCACGGGAATAGCACTAATTGCGGGTTGGAGGAGGTCATCCGAGTTCCAATTTTTAACCTCCACGGCATACTTCACCGGGGGTTCGTCAGCATAGGGGATTGAAGTTATGGGCTCAGACGGCGTGGCGAAACTGAAACTGCGAAGACCCTGGATGATTTCATTGTACCACTTTCCCCACAGGTGAAGATTTTTGTGCTCGGGGTCATGATCCTTAATAAGAGCGAGCGCCACCCGGTCCACTGGTGCATGGGGAAACCCTCCTTCCGAGCGAACAAATGGGAAAGACAGGTTAGCAGACATGTTTCCTGTAGAAAGACAAAAATAACCGTTAGTGTTCCAACGCTTGGCATTTTAAAATTTTACACTACACTGCAATGCAGTGGGTAGGGGACAAAAGGGGGACCCACAAAATCTTGATGGCAATGCATCAATTAATAAGACAATCCCATCATTAGATGAGACTGTCAATTAATGAAAAAGGTCCCCAAGAGAATATCCTCATTGAGGGGAAATCCCTAGAGACAAGGAGAAAATCTCCTCTTTTAGAGCAAAGCTCTGTCACAGAGTGACATTTGTCAAACTCTGGTCTCAGGGGAACAAGATTCCTCAAAAGAGCATAGCTCTGTGGTAATAATGGAAAGATCCATCAAATTTTTTTTTAACACTTAAAAGAATTAAAATTTTAGAATCTTAAAAAAAAAATCAATGAAAACTTATAAAAAAAATTCTTCATTTTTCAGATCTAAAAAGATCTGCATTTAATCCAAGAGCAAAGCTCTGTTCATGGGTTAAAACCCATGGACAAGATCTCTGTAGATCTGTAAGTTTTTAAGAGCAAGGCTCTGTTGATGAAACCCTAAAGGGGTTTTTCTTTAGATCAAAGATCTATAAGAGCAAGGCTCTGTTAATTAAATTTAATTTAATTTAAATTACCTAGAGTGATTCTAAGTTCTGAACTTTGAAGTTCTTGGGGAAAGAACAAGAGCAAGGCTCTGAAAGTTCTTAAGCAAGAGTAAGGCTCTGAGAATCAAAATTCTTGAAAGTTGTAAAGAATTTTCTAAGGACCAAGGGTCCTATTTATAGGCGCCTGCGCCCCTTCAACTTATCAGTTGATCCATAGGCTGGGATCTTGCCACCGCTGCACTCACATGCGAGCCACGTGAGCGCAACGGTGGGGGGGCATTTGTTTCCCCCAATCAGAGCAAGGCTCTGTTTGAATTTCAAAAATTCAAATTTTGAAGCAACGCTTCAAATCCCGTGCGCTGCGCGCAATGCGCCACGTGTCAGAAGTTGATGCGTCAGCACAGCGTCCGAGGCAGCGCGTCCAATCAGAGCAAGGCTCTTTTAAAACAAAAAAGTAAAGGAAGCAACGCTTCAGATTGCGCAAGAACTACACTGCGCGACACGTGTCTGCGCAGTTGCACAAGCACAGCTGCGCAAGCGCTGCGCTGCGCGACACGTGTCTGCGCAGTTGAGCAAGCACAGCGTGTCTGCGCAGCCGCGCAAGCGCTGCGCTGCACGCCGCGTGTCTGCGCAGCCGCGCAAGCACAGCCGCGCAAGCATTGCGCTGCGCGACACGTGTCTGCGCAGTTGCGCAAGCACAGCTGCGCAAGCGCTGCGCGACACGTGTCACACGCTGGGGCATTTGCGCAAAACAGAATTGAGATTTTAAAGAAATCTTTTCTGTTCTTATTAAAACAAGAAGATTTTCTTCTGTAAAACAGAGGCCTTTGGATCAAAGATCCAACGGTAGGGAAAATCCCCCAAATCACTCAGAGAAAGATCTCTTTAACAAATTTAACCAATTTATGGGCATTATAAAAAGGACCCTAGACCTCAATTCAAAGAGAGGAACATTTTTTGTGAAAAATTAAACAGAGAAGACTCTGAAGAATTGGAGAGAAATCCTCAAGAACAAAGAAAAAGGTAAAAACCTTTAGAAAAAGAGAAAATTCTCTTATGAATAGATCATTGATCTGAGAACAAGATCAAGGATCTCTAATGAAAAGAAAAAAAAATAAATAATAAACAGTGCCTTGCACTTCTTTTTATGAACCATTGGTTCTGAATCTAAAAGATTCTCAAGAAAACAGTGCCTTGCACTTCTTTTTATGAACCAATGGTTCTGAATCTAAAAGATTCTCAAGAGAACAGTGCCCAGCACTTGCCAAAATTGCACTATTGCGCAGGCCGCCAGGAAGCGCCACGTGTCAGCAGTGCAACAGCGCAGCGCACTGCGCTGTTGCGCTTGCGCTCACCAGAACGTGACACGTGTCACCTCCACGAGCGCTTGCGCTCATTAATTACGCAAAGCGCCTGACAAGCCACCGTCAAGTAATTAATGCACTGCATTATTTACAGAAGGGCCAAGCCCAATTAAAGAAGGCCTAACAGGCCTAATAAAATGCAATGCATTATTTTAAAAAGGGCAGAGCCCAAACCAAAACAGATGCTCTGCATCATTTACAAAGGGACAGAGCCCAAATAAAAAAGGCCTAACAGGGGCAAAGCCCTAGCACAGGCCTAATAGGCCAAAGATAAATAAAAACGTTGAACATTTTCAACTGGACTTAGCCTAATTTTGGCCGTAAGTCCTCAAATTAAATTGACTGAGCAAGATTTCTCCCTTAAATCAATTTATATCCGGTTCGAGGGTACATCTCCGAGCTCCTCTGACCCCTATCGTTGTAATCCTTCAACGACGCCAGGGAGGTGACGGGTCCCGACGACCACACACATCAATATGGACTGCGGGGTCCTTAAACTCGTGGACCGAAACGTCCTTAAACTAATAGTGGACCGAAACGTCCTTAAACTAATGTTGGACCGAAACGTCCTTAAACTAATATCGGACCGAAACTTCCTTAAACTAATATTAGACCACCACGTCCCTAAACTGGAACATAGACCACCACGTTCCTAAACTGGAACATGGACCACCACGTCCGTAAACTGGAACATAGACCACCACGTCCCTAAACTGGCGATGGACCGAAACGTCCTTAAACTAATGATGGACCACCACGTCCCTAAACTGAAACATAGACCACCACGTCCCTACACTGGAATACGGACCACTACGTCCCTAAACTAGAACAATAGAGCCTCCAAATGCTCTCTTGCCGGATCTAAACATCCCGTTTAAGTTGATCTTAGCCCCAAGCATGGCTAACGTATACTTAAACATTTAAATGGACTATAAAACTCCAAATCGACTTTGGTTCAAGGGTATATCTCTGAACTCCTCTGACACCTATCGTTGTAATCCTTCAACGACGTCAGAGAGGTGATGAGTCTTGACAGCCATATATTAAATGGATCACCACGTTAAGTTGATCTTAGTCTCAAACGAGACTAACGTATCCTTAACGAACGTTTAAGTTGATCTTAGCCCCAATCACGGCTAACGTATCCTTAAACTAAAAATACCAAACCCAAATCTAAGTAAATACAGATTTGGACTAATCCACGTCCTACGGACGACGGCATTACTCAGTCTCCGTATACAATCCACGGGCAACCACAAACAAAACAAACACACACGACACGAAGTGAAACTCTGGAGCAGGAGAAAGTTGTTACCGCGATGCGGTAGCGTAATTAACTGCAGGGGCTTGCGCCTGCAGGGAAGAGCGTCCCCACAATCAAAAACCCCTCAAGCGAGGGGGAATCTGACGAAGTCTGCTACATCGGCCGCATCCGTCTAAACCTCCGATACACGGTGCCATAAATCAACTTGGCATCTCCGGAGAGGTGGACGGATAAAACCAAATAGCATCTGCCCCAAATCTCAGGCTTAGACGTCCTACCGCGTCTCCGCCGTGTCTTTCGGAGGGGAACAGTTGCATACGTTAATCTCGACTCTAATCCTACGGTTTAGTATCTAAGTTAGAAAATAGATCATCCTAAGTTAGAAATATATATCCCTTATTCTTCATACCTCCTATTCATTCAACCTAAGATCCTATACGCTATGCCAGTTTATAAAGACATCGGTATCTCTTGAGTTTTCCTTTTAAGGTGTAGTCTCCAATCCGGAATTTTTATCATCTTTAAGGAAGATATAAGACTTATTCTCCATTCCTATCTCTCCTCCAAATATTGATCGTATACCCTTACGTGTGTATAAATTTTCATCTCTACACTCAAGAATTCAATTCAAGTTATAGTATCCTTACCCTAATATCTAGTACCACTTCTTTTTATTAATGATGGGCGGATTTGCTCACACACTTTTCATGCGACTACTACTGCTTTCTGAGGCACTAATCAGCCGATTACCGAATGTGTGAGTTTATTAAGACGTAAATATCAGTTTTCAGGTCTTGCAATATCTTTTTTTCTTTTTTTTTCTTTTCCCTATTTTTTTTATTTTAAGACCGGATATATTTTTCAGTGATGCTCTTTTGGTGGTTAGCTAAAAATACCGTTTTTCTTTCATACTAGGTTTTCAGGTAAGAGTATTTTTAAGTATTCTCTACTATCCCAAGTTTCAAGGTGCATATAAGTGCAGTTTACAAGGTATATACTTTCTGAATTTGGACTCAAGAATAGAAACTATTTTTCAGACTTATCCTTCAATAAAACATTCAATACTTTCCCTTCATCTCAACTTAACTCAAGAACTGAACTCAAAATTACTTACTTCTGAAAAACTGTAAGGATGTATATTTACTACGGTTAAACTCAAGGAAGGTTATTTTTAGGGTTTTCAATTCCTAAACGTAGGATTTAGTTATTTCTAACCTATCAAGCTAAATTTTCGGAATAAAATCTAAGTTACCCTATTAGCTAACTTGACGATAAAGTTTTTATGTTTTGGAAAAAATTTCAGTTTTTATGGGTTTTTAAATAAGTATGCAAATGCAAAATATACACATGAATGCAAAAATAGAAAGCTTACTGAGCACACCCCCAAACTTAAACTTGACAGTGCCCTCACTGTCATGCCACATAAAAGGGTCAAAATTGTTGAGGGATCAAAATTTGTCAGTTCCCCTTTTTTATATTTAAAACAGAAAAAAGCAAACAAAATATATACACACAAAAAGATTCCCCCCAAATTTAAGTGAAATAGTATGTCCACCGTTTAAGCATTGAAGTTCAAAGTTATAGGGGAGGGAACATCATCAATCTATACAAGGCTTTACACAGACTAAAAGTTAACACCAACCAGTCAAAAATTATATCGTGATGATACCATGGTTGGAGAAAGAACGTTTAGAGGAAAGAAATGAAGAATAACGAGACCGTGTGTGGGTGGAAATGGGATACGATCTCGGTTGATGAGAAGATGAACAGAGGGAGGAAAGAAATGGAGTACGAACTTGAGCTTGAAATTTGATTGAATAAATTAGTACAGTTTGTAATGATGTGAAATTGGAATTTTCTAACTATACTAATTTATCAATCCGTTGAGAAATGGGGTCAAACCTCTCAAGATTCACAAGAAAACATTGGCCGACTGAACTTTGGAAACCAGATATGAGAGATGAAGTTGATACGTCGTCTTGCAATTTGGAGACAATGGAAAAGATGGAAGGAAGTGATTGAGAAATTATATCGGTTAAGTGTTCAGGAGGATATCCACAGTCAATGGAAGGGACATGATAAATCGGAATATCTTACTCATCCAAAATAACGAGTTCATACTCAAAGATATCCTCAAAATTCAACGCATCCATGCATTCATCGTCATCAATATCATCCAGATGCACATGGGGTTCTGTAAAAACAGTTAATGGTTCGGAATGATGCCCATACGGATCTGAAGGAAAGTATTGAATTGGTGATTAAAACTCATTCAAGACTGTGGGTTCATCATCAAAATTTCCTCCAACGTCGATATTCTCAATCAAGTGAAAGTTAAATTTCTCAGACACATTATCAAAAGCCCAGTTTTCAATCAGTTGTTTTTCTAAAGTGGAGGTGTAGAGATCAAAGGGATTGGTATCGGTTTCACTTGAAAATGACTCTTCACAATTGGGTAAATCAAACACTATATAGTCGCACAACTCATCAAACATGCTATCCTCAATTGGTGATTCATTTGGTATTCTCGATAGATTTTCGAAACTGGAGCTGTGGAATTCAATTGGGAATGGATAGGTTTGATTCTGAAGGATGGATTGCTCACTTTTACTGCTCAAATTATCAAATTGTCCTATCGCCTCATCATACATTGTAAAATTTTGAGCTAGTTGGAAACTAGCTGCTGGTTTGTTAGGTTGTATGAGTGCGGCCATTGATTCATTCAATTCCTTAATTTTTCGACACGAAGATACCCGAAATTCTTCCAATATTCTTTCAAGACTACACATGGGTTGTGAAGGTGTTTCAGTAAAACATTCGAATTCGTTTGGATACGTGAAACTCCCAAATAGATGTTCAGAAGAGATGTTTAGAGAAGGTGTAAAAATCGGGTAGGATTGATAAAAATTGAATGGATGCGCAGAATGGACATGATTAGGATCAACATTTTAATAAGAAGGTGATTAGAATTGTTATCTTAAAAAATTTGAAGTGGTGAAAGGAGTGAAAGATCTGCTACAGGATTATTCAATGTGCTCAGCAATGGACATGGGTTTCAGACTCGCCGCATGACTCTCAGAAGGGGTATCAACGTAAGAAAGTGTAAGAGTTTGAAACAGTTGATACGAAGTAGATTGCGGTGTCCAATTATTTTGTCGAGAAGTGTCTATGCGATCTTTCAAAGAAATTTTGGGTATGAATGCATCGTTAGAAGTTCTAACAAAATAAGAACCGTATGATGAAATATCTTGTTTAGGGTACCAAAGTTCGGCAAGAGTAGGTCGGTTAAAGGTACCCATGATATGAAAAGAGTGAGAGAGGGTGGAAAGTGGGCGAATTTTTATAAAATTTTGATTTTTGATTTTTTTTTTGTGGATTTTTGTTTGGTTTTTGGGGAAAAAACGGAATTATGGGACTAAACTTCAAACAATCACAATCACAATATGCACAAGCAATACCTAGAGCTAGAGTCTTCAAAGTCCAGTTAGACCATTCCTAGACTTCCAAGCAACAAGTTGTAGGATAACTCTCGAATCGCTTCTTCATTATCAATTGTGGCCAGGTAAGCACATGTGAGATAAGAAGGGTTCCGCTCACGAATCACTGTGAGACGGGCCTTTTAAAATTACCTCATCACTTGTCTAGCTTAGGCACCACAAAATCAAGTTTAGATAAACGACCGATTCCCCGCAACCTTCACTTGTTCAAAATGAGCGCGACAAGTCTTTATAGGATTGATCTAGATATTTTTTAATTAACTCAAGGTAATGTGTATGCTTTTTGTGATTTTTGGGGTCTTAGAAAGGGTGTTGAAATGCCCACCCAATCTGAATTGGTGTTATAACCCCTTAAAATCTGTATTATTTATGCAAAACAATAACAAACAAAATCTAAAACACTTGCAAAAAATTTTATTTGGCGGTGGCGCAAAGAATCCTGCACAAAAACAGTTTATTGGAAAGGGAGAGAGAGTTCGTGCAAAGAGTACTGCAGAAAAAGCAATTTATTGGAGCTCAAAGGGGATTTTGGAGAAGAGGAGGACTCACAAGAAAATTGGGGCTCTGAAGCCAAATTATGGCCGCGGAACCGCGGTCAAATTCTCTTTAATGGCCGCGGAAACGCGGTGGAACTTTCGAGTTTGGACTCCAAATTTCTTGGGTGCACTCCTCTTAGTTTTGGACTTCTATTTCTCAGCCTCTGGTTCTTGATTGGATCACTATAATTGCTCCAGATTTGTGGTACGATTTCGTCTTGATTCACCGCGGTGTAGCCGTAAGATGTAAGTCAAACTTCCAACAACTTTGGCACCGAACTTGCTCTTTTTCCTATCCTGCACACTCGCATAAAAAGAATCAAAGAATAAAAAGATGATATTTATATATATTTTGTTTTTTTATATACACAAATTAACCCGAATAATAAGAAAGAAATACGTCACCGTCTCCCCGGCAACGGCGTCATTTGATTGATAGATTTATGATATGCATTCTATTTGTCCTACTTACCGCAATCAAGACGGTTTCGCATGTAGTTAGCCGGTTGAGTATGTATCGTCCACTGAGAGATGGTTAGTGCCTTGTTCTTATTTTAAACAATCAAGTAAAAATATACGAGTTTGTTCAATTCTATTTTAAATATTCATGTTCAAGAGAACTTGTTAGGGTTAGGGTTTTTTAGTAAAATTAGAAATTAATCTTGTGCTTGTCTTATACCATCATTGAAATGATGTCAGAATAATCGGAAGTAACGGGGATTAAGAGGACATAGAAATGGTATTTGCGAGTTTAACCAGGCTTTCCAACACTAAATTCATTCCTGGTACCCCTTGTATGTCCGTTCTATGCTCTTATTTCCAACTCTGGGCCAAACACACACAACAAGTCTCCAATTAGGTCACAACTACATGTCACATTTGATTGATAGATTTATGATATGCGTTCTGCTTGTTCTGCTTACTGCAATCAAGACAGTTTCACATGTATCTAGCCAGTTGAGTACGGGTCATCCACTGGGAGATGGTTAGTGTTTCATTCTTATTTTAGACGAGTCAAGTAAAAATATACAAGTTTGTTCAATTCTATCTTTAGTGTTTATGTTCAAGAGAACTTGTTAGGGTTAGGATTGGTTGGTAGAGTTAAGAATTAATCTTGTGCTTGTCTTGTACCATCATTGAAATGATGTTGGAATAATCGGAAGTAACGGGGATTAGAAAGACATAGGAATAGTATTTGCGAGTTTAAGCAAGCTTTCCAACGTTAAATCTATTCCTAGTGCTCATTGTCCGTCTGTTTCATGCTCTTATTTTCAACCCTAGGCCAAACATACACAACAAGTCTCCAATTAGTTCGCAACTACATGTCACGTTCTAGTAAGCCTAAAGGAATTCTCAACTTAGGTCGCAGCTATATGTCACTTATAGCGCGCCTAAGGGAGAAGGTTGTATTTATTTGGTCTAAATTCAATTTCAAGTTGTTTGGCGAAGAAAAGCACAAAGGATTTTTCCATCCCTCATACCACCCTTCCTTAACCCTAACATGTGAGTAATCTACTCACATATGAAAAGAAAATAAAAAAGAAGAAGAGAAGAAAGAATAGAAGAATACGATGAGACAAACAATAACAAGCTAATTAGTTAGGCCTTCACCTAAGTATGGGACTTCATTGAGTATCATGGCTTAAAAATAGACATTAGAAGAGAAGAAAAGAAGAACAATAAAATCAACTATTTTAACAAACAAGTAATAAAAGTTAAGCTAAACATTAAAAGACAATGCAAGAAAGTAAAGATACAAGATAAAAAAAAACTCTCATCTTCATTATTCCTCCACTCAAAAGCTCACTACATTTTAATGGAGAAGAGATGAAGAGGAAGTTGAAGAAAACCATACCAAACAAAACTAATCGTAAGGAAAAATATACATCCTTGGTTTGGCTCAAATCTGAAGTATATATAGACAGAGAAGTGAAACCCTAGGACAATATTCGAGCATATATACAATTACAAAAACACCCCTGAAAATTCGTCGCGAGACACTATGATAGGGTCGTGGATCCATCGCCGTTGTGCCCAAAATTTCGCCCTTCCGCGGTCATTTTAAGAAATTGGCACGCCGTTTTCATATGGGTTCTCATGCTGCTTTCTTTTTCTGTTTGACGGGTTCAAATTTGCAAAATAGTTCCAAAATATTCTCATATTTACAACAGTCCAAAATGATAACTCTTTTTGTTTTTTGGCCTTGATTTATCTCGAGCTCCGCGTTGCCACCTTGATCCTCATGCTGCCACCCTCATGCTCTGTGCTTGTCCCAGACACGAATGGCCATCGCTTGATTTTATCCCTTGTACTGGTAAGCGGCACCTGACGGGTGTGAATGACCGGAACCCGGATTTCGTCTATTTTTTACGGTTGTTCTGAATTTTGTCATAACTATAGAGATTGTGCCTGATTTGCGTTGTTTTGAACTGAGATCATGTAACATGTAATCATATAGCAAACACGGATCAAAAACACCTACCTATATACAAATGTGCATAAGAATAAGCGGTATTAAATGTAATATTCTGGTGTGAACAATTAGTTCACGTTTGGATAATTTTTTGAAACTCGGTACTAAAAATTTCCAAAAAAAAGCACCAAATTGATAACCTGAAATAAATCAGGTCTGATTTTTTTCCTT
Source organism: Agapanthus africanus (assembly GCA_030015575.1). Lineage (NCBI taxonomy): Eukaryota > Viridiplantae > Streptophyta > Magnoliopsida > Asparagales > Amaryllidaceae > Agapanthus > Agapanthus africanus. Next base: position 648,079,084 of record CM057344.1, on the reverse strand, counting down.
TCCAAGTTCATGGACAGTAAACCACTAATCTTTTTCAAGTTCTCGGTTCTTTTCTTGTTATGAACTTCCATGCCCTCCTCATATAGCAAATCATTTATTTTGCCCCAACAAAAATCATGCAAACAACAGGATTAAGAAGAAATTTGGTTTGGAATCATATCCTTAATTGGATCATCACCATCATTTCTCACATCATTGCACCCTTCATCAACTTGAAAAAATAAAAAAAAAATTACCATGAAAAATTCAGTAAAACAATAAAGTCCTGGTTTGGGACAAATGATATACCTTTTGATGCAAACGATTAGGGCTTTGGGGAAAAGAAAAAATGATTTCTTCCTTGGACTTCGGGGAGCGAGGGCAGGAGAGGACGGGTTGGGGGAGTCGCCGGTGGGGGCCGCAAAGGGAGCGGGTGAGGGCCACAGAGGGAGCGAGGACGGGAGTCGGCGGCGAGGGCTTGGGGGAGTCGCCGGGGGCAGGCCAGCCGCCGCCGGAGAGGGGGCCACAGAGGGGAAGGTTAAGGGATTTGAGAGATTTCTGCGGTGCTTGAGAGTATTAGGAGGTCGAAGCAAACTGGCTTTCTTTCCTTGGACTTTTTTGGCAGAGAGGTTGTACAGTAATGTTGAAAACTATGACTTGAAGAGTCCACTTCAATTCCAAGTCCGAACAACCAATAACGCAAAAAGCTAAAGTCAAATTTAAATTGAGAAACAATAATAAAGTCTACAAAAAAAAGTCCAAGTCCAAATGAAAATTCCTGAATGGGCAAGTAAAATAATGGAAAATTAAAGAAAACATAAAATTATTTTGAAATTTCATGAATTTTGTGTTCTATATAGCATGCAGAATAATGAAATGAAGAATTATTTTTTAAAAAGATTTTTAAATTTTTTGTGGTTTTCATGTGCTATATATCATACAATATATTAAAAATTAAAGAAAATGGAATTTTGTTAACATATTGAAAATTCCGCTATTTTTTAGCAAGCAAGATGTTTAAAAACAAATAAAACAAAAAATTTTGGAAATTTTGAAAATATTATAGTTTTCATGTTGTATATAGCAAGCAAAATAACAAATAACCAAAGAAAACAGAAAATATTAAGATTTCTAAATATTTCATGATTTTCGTGTACTACTAGAATACAAAAAATTGTAAAACCAAAAAGATTTATTAAAATTTTAGTGATATTTCATGTGCTACAAGAAACAAAATATTGCAAATTTGAAAACAATAGAACATGTCGATATTTTTGAAAATTTCGTGATCTTTGTGTGCAATAACAAACAAAAAATATTTAAAAACCGAATAAAAATAATATTAAGATTTTTGAAAATTTCACGATTTTTATAGCACGCAAACTATTGAAAACTTAAAGAAAACAAAAAATTCATGATTTTCATATTGCAAAATATTGTAAATTTGAAGAAAACGAAAATTTTTGAGATTTTTGAAAATAGCACAATTTTCGTTTGCATAGCATACAAAATATTGAAAACTTGAAGAGCAGAGAAAAGTTTAGGATTTTTGAAAATTTCACTATTTTCTTGTGCTATATAGCATGCAAAAAAATAAAGAAAACTATATAATTATGAGATTTCTGAAAATTTAGCAATCATTGTATGCTTGTACTTAAATATTGAAAACTTGAATAAAACAAAAATTCACGATTTCCATGTGCTATATAGTATGAAAATATTGAGAATTAGGAGAAAACAAAAAATTTGGGGTTTTTGAAAATATGATTTTCGTTTGCTAGCAATCAAAGTATTGAAATCAAATATGATTTTTGGAATTTTTTAAAATTTCGTGATTTTCTTGTGGCAGCATGCAAAATATAAAAAAAAAAACTCAAAGAAAACTGAAGACTTTTGAGATTATTGAAAATATCACAATTTTTGTATACTATAGTAAGCAAAATAGAGAAAACGGGCTTTGCAAGATCTATGCAAACCCCAATTGCAATGCCCAAACCCTTGGACATTGCGGAACCTATTTGCCAAAAAAAACCTCTGGGCCCGCAGTGTCTATGGGTCTGGGCACTATAGGCCTAATATAGCCAGCAAAATATTGAAAACCCTAAGAGCACTGAAAATTTTGAGATATCTGAAAATTTTGAGATTTCGTGTTTTATAGCATAAAAGATATTAAAAAATCGAAGAAACTACAAAATTTTGGAATCTTAATGAAAACAGAAAATTTGCGATTTTCATGTGCTATATATTGAAATTTTGATGGAAATAGAAAATTTTGTGATTTTTAAAATATTACCGTTTGCCATATACAGCAAACAAAATATTGAAAATGTCAAAACCACAGAAAATATTGGGATTTTTAAAAATTACGCGAATTTTTGTATGCTATATTTAGCATTCGTAATATTGAAAATTTGGAGAAAACGGAAAACTCGTGATTTCCATGTGCTATTCATACAAAATATTAAAAATTTGAAGCAAACAATTTTCTTTTTTAGGATTTTTGAAAATTTCACAATTTTTGCATGCTATATAGTATGAAAAATATTTAAAAAGCGAAGAAAACCACAAAATTTTGAGATTTTTGAAAGTTTCATGATTTCCGTATGTTATAGAGTGCTAAATACTGAAAACATGAAGAAAACGAAAAATCGTTATTTCGTGTGTATACAAGCATGCAAAATAGTAAGAGTTTGAAAAAAAAAGAAAGATTTGGATTATTTGAAAATATAATGATTTTTGTGCAAGCAAAATATTGAAAACCCGAAGAGCATAGAAAAGTTAAGATTTTTAATTTTTGAGGTTTTCACTATAAAATAGTTAGAAATTGAAGAAAACCGTATAATTTTGAGATTTTCAAAATTTTCTCGATTTTTGTATACCAGCATGCAAAATATTGAAAACTCGAAGAAATCAGAAAATTCAGGATTTCCGTGCATGCAAAATATTGGAAATATGAAATAAACAAAAAATTGGGATTTTAACAATATCATGATTTTCGTTTGCTATTGTAAACAAAATATTGAAAATCCGAACACCGCATATATTCTTGGGATTTTTGAAAATTTCGCAATTTTCGTAAGCATAGCATTCAAGATATTGAAAATTTGAAGAATGCGGAAAATTCGCAATTTCCGTGTGAGTATGCAAATTATTGAAAATTTGAAGGAAACAGAAAACTTTGGGATTTTTGAAAATTTCACGATATCCGTGTGCTATAAAAAGCAAAATATTGAAAACCTGAAGATCACAGAAAATTTTGGGATTTCTGAAAATTTCTCGATTTTCTTGTATGCAAAATATTAAAAAATCAATGAAAACTACATATTTTTGAAATTTTCGCCATTTTCGTATGCTATATGGCATGCAATATTGAAAACTTGAATAAAACAGAATAACTACATTCCAATTATTGAAAAATTGAAGAAACCAAAATTTTTGGGATTTTTTAAAATATCATCGTTTTTTGTTTGGAACATGCAAAATATTGAAAATCCGAATAACGTAGAATGTTTTGAGATTTTCGGAATTTTCGTATGCTGTGAATGGAAAATATTGAAAATTTGAAGTTAAAAAAAATCATGATTTCTATTTACTATAGCAAATAAAATATTAAAAATTTGGTTTAGATAGAAAATTTTAAGATTTTTAAAAATTTCACAATCTTCGTGTGTTATATAGAAAGCAAAATATTGCATAACCCAAATTTTTGAAAATTTCACGATTTTCGTATGTTATAATATAGCATGTAAAATATTCAAGACAAAAAATTCATGATTTCCATGTCAGGGCATGCAAAATATTGAAAATTTGATGTAAAAGGAAAATTTTGGGATTTTTGAAAAACTCACGATTTTCGTTTGTTAGCAAAATATTGAAAATTCAAAGACCGCAGAAAGTTTTGGGATTTTTGAAAATTTCGGGATTTTCGTCTGTTGGAATACAAATTATTGAAAACTTGAAGAAAACAAAAAATTCGTGATTTTCATGTGCTATATAGCATGTAAAATAAGAAAACAGAAAAAAATTGGATTTTTGAAAATATCATAATTTTCGTGTGCTACAAGCAAAATATTGAAATCCAAAGATCACAGAAAATTTTGGGATTATCATGTAAGACAATTAAAAATCAAAGAAAACTGTAAAATTTTGAGATTTTAGAAAAGTAAGTAATTTTCTTGTTTTAGCATGCAAAATATTTTAAATTGAAAGAAAACAATTAAATTTGGGATTTTTGTAAATTTCGCGATTGTCATGTGACATAGCACGCAAAATATTTAAAAATTAAAGAAGACAGAAAAAATTAAGATTCTTGAAATTTCATTATTTTCGTATGCTATATAGGATGTATAATATTGAAAAAGAAAAAAAATAGAAAAATTGGGAATTTTGAAAAGTTTGCGATTTTTTATGAATAGTTGAAAATTTTGAAAAACAGAAGAAAACAAGTTTTTGGATAATTTTAAAATGTTGAAATTTTTTAATAAAATAAAAAGAAGTAGAGATTTTTGTACAATTCATGATTCACGTGTGTTATATAACAAGCAAGAATATTTAAAATCCATGAAAAAAAAGAAGAAATCTTTTAGACTTTTAAAAATCGCGTGATTTTCGTATGCTATATAGCAAAAACAATATTAAAAAGCTTAAGATTTTTCAAATTAGTATTTACATATGAAGGTCATAAATATGATATTACAACTTACAAATCATATAATAATAAAATTTTAAATTAGTATGATTTTTCTTGACTTTGGACTTTATACCCGCGATTTGCCTGAGGGCACTTCATGGTACTCTCTTGTGATTGTATGTAACTGTTTCTTAGATTTCAAATAGGTCCCTCCTGGTACCCTTCTACCTTTTTGCAGCAACTTAAAACGGCTCATTTAGCCTTACTCCAAACTATCTATAGTTTTATTCACATCTAGAACACCATTACAAGCTATATACAATATGAAATCAAAGTCTGGCGCTCAACTGTCAGTGTATTACATAACGGGCATTGAATAACCCCCTGCTACCTTTTTGCATCAACTGAAACTTTACTCCTATAACAACCATCCGATATTTATAATCGCACGTGCATCGCCCGTGCAATATACTAGAGACATGCCTGTGTGTCTCTAAGCAACAGTAATGTTGCAAGATATCCTGAATCAGCATCAGAGCCCTCTGCGTACTCACCAGCCAAAATTAATATCTGCCCAAAACCTATAAACAATTATAGTAAATGCCATACCCTAAATCAAGAATCAAGACATCAAATGTGCGCGGGGGGGGGGGGGGATTTAGGCCAAAATCTTTCATTATCATTCTACCATATATATGATGTATGCAACTAAAATGTTCACACACATGGAAACGTTCACTCGCTGTTTCGGTTTATAAAGAAGGTAAAACTGGAACTACTTTGCAACCAACAAAATTATAATAGCTTCTCAAATTCAATATGCGGCTCGTTGAAGTTCATTTTTTGTTTGCATTATACATTAGAGACTGTAACGCCTCCTGTATCGTTGTGCTGCTCGTCTCCCTCACTTCTTGCGAAGCTCGCTTCAAGCTCTGGAGGCCGCGGCCCAAACTCGCAATTGTAGGAACCGAGGGAATTGACTCCGCAGCACATTCGATCCCATCTCCATACTGAAGTAACCCGGAACACGCAGCTATGCTACACCCAAATGTAACCCACGGCGCAAACCTCAAAGATCCAGCATGTCTCCTTCTCATTATTTCGTAAAAAGATGTTCGAATCGCTAGCAGACTAGTCCTCTCCGAGTACGATATTAAATTGTGGGTCACTGCCCGAATTTTCTCAGCTGATGCTGTGAACTTCAAAGCAGTATAAGTCTTGGCTCCACTGCTAGCTACACCAGGAGCTATAAGTTTCGTTGGACCCAGAATTTTACTAAGTCCTATGTAAGCTTGCCTTTTGAGATTTAATACACCAAATTTTAAAACAGTTGGAACTTTGTAAGTCACGACCTTGAAGAGTGTGGTTTTCGATAGAGAAGTCGCCCCAATAACTGCTGTTGCTCCTGCACCAACTGCAACCACTGGCTTATCAGCCAGCAATCTCTTTTTCCCTGAATTTTGTTCTGTTACAATCTCTTCCTGTTCTTCATCATCATCAAAATCATCATCCAGACAATGATCAGCTAAATCTGCAATCTCTGGAGGCACCGACGTGTTCCAATGCTTTCTGAGACCTGCCAAACTATTAGCATCAACTATAGCCACAATAGATCCACCGAATTTTTTGGCCTGATTTTTTATAGCTTGTGCAAAGAGAATGTGACACTTCTCATCAGAAGGGAGCTCACAAAACTGAACCCCGGTCCCTATTTTGTTAATGGGGCATCGAGCTGAATTGTTCAAAGCCATTCTCAAACCCTCAACTGCAATTCTGAAGCTGTAGACTTCAGATAGCAGCTGGGTATCTACTGGCTCTCCTTTGTTGACATTAGAAAGCATCTTTTGAGATGAGATTAGGGCTTTTCTGATTCCTGGGAGATCGTTGAATATGGCGTAGAGATCAGTGAGTAAAGGGTAAACAGATTGTGCAAATGTAGGAGGAGCCTCATAGTCATTGTTATATTCTGAGGAGTCAGAAACATTTGCGTTTGGAAGCAACAACTCAAGAGACGGAACTAATGACTTCACCATTTTTTCCTGAAGAGAATCAGTAAGGCAAAACCTCAAATTCGAGTACACAGAAGGTGCAACTTTTGCAGGAAGTAAACAGCTTTGCTGTAAATTTAACACAGTGCTTTGAGGTTGCTCGCTACAGGGGTTCTCATAAGGGGATTCAAGTAGCAAGAAATTACAATTAACTTTCTCTGCTGCTCTTTTTGCAGCCAAGAAATGCCCATAGAATCCGATTCCAAAAATTTCTCGTAATACTTGGCACCCGGCAAATTTATCATAGTGCTCTTTTTTGATCTTATCGGTTAGACATTTTTTGAGCACTCCAAGAGATGAGGTCGGTATATTATTTGCTGGATCGTCTCTTGAATTCTTCTCCTCGATTTGTATTTCAGTTAATGCTGATGAGGCAACCTGAGCCACCACGGCTTTGGGCTTAACTTCCTTGATTAGGTTTTCTGCATCTAGTGCGGATTTTTGAGAAAGGTTTTGTGCAGCCAAAATATATATTACAGCATTTGAGTCTGGTTCTCGCACTGCAAAAACAAACTGCTTTGTTTGTTCGGGGATTGAAAGCCTTCGAACAAGTTGGTTAGAGACTTTCAGATCGTCAGGCTTGAGAATGGAAAATGGCCATAGATTTTGCAGGTGCATGAGCATTGCAGATGCCATGGCCAAAACATTAGCAAAATAAAGGACGAAAGACCCATGACATTTTCAATAATTTTCTACATTCCCAGCTGTATCTGCAAGGAAAAAAGTTTGCTCTTTAAAACAGATGTAGATGATGACCACACATCACATCAATCACCAAAGAAGAACTCATTGCAAAAATAAATATAAATATAGGACGATAAAAAGTCCTGGCATATATAGAATACATGAGCCCTACCGATATTGCTAATTAACATGCATGGGAAAGTTGGATGCCCTCGATATACAATTTAATCTCATCCGCCTACCTTTTCACGTAAAATGAACAAATGACAAGCAAACAACAGCAACACCTTTATCCCAAACTTCTGATTCCTTCTGCATGAATCCTTTCTTGCATTTACATTCTTAAAAGGCCATATGCTCGATCAAACTAACCAATGTCATTTTTAATTTTCTCCATCATGTCTATGCCTACCTCCAGCGCTCAATGCTAATTGCAAATAAAATTATTCCTGATTGGCACACTTCTAGGTCCCCTACAATACACATGCTGACATGCACAAACCACCCTAATCGATTCTCCATGGTTCTTACTCCGGTTTCCTTAACAGAAGATATATGCACTTCTAGGATGATCTCATTCCTTAAAATATTCATTCAACATTCTCCTTCTACCTACATCCATTTCTGCGCATTTTATTTTTTAATTCCCAAACATTGTAACCCATAAAGGGGCTTTGGTCATATAGCTGTCTTCTAAATCCTTCAATGTTGGTATTCACTATTCACATAATACATTGTTGCACTCAGGAAAACAAAAAAAAAAGAAGGGGGGGGGGGGGAGGAATCATGCTCGCAAGTGAAAATGACATTAGCCCAACTCACAAAATCAATACCTATAAAGAGCATAATCCGCACATACCTTGAAATCATCAAACATTTTTTTTTTGGTATGCATTTTCATTTTTAGCCATTGTGAATATGATTTAAGGCATAATTATGACAATAGGCACACCATGTCCATTCTCTAATTGAGGATGAAAATTTGCAAGACCTTTTCCATAGTATCTGTATACAAAAAGAGAAAGAAAGGAGACATGGATGACTATGTACAGATGTTCAGATACCAGTCTCTCTCTCTCTCTCTCTCTCTCTCACGCACACGCTATCCCCTAAAACTGTCGTTAAATTTTAATGCATGACAACTTTATTCTAAGTCATTGGTCATACAGCCCGCACTCCTATTATGCCCTAACATTTGTTTTGACCAACATTCGTCCTTTCAAGGAAATTACCTTAAGGATGTTTTTTCACTTGGAATTTGGAGAGGAAGTAAGAAATTGGTGAGCCTTTGCTATTTCCAACTCCTATGGAAACTAGAGAAGTTAAGCAACCAATGTAAGCTTGAGTGTTTGGCATATGGAAATTTAACAGAAGAGACTTGAGGTGTACAACATAGACAACATAAAATTATTAAATTATTATCATTTGTTCGGAAAGAGGGGGGGGACAAGGAATGAAAGAGACAAACTGAGATGCAGGGTAATACACGTCCCAACTTAGCAGCCATTTCCTAACGTGTGGGCATTCAAACCGATACATAGCTAGGATGGTGATTTTTGTTTTTGCTTTTGCTTTTGGGATTGTAAAAAATATAATAAAAAAACATATGTGAAGAAAGATGAGTATGTGTAATGTAAGAAATTTTTTCTTGTTAATCCCCTATCTTCTCTCTCTCCACTCTATCTACGCTATTCTTCCTCCGATTATCGTCTTACTCATCTAAGTCTTCTATCTATTCTTCTGTACATGTTCAGATGTTCTAACCCAACTCTTCTTCTCGCATCCTCTTATTCTTCTTCTCTAAATTTTATTTTTCATCTTCTAAAGAAATTGTCCTTTTACATTCTTATAATTTATAACTTATCTTGAGTTCTTAACATTCCATTTTTCTTCTAAGTCTCCAATATGAGAAACATGCCAGAGATTAACGACACCCTTCCGGTTAGGGATGGCAATATTTCCCCGCCCCGATCGGAGTGGGGATTTTTTCCGTTGACTGGGGCATGGGACGGGGATGGTTTTAGCTTCCCCCGCCCCGTGCCCTACCCCGTCCCACCTTGCAATATAGATAATTGCTAAAATTCTGTTTTCATAATATTATTTACATTATGTAACTCTGTATATAAATACTCGTTATCCCATTTGTAACCCTAAACGTCTTCATAGTCCTCACTTTTGCACTTTTCAGTCTTCACTTCTCACAGTCACAGCTTTTATTGCACTCTCACAACCACTGATCTGCGACTGCATGGGCATCGTTGATTGGACCATGGTTGTCTCCCTCTCTCTCTCATAGTAGCCAACGATCGGCAACATATCACCATTCTCACATGTTTCTCTCTCTATCTTTCACCATATATGCACACACAGCTTCTGATGCACAATATGATGGTGCGGGGCGGGGTCCCCGCGGGGAATTGGGTTCCCCGGTGGTGGGGCAGCGATGGGGTATATTTTCCCCACCCCAGCAGGGCATGAGGCGGGTACGGGATAGGCAATCCCCGGCAACTTCTACAATGCATCAGAGACAAAAAAAGAAAAAAAGGTAATTCACAAAGTCCTTAAAAAAATAAATGTTCTGAAATTTCAACAAAACCAAATAAAAGAAGTAAATTTCCATGAAATTTATCACCCCCACTAAACAACATCGGTTGAAAATTGCAAGTTGCAAGGGGCACTAAATCATTAACATTATACTTGAAAAGAATTGAGCACAGCACACAAAACTAGGGCATGAGATGATCAAAAGAAATGATGAACAGAATCTTACCACTTGCGCTTGATCGAATCGAATCAAAGTGACAGAAGATCAAACACAACTGGAAAAAAACGCCGCCTTTCGATCGTTTGGATATTGTGAATAAGAAAAAAAATATGAAGTGATTTTTGCCGGTTCAAGAAAATCGAAGGTGCTCGAAGCATTGGAAGAAACAGTAGAGGGTTCGATTGAATAAATGCTTTTCCTTTTCACGTGATGCGCACGTGCTACCGAGCTTAAGAGTGTCGGATCCGGGTTCTCAAATCGGGTCCGGGTCTGAATGAATTGTACCGCTTCGAATGCAAGCGAGATTTGATTATGATTTTATTTCATTAATTAATGGATGGTACATTAGATTTTTACGACTTAATTATAATTCCAAGAGTTTGAAGCATTCATGTCATGAGCAAAGACACGAAAACATATAGAGAGAATAATAAGGTTGTTGATTTACTAGCTGCTGATGCACAAACAACTATGATCAGCTGTTCTGCTCCTCACTTTTCCATTCCTGGAACAATTTTACTTCAAGCAAAGCCGGATCATTCCAATCTACCCAGCATAAGAGTTAAAGGGAAACACTCATATTGATATGGCATGAATCATGGAAAATATGGCATTATTTTCATTATCACCAGATGTATTTATTCTTTTTTTGAGGTAGGAAGAGTACTCCACCCCCTGGTGTAACCTCTTATTGAGCTATGATATGTTTGGGCTGGCTGGAGTCCATAAATTTTCCCAGCTTTAAAAAATTTATATAATATATATATATATATATATATATATGAGAATAATGGAGGAAAGATGCCTTGGGAATTTCCTCATATGGCGTCGAAAAAGTACGCCCTCCGTCGTGTTTTTCGACGATCGGCACCCATCATCTTCATCGTTATCGTCTAAAATATGGGTACACCAAATTTCATGTGATTCTACAACTTTTTCAGCATTGAATTAGTGGGTTCAAAATTAACAGTTTATCGACAATTGAACATTTTACATTGCTAAATCAACGGTGAAAAGGTTGTACACATGAAATTTGGCGTCCCCACATCTTAGATAATAACGATGAAGATGGTGGATTCCGATCGTCGGAAAACACGACGGAGGACATACTTTTTCGGCGCCACAGAAGGAAATTCCCTCCTATGGCCTCTTTCCTCCATTATTCTCTCTCTCTCTCTCTCTCTCTCTCTCTATATATATATATATATATATATAAGAGACACAAAAACATTTCTACATCATTATAATTGTATAAAATTGTATAAAGCTTTACATTATCATAACTACTCAAATTAAACATACTTACGACAAAACAAGCAAATTCACCAAAAAAAACTGCGCAAAAAATTTACCCAATTGAAAGTTTGGTTACATGCGGCTCAAAACCAAAACTAGATTTGACATTGCATAGGAAATATCTCGATTTTGTTAGTTTCTTAACTAATAATAACTGGTAAGTAAATTTTGTTTCATACCATTAGTGTCAATCATAACAAGGTACTTAACAAAAAATGTTGGGAAAAAATATCTAATCATAATATAAGTACTATAACCAACTTAATTCTGTACATCAATATTTAAGTAAAAACCGTAATTACAAATCCATAACTGGCCATAACACAACATTCTGTTAAAAATAATATAAGTGATCCTTATGTTTCTCGACAAAGTAATCGAAACGGGAACAAAAGTATTCACTCCAGTTCTCACGAGAACTTGTGCGGCACAGAATCAAAGTCATCAAAGTCATATCTCGGCGGCCCCTCTCTTCCAAGCTGAGATCGAAGTTTGTATTACTTGAGTGAGATTCAAAAAGTAATAAATGAAATAAGAATAATAATTCAAATGTTGAGATGCCTACCTTATTTACATAAACAGGGTCACAAGAGAGGTGTTCATCGATTGCACTCAGCTTCTTTGATAACGTCATCAACCTGCGGCAGAAAAAATTGAAAGAGCAAACACTAGTGAGATGAACCACTTGAAATCATCAACTCAACACACACTTTATCATTATTGATGGGCTACAAAAATGTTTGCACATTTTCAATATAAATTATTCTTGAAGATTTAGCCATTTGCGGATTATATCGAGAGTAAATTCACGCACGCGGAACCAGCAGGGCACATGTACTTGAGTCCAAAACCACATGCCATTCAGTTAGATAGTGAAACTTTTATATCATGGTGAAGTGTGCCATGAACTTTATTGGGATCGGCTACATTTGAATATTATGACGAATGCATAGTGAGCAATTTGTATACCTTGTGAGGAAAATATGGAGAGTACTCAGGAAACAAGATTCCATTGCATTTTAAAACATATTTTTTCAATATAATGATGACAGATACAGACAGATACAGACATAAAAGTTAAAAAAAAACGGTTGTTATAACCATAAATATTGAGTTTCACAATGAAAACAAACTACTATAAAGAAAATTAGATCATATGGAGAAGATTTAGGAGTGCAGCGTAACAAACATGAAACTTAAAAGCCAAAAACAATGGAGGTACCTCTGGATAGACGAGTCAATGTGTTCTATCATCCCGCAAGTTTTGTACTGTTCAGGATCCTCATGAAAACTGACCATTCCATCTTTTTGATTTATTGTAGCAAAAATCTCTCCATCTCGAATCTGAAATTAGCGAAAGTAAAGTCGCATACTGTAGGAACAGCAGAACAAGTACAGTCAATGATTATACACGGCGAACAAAATTACCATCCTTAGCACGTGCATTTCAGCATCCTTGGCCGTACTTAGTTGTACAGTAGTGGCTATATCTTGAAGTGAGAGAGTCAAGTACGTCTGAGTTAATCTCTGGATATTGCGTTTGTAGAGAGATGATAGAACTTGTTTAACTAATCCAACATTGTTGTCCTGAAAGAATATGCGACGGCCAATGTCAATAAATAAATAAATATACACACCAAAAAAATTTCAAAAAAAGAAAATTATTTGGAATGTGTAAAACTTGTGACTTGTAAGCCATAGAGATACAATAACACTAGCGTCACAGCCTACAATCTAATTACTGAAAGACAAATGGTGTCCTTGTCCAAAAAATAACAAGCAAGAAATTGAATGAATAGAGAGATAAACACAAGAGGCAAAAATAACAAACATTATAAGGTCTGCAATTTTTGGGGAATGAAGAAAACTGATATGCATTAGAAAGTAGAAAGTATATTAACATAAATACAGCAAAAATAGTTTCAATATAATTGTAGAGGTTATAATTGGTCCCCCTCGTTCGTGTATTTAAATTTAATATAGATATTGCAGCATCACACCAGGCGCGTTATAACTGCAAGGATGCTTTAAACTAAAGCACAAAAAGATTGACATTAATAGGTATGTAAAACTAGAGAATAAGTAAGAAAAGCGTGCTCACAGATTGGAATTTCTCGAGACTTGTTTGGATAAAGGCCTCGAGTTCAGAGTACTTCCCAGTGGTGTAAGAACTAGCCAGATCAACATAAACCTGCCATAAAAATATCAAATATTTCATGTTAAGATAAGTTGACCTAAATATGACGGTGCACAAAAGTACAAAAAATTGTCTGCGCATAGTTTCGTTAGTATATAACAGACAAATCGGATTTTTTAAAACATCTAAATGATAACAGAAGAAGGAAAATTATAAGCGTTCACAATTCAAAGAGGAAATGATGACTATCTAACCTTCTATACATTTTAAAGAATCAGATGTGGAATGTGATTCCTTGGTTGGTAAAAAATATGTATCGGCTCGAACAATGTATAAATCATACATTATATATCTCTGCAAATGAAATTATGCCTCAGTTGTGTAGGGTTAAACTGCCCTGTACGGCCCTCTCTAACTCCTGTTGCCCAGACAAGAATTTAGCACCTACTCATTGAAGGCAGTCACCAGGTTCATGTGCCAAAGTGAGTAAAAATTTAGAGAAAAAATTAATGGAATGCATAGTCCAATTACTTTTTTCCCCTTTTTGTCATGTTCTTTTAGAGCTTAAATATTTTTCACTTTTGTTTTGGAGTACATTTTTTACCATATCTAGAATATTGTCAGTTTCACCTGAGCCGACTTCTCTGGAGAATCCTGGCTACACCACTCATGTAAGTGATTATGATGGTGATATGAACTTGAATTCAACTTTACAATAGTCTAGTCAAGAATTGGATCATAAACATGCTACACTACAATTAGATCTTGAGACATCTAATCTAAAACCTTTATGCTACACAGGGACCCTGCAAGCCCCTAGCTGCAGGGGCCTCGCCTAGAGGCCCATGGGCAATTTTACCAAAATGTCCATGGGACCCAGGGGCCTCTAGGTGGGGCCCCTGCAGCTGGGGGCCTGCAAGGTCCCTGCACAACCTTTATTGGGTTTTATAGCCATAATCCATATGTAAATCGCATAAGTTCGCTCTAATTTTTGGCGACAAGCAAATCATTTAGAAAAATTACTAGGTGTGCAGGTTAGGGTCCCAAACGAACGGATATGCATATTATATTAATTATACTGCTCCAAGTAATCTAGAACTATAATTAGTATTTACAACAAAATTAATTTGAAGATTTCAGTATCTGTTATATGCAATCAGTAGGTTTAGAGTTCAGATAGGAAGGGCATTTTTGTTTAAATATTCCAGCGGGCGGGCGCGTATAGAGAGAGAGTAGAGAGGGGGGAGGGAGGGAGGGAGGGAGGGGGTGAGAGAGAGAGAGAGAGATGTGTAAACAAAAGATGGACATTAGGATGTATAAAATGAATATTAAACATGTAACAGAAAGAGGGCTACCTGGGTATAGTTTTTCAGATTTCTGAGCAGATGAGGATGAATACTTTGGAAATGGTGGAACCTGTTAAAGAAACAGTTAAACTTTTGAGCTCTAGATAAAAGTTTTTTAGCATCTTCACATACAGATGCAGGCATAAAATAAATATACAAATGCATAAAAGTCCTATCCCTTATACATATGAAACCCTTTATAAGAATACTAATAGGCCATAGGCACAATAAGAGTCGGACATGATTCTACATGGGAAAAAGATAAAAAAGTAAATAGCACATGACATGCCAAACTCAAAATTTAGCATGTACAACCTAATAAACTTCCAAACTAAATTCTTCTAAAATTTGAATATGATTTCAATTAATTCTTCTTGACAGCACCACCTTTATCAATCATAGCATCTTTAGTACATACTGGGAACTATTGTTATGTATATACCAGATCAAATTCTAAATTATTAGCATGAACCTTGCTTTTGTGACGATCCTCTACAATGGATAGATCAATATCGATTGGACCAGCATAATTTGTCATGCTCTATATAATATAGGTGAGAAATCAGGATATCTTCATGATAAAGACGTACACTAATAAAAATTACCTACTAATGTAATAATGGATAAAAAAAAAAGGAATGATAATACCGTTCATATGCAGAAACAACTAATTATTTCAGCTGTAATTATAAAAGGTCATAGACACGCTCCATCACTTAGCCAACCCAAGATTGTTGTAGTAGTTGTAGGTATTCTCCATCACTAGTGGAATCATTATACATAAAATAAAAGTGTAAAATTGATACGATACTATATTCTTCATTGCCCAATCTGCTCATTTTCTGATGAATATTAGATACTTTTACTAAAAGGCTATATCATGGACATAACCAAAAGCTAAAATTTACTGACCTATGCATATCTATAGAAAACCTATTGCTCATAGTTTACACAGCAGTTTGAGACTCCTCCGAACATTCATCTTAAAGAGCAATGTTACCAGGATTCTTTTATGGTGTAAAAAAAAATTTAGCTATTTAACTATCTTATCCTTGAAATTATAGACTGTTAAATGAAGAATCCTATTGTTATGGGAAAGATTTAAAGCAACATTCCAATCTACAACACAGGTTAAAAAAGTCTTCAAAAGAATGAGAAACATGCTCAAATCAGTTTTTCCACACACCTGTACTTGCTACTTTCATAATTCTTCCACTTAATCTTAAAATCTCAAATGAACACAAACATCATTTCTTGCGAAGAAAGAACCATAAGTGTAGAAACTATGGACTATTTCTAATAACCACCATTATCAATCCAACAATCTTTAGCATGAGGCTCCATTAGGGTAATTATTATACTCGACACACCGAAAATACAAACACCACCTCTCATATGCCAAAACCTCACTTTGTAGCATTTACTTGTGGTCAATATAACCCAAATCACCCTATAACTAAACTTCACATGTCAGCTTCCTTGCAGCAATTCCAAAATCTTGACGACAATTGCCTAACTTGTTGATATGCTTGGTTCAGGTTCAGGTTCAGGTTCTGAACTACGTAATGCATAATTTCACGATTCAGTACAAAACATCAAGTCTGCCTGGCAACATTGGCGTTGGAGTTAAAAAATCAACTCCTAAAAGATAAATATATAAATACTTATATAGTATTTGACAATAAATACTTATACAGTATTTAATTGAAAGAAATAGGTCAATGATCAATAACTTGATCAAAGTTAGACCTAAAAATAATGTAAATATACATCATGAACAAGTTCAAGACTTGTCCTATAGAAGAGGGGACCCACATGTGGGGCTTCCCCTTCAAAACGACTCAATTTGAGTTGTTTTGAGGGGTCTCGAACCATCGGGACCCCTACCGATCCATCGGGATCCCCTCCCGCTATCGAGAGGCATAGTTTTAGGGTGTCCCAAGCCTATGTAGAATTGGGGCCCCTCTTAAAATAGGCAGTAAAGCTTATTTTAAGGGTGAGTGGAGGGTTATTTCACCCCCACTCGCCCTAAGAACGTGGGTGAGTGGTGTTTAATCACTCCCATTTCTAAAGAAGTATAAATACTTCTCATTCAACGGGATTAGAGATAGACATCTTTTTGCTAAGAAAATATGAAAGAATTTCTTAAGGACTCTTGGTTTTAGAGGAAGAAAAGGAACAGAGAGAAAGAGGAAAAATGTGAAAATTGATGAATGAAACTCCATTCCTTGATCAATTTAATGTTCTCTTCCTCTCTCTACTTTCTTCCATCAGATTAGATCAAAAATCTGCCTTTCATACATAGAAACTTTTTAATTTCTACCTCAACAGCCATGGCTATGGCTTCATCTTTTCTGATGAAGATGGAGATGGATCCTTCAAAACATGTATTCACATGTTTTTGACAAACTTGTACAGAACCTTGGACCAAGGTTCGAGATTTCGGCCGAAACCACCGATACGTGATAGTTTCGTATCGATTTCGGTGGAGACCGATACGAAACCTCGAGACCGATACGAAACCAGCTATACAATAACATTTCGGCCGAAACCTTTTAAAGCTTAATTTTTTATACCATTTTGACCATCATTGTGATCATTATAGGCCTTCGTTGTTAGAAAACCGCAAAAAAATGAACCCAAAACATATATTAATACTTATCTAAGTACACTTTTCAATATATTTTGCATCATGGCTGGATTTTTAAACACTAGGATCATTGTCTTGTAATATAGAACCATAAATTTAAGTATTTAATATATCTACACTTATGTATGTTGTATTACCACTGAAACCGAAACCCGAACCGAGATTAACGAAACTAGCCGAAACCGAACGAAACTAATAAAATTATGAAAGACCGAAACCGAAATGAAATCGAGTTCTTGAACCTTGCCTTGGACATGAGCCGTCTCATGTCCTGCATAAAGAGAAATAAATCATTCTATTTTCGTTACATATTTATGATAAATGAGAATAAACTCATTTCTGTCCATGGACAAAACAGAAATCATGGATTAAAATCCCCATGAATTTCTAATAAATACATATATAAGTGAATAACAAATCCTATTCTTTTCATGGAGATATGAAAATTATCTCTTTAATGGAATCCAGTGCATTCAAACACACTATATTCTTTTGCAGAACATGTTATCTTCATGTTCTTCTTTAAAAACAAAATATGTGTTCATATTGCACGCCAAATTATAAAATGATGAAGATATATCATTTTACATTGTGTATGAAATTCAATATATGAATTTCTATATTTTATGAGGTTTCATAAAAAAAAACTTCATTTCCTTAGCTAAAACAAGCCAGAGAAAGCCAAAATTAGCTCCCTGTGCACCTTCGGGACTCCCCTCCCGAACTCGGGAGGTCCCATTTTGATGCATAAACGTGCATGAAGTATGTTTGTTCTACATAAATGGTGATCCCCACCTAGGGAGGCCCCATTTCCATAATTTTTACTATCATGTGCCATTCACATAGGGCAGTACCCGTGTACACATGTCTAATTTGACATTAAAATACCCCCACGTGTAACTTTAAGTTTTAAAATAAAGCTTATACATGTATTTACATTTTTTGTACAAAATTGATGTAATCTACATTAAGTCATGTAAACAAATATGAATTTTATTAATAAAATACTATTCATTTTGCCTCTCTTTCATTTGCACGTATCTATATATCTATAATTTGATTTGATGTGATTTAACTTAAGCTAATACGGTATCCTGTCTAAACTTTCTCTTAAGACTATAGGGAGTAATTAACGATCTGTGCCTGCGCTATCGGAAGTCTCGAACTTCAGGACCTTCTGGTCAATTTTTAATAAAAAAATTTTGTTTAAACTCTACATGTTCTGAATATCAACTTCATAAGAGATCCTAAAAAGGAAAAACGAAAATGGCGACTCCGCTAGGGACATTGACTTCTCCTTAACCTTCGTTAAATCACATCAACCTATGCGTTTTGTCTCGGATACCCAGAACCTCAGATTAACGGAACACGGAACACAGTATATATTTGTAATAATCAAAGGAGCCTGAGATCCATCTAACCGCCTGGGTCCCTTCTATTTGAATGACTTCTAATGCCAAGACCGTTTCTTTCTTTTCAGGATCATACTAATGGCATTGAACAATAACATCCCATCATCGGCTGACCTGACTGCAGCAGCCAAAATTGCACGAACTATGTTCGTTATCACCGAAAACCCCCAATTCGTCGTGTTCCCTGCGGGGCTCGCAGGGTATGACCCAGAGACTTGCCCTTTCGGCACAATTAATGACTCTCCGGCCATGCAATTCGGACAGGAGAAAAAACTGCCGGTAAGGCAGAGACTTGGCCGCCAGGCAGGCCAACCTTCGGCTCCAACTCTGAGGTCCTCGGCATCAGCCCAAAGACCATCAACACCTGCTCATGCAAGACAGGAAAAAAGGCCGATCTTCGACCAGGCCTTTACTAATATCACCTCTAAGAGGGTTACCCGACTAGTTCGGGACGAAAAGATGTTTCTTAATGACACCACCATAATCTACATGGGCAACCCGTTGCGGTGCCTGCTCCCTGTATTGGAACGAAATGAAAGTCTGTGTTTGAATGACTTTCTTTCCCTAAGGGATCTCAGCAGGTTTCCCGAGAAAATGAGGGTGTCATTTTCAAGACGGCATGCTTCGCTGTTCCTTCCAACCAAAAGAAGAATGTGACATGTGTGAAGGAGGGCCGCTAAGGAGGCCCGCAATGAAAACATGAATCCCACTCCTCAATACCGACAGATTCCTATGTTACCTTCATTTGCACCGTTGCGGAGGCAGCAGTCGCAATCTCAATGGAACGACTTCTTTGCCGGGTCATCCCGCCGCCTGGGAAACACAAATAAGAGAACATTCAAAGCCTACAAAGAGGTGAGGGTCCTTCAAAGAACCATCCCTCACAGGGTCTTTTATCGTAAGAAGAACAAGATACTGAACAAAATCTGGCTAATGAGGCTCGTGTAGCCGCTCGTAAGGAAAGCCCAACTCCTGACATGGACCACGATTCGGCTCAGATTCATTTTAAACGAAGGAATTTAAGTCATATGCCGGCTTCATCTGTTAGTCCGGTAAGAAATTCATTGGCTAGTCCGATATCGCAATTGCCAACTCGACCAATAATACATACTTGTCGAATGGTGTATACCTGCTGAATGGTTGATTCGAGTAATCTGAATGACCCACATGCTAATCGGCATGAAGGTCCGTTAGCTGGCACAAGAAATCACAAGAAATCAGGATAATCGCACTCAAACAGAGGGCGCGGAAAATCTCATCCTTTGAATCCTCCTAATGTAGAGGAGATTCCGCGCGGCAATGGAGGCAATCCTCTGCAAAATAAAGACTGCATGCATGAAAATGATGTCCACAACAATATGGATAACATTCCACCGAGAGATCGAGATCGTCAAATCGACGATATACGGGAGTAGATGGCCAATTTAACGACTATCATCCAAGTCCTGTCTGCGTAAGTTCAAACATTGGCAGAAACTCCAACGCAAAACCCGCTGCCTGAAAGAGTGGAACAGGTCGCGGCACCGCAAAACTCAGCGACCATAGCGCCGAGAACGGAACAAGCTCCTACTCCTCAGCATGTACCAGTAAGAGCTAGGGAGACTGTCCCACCTTTGAGAGAGGCTGATCGACCTCAAACAATAACAAGGCCAGTAACAACAATAGTTGTAGCGACTACTCCTTATGTGAATCTTTCAGCTTCGACGGTGGAGCCTTCGTCTATTGCTAATATGGACGTTCCTACTTTACAGAAGCTCATCGCTGAACACATGACGAAGATGAATCAGAAAGCAACTACGTCAATCAGAAAGCAACTACGTCAGTAGCGAATCAGCCATATCTAGATGAATACAACGATGAACCTTCCTCCAGGGTATGTAATACCCTCGTTCCGTATACATAATGGAACAAGAAACCCTGAACAACATTTGGCTCACTTCAGAGTCACCTATGGTGATTCGGTTAAGAATGATAAGCTTCTTTTGAGGCAATTCCTGAACAGCCAGCACGGCCTTGCCTTTGATTGGTTTGTCGAATTAGAACCTAGCTCAATAATGACATTCAGTCAGCTTGTCGAGAAGTTCAAACATAGGTTTGGGGGCAACGTTTCAGATAAAATGACATTGGCTTAACTTGCGATAATGAATCCATCAAAGGGTGAGTCATTGCTTGACTTCGCACAGAAGTGGAGAATAACTAGCATTCGTTATGACCCACAAATATCGGAGAAACAATCAGTCCAGCTCCTTCTCAGCAAAATTCCAGGGAGAGTTAAACTGTTCATGGTGTCCGTACCACATGAAACTTCATTTCCTTGGCTAAAACGAGCTAGAGAGAGCCAAAATTGACTCTATGTGCACCACCAGGACCCCTCTCAATAGGGGTCGGGACCCTTCCCGAGCTCGGGAGGTCCCATTTTCATGCATAAACATGCATGAAGCATGTTTGTTCTACATAAATGGTGGTCTGGTCCCCACCTAGGGAGGCCCCATTTCCATAATTTTTACTATAATGTGGCCCACACATAAGGTTGTACCCATGTCTCATTTGACATTAAAATACCCCCAAGTGTAACTTGAAGTTTTAAAATAAAGCTTATACATGTATCTACATTCTTTTGTACAAAATTGATGTAATCTACATTTAGTCATGTATATAAATATGAATTTTATGAATAAAATACTATTCATTTTGTCTCTCTTTCATTTGCACGTATCTATATATCTATAAATTTGATGTAATTTAATTTAGGCTAACACGGTATTCTGTCTAAGCTTTCGCTTGAGATTATATGATGTAATTAACGATTTGTGCTTGCGCTAATGGAAGTCTCAAACTCCAGGACTTCTGGTCAAATTTTAATAAACAAATTTGTTTTGTTTAAACTCTACATGTTCTTAATATCAACGTCATAAGAGGTTCTAAAGAGGGTAAACAATTGGACCGGCATAATATGGTGAATGTTAGATAGTCTTAGCACATACTTATTTTAAATAAGCACAACCAAACCTACGGAAACGAGAGGCAACTTTACAATTGAACCTATGGCAATTGGTACAAATTGCAGAAATCTAACCAGAACACACCCCGCCCATGCCCTTATCCCCCATGACATAGTCATAAATGGATAACAGTTCCAGATACTACCGGTGAAAAAGAGAACGAATGATAAAAGAATCAGATTTAGTTAATTGTTCTAGTTAACTATAAATGTAAAATAGATGATTATTTTGACTTTCTAAGTATATGAACTAAAAGCGGCATTCATGACTTTCTGTTTCCGTATATACAAAATTCAAAGCACCTTTATTATTGAATGCCCTTGACTTGACTAACGAATTTGAAAATTCAAAAGTACAACCTTATGAACAGCAAAGCATATTTTAGTTATGAATAACATTTCATGTGCAAATCATATGTTACTGAGCCCAAATAAAAGCACTTTCCAAATAAAGTCTGTACAAGTATCTAAGAGCTTTCTTAGAGAAATAAAAAAAACAGAGGAAAGCAGCAGCAGCCTGTCCATTGTGAATTAGCGAAACCAAAATGTACTTTTTGTACGCTTCAACAGCAATCGCATTCAAAGAGATCATTGGTGCAGTAATAACCTGTGAAAACTTCATTGTCGCCCTTGCATAAGCAAAAATAAAAAGCAGGAACAAGCAAGATATTTATCTTTACGCACATTGTGAAGACACTCCAAAGCTTTACTGTACCTCTTTAATCCAATATTTATCATGCCGCTGTTGCACAAAAAGAACGTGGGATAAATAATTGATATAGTTCGAGCATGCATCAGTCCACGCTGCTGTCAAACAAAGCATATAACTGAATTAGACGGTCCACGTGTCAAGAAAAAGGGCATTTCTGATTTCAAACTCAACATCTTGATAAGCATGTCACGGTTTTTGTTTGTTTATTTATTTATTTCGTGTCCCTATCTCACTAATTTCTTGTCCGATATCGAAACAGTAACACACATAATGTGGCAGGACTGACCCGTAATAGCAATAGAGGAATAAGTCCCTTGGCTGATCAACTTCAAAAATGTCTTCGTCCAGGATGCTTTGGGCTGCATTATAGCACTTTGATAGAATACAAAGAAGAAGAAAGTCTGGATGTATAGTCAAATGCTCAGAGGAAGGCCGGATCTTCCTAATGGCATCCCACAAGGGGGCTACTCCCTGCATTGGCACTTGTTGATGCATCACTTGATCCTTGAACCTCTTGCACACGGACAGAACTGCACATATGGGACAAAAAAAACATGGGATACATACGTACATAAAAAGCTGATGCAACAAGGAATAAAAAAAAAGATAGAGAGAGCAGTTTGAGTGCAGGATCAAGTATGCGTAAAGACCATTTTCATATCATACATTTATCAGGTGCCAATCGAATCTGATTATCTGCACATGAATTGATAAAGTTAGCAGCATTTAAGAGGAACCAACTAGCCTGTTCTCTTGAAATTGGTCCACTTGAGTATGCCTCCCTGTCAAAATATACATTGACCATTAGCTATCTCTGAAGAATCTTAAACATAACTACTAATCGAGTTATGTATTTGCTGTTATGCGCATCCATTTGTAAGAGAATGATGGGGACCACCAGGGCCCTACTCATGTTATGGTCCCCGAGGCTGAGGTGATTTGCATCATGATGTTGCAGGGGGCAGAGATATAAAGCTTTATGAAGGATGAGTGGTGGACGCATAACTTCAGATGCATTATCTAGTGGTTTATTATGATAAAATTGGGTGTTTTGTGATATATAGAGCTTTTTTTCTTTTGGAGGTATGTATGACGCTATTTGGAACTTTTTCCTTGGATTGCACATATTAGTTAGAATCACATTGCATCATTTCTCTATTTGTTCTATATGCTTAGATTGTTGCATTAAATCAAAGGAGATGCATGAACAAAAACGGATTAAATTAGGCAACCAGGTTCTACAAGCATGGCAGTCCTTATGTCTATACAATCAAATTTACGAAATGAAGAACATGCCAAAAGTCTACTCATACAACATAATGTAAACAATTATGCCCATTTATCATCATTTTTTTCCTCCTCCATTGATAAATAAGGTCATACACATAGCAAATCAATGAGACTTCATACAATCAAAAGACAATTTTGACAGACAAAATTTTCACAAAAAGGAAATAAAAAGAAAACCCATCTCCTAAAAAGCCCTAAAGATCACATTATCAAGAAAAACAAAACATTTCCCCAAACAAATCAATTCAACAAACACATGGGTTCAAGCAAACTTCAAATAATCATTGCACAACGCAGAATCAACCAAATAACAAAGCGATAAAAGAAGTGAAGAGAGTAAGCGATTACAAGAGGAAGAGGTAACCAAGGGAGTGCTTCGAAGGGTTGAGTCGATCGAACAAGGGGGCGAGGCGAGATGCCTGAGACTGCAGAGACTCATCGGATTGCCTCAGGATCGTATGAAGGTGAGAGATCTCTTGAGGCTCGTTCGAGAGAGCTTGGATGTGGACCACCACCGCTTTGATCGAATCCATCGCGATCTCCCTCTTTCTTCTCTCGAGAGAGCTAGGGTTTCGTGAGGGTTGAAGTGGGGACAAAATTTGGGATGACGTACATTTACTAAACTAATTAAGTGTCTGCACATGTTTTAAAACTATTTAGAGATTCAGCACAGCAAGGCCCTTTAAGCGCCACTTAGGACCAGCAAGAAGGAAATTGAATTTCACACTTTGCAAGTGCAGGATATGTTTTGGCCACAATCAAAGACCAAGCATCAAGAGTTGGCTTTGAGAGTGGGGCCAAGTTTAATTTTGCACTTGTAAAGTGCAGAATAAGCACATGGCCTCCCCTCAAAAACCAAGTATCAAGACTTGGCTTTGATGGTGTGGCCAAGTTTAATTCCGCACTTTGCAAGTGCGGATTAAATTTTTCTATTGGCCGAGTATATTCCGCACTTGCAAAGTGCGGAATATACTACCCCCTCTTTAGTGTGGCCCCTCCCCTTTAATACATTATATCTCTCGGTCTCTCTCTCATATCGCTCCCTCTCCTCTCTCTCCCTCCTCTTCCTCATCCGAACCTGAGCTCCATCTTTGAAGCCGAGCCCCCTTCTAGCGTCGATCTTGAGCCTCTCTCCTCCCCTTACTTCGAAACTCTCAACTGTGGCCGATTTTTTCCTCGTCGAGGCCGAACCCTCATTCTCCCAAATGGGTTTTAATTTTAAATAAATTTGTTTGAAATTGGTGTTAATTTTTGGCTTTTAAATAGCGGGTTTTGGGTTAGGGTATTGTATTTTTAGGGTTAAGCTAATTTATGGTATGTTAGTATTAGGGTTAGGGTAATTTAGGGTATGTTAGTGTCAGGTTAGGGTAATTTAGTGTATTTTGGGGTTGGGGTTAGGGTTAGAGTAATGTAAGGTATTTATGGGGTTAGGGTTAGAGTGATTTAGGTTTTTTTAGTGTTAATGTTAGGTTATTTTGGGAGATGGGTTAAGGTAATTTAGTGTTTTTGTGA
Organism: Agapanthus africanus; assembly: GCA_030015575.1. Taxonomy (NCBI): domain Eukaryota; kingdom Viridiplantae; phylum Streptophyta; class Magnoliopsida; order Asparagales; family Amaryllidaceae; genus Agapanthus; species Agapanthus africanus. The sequence goes on along the minus strand of CM057344.1, from coordinate 648,053,623 downwards.
GGGTTAGAGTTGGTGTATTTTGGGGCTCAGGTAAAATTTATAAGAACTGGATTTAAATTAAAATAGGGTATTGAATGTTGCTGTTGCGAATGTTGTAGAGTGTATAAGTTTTTTCTTGAATTTTCGATAATTTCACAATTATTATTAATATTAGGTGTGATGGCAAATGAGGATGTTGTGTTGATTTGTCATTATAACGGCACCTTAAATATTGAAACGAGTGGAAGACCGAACTACATTGGTGGAAGAAGTAAAATGATAAGAGTTAATAAATTATGCTCATACAATGAGTTAAAGCAAAAAATTTATGCAACCACGCGGATAAATCCGAAAGATTATAAGATCGAATTGGTGTGCAAGCTTCCGATCACAAGTCAGGACTACGCAAGTGTTGAAGCAGCCAATGACGAGGACACAAGCATGATACTTGGCTTGTATCCTGAAAATCCATCAATACATGTGTTGGTGATGAAAGAAGTTGTACAATCGCATCAAGAAGATGTATGATCGCCTCAAGAAGCAGCATAATCACATCAAGCTTATGAACCACATGGGGAATTTACACGAATGCTCAATACGGTTATGTGCAGTCCCGGAGAGCCGAACGCGGATGATGACACATTCGATTCCATGCAAGTTCCATTCCATGGCACGCGGGTTGACAAGAATATGTATGACCGTGATTGGAATTTGTATGGTCAATCAACGTCAAATCCGTACAATACGAATTTCACAATGGGGATGGCTGGAGCGAATAGGTAACATACTATATTAAATAAAACTGACGGTACTCATCGTATATCGAATCATGGTTAATTGATAATTGATATTTGTATCCTTATATGTCGTGTAGGTCATCATTTTTTGCACCGGAGTATATGCGAACACAAAGTTCAACGCAAGAGGAGTTTGGTGCCGGTGCATCTTTAGAATTTGGAACACCGGACACGCTCGCATCATATTGAAGAAAAAGATGACCACAAGAACGAGGGAGATGGTGATGGTGTAGATATCGATCATGAAGGAGATGGTGGCATGCAAGAAGACAGTATGCAGTACGCAGACCAAAATGAAATGGACGATCAGTGGGTGCATCGAGCATATGCTAACAACGAATATGTTGAGTTCGAAGAACCACATCCTGATGAGGCGATTGATGATACCATAGTAGAAGCTTATGCTACTGAGGATATGATCATTGATGACACACGTTGGGCGACGCGAATGGACAATAATGTCGGATTTCAAGTCGGACAGATGTCTGCGACAAAGGAAAAATTGATTGAAGAAATCGGTGCATAGTCCATTAAGAGGCGTGTGTCATTCAAAATGGCCAGGAATACTAAAACAAAGTACACCGTGGTGTGTGATAACACTCCAGGTACAAGCCCTGGACAATACCCTTAGAAACTTCATGCAATAATATCAAAACGGCGGGTGCATTCGACACACTTCACTATAAAGGAATATAATCCGGAGTATCGGTGCCGAAACACTGTAGGGGTTGTGGGGCACACACATGCCGCATCAACATTTATATGTCAGTACATCTTGTCGTTGCTGAAGAAGCGGTTTGATATGACACCGGCCGCCATCCAAGATCAAATGGAATGGGCGTATAAAATTAATATTTCTTATTTCAAAGCGTGGGAGGCAAGAAGGAAGGCTTTATGCATGATATTTGGGGATTGGGAGAAATCATATCAAACTCTGCCGCAGTACCTCGAGGCGATCACGAAGAGCAATCCCGACACAGTCTACAAGATCACCTATAAAAACCTGACTCCAACAGCAATCCAGTTTACCGGCGTGTTCTGGGCATTTGGACCATCAATTAAGGGATTTGAATACCGCCGTCCAGTTCTGATTATTGATAGCACACACTTATATGGTAAATATAAGGGGACTTTGCTTGTTTCTACCGGGGTGGATGCAAATGGAGGGTTGTATCTTTTGGTATTTGCGGTTATCGGTGGTGAAACTGAAGCAAACTGGGAATGGTTCTTCTCATGTATTTGTATGTATATTCCCAATGTAAGTCGTCGCCACATTACATGGTTGTTGATCGGATGAAGGGTCTTTCAAGAACGCTAGCTCAAGCCTGGCGGACACCCTATTATCATTGCTACTGTTTGCAGCATATCAGAGCTAATTTCTCAAAAAAATCGAAGACGAATCATTACAGTTTTTGTTATATAAAGCCGGTCATGCTTCGGATCCTCTAGTTTATGCGCAAAAAAGAGCTCGTATTAGAGAATTAAATCCGAAGGCAGATACTTGGATTAACAAAAGTTTAGGGGGTATGAAGATCATTAGGCATTATGTATGGACGGCGGTGTAAGGTATTGTATTATGACTATGAATTGCTCCGAGAGCTTTAATTGTATTCTTAAAGGAGCTCGTGCATTACCGATACATGCATTGATTGCTAGAAATTTTTACCGATACATGCATTGATTGCTAGAACTTTCTACCGTCTCAACACGTACTTCATCACTGATCGTGAAGCGGTGGCTAAATGGGACACATTGTTCACTCCAAAAAATGAGAGTATATTAGCTAAAAGAAATGCTGATGCGAGACATTGTCAAATTCGTCGATTCTCTAAGTATCGTTGGGAAGTAGTGGATAAAGATGAAATTACGTATGGCGTCGATATAGACGATAATGGATGTCGATGTAGTTGTAATATACCTTTACTACAAATGCTTCCATGCAAAAATGTGATGGCAGCTTGTTCACGAGTTTCAGGGGGATCAAACATATCATACGAGATCTTATGTCATGGAGAGTATTACACACAATACTATCGAGAGTCGTATGCCCCTTCGTTTAGCCCAGTGCCAGATCAACGGCACTGGGAGGAATATCATGGACCATGTATATTCCCACCCAGCTGTACGAGAAAAAAATGCAGGCCTCCAACCTGTTGTATCAAGGGTGGTATGGACGAAGGACGAGAAGGGATGAAAGAACAGAACATGTGCAACAATTGCAAATCCCATGGTCATAAAAAATTGCGATGTCCTAACCTTCCACCTGAACTTCAAAATCAATCGCAATGATCTAGGAGCACCGTTATGTATTGTGTCGCTTAATGTATCGTGTTCGGTGATGTATTGAACCCTGTCAACAGTATTGTATTGTGTCGCCTGATGTATTGTATCATTTATCACTAGTTACGTATTGTATTCGTTCAATATATTGTATTTTATCTACAGTTACATATTGCATTCATTAATGTATAATTGGCACTTATTTTTGAATTATTGCTTTTGGCAGATATTGTATTGATGGACCCAGGACCTGTAGATCCGTCTGTTTTATACCTGTCAAGCCGACATCAGGCGACGACATGCGTGACGGTAAGAAAATAATTCAGTTCAATATAGTACTTATACTATTTACTTCTAATTGTATATTCCTAACGAGTTTGTTTGTTTAATGTGCAAGAGAACGCCGTTTTTACTTGTACTGCTCACTTACACCAGGTTAGGTTATGGGCAATTGGAGATATACGTGTGCAGACTGGGTTAGGACGTGCAGGATTTTATCACTACTCGAGAATTGACTACATTCATCTCGACCATCCTCTCATTACAGCGTTGGCCAAGCGATGAAGACCAGAGACCTTCATATTTCATTTGCCTGTGGGGGAGATGACGATCTCCCTTCAGGATATTGCCGTATTGCTTGGCTTGCGCATCCACGGTCCATCGGTGACAAGGGATACAGGTCGCAACTGACGAGAGCTATGCATTGAGCATATTGGTCGAGCACCCGCACAGATGAAAGGAGGTGCTATTAGACTTATATGGCTATGCGAGGCATTCGATCCCCCAGAAGATGATGCGGATCAGGCGGCGGTCGAGCAGTACATACATGTTTATATTCTTCATCAGATTAGGACCTCCTTATATCCAGGCACATCGAAGAATATGGTGCATCTCATGTGGCTGCCATTATCAGCCGATCTCGACGTATGTGGCACATTGTCATGGAAGAGTGCCGTGTTTGCTTATCTTTATGAGGAGTTGACCTCTGTCGCTCTGCAGTAGCACGAAATTATAAGTGGTTGTCTTTATCTTCTTCAGGTAAAAAATTTAAAATACATAATAGATTTTGTTATCATGTTATATATATCGGTATCTAATAAAATATGATATCGACAGATGTGGTGCTGGACCCGATTATTTACCGGGTGTCCTACATTTATCCAGGAGGTTCAGCTAGATTGAGATCGGCAATTAGGATGCAGGTAAAACTTTAAATGATATAATTAAAATCAACCTTTAGGAAATTTGATGTTGTGAATCATAAGTGTGACTCCTGAATTACAATGCTTTATTGCTGTGTTACAGGTTAACGTTGGTTGGACATGGGATAGGACACCCGCCAGGCCGCTCGAGTTTTACCGAAATGAGTTAGATATGCTCCCGGACCGAGCTGTCTTCTGGATGCCATATACTCTGGATATCTGCCGGGCTCTACCGGATTTGTGTTTACAGTTTCCAGATATCTGGCATGCTCGGACACTTATTATCTGTTTTGGCATAGTCGCATATCATATCCCCGACAGTGTATTACGACAGTTCGGGCTTATACAACACATCCCGGATCCGGTAAAGCTTATTGATCGGATCACACGGAGAGGTAGAGCTGTTGATTGGAGGGCTTTTCGACATATCTATATCATTCGATGGGATGCACGAGCTCTGCTTTTCGTACACCGGAGAGATTCGCCTTTACCGCCAGAAAGTTACCATGGCTGGTACTCGAGAATTGCTCGGCGGTACATTCAGACGGAGTTTCCTCCACGGGTGACGTATGAGCCGCAGGGACCCGTAGAGTGTGAGATGGTAAACACTTTGTTCTTGCTTTATATTTTCTACTATGTAATTTCTTAATATTATATATTTGAGATATTTACTTATCTATGTTACAGGCGGACGTCTTGTTTCAAGTCCATGATGTTGCGGACAACGTCATAGGCAGACATACGAAATCAGTTAGTGGGATCGAGACCATTTGGAGATTAGTCAGTCGTTTTTTCCAGCGCCGTCCGATACGACGTTTGGATCCTCTTTCTTCTCCACCCCTAAAGCACCGGTGACCGTGACTTATCAACGTCAACGTCGCTGACACAGAGGGGAAACTGGTCTTTCTAGAGCTACGGACCAAGCTGGACCCTTACAGCCAGCCACACAACCTGAGGCATACCCGGTCCATCTCAGCGCCGCCCCGGCCGATTTAGGATTCCACGGGCGTTGTCTTACTTGATGTGACGTTCTCTTTTGTATTTGTTTTTTTTTATCGAATTTCATGAGATGCATGCATTTATTTATATATTCTGTTTATTGCGTTCCGCTTATTGTTCTTCGTCTTTAGGCGTCGTATATTTTGTGTGGATTGTGTCTCCTCTGTATTTGGCGTCGAGTTAGCATCCGTGTTGGATAGCGTTTATTTTATTGATATTTTATATGAATTTATTCAAAATTTACAAAGGGGGCGCTGCCCGTTTTTTGTTTAAACTTTTAGACTGTGGGTATTTGGTTTAACATGCAAAAATTGAAATCCGATTCAGCTTGTCTAGTTGCAAAAATTAACAAATTGAGCATTGTACCCAACGAGAAGATAAATAGTTTCAGGATTGAGTGCTGGAGGGGGTTCCAATCTATTCCGCACTTTGCAAGTGCGGAATAAGACTTGGCCCCCAAACCAGAGCGCCAAGTCTGATGTCTTGGCTCTCTGGATGGAGGTTCCAGTCTATTCCGCACTTGCAAAGTGAGGAATAAGACTTGGCCCCCAAACCAGAGAACCAAGTCTGATATCTTGGCTCTCTGGATGGCGGTTCCAGTCTTTTCCGCACTTGCAAAGTGCGGAATAAGACTTGCCCCCAAACCAGAGAGTCAAGTCTGACGGTTTGGGTCTCTGGATGTTGTGGGTAGTTTATTCAGCACTTTGAAAATGCGGAATATGACTTGGGCCCCAACCAAAGACCAAGACCCGGCTCACTGGTTGGAGGCGAAGTCTTTTGTGGGGCAAGTGTGGAATAATCTTGGGACACTTAGAGAGGCTCATGTATAAGCCGTTGAAGAGGAGGAAGCTGAGAGGCAAAAAGGCGTGATTTCTTGCTATCGGGTTTGGATATGTGTTCAGTGGATCTGGATTGGATCCGTACGGATTTGAGGGGCCAGTAGCCCGATATGTATGCTGGTATTAAATCACGAAATAGACCAACATTAAACTTCAGCTTTGAAGGAGTGCACTGTTTTGTTTTGTTTTTTGGGAACCGGACTCCTAAGCCTAACCCATGCTAAACATCACACACAAGCACACATGGGTCCCTCAGCCATAGATTTGCCCAGAATGCATCAAATTATGAGGACTTCTGCGGGAAAGGAATGATCCTCACACGCTCCTCACTAAGGAAAGTGTTATGACCAACCAAGCTATGCTCATGTTTTTAAAAGAGAGTTTTCCCCTTGAAATACTCTTCAATGCAGTACTTTCAAGGAGCTTATTGTATATATAAGACTTTAATTTTAAGGAGAAAAAATTATCCTAAATATTGTGGGGGGAAAAGATTATAGAGGTTTTTGGTATTTGAAGTGAAACTCTCACACCACCAAGGCAGGACACTGTAATTTTGGTTTCAAGCAATGGAAAATTAGTGCAGCAACAAAGTTTACATCATCAAGGCCCTTCATAAAATTTTACGACAATCAAACGAAAAGGAAGAAAAATAAATACGTAACAGGACCTTGGCTGAAAATTCAACAGATATTTCTTATTACACGCAAAAATCAGACAGTTTCTATGCACTGACTTTTTGTTCCTTCTTTTTCTCGGTCGGAACTTGTGTCGGCATTGCTCTGCTCTGCCTTCTTCCGAGCCCGGATTAGTGCACGCCGGGCCCTAGGCCTCATTTCCCTTACTGTTCGTGGTGGCATCACGTAGGGTTCTAAGGGTCGATCTCCAAATGGGTGCTCTCCTCCTGCAAATATCCTCAGCTTGCGATCCCGATCCTGCAGAAGAAGACAAAGTTGTTAATACTAAATGTTTGCTTAGAATTAAATACTATAAATCGATACAGTTCACAGAGGCTGTTTACTGTGTAGGAAATAAAACTGCATGCAGTGTTTGTTTAAGGGAGAAAAAAATATTTACATTTTTGTTACCAACATGTTCACTAGAATTTAGAAATAGGGCTGTAAAATGCAACAAACGACTGGTAAATGTTTTGGCCAAATCGGCATCAACACCGGTATTTTAAAGGAGGCAACTCACTTTTTATTTTGCATGTGCTCATGAGAGAAAGTGCTCTACCAACGCTTTGAGTTCATGTGCTCAATATCAATATCATATGTACAAGAAAAATTCATTCTTGTATTAGTTGTCCACTATCTCTTAATAAACAACACGGTAAATAACCATTTGTTTCTTCTATATTCCAAAGGTATCTGCCAAATAAAATTATATACAATTTTTGTGATCTTGGGTTTATATCTTATCCGGTTTGCTTGAATAAGTGGTTTATTGTTTTTATGGTTTATGATGTTGGCCCGACATGTGAGATCCATCCCTTCACCTAGATAACCAAATAGTTGGTCCCGTCTCTCCGCCCTGTGTTGGTGGCCTAACTCAGGAGTAGTGTGTGTCATAATTCAGATACACTACCAATTTCTATTCCACCCATTCCATAGAAGCTATTTTTTATTTGTTTATATATTTATGCATATATTTATTTTTTCAAGTTGAAAAGCTGGACCCATGCAGGACCAAGGATCCACCTCTTCTCCTCTAAAAGTAGGGCCGGTAGTCTCTTTTGTGTTCGTTCATTGAATTAAAAAATGGTGACCCTGTTATCACGATCTTATGACCTGTCAGCTCTTCAATCCCTTGAAAGTAAAAACTAAAAAGCAGCTTATTGTTAAAAGCTTTGAGTGTGAGTATTGTCGCACATTGAATTGAAAGGATGGAAAGAGTGGAGGCCTTAACTAGAAAGTTAGGATCAATGAATACTAACTAAATCTTTTGAGTCGACAACAGCTCTTCCATCATCAAAGCATGCACGCGTACCCGTGACACCCCCTTTAGTTCCTAGGTCTACAATATAATGTAAACTGTACTACTTTTGCGATGCGCGCGTGCACACACACTCTCTCTTCCTAGGTCACAATACCACACAAACAGATCCATCTGTGCAACTTCTTTTCCATGTCCTGATGTAACTATTTCCAATCTTAGATTATGTTCTTTTTTCCCCTCCCAGAACTCCTATATTATGAGGGACTCTCTTCTAAGTAGTAAGAATACCATCAAGTGCTTTTCTCCTCAATAGAAATACGTCATAGAAATGCGATTTAAAACAATTTACTTTCAAAAACATGAAGAGAAAAATAGCATCATAATAGCCTAAAAGATCATCAAGGATGAGCGCGAAGTACTTGGTCAAAGCAAACTTACCAAATAAAAGAATAGTTTTCATCAGCATGTTTCACAGATCATTATTGGAACACAGAAAGTAAATAAATGAATGGTCAATGGTGGCACTGCCACACTATTAATGGTGTAATGCCGCATCCCAAAGCTCCAATAAAAATCACTGCATATGTCTTTAACTAGAATATATATTATATGTGTTCTGAAAAATCATTATTCAGTGCTTAATTAGCTCTAAAATTCAGCACAAATATATTGGTCCTAGAATCTCTACTGAACATGCTTAATTAGCTTTGTAGTTATCCACAAGATACTATATTTGTTCTTGTAATTATATCATCACCCCAACTAAATATGCTTAATTACATGAATAATCATATTATATATGGAAATATTTGAATCTATTAGCGAAAAGATTAATATTGCCTCAAACTTACATTCATTGTGTACCAATTTCGGCTGCTCCAAAACTTCAAGGGTCGTTTCCCTTGCTAAACTTTAGTACTGTATAAATATTATGATAATATTTATCAAAACAAACAATTACAAATATAGTTTAGTACTGTATAAATATTATGATAATATTTAGTATTATAGGCATGTTATTTTTAAATGGAATTACAATCGTACGCATTATGAAACTGAAACACGCGCGCGCGCGCGCACACAGAGTTGTATTATTTTTGTTTAATATATGGAATTTCTTGCAATGGTAGGCTTGTGACAGCCAACGTAAAACTTTGTCACATTCTATGACATGAACCATAATAATATATGGAATTTCTTGCAATGCATGAATACTAAACATATATTGTTTTTTATGATTGTCCCCCCCCCCTCCCCCCCCGGCGGGCGGAAAAAAAGAAGCTAAATTTCCTGGCTCCGCCCCCGAGCATATCATAATATGTTCTGAAAGTTATTAAGATACAAAGGGGGATTGTTGAAAGAAAGCAACAGCACAACTGCTAGATATAAGGAGAGATTCAAGCCTCTCATCTGCAGAGTCAGTTATCTCCTAACCATATATAATTCAAACTTCAAAGTACTGTCAAGGAAGTTTCTTTTGGTGTTATCTGCACCTACAAACAGTTTATACTATTATTTAATCAGAAGAAGGATTTTAAACAATAAAAAGAAAATTCCAAGCTACTGATGCCTTCCGATCAAAAGTTGCATGACACAACAAAATACTCATATATGTTTACTATTCTGTTTAGCCTTTAGCCTTGAAAAGTAATGAACTGCCCGTTCACACACTGAAGTTACTAAATGATTATTTACCCCCATCAATTGTACTTCTTTCCGATTATAATAAAATGTATTATTTGTGTGATTTGGACATAAAACTAATAAAATGGACAAAATCTTACATCACGCAGTTTGTTACGGGGAAGCATCCTTAGTACAGCTTTGCGAATAACTTCAGTCGGGTCCTTTGTCAGCTGATCTTTCAGGCTTCTTTCTTTTAGGTGGCCAATATAACTAACAAACAAAACGATACAATATAATCTAGTAGTAAAGCATTTATACTCAAGAAAAGAAACATGGTCATTTATCGAAACTTGCCCAGTATGCCACCGATAAAATTTATCGGTCATTTTTCTCCCTGTAACAGAAATATCTTTCGCATTCAGAATAATGCACATATCGCCATCTTCACGGTATGGTGTGTATGTTGGTTTATCCTTGCCTTGAACTACAGTTGCTATTTGGGATGCCAATCTACCAAGTACCTTTGAAAGTGCAATTAGAAATGTTACGCTCATTTGTGATATTATTTACAATGGTTTGGCAAAGGCTTTTCAAAAAGATTGGTAGAGATAAATCACCTGTCCTTTTGCATCAAATACTCGCCACCGCAGGCCATCTAAATTGATTCTTCTCAGTCCTGCAAGCGCTTTCTGTAAAATTTATCGACATGGTCAATGAGTCTGCAGAATTATAATCATTATAGCCAAGGTTCGAGAACTCGGTATCAGTATCGGTTCCTCAAAGTTTGGTTAGTATCGTTGGTTTCGCTTGGTTTTGTTAGTTTCGTTTTCGATTTCGGTTGATATTCGTGTGGTGTATACTTGTATATGTCTATTAATACATACATATATGTATATAAATATATATATGGTTTGAAACTTAAAGAATAGCATCGAAGGGATGACTATTTAGCAAGATATATAAAAGAAATGACATGTAATTTGAAGATTATAATTGATATTTCCTTTTTCTATTTTCATTTTTTCTATTTTTCTTAATATCGGCGGATATCGGTCAATTTTGGCCATTAGTGGCCGATACTTGATTGATATCGACCGATACTAAGTTTTGAAGCTGGTTTCGGACCGGTTCAAACTGAAACCTTGAACCTTGATTATAACCGATGTGTTGTGCACACTAACTAATGTGTGCACACACAAAAATGGAAGAAAAAGAAATGAACAAACTCATGATTTTAGTTATAATGACACGTCACAGTGTGGGTATGACTCGAGAGTATTTGAGAGGGAAGAATTACTGACTTCTGACATTAAAGCACTGGAGTAAAACATTGTAGCATAATATTGGGTTTAGCCTTACAGGTGGAATAAGGTACAAGCATGTAGCTGGATAAGTAGATTAGGTCTGTAGAATGCAAAAACATGGAATTATTTTAGGCTAACCTCTAATTCTGGTCCAGCATTAGATATGAGTTGACAGGATTGATGATTAAAAAAAAGCCTACAATTTTGGTGCATATACTAGCCAAACGGCAAGAAAAAGATGAATCCAAGTAGAGAAAGTTTGGGATGTACAGAGGAAGGTGCAAAGGGGTTTTGAGTAAAGCAAGGGGTATGCATACATTTTCTAGGGTTGCTAATAGACACCCGGTAAACTTAGAAACTGTAATTAGTGCTGCTCCTTATTTGTGTTCCATGTATGATGTGAAATCATACAATATGCCTTTTTCTATTTTAAATAATAGTTTGTAACCTGATGCACAACCAAATTTCAGACCTTTTACTCACCTACAAACGTCTGTTACCATCACTGCTATGGACAATTCTTGCATTTCAGCATATGCAAAATATATTTATATATAGGGGAGTGATCCATTGCAAACCTGTCCTCGTTTTTTAAAAACGGGAACTCCCGATCTACGGCATATTTTAATGATCCGATCCATTCAAGTTGATCACCCTACCCTCAAATATATGTGTATGAAAAATCTCTAGCCTATATGCTTGGATGACGTTTATGTTGCATTATCGAAAAACGTTAATTTTTGGACTCATCGATGCATTTGCTAGAGGTCTTTAAATCTCTTGATTTTTCATATACATATATTTGAGGGTAGGCTGATCAACTTAAACGGATCAGATCGTTAAAATATGCCGTAGATCGGAGGTTCCCCTTTTTAAAAACGTGGACCGGTTTGCAATGAATCATTCCCCTATACATATAGGCTAAAGGTCTTTAAATCCTTTGATTTTTCATACACATGTATGTGGGTAGGATTATTAACTTGAACGGATCGGAACGTTAAAATATGACATAGATCGGGAGTTCCCGTTTTTAAAAAACATGGACCGGTTTGTAATGGATCACTCCCCTATATGTGTGTGTGTAGAGAGAGAGAGTGAGAGGAGAAAGACTAGGTCCTATCGGTAGGATTTGGACCTAATTTTTAACTATTGGACTTGCTTTAAGATATGTGCTGTCAACCATGTGATTACAATGCTAATCCAAGGGTTTATAGGTTACCAAATCCTACGGATTGAATTACACACAATACATACACATTATCCATACACACATATATTTATTTATGTACACACACATATATGTAAGTATACATCTGTGTATAGATATACATATGCATATATACACAAAAAAGCGCGCACGCGCGCGCGCACACACAGTTGGACTTCATCCTCTTAGAAGAGAAAATATTTTCCTCCCATATTTTACACCGTTAGATTTGGGATTCGACCGTTGGATGCAAATAGGTAGTTACTGATGGCATGCCACAAAAAAAGGGCTGACATCATCCCACATTTCTACTTCTTCCACTACTAGATGAAACAATTCAACGGTGAAAGGCATAAGAGGAAAAGATTTCCTCTCCTCCTAAGAGAAGAATAGTCCAACTTACACGCACGCACGCACCTGCACATGAGTCCTTAGAGTGTCCATCCTACTGTAGAGCATTTGTAGCTTGTTTGCATTGGACTTTGCATTGTGAGTTTGCACTTAAGTCATTTCTCATTTTCATTGAGTTTAGCGCTTAAGTGCAAAAACACCATGTAAGGTCCAAAGAAATGATGCCACGTATGTTGCACTAAAGGGTGCACCCAACAGAGACACTATAAACCCCTTATATATATATATATATATATATATATATATATAGGAGTGATCCATTAACAAACTGGTCGGCGTTTTTTTAAAAACGGGAACTCCCGATCTACGGTATATTTTAACGATTTGATCCATTCAAGTTGATCATCCTACCCTCAAATATATGTGTATGAAAAATCAAGAGATTTAAAGAACTCTAGCCTATGCATCGATGGCTGCAAAAATGAACGTCTTTCGATAATGTGATATAAACGTCATCGGATGCATAGGCTAGAGGTTTTTAAATCCTTTGATTTTTCACACGCATATTTGAAGATAGGGTGATCAAATTGAATAGATCATATCGTTAAAAACGTAGATCGGGAATTCCCTTTTTAAAAAACACGAACCGGTTTGCAATGGATCACTCCTTTACACACACACCCATATACATACATGGATGCATACATATATGTACATATGTATGTGTGTATGTATGTATATTGGAGGCTATGGGCGATCCCAACCCAATTAATATCTTTAGAAATATACAACTTTTTGGGAGAGTGGGATGTATTAAAACGTTTTCTCCACGCAGTCGTCTTGACCTTAATTATATGAATAAGCAAATTGATATATTATATATATGAGTATATATACTCAAACCTTTCTTAAGTTACTTTTTGTTGGGCTAAATTTCTCCATTACCAAGGAAACGAACATTAATTCTAATAATGCTAACTATTTCCTACAAGTCTGTATTTATATTTTAAAACACGCTCGATCATATATCAATTTTCCTTCACAATTTCAACAACGATCTGTAACGTGATTTTTGCTTAAAGATTTTTTAAGTAGGAATAAGAGCTAAAGAATCAGAAATAAAATGTCATATTTGAAAGCATTTTTTGGTTATTGGCTATCAATTAAACCACAATATCATCAAAAGCATTCAATTTTTTTAGATAAATACTACACAAACTATATGAAAATACCCTAAATTTTGACTTTGTTTTAATTTATAAAAGTTTAACTGCTTGGTTTAAGCTTGGAGCCTCATGGTTGTTTTAGTTTACAATGGTTTAACTACTTGGTTTAAGCTTTGAGCCTCAAGGGTTTTACTACATGATGCCTCATTGAAAACTAAAAATGAATGGGTTGGGTTTGGGTCAATGTATTATATAGGCAAATTTTCCTTTTGACATTAAAAATCATAAATACCCAAGTTTAAAGGGTTGTTTGTATAATTATAAGAATTATAATGTTGATTAGCAAAAGAATACGGTTTGGTGTGAATTCTCTCATTCACTAAGTGCCCATCATGATTTATATGTGAAAAATCTTTAATTATTAATTGCCTAGCTTTTATATATGCATCTTATTCCTAACGTGCAACTGAATGAAACATGGTGGAGAAAAATAAAGAAGATAAAAGGATGGATACTTTTACAAGAGATAATAGACCCCCGCTAGCTCGAAATAGGAAACCTCTCGACGTTGACTCCCATTCTCAATAACATGCTATGGAGATCATTGTTGATGTATGTAAATCCATCTAAACCTAATATAAATCTAATTCTATCTTATGTATCTATCTACCTAATCAAAAATGCTATTTAAATTAAAAATATATGGTCCTTATACTGTATTCTTAAAATCTATTGGTTGTAAGTAGGTTTAAGATAAAACCAGGTGAAATGTCACTTTATCCACACAATTTGGTGTAGTAAAATTCATTTATATGGATACTCATTAAATCACTTATAATTAACTATCATGTTAAAAAAATGAATTTAAAAAGCTCCTACACAAATTCAATTTATCACAAGAGCATGCTCATAAAAAAACAGACTATTAGTCAGAATTTTATTTAAATATGCATCAATTTCAATGTGAGTCATAGAGGCATGTTGATAGTGAGAGAATGAACCCTCATGCTTTTGTAATCTGCATCTTTAATTTATCTAAGGTGTTTATAACGTTAACAGATTATAACAATATGAAATGTCCATCCACAACGAATATGAAAAGATGAAATTTTAAAGAATTTATATTTATTTTCAATATTAATATAATCTTCATTATTTATAGTTCATTGTCTCATATTATTATTACCCATTGGTTATTGTTAAAGTTTAAAGTAGAGTTAAAGTTTGAGGGGTTGCAAGTGTTGTACTTTTTACATGACAACCACATCAAAAAAAAGTGATGGTTGCACGAGCGGGGAATGTTGAAAGTAAAAACCAAATTATGAGATTTTAAATTTAGTCCCACATTGGAAACAACAAGAGAAACATATGGGTATAAAATATAAAATGGTTCACACCACAACAAGGCTTGAGTCTTATTGTTTGAACCCACTCATACCAAAATGCCCATCACTCGTCCAACCACTTTAACTTAACTCTATTTTAAAAAAACTCGCAATAGTTATAATATAATCTAAATCTAAAGTAATCTTACAATTGAAAACGAGTCAAACTTTTAGTAGTTCCTTTTATGACCTCGCTCTATTTTTTTATTTCAACCTAATTTATGTATTCTCTTATCTTATTTATAATATTTATATGATTATGGTGACATTAGTGTTTTAATAAGCGAAAAACAAAGTCAAGACGACAAAGCCTATATATCGTTTGAGACGAGAGGCGCTAAAAGATGGCCGCCTAAGTGGGATGCGGTGACAAACATTTAAACCTCCTAAAAGATTTTGCTAGGTCGGTTTAAGGATTAGGGAAAAAATGTGAAAGAAATGAATAAAAACCTATTTCTACTTGGAATTACACATCTAGCTTTTTCGCTATTTTTTGTTCAATTTCGTTCTCATAGAAGGCTTCTCTATGATTAAGAAAAAACAAGTATACATAAACAAAAAGGGAAGTGAAATAACATGGACTTAATTTTATTTTTATTTTCAAAATAAAAAAACACTCAGACGCTCTCCTTAAAACCTTCGTTTTAGACGCCTGAGGCGAGCGCCTGGACACTTGAGGTGATAGCAGCTCAGATTGTCTTGTTCGGACGTCTAAAACGCCAAGTCGCTTCTCCTTTCAAACACTGGGTGACATTAATTAGAACTCACCGAAAAAACATAAATGGTGGTAGCATCTCTTTTTTAGATTCTTAAAGTATATTGTATTGAAACCTGATTTGGCCTTGAAATTAGGTTCACCAGAGTTAATTTAAATGAAGGTGCAATTATGCAAGCCGGACTTCGCAAAGCTCTAATTTCACATAAAAATATATTTCCATCTAACTTTATAAACAACTTTCTGTGCTTCAAGTTGCCAAATGTCCATTTCATCCTTTTTGTGGAGTTTAAATATATAAGATTGGCGTGGATTTTAGACGACGCCCGTATCTCAAATTTTTATTGAGGTCATTCTAGTTTAGCAATTCTAAAATCAAAGAATACAATAAGGCAATTAGAATTTTAAAGTTAGGTTTAAAATCCTATACAAAATTGGAGCGAAACCAACCAAAGTTTAAGAACTCAGTGGCTTGTTAGGCATTCAAGTTAAGTTAGGATAAGCAGATTTTCGTAGTCATCGAAACTTACTCGGTTTCCCAACTATGTTCTGGCTTTCATTTAACGGTTAGATAAATGGAATTATCTTCACCTAGAAATTGAGATAGCCAAGGACGGGCCCAGGAATTATGGTCAGTGAGAACACTCCGTAAATAACAAAAGTAATTGAAAAGTCTTACTACATGATATCTAAAATTGTCATGCAATTCAAGAATTAAAATTAATTTAATTGCATACTTAAAATAATATTATACACAGTAACATTTACTACGGTTTCATATCATCACCACATGGTACAGGTCTCTATAGAGCGAAGCATTAATCTATGAAAAAATATTTTATTTAAAACCGACTCCTTATTTTAGGATGTATGGCTAAACTTCCTTTGTTAAAAGATCACCAATATGAGACAACTTTTCTTGTTATAAAAGTTCGATGAATTCTGCATCCATTTAAGTAAAATTTCAAAAGCAATGCGAGTGTTGGGAATTGAACCCAAAAACTTCCACTAGGGAGTAAAGCATCTTCTCATTTGAACTACATATTATTATTGTTTAATATATATGTTACTCCCTCCGTTTTAAAATGTAAGTCAATTTTTGTTCTTTTTTGTTTCAATATATAAGTCCTACGAGTATCAAGAATCCTTTTCGTTACCAAGGCACGCTTACTACTTGATTTCCTAAAATAACCTCAATAAATTTCTTAATCAGCTTCATACTTATTCAAATACCAAGAAAACAATAAACTTTAATAGGTTAAAGTGGGTAATTTACATTCATATAATCATAGGTTTAAATCGTCTTAATAGGTACGCAAAAGCAAAAATGGACTTGCAATTTGAAACGGATGTAGTAAAATTTATATGCGCGCGCGCACACCCAAAATTTCAAAAACTTATAACTAATGTCCCTTTTTCCAAAATATGAGTGGGGACACATTCCTCATGTCCCCTCCATTTGGATTCGCTCCCGGAGATAACTAGAGTTACCCAAATTCCAATCCAACCTCTTTTTTTTCTAATCCCCTGGTAAGAGAAGGAAACAACTTTCTAAGAATTAGATAAACTTCAACTAAAAAAATGACCCATCAAAGCCAATTTTTAAGTGGAGCTAGGTTCTTGCAAACTAGAGCTCACATAACCTATACCTCCACTTAAAAGCTAGCACCGGTTACCCTAACTCCAGCACAAACAAAGCCTCGAGTGTCCTTTCAATATAGGTTAGTATCGGTGGAGGTTTTGTTTGGTCTCACAAACTTCGCAAGGGTGGAGTTTCCTAACTTAACTCCAAAACCAAACAAGGTGGACTGAATTTATTCAAACCCGGAATCAAAGAACATCGAAGTCTCTCAGAATCTAAGTTACGAAACTCCATTTTGTTTCCGAACACACCATATTTTTAGATTTGAAGTTTGTCCTCCAGCTTCTACCTACCCATGATTTCAGAAACCGTGACCGTGTTGCCAAACTAATCCTGGGCAATCCAAAACAACACTCAACCCTAGATTTATCTCTATACCATTTAAACTGAAATTTTAAATTTAAAAAAAACACACACAATGCGTCAAAACGGTGACATACAGAAACCGGAGCTCCGCTTTGGTTTCCTATTTGCACACTACTCGTTCACTACCACAACGATTATAAAGAATAATAATGAAAATAAATTCAATCTTAGAAAATCTAAAGAAATTCTCCATGATGGCCAAATTGAAAATTTTACACAAATCAATGGGATTGAACCGCATTACCTTCATATTCCCGCCGAAAGGTTTAGCTGTAGCAGCTGCCATTTCTCGATTCAGTTCTCAAAATCTCAGCTTTAAGAAAAGAAAATAATTTTGAAATTAGATTTTTATAACAAAATTATCATTTCGATCGCGAGAGAGAGAAGAGAACGCACCTAAAAATCGCAGCTTTGGAGCGCCGATAGTGAAGAAGGAGAGGGTTTAAGGATGCACGAAGGCAAAGAGGAGTAGGGCTACAAACGGGTCGGATTCGGGTTGAGCCCGTTATAAGGGATTACAGCTATCGGGTTTGGGTAATGATATCCGCTTCGGTAAATACATTGGGCCGGGTTCGGGTCTTCTTATGAGACCACTCGATACCCTAAGCTCGAAATTCACCTTAAACATAACCATTATATTTGCCAATTAAACTCATAAAAAAAATCATTTATGTCTAATAGAGCTTGATTATGCGGGTATTTTGGCCTTAAATTCTGTGCTATCATTCATAAAATCGATAGAGAAGTTGTGATTCTTTTGTTTGTTTCAAAACAACTTATAAAGATAAGCATTCGTACACAATCTCAGCATGTGTCATCAATTTTGAAGATCCAACTTCCTATAAATTGGAAGAAATGGAGCGAGCTCCGATTAAAGCTGCAAGGAAAAGCAAACATGATTGATCAATGTTACCCGATGCGACATTTTGTACGCTCTTTCATATCTTTCGAGATCCATCCTACAATATGGGGTCAAAAACCCAAAATAAATGATTCGTTTTTAGCCTTTATAAAAAGAAAACTAACTACTATTGTTAAGCATCGTATTTTCATGTTGATCATGTTAGGTAACATCTACTCATCTTGGTTTTAATATTAGATAAAACACTATTTAATTATTTTACACACCGATGATGATTGTAGTTGAATTATATGTTTTTGAGAGACATAACAGGTACGACAATAAAAAAAAAAAGAGAGAACAAGTATAGCGATATTGAAAAGCAAAAAGATATGATGATATGAATTCACAAGACGTACAGATGAAGAAATAAAAAAGAACGAGCTTGGTGATATCGAAGAGCAAAAGGACTTGGCAACAATGAATTATCAAGACAGAGAGATAAAGAAATCAAATTGGACATGAACTTAGCGATTAAGACTCAAGCGACTCAGAGAACATGCTACATAAGTGTAAAACTTGTATTTTTTCTTTTATTGAGTCGTAGATCATCTCGTTTAGTCACACGGTTTTAAACTTTCAAAATCTCCCAAATATCGCATATGTCAGCTCTTGAGCCAGCTCATATAGTCCTGAGCCGTCTCATAGTGCCTTTGATCTCTTCTCTCAGTTCTTGACTCCATGAGCCGTCTCACCTAAGTCTTGAGCCATCTCATAGTAAGTCCCGAACAAAACAAAATCCTAACCTCACTATCGCAGGGAACGCGATTGTACTGAGCCCGTGCAATAAGCCTTTAAATCTCCAGGTATCCCTAATAGGAGGAGTTTTGTCTCCTGAGGGTTTTCAGCGAATTACACCCATAAAATCCCGCCAAGTTAGCTCGCGAGGAAAGTGTTGATTCTAATCCTAAGGCTAAGCATAAAAAACTAGAAGTTCTATTACCCTAGTCAGAAACGTCCAACCCCTATTTTCACTCCTCACATCTCATTTAACATAAGATCATATACATCTTTACGTGATTGTGCGAAGAGTGTCGTTAACTTTGAAGAACTTCGATTAGGGTCATTATGTTATAAATACAGACCAGGAAAGACTTCTGAAGGATCACACGAGTTTGAAAAGATTTAAGATTTTCTCAAGTTTCGTTCTTCAGTTAAATTTCAAGTTGTAATTTTTATCGCTTTTAACAGAGAACTAAGTCTTATTGTTCACTCCTACCCTTCACCTGTCTTTGTTCATACACACCTTTCGTGATTGTGCATAAAGTCTTATAATTTAAATCTTCATATCTCCGCTAAAAAACTGTTATAATAAAAAAAACTCGTCATCGCCAATATTATTCTTCCACAAATAACCGTGAGGATTTTTAACTCGGAAAGAACATTTACTTAGCTTATTTTATTTGACGTTTGGAGACTTAGCGAGTTTTGGGTCAATAACTCCCAAACCAGATGGTTTTAGGGCATTAGGTGTGGAGACACCCCTAAGACTTAATTGCTCAAGTTACCAAGGCCACAAAACAAAAGACTCATTTTGTTGCGTTTTAAAATATTCTGAAAGCGGTGCAAACGGAGATATTGCCAGTTTTTCTTTTTAATCCCGAAGACGTGTTCATGTGGATAAGGTGTATAATCACTCCAACAAGATTCCAGATGGGTTATTTTTCAGACTTTTTAGTTTCTATTAAAACTTCAATAATATCCCTCATATCCACTGCACTTTATGAACTATTCTTGATATTGCTTAATTCAAAACAAACATGTTTGATCCTAAACATGTTTATCAATTTTCAAAAGTTTTGAAGACACTTCAGACTTTTTATCTAATTTTCAAAAACTCATGACACGTGTAAAGTGATATAAAAGACGTATATTAGTTACGGTTAAACTCAAAGGAGGATTAGCATTCGGGTTTTCAATTTCTCGAAGAGGATTTAGTTGAATCTATCTTATCAACCGAACAGTCAGATTTCGAGTCTAAGTTTCCCCGCAAGCTAACTTGACACAAAGCTTTTATGTTTTAGAAAAAATTTCAAATTTTTATGGGTTTTTCAATGTATATGTAATGAAGAATTTACACATGATGTAGAAAAATAAACGCAATGCTCACTTCCAAACTTGAGTTTTACGATGTTCTCATCGTTGCCCCCGTCTCCGGTAGCTAGACTTAAATATCAAAGTGAGATTTTATTCACAAAAATAAAACTTTAAGAGCTACTTACATTATTCACAAGTTAAGAGATTGCGTTAGTCCAGAAATTAGTACCAGCCATTCAAAAATTTTGTCGATATAAGACCAGAGTTGGTAAAAGAAAAGGTATAAGAAAAAGAAAAAGAAAATGTACATGTTAGTGGTATGGTTAGATATTAGTAATAGGCATGGGTGCGTGAAAGTAGGGATTAGAAGACGTTGAATGCGAAGACGATGTTTTGAAGGTGTCAAAGAATTGTTACCCGAATGAATTGTATGTTCAAGAAGCATGTGTTGAGTTTCGAGGTCAGTGTTTCCCCCAATCAGAGCAAAACTCTATTTAAATTTCAAATTTTGAAATGAAGCAACGCTTCAGAAGCAGCGCCAAGTGCGCTGCGCCCTAAGCAGTGCACCACATGCAAAGCACGGATGCGCTAGCACTAAGTGCGCTGCCCTCTAAGCAGCGCACCACGTGCAAAGCACGGGTGCGCTAGCGCTAAGTGCGCTAGCGCTACGTGCGCTGCCCTCTAAGCAGCGCACCACGTGCAAAGCACGGGTGCGCTAGTTCTGGAACTAAAAGCTCCTCACCGTCAGATCAGAGATCCAATAAAAATGATAAATCATCAATTAATCAGAAGTAAATTCTGTTAAGGAAAGATTCTTCAAAATCTTTCCAAACAAAAAGATTGTGCTCTGTAGATCAGAGCACCGTTGGATCAATGATCCAATGGTGATTAAAAATCACCAAAAACACAAAATAAATTCTGTTTAGAGGAAATTACCCAATCTTGTTAAAAACAAGAAGATTGTCTTCTGTAAATCAGAAGCCCTTGGATCAAAGATCCAACGATGGGAAAATCCACAAATCAATTGGAGAAAAGATCTCCTTAACTGATTGAACAAATCAGCTTGCCTTATATAAAGGCCCCAAGACTTCAAGTCTGGAGGATATACAGAAACAAATAGAGGAACCCCGTATAAGTTTTGAGAGATCTCAGAAAGAAGAGCCAAGCTTTCAGAAAAAGAAGAGTTTCTTCAAGGTAAAAAGAAATGAACAGAGAAATGAGATCATCTCATAATTAAAAAGAAGAATTCACTTCTTTAAAGATCATAGATCTACAAGACCAAGGTCTTTCACAAAAAGATCAAAGGATCTCATCATAAAATAAAAAGAAGAACATAATTCTTCTCATATATCATAGATCTATAAGACGAATGTCTTTTATACAAAGAGATCATGATCATCTCATTATAAAGGCGAGGGAGGAGAATAATTCAATTCTCTTAAGGATCATAAATCCATAAAGGCAAAGCCTTTCATCAATACAAGAGATTGAAGCATCTCCTATAAAGTAAGAACTTTTGTTCTTAGAATCTTGAGACAAAGTCTTTCATAAACGAGAATTTATTTCTCAGATCATAAAGTTAATCAGATAGCGCTTTGCGCTATCTGATTAGCGCTCTGCGCTCTTGGACTAGCGCTTTGCGCTCATGGAATGGCGCTCAGCGCCAAGCGCACCACGTGCTCCTCATGTGTGCGCCACTTAACAGTTAGCGCTCTGCGCTCTTGGACTAGCGCTTTGCGCTCATGGAATGGTGCTCAGCGCCGAGCACACCACGTGCTCCTCACGTGTGCGCCATTGAACAAATAGCGCTTTGCGCTCATGAACTAGCGCTTCTGCGCTCTTGATCTGGCGCTCAGCGCCAAACGCACCGCGTGCTCTTCACGTATGCGCTACCCAGCAGAAGCGCAATGCGCTCATAAACTAGCGCTCTGCGCTCTTTGACTGGCGCAAAGCGCCAAGCGCACCACGTGCCCCTCACGTGTGCGCTAATAGAATATAAATTGTTCTTTAATAAGCCCCAGAGCTATGATGAATGCTCAGCATTCAATAAAAGACAAAAATACTGTCAGAACTCAAATCAATGCTCAGCATTGTCAAATGTTTAAACATTTTAACTGAGTGGGCCGAGCTCAAATTGGCTATAAACCCCTCATTCAGATTAATTGAGCCCATATGCTTATAAATCTTTTAACAGATCTTAGCCCCAAATTGGACTACAGATCTTTCAACCAAAATTGATTCAAGGGTACATCTCTTTACTCCTCTAATATTTGTCATGTAATCCTTCAACGTCTTCAGAGAGGTGACGGGTCCCGACAACCAAACATTCCATGGACCGTGGGGTCCTTAAACTCATGGACTATGATGTCTTTAAACTTTATAGACTATGACGTTTTTAAACTACGGACTGTGGGGTCCTTAAACTCATGGACTATGATGTCCTTAACCTTGGACTGTGGGGTCCTTAAGCCCATGGACTATGATGTCCTTAACCATGGACCGTAACATCCTTAAACTAATTATGGACCACAATGTCCCTAAACTAAAACAATAGAGTCCAAATGCTCTTTTGTTGGATCTAAACGATCCCGTTAAGTTGATCTTAGTCTAAAATTAGACTAACGTATCATTAACAAACGTTTAAGTTGATCTTAGTCTCAAATGAGACTAACGCGTCCTTAAACCCAACCCCAAACCCAAATCTAAGAAAATACGGATTTGGACTAATCCACGTCCTACGGGCAACAACTTAAATTAGTCTCCGTATACAATACACGGGCAACCAAAAACAAAACAAACACCCACGACACGAAGTGACCATCTGGAAAAGGAGAAAGTGGTTACCGCGATGCGGTAGCGTAATTAACTGCAGGAGCTTGCGCCTGCAGGGAAGAGCGTCCCCACAATCAAAAAACCCCTCAACGAGGGGGAATCTGACGAAGTCTGCTACATCGGCCGCATCCGTCTAAACCTTCGATACACGGTGTCATAAATCAACTTGGCATCTTCGGAGAGGTGGATGGATAGAACCAAATAGCATCTGCCCTCGAAATTCAGGCAAGACGGACCTACGCGGTCTCGTCTCTGTGTTCGGCGGAGAACAGTCAGGTTTGTTTAAAAACTGGAGTTCATCCTCAAAAAGTTCAATAAAAGAAAGGTCCGTAGGACGTTTCCAAAGTGATCCTGACTCAAACTCACAAAGAATATCAAGTTCATTCGCAAATATCTCCTCAAAACTCGACATGGAAGAATGTTTCTCAAGGTTGTCATGCTCCCTATAATCCTGCACAATCATACTCTCATCGTTACAGCCCACATCTCCCAAAACTAGTTCTCGCTCATCACATTCACATATGAGTAGGTCCATTTTATCTAAAAATGTAAGCTCCCACACTAACGTTTCGTTCAAAACTATATCAATAAGTGATACTAAAATTGTGGGTTCCTCATTGTGAATTATATCGAACACTACATCGACATCATACCCGTCAAATTCACAAGCTCCCTCCTCTAAAATTTTAGTGCAAAAATCAGTCTGTGCAAGAATCTTATCTTCAAGTAGTATATCGGTTAAATCATTCTCAAGATCACAGGTGATGGGAGGCCTATTTGATACTTGAAGGTTAGCGTCGGACTGATTCGGAGGGTTTTCTTACTTGTCCTGATAACACTTTGTCAAATTAATTACATCATCATATATGAAATCATCAAAAATTGTTTGATCTTATATCTCACTGAGCCGACTTCCTAGATGACAGATATTGACATTATCGGGTTCCAATTGACTGTGTTCACTCCCTAAAATCGTTACAGCTAAATGTTTTACTTGTTCATCGATTCTAAACAATGATTGAGCTTGAGTGTGGAACAATTGATCAGATTGTTGTATGAACATGGCTAGCGTCAAAGCTGTTTGATTCTCGAATACAATCATCACTTCAATACATTTCTCTAAAGAGGTCAACCTAGCATCCATCTGACTATCATACCCTGTCACGCCCCGCTTCCCAGTGTACAAGCAGAAGGCGCGACAAGACCCGCTACGTATTTACTCTGAAGTAAACACGCTAAGCGTATCTAAGCAATATATACAAGAGACAAAGACAATAGATATAATTGAACAACAACTTTATTTATTAACATTCTTTTTTACAATACAACCGAAAAGTAAATACATGGAATGAAAGTAATGCCTAAATAGTGGCATAACAGAAATGTAAAGAAAATGTAATGTACAAGTGAACTAGAGCTCTGGATCTTCAGATAACTGGTCCAAATCCTTGCTGTTGGGCTCGATCTCCAGTGAGTCCGAATCACCTGACGATATTCCAGAGAATGTCGTCAGCGAACAAATCGCTCGGTAAGTCCCGTAAATAGACTAGAATGGAACAGACGGAATAGAGAGTATATTGTTATAAAGTTGTATTTAGTGTTAACACTGTTGTTTATAGCTTGGTACAGAAGAATGCCGATGTATACGAGAGGAGTCCCACTATTCCGGAGACTAAGGTATACGGAGCATAAGGAACCGTTCAGCCACGGTACAACGGCAATGGATATTCAGGTTAGGTGTGTTATGGTTACAGTCTCGTGCCACTTCTAACACCTTCCGTACCAATCTACCCCTTATAAATCCCGCGATGTCTTGATTGTATTGCCTGTATTGTCTTGTAAACTGTATAGATGGATGACTTACCGAAACCATGATATCAGTAATGGAACAGATATAATGGAAGAACATGTAAATGGAATATATCCATGGTTCGATTCAGTCAATACAGATTGAATAGATAGATTCATATTGAATCATGTTGTATTGTAGTTTGTACTTGAATCACATTCAAGTCAGATTGATTAGATTGAGACTCAGTCCGAGTGAGACACTTTTAAAAGAACTTGAAATCCTGATTGTTTTAGTGGTATTGGTAACTGCTGCACATGGACGACATGATTTGTGTCTTTTTCCAAGACAATTATCGTGTTGATAACACCGTTTGTTATATTGTTTACCTTAAATAGGCAAGCACCCATATCTTCGGCTCTCTGAGGCTCAAGAGACTGGTTCCGCTTAAACCCATGTTTATTAAGGTCCTTATTGTAATTTAGTATAACTTGAGGGGTTTTTATATAAAATAGTTTTGTTATACTTTTAAAATATAACTCAAGTATTTAATTATCGTCTTTAAGTTTTCATAGATGTTTCTTTTATTCAATGTAAAATTTCTAGTAAATATGACCTAGTTTCTAAATTATAAGGTATTTATTTGAAATATTGGAATCGTATGGTATTTTCTTGTAAATGGGATGTTTTTTTCTTGAATTTTAGAAATGTGGAATATTATAAATATTAAAAATAGATATTTTGATATTAATTACATATATATTTATTTATTAAAAATATAAGTTTTATTTATAATAGAAATCACATTTTTGAAAGAAAAATGTATTAAAAAAATCTTTCGAGATCGTATGCTCCGTGAGGAGGTCTGCATCTCGCTCTACTAGGCCCGAGGATGTGAGATAATCTGCACCATACCGAACGGGGGTCCCCAATAGTGGGTTGTAGAGGCGCAATTGCAAAGATTTGTTAAATACACTTCTTATAGAAAATGATTTTATAAGTTGAAGGTAGTTATATGTAAAGTCGTATTTTCCCGAATCTATGTTCCTAAATTCCATTGTGCTATATTATATATGTGTGTTGTGAGGAGGTAGGTCATTACCTCATGATTTTTCTAAAGATAATACGGTTAAAAGGTATAAACATGTCGATATGAAATATAAAGGTATTTTAATGTAAAATTGAAATACAACTTGCTATGGTTATCATTTTGATGTCAAACTTATTCTATTGTCTTTGTTAATGATTACTAAATAATATATCAAAAGTTGTAGGTTTGTTATTAACAAAAAGTTATATTTTTTAAAAGAAAAGAGAATCGGAAGCCGGATAACTCCGCTTCCGACACGTTTTAAGAATGAAGAGTTTGGGAATACAAAAAGAGAGAGAGAAGGGGGACTTACTGGCTTTGATGAGAGGGGAGAGGTAGGAGGAGGTCTATGATTCGTCAGTGCTTCATTTCATTGCCGGAAACTCGTTGTATCGTCGCCGGAACTTCGTCGGAGATTCGCCCTTTGTTAACTCCATTGCACACATGGGAACTTGGAAATTTTTTGAGAGTTTTGGCAGGAAATTGTGAGTGGGGAGGTGTGAAATGAGGGTGGTATTTATAGGGAAAATTAGGGTTTAGGGCGTTTAAAGAATGCATTGAAATATGCATTAAAATGAGATTAAATGGGCATTTTATTGCTCTCTGGATTAATTCAGAGTAAACAAGCAATAAGGGAGTAGTGGGGTAGGCCAAACGTTGCAGGGGGTGAAATTTGGAAGCATTTTGCATGGGGGAGACCGACGCCGCCGGCCCCAATGCAAGTGTTTTGTTCCACGTGGACGGGGGAGCATTTGGGACGGGGGAGACCGACGCTGCAAGCCTATTACCGACGGATAGGGCTGGGTTTTGTTCCACGTGTCGAGGTCGGTTGGTATACTGCAGTGCACTCGTTTGTTTTACGTGTGACTCTTCAGTTTACGTGTTGTGCTCGTGCAAACTCTTGGGCTTCTAAAAAGATAAAAAGAATACAAAATAAAAATAATGTGGCTGATGGGATTTGAACTCTGGTGCTATGGATCAGCAGTGCAAGGTCTTACCAGCGAGCTACAAGCTCTTTCTTGCCGTTCAAAAGCAAAATAAATTTTTATAGTACTCACAGGAAATGTAAATACCCCAATTGTACATTAACTTTTAATCAATTTTATGTACATAAGAATTGGAGTTGTTACAGTCTACCCTCCTTACAAAAATTTCGTCCTCGAAATTTACAATTTATTTTAAGGACTAGTTTACAAATAAGTGAGGATATCTTGCACGCATCTCATCTTCCCTTTCCCATGTCGATACTCCTGGAGTGTCTTTTCTCCACATCACTCAAACCAAGTTGACTTCCTTATTCCGAAGTGACTTCACTTTTCTGTTCAGGATCTCAACAGGTTGATGCTCACAGGATAAATCTGGCTGTACAGTGAGCTCGGAATGATCAAGAATATGGCTGGGGCCACTCACATACCTTCTGAGTTGGGATATGTGGAAAATATTGTGCACTCCTTCCAATAAAGGTGGAAGTGCCAAGCGATAAGCCACTTCACCAACACGTTCGTGTATGTCGAACGGTGCAATGTACCTTGGATTTAGCTTACACCGTCTTCCAAAACGAATCACTCCGCGGTTTGGAGATATCTTCAGAAATACGTGATCTCCCGGCTGGAACTCCAAATGACGGCGCTTTGCATCGGCCCAGTGCTTCTGTCGATCTTGGGCTATGCGCATTCTTTCCCTGATAGTACGAACTATGTCAACAGTTACTACTATCATCTCAGGTCCAAGGAGTTCTCTAGCTCCAATGTCGTCCCAACTTAATGGCGATCGACACTTCCTTCCATAAAGTGCTGCAAAAGGTGATATTCATATGCTTGCTTGATAGCTATTGTTGTATGAAAACTCCACAAGATGTAGGTGATCTTCCCACGATCCTCCGAAGTCTAGCATACACGCTCTGAGCATCTCCTCCAAGATCTGAATAGCGAGCTCAGACCGACCATCTGTTTGTGGATGATAAACTGTGCTGAAGTTCAGACTTGTTCCCAAGCTCGCTTGCAGACTTTGCCAAAACTGCGATCGAAATCTAGTGTCACGATCGGAGACAATGCAGACCGGTACTCCATGAAGTCTCACGATTTCCTGTATAAGTTCATAGGTATCAGAGATAGTATATTTTGAAGAGTTTAAATCTTACTTAGATTCTTACCTCCATGTACTTCTTTGCTAGTATCTCAGTAGATTGACCAACTCGAAATGGGATGAAGTGAGCCGACTTTGTGAGTCGATCCACAATAACCCATACCGCATCGTTACCCTTTGTGCTGCGAGGGAGTGCAGTCACAAAATCCATTGTGATGTGTTGCCACTTCCATTCTGGGATCGGTAACGGTTGAAGTAATCCAGCAGTTCTGTGATGTTCAGCCTTTACTTGCTGACACACCAAGCATTTAGTGACGCTTCTGGCTACTTCACGCTTCATTTCATGCTACCGGTAATTTTGACGCAAATCTTTGTACCTCCAGGGTGTACTGAATAAGGAGAGCTGTGAGCTTCCTTCATCAACTCTTCTCGCACAGAACCTTTTGGTACACACAATCTGCTGCCGTATCTTAAAGATCCGTCTTCATGGATGATGAAGTCTGTTCTGAGTCCATTCTCTACTTATTCTCTGCTGTTTTGCAACTTAGCATCACTTGCTTGAGCTGCTTTGATCTGATTGACAATGGTAGATTGACCTTGTAAATTCATCAAACTTGAAGCGTTACCTGGCATGACTACTTCAATCTCCATCTGATGCAAATCCTGTTGAAGCTTCCACTGGACGGTGAGATTCATCGATAATGGTTGGCGACTAAGTGCATCAGGTACTACGTTCACCTTCCTTGGGTGATATTGCAGGTTGATGTCGAAACCGGCCATCAATTCTAACCATCTTCTCTGCCGCATATTAAGCTCTTTCCGAGTAAACACATATTTCAGACTCTTGTGATATGTGTATATGTCAACTCGTTCACCAAGAAGATAATGACGCTAAATCTTAAGAGCAAAGATTACGGCCGCCAACTCCAAATCATGCGTCGGATAATTGCGCTCATGAATCTTCAGTTGTCTTGAATCATAAGCCACAACCTTACCGTGCTGATGTAGAACACATCCTAATCCCTTACCAGATGCATCGTAATGCACTTCACAACCTCCAGTTTGGTCCGATATGACGAGAATAGGCGCTGATATCAACCTTGACTTGAGTTCTACGAAAGCTTGTTCGCATGTTTCTGACCACACAAAGTCTTCATATTTACGTGTGAGCTTAGTCAGGGGTGTTGCTATCTTCGAAAAGCCTTCAATGAACCTTCTGTAATATCCAGCTAGACCCAAGAAACTTCGAATGTCCTTTTACTCTCTTGAGCATCTCTCTATATTTGCAATTTCTTTCAATTTACTCCTGAGTGTCATATGGAGTAATGTATAGAGAAGGATCAACTGGGTGTGTGTTGTGTTCACACTTCAAATTAATTCTTTTTCACATACATTGAACCATACCCATTTGTCCAAACCACTTGTGTACCCACTTGCAAGACACCATGATGGTGTTGGCAACTTGATGTCATGATGGCTTATGCCCACTTGTGTATCATGTGTGCACATGTACCATGTCATGCCTAGTTGTGTGCCATGTTCACACATGTACCATGTTGGACCAAAAAAGAATACATCATTTGTACACCACTTTATTTGATACAAACACACATGTCTTGATCTGTATTCTATCCCGTTTGCAGTTCCGGCTAAAAACCGTCGTTTCTGTTCATGTTGTGTACCGTATCCAGTGTTTTTGCCTGTGTACCTGTATTCTGTACTAATGAGCAGACATAGATAAAATAGCACTGTTTATTAACAAAATGATAGGAAATGAGCAGTATTAAAAAGTAATAAATCGTGCCGAACAAATATCAAGACAAGCAATATTAAGACAAAACGCTATTAAGAAATTAAGGATTAATGAAAATTGAAGTGTAATATATACCTCCGGCGACAGCAGCACGAGCCTGGACCCCGGAAGCAGCACGAGCGGGACGATAGTTCCTCCGGTGAGAAACAGCCGGTGACCCGGACGTGGACGCATCCCCTCCAACTAGAAAATAAACATTGACGATAAAATTACATGAAATTCATGTTTATTCTTAGAGGATATGTAAAATGAATAAATACTTTATATTTAAGAATACTAACCTGCAGACTGAGCGGAGGATACGGAAGTGGCGGGAGTGGCCTTTGCGCCAGATGTGGATGCACCACCTATAATTAGACAATTAAAAATAGATTATATAAGTAATTGCAAAAAGAATGTATATATCTGTAATATAACATTCTAAATCAACATGCATGTAATATAGGATATATAAATATACCCGTAGGAGCGGTAGTTGCCTCTGCCCGGGATGTGGAGGCACCACCTACAGCTAGACAATCAAAAATTGATTATCTAAGTAAAAGAAAAAGAATGTGTGTATATTTATGATATAACATTCTAAATTAATATGCATACACTATAGAATATATAAATATACCTGCAGGTGCGGTAGTGGCTTATGCCTCTGGTGGACGCACCACTTACAGCTAGACAATTAATCATTGGCTATATAAGTAATTTAAAAATAAATATGTGTGTATATCTATAATATTACACTCAAAATGAATATGCGTACAATATACCTGGAGGTGTAGCAAAGTCCACACGGAAGGAGTCATCCGAAGGGGATACGGATCGGGGTGCAAGACCAGCCCTATGGAGCTCCCTATGCAGCTTTCCGGACGGCAGAACCGCTCTGCCTCTGTCGCGGCTGGTGCTCCTGCCGCCCCTCGCTGCTCCGGGCGTCGTCATCAGACCTAGATAAGAGTACAATCATTACATATGCATGCAATATATGTATAGATCGTAGAAATATGAAGTAATAATATAACATTACTGATAACCTTTTTCGTTTCGTAGACGCATTAGGCATATCTACTTGGATTTCATCATCAATATCATTTCTAACCCACATAACTTCACGATCTGCCGAAGACAACCCGTCTTTTGAAATAGACGGTCAGACCACTCTAAATCTTCTCTCTTCTTCATCCTCATCACTGTCCTCCATACGATTCTCGAATTCTGGGACATCGTAAACATCCCTGAGTTTCCAACGGCATACGATACTCCATCTCGGATGCTTCAAGAACCGTGAGTAGTATACTTGGAACGCTTGGTTCGGAAAGATAAATGTATCGTCCTGACCGTAAAATCGAAGTTTGTTCACACTAGTCAATCCATATTCATCTTTCCAAATCCCGAGATTGTTTCTTCACTTATCTGTATCGGTTCGTGTATCGTACCAAATACACTAAAATATATAAAACGGTTTTGATCGTGCGGGATATTGGATGCCAAGTATGCAATTTAAGTATTCATAATAAATCACACCATCTGCTCCTACCGTCGC
Source organism: Agapanthus africanus (assembly GCA_030015575.1). Lineage (NCBI taxonomy): Eukaryota > Viridiplantae > Streptophyta > Magnoliopsida > Asparagales > Amaryllidaceae > Agapanthus > Agapanthus africanus. The sequence goes on along the minus strand of CM057344.1, from coordinate 648,021,749 downwards.
AATCCCAGTATTCTGAGTGGTTCGAGATATTTTTATGTCCTTAACTTTAAATTTGTATCCAAGGACACCGAATCTTTTATAATATGCAACCTCAATGTTAGGAAACTGAGCTAAATATCTTGAATCTCTCTCTAATGATGCAAATAAGTTCGGATCGTGGATCTGACAAAACAAATTTTACGGCAAATACATAACGATAAAAGTTTAGATTAAGACTGGTAGCAATAACATATTATTCGAACAACTTATATGATCTGCAATCCAATCGCAAAAATTATCCTGATGATATTTTTCCAATCGTTCATCATTCCAATCAGGATGCCCCTCACGTACCTCATCAATATGAATTCGTTTCTTAACAATAAATTATTACATTAATATTATATCATTTCATACACACACAAACACAAATATAACAATTAATCCAAAAAAAACTTACTATCTAATTTCTTCAAGACATACGCTATTGAGGAGGATAAACCGGTATATCTTGTTGATAAATATAGTATCTACTCTCTTATAATCAGCTTTACTAAATGGCCTGTCCTGAATTCTCCGAGGCCGGTTAAGCTTCGTCTCAATGTTCTAGTGTAGATAGCGGGAACAAAATGTGGTTATTTCATTTAGAAGATAACCTTGCATGATAGAACCCTCTGGTCGATTTCTATTGCGTATATACTTTTTTAGAGTGTAGATGTACCTAAAAAAACATGTTAAATAAATAAATACAGGTACATAGAACAACAATAATTTTACAAAATACGTGAAACGAAAAATTTAACATACCTTTCGACGGGATACAACCATCAATATTGTACTGGTCCGGCAAACTCAGCCTCGGTTGCAAGATGAACTGTCAGGTGTATTATAATATTGAAAAACGACGGTGTTGCAATGTATCAATGAAATAGAATTTTCTAGATTCTCCAGCGTCATAATATCTAAGGTTTTAGCGCACAATTCTTTAAAAAATCAACAAAGGTCATTGATTATTAGACCAACTGATTCGGGAAGGGAAGTCTTGAGGGCAAATGGGAGAAGGTGCTCCATAATAACATGGTGATCATGGCTTTTCACCCCATCGATCTTGCCTTCCACAATTTTTATCTCTTTGCTAAATGATCCTAAGAAATCTGTGGGAACTTTTAAATCATGCAACATATGCATAAACCTTTTCTTTTCCGGTTGTGACATATGATACGTGGTATTGGAAAGTACAAATTTTCCCGATTTACTCGCTATCGGTTTACGATGTAATTCATTTCTAATTTTCCAGTTCTGAAAATCCATCCGAGCACGGAGTCTGTCATTCGATTTTCCTTCTTTACAAAGAAGCAAGTTGAGTACGTACTCGTATACTCCCTTCTCTATGTGCATGGCGTCTAGATAATGACGCACACTAAATTTGTTGACTATTATGGAAACTCATAGAAAATTCTTAACTTGTTCCAGTACGGTGGTTTGATCTGTTTTGCTGGATCTATCCCGAAGATCATATTATTGTAACCATCCCACTGAGCAATCACGTCCTCTCCGGACAATGAGGCTGGAGGCCCAAGAAACTCCTGATGACCATTAAAGTGAGCAGCGTCTAACCTGTAGGGATGATCTAGTGGCAGGAAACACTGACGACCGCAATAACAAACTTTCCTGCTAAAATTCAACCGTTTTGATGTTGTATCTTGATGGAAATACGGGCATACTTTGTGACCATGTATAGACCAACCTGATAGCATTCCATACGCAGAAAAGTCATTAATTGTCCACATTAAAACCACACGCATTGTGAATGTTGTATCTGTGTTTGTATCGTAAGTCTCTACACTATCAATGAATAAATATTTTAACTCATCGATCAGAGGTCGAAAATAGACGTCGATATTGTTTCCCGGTAAGTTTGGTCCATCAATAAGAAGTGCCATCATAAAATAGGTTTGATCCAAAACCAATCAAGACGATAGATTATAAATTATCATTACAACAGGCAATATATTGTAACTTCCAACCATATAGTTGAATGGGCAGAAACCATCACTAGCCAGTCCGAGCCTGATATTGCGAGGATCACTACTGAATATTTGGTGTCTCCTATCGAAATCCTTCCTTACCGGTGAATCTCTTGGATGACTCATTTTTCCATCTTCACTTGGAGCAGTACGGTGATGCCAAATCATTACCTTGGCTGTTTTCTTACACCTGAATAGACTCTACAGTCTCTGTGTTATGGAAAAGTATCGTGCTACCTTGACAAGTATATCGGATTTCTTATTAGATTCTTTCGGTATATATTTGACCTCTCCGTATGTTGGACACTTTTTCCATCCGTAGAGACAACTCATCTTCGTACCAGTGAACTTATCGTGAGTGACCTACCCAAATATTTGAAACCTCCAATAGTGATAAATTCACCTTATCTATGTCATCAAAATTTGACGAGCAGGTTACATCCAGATCGGATACTGTTGATTGAGATTATAGAATATCAACTTATTAATTATTTGCATTAGCTGAGAATAGGATTATTTCTCCCTATCCATGATTTAAGATCAATGACAACTATATTTTGTTTTATTCAAATAAAATTTAAAAAAAAAGAATTCACCTTTGTGATCAAACATAGTTTTTACTAAGTTTACGATTCTAAATCTCACTATGAGTCAAATCTTGTTTATTTGCAAATCTGTCCACATTATTGTATTATAAATATTTCTTAAAGTGATGTGCAATTACTATGTATGTGCATGCGTGAATAACTAAAATAGTAAAATATTTCTTAATAGCATTAATTTCTAGTATTTCACATTATTATAAAAGTAACCACGTAATAATTTAACTCATGTTTTTTACATTCCATTAATTACAATTAAGCATGCAAATGAATATCATATCAATAAATATATATGTTAGCAATTGCGGTAAATATGTGTAACGACCGTGTTTTCTAATACCTAATAAAATATATTTTATTTAATTTTCCAGTATCAAGTAATTATTTATGTGTTTCGTTGATAGAAAAATATTTTATTTTAATAATTTTATTTTTCAAAGTAATGTTAGTAATTTTTAAAGCATTTAAATATAATTAAAGGAATTTTCTATAATCTATTTATATTTTTTTGGGCTTAAAATGTTTTAATGGAATTTTATAATGTCTTAAAATAATTTATATATTTTTATTATTAATTAAAATGATTATTTCGAAATTAAAATATTTGCAAGGATAAACTAGATTTTAAATATTATAATAACTAACAAATATCATATATATGGAAATATTATTTAGTTTTAGCCCAAAATCATTTTTAAACTGAAGATAACAACAAAATATATTTTTCTGATTTTTCTCATATTTTTCCGTATTTTAAATTATATTTTAAACAATTTTCTAAAACAAATTCGGTTTTACAGTTTTAGATTTTAAAAAAGTATATAGTTATATAAAAAAAATAAACCTTCCTTAACCCGGACCGTTGGATCTTGAATCCAACGGTCCAGAATCGTGCGCGGCTATCCATGAGGGTGGGGACCACGCGCTTGCGCCAGCAAGCGCGTGAACTCTCTCCTCGCAGCCACGTAGCCAGTGATGGCGGCTCGTGGACCGTTGGATTCAAATCCAACGGCCACGGTTCATCTGCAACGATCACCTGATGATGAGGGCATGGATTTCGAGAATTTTGATATGATTTGAACCGGATTTTTAAAGGATTTTATTGTCGGGAGAAAAACCCTATAAATATAAATCTTCAAACTCTATTTTCTCACACCATAGAACTCCGAAAATTCTGAAAAAAATATCCAGACCTTCTTATCGACGACACCGACGCTGTGGTTCCACCGAATCTTCAAGGAAAAATCAGAACGTGGAGATATTCACATTTTAGTGTAACGAGACGTTTCGGCTTCCTAAATCTTCATCTCGAAAATAAAGGTAGGATCCGCCTCTCACTACTTGATCCATCACCTCCTTCAATTAGGATTTCTTAGACATGATAATAATCTTGCAACCCATTTTAATATATTGTTAAACCCTTCATGCATATTATGTTACGATATTATTTTAATGAAAAATCTTTGACTTGATATTAACCTCACGGGATAACGATCTATCCTTCATACTCACACACATACTTACAATAAAAAATTCATGATATTGTTTATCAGTTAAGTTGGCACATCACACATACTTTCTAATATCATATTGGTTATTATTTTGTTAAGATAACATATCACACATATTGTACGATCTTAAAATAGGCCATGCCACAACATGCCCTCATATTAGGAAAAATTTATGTTTGGAAACATATACTATTTAGGTGAGTACTTTAAAAGGGGTTAAAAAAATAATATAATATATTTTTATTGATAATATAAGTTAAATATTAGTTTCGATAAAATACCCCAATGTTTGAAAAGTCGTAATATTAGATATACCCTAAAATTATCAAAACAAGCTACATTCGCATAAATATCATATTTTTCCATGTTACATAAGTTAATTATAATATAGTGTTTTTATCTATACCCTTTCATTTAAGGGAATATTTTTTTTTATATTAATACCTTTATTCTATAACCACTAAAGTTTAATAAGATATTCTAATAGGGTAATATTATACATGAAACATCCCGTGGCTACTAGACAACCGTTCCTGAAAAGGACACAAATCCTATCGTCCATGTGCAGCGGTTGTCAACGCAGAGCTATTCTTGTAGAATACCACTTTTAATAAAATACCCTAATTTAAATAGAATAATATTTTACGTAAATATCTCGTGGTTGATAGGCAATCGTCTCTGAAAAGAACACAAATTCTGCTGCCAATGTGCAGCGGTTGCCAACACGGACGTATTTCTAAAATGTTATCTCCAATTAAAACTCCATAACTTTATATATTATTATTTACAATAAAATAGCTTAATCCATCCTAAAAGATATAATTTCATTTTAAATACCTTGACCTTTACTAAAAAGATATTTTCAATAAAAACCATAACCTTTGCAAATGATATTTTCCAAATAGAATATCTAAACTTTATTAAAAGATAATTTCAAATAAATACCATAATTTTTCTTTAAAAGGCATTTTCATTAAAATACTATGGGTTTCCCAAAATTATAATTACTCTAAAATATCATGGTTTTCTTATAAACAATGGCTACCATTAAATGCCAAAATCTTTATTAATTAAGCGTTCTATAAAATATTATTATACACCTTATAGACTTTAAAAAATAACAAGATAAAATGAGTGGTTGTGGAACGTCATATTAAATGAAATCAATTATTTGAATAAAAGTTTACGACATACCTGACACATGACACGGTTAGGGTTAAAATGCGCGAATTTAGGTATAGAATACTTTATAAATGAAGATCCCTGCAGCCAGGGTGAACAGTCCAATAGATGGACAAATACTAATCCGGTATTCGGGTGAATACTAACCCGACATTCGAGGTGAATAATCCAATTTGTGGATGACATACAAAGTGGAAATTCCATGCCTAGATGACATGCATACTAACTCTAATTCATCAAAACCTTTACACTGAATAACGGAGATGGGTAGTTTGATTAGATAAGGAGATGAGGAATTCGGATTCCACTACTACTCGATCATGATCTCGGAAGGTGAAACTGTACATTTTACTTCCCCAGTTGTTGTTCCGTGGCCATAACGGAATAATCGTGAGTATCCGGACCCTTATTAACAAACTAATGCGAACTTTTACCTAACAGATATCTCATACAACATACCCATATTCATATATATCTCATTCAATATGCCTTATTTACATATACCTCATACCCCTTATACCCATATACATCATATTTGTACACACATATCATACCTATATACACTTGCTCGTTTTTATACCTTTACTTCCTTATGAGGCAATCCTACTCGAGTGTAAGTCACTGACGGAATTTCCTTTTCTTTTTTCTCTACCTCTAGAATGCCCGTTTGATGAGGATGAGTATTATGATGAGAATCAATGTGTGGAGACTACTAATGAAGATTATGCGGATTTGACGACAGAAAATTAGCTAGTTTTATTTTTGTTTGTTGGCCATATGTTTAGGGCTTTTGCTTCTTCTTCAATTTAATTGAACTATTTAGTTTATTTTACTCATTCTTTTGGGATGTAATAAAGTTTGGTTAATGAAAATAAATGCCTTCCGCTTTTATTATTTTGTTTTGGTACATATCCTGGATGTTATAGATATTCATACGCTTAACGTAACTATGTTGAATCGATCATCTGCAATACAATTAGGTTGCGGATCATACCATATCATCCTTCATTTTCTTTTGGGAAGCGGTGCGTGACAGGTTTTAGTGGTGGCCTATGCTGGTCCACAATATATTAAAATGAAACCGTTAACTGACTTATTATATTTGTGAATCTCATCCACTTATATCAATTTCATAATTTCCCCATGTTCCTTGTTCTTTCCTTGGCATTCTGCATCCTGACCATGGCTGTAACATTTCAGACATATAAAATATTATTTTTGGAATTTAAATAATAAAATAATATATTTCATGAAAACTATTCGAGTACGAATTTGGGGTTTTTGTAAAATGGTATAATTATATACCAATATTTGGAAAATTATTAGAGATTAATATGAATTATTAATTATAAAGACATTTATTGCATTTGGACATTTTATAAATAATTATGCAATTAATTATATATAAGTTTATGTTAAATTTGATTAGTGCATTACTAATCATGATTAAGCTAAACCCATTTTTGTTGTGTTAATAACTATGACTAGTGCATCATGACACATTTCATGTTTCATACATGGTTCATTTGTATTTGTGGGCTTGTGGTTTTTATGTGAGAAGAAAAAAAAAGAAAAAGAATATGGGAGACAAGATATGACAAGAAGGGGGACAAAAGAGCATGGGCTAGAGAGAGAGAGAGAGGTCAACCCTTAACTATGGCTCCATCCTTTCCTCACACTTCAATTATTTTCTTCACCTCAACTACTTCATCTCCTTCATCTTCCTCTTCCCCCACCTCACCACCACCTCCAAAACACCACTCAAAGCACCTCAAAACCCATGGCTCCCTTTAAAAAAAATGTGCACCACCTCATCCTACATTCTAAAGCAAGTTCAAGTTTGGATTTTGAGCACTTTGCACCATCTTGGAATTTTCTTCAGTTGTTTCACGAGATAATTCCTTCACTTTTCTTCTTATTATCTAGTTTCTTAACTTTCTATTCGTGTTTAGAGATCGATTAAGTTAGATTAGTGATCTTGGAATTTTCTAGGATGATTTTTGTGGATGATTTGAGTAGTAGAGATGCAATTAAGCTTTAGTTAGTGATCACAAACCCTTAGTGACGATATTCTGGACAAACCTGAGAGTAGAACCCAAAACACGAACCTAGAATTTTCCCAATATCGATTTTTGACAATTGTGATAACTCTGTAGAATCTGTTATAACCCGAGAGTTTTATAAAATAAGTTCCCAACACAGTGAGATATGCAGGCTACCAAGAATTTACCCTTAAAACCCAAGCCCCTACCCCTTCCTTCTTGCCGCAATTTTATTCCCCTAGGCCGCAAATTGAGGCCTGGTCTTGATGGATTGGTGTGGAATTTGTTCCATGGCCCTGTTATCTATTGTGTAAGCCAATCCTATATGCTGAATCTTCTAATTTCACCTAGGGTAGAATCTATGAGTGTTTTTCTAGGTTGCTGATTTCGGGTTTCCGATTTGTGAAAACTTGGTTTTGGTATTTGAGTTTGAACACGGTCGTTGGACGTTCGTACATCAATGCCGAGGGTTATTTGGTTGTTTTTGCATGCGTGGGCTATAGGTTCTAACCTATGAGCACTTCGCGTGCTGTATCGGTTTTCGGATTTGGTTTTGATATCGTTATGATGTGTATTGATTGTAGGAACTTTCGCGTGGATTTCCGAGATGACGAAGGAGAACAAGAAGTTCATCGACTTCGGCTAAAGCAAAAATTAGCAGGTGAGTAGATCTATATCTACGGGGAAAGTCAGGTGGATGGCGTATAGCACCCCCGCAACCATAATAATGGGAGAAACGATATATAGAATGTATTTTGAGAAACCTACGTTTATGAACTTATGGAGATGATCACAAGATTTAAGTATGAAATGATATAATGAAAAAGAGGATATGAGTGGATATGTTGGCTTGAGGATGCAAGGAAATATACATATTTATATTCATATGCCAAGATATGATGTAAGATTATACATATACACATGCAAGGATATGATATGAGATTGAGTTATATATATGGATGAGAATAAAAGATGATATGATGTATGAGACCATAGATCCGTACCCTTGTTTATGTATAGGACGATAAATCCTTATCCCGAGTTGATGACACCGTATGATGAATTACCGTACGCGATAAGATATAACGGATGATTGATCTGCAGTCGTGACTTGAGGATGATATTCGAGGATATTGCCATATTTGATACTATGAGATTGGATCGCCGACATAAGGATTACACTTGAACCATACTTATTTCCAAAACTGACGAATCGTATACATTTTTAATGGAAACCTTAAGGGACGCTACGGATTTTCAAATGGTGTTTTTTTTCTCAAAACACCATAGCCTCCACTTTCAAAACTACGATTAGTAATATTTAAACTAACCATATGGTTCATATGTAGTTACATACCTTATTATCGTTCATGTTTATGTTGTATTATTCCTCGTGACATACATACTATGTTCCCAGTATTTATCATTATATAATATCGTCTTCTAGTACACCTGCACTATTACTGATGGTGCGCATGTTACACACACACACAGATTTGCCGTCTCACACATTCATCATCGGTAATTGCTATGCCACTTACACAGTAGAACAGTTAAATCACTGTATTACTCTTAATTGTAATATACAATCATTGTTCAGTAATATCACATGACATGCTTACATGATAACACTTGAGATACTTACAGTACTGTTCTATGTTTGCATATACTGTACTTTATGGTTACATGCATTAAGATACTATTTTCATAAGATTTCTGGATTTGAGAACCGCTGATATATTTTAACAAGCCTTATGATTGTTTTAAAAACGCGGTTTCTCGTGATATGATTTGAGGCGTCCACCGTGAGTTTTCTCGGTTCTGAGTTATGAGCATATCCGATTCGAGGAGTGAGGAGGAACCGTCTGCGGGTATATGGTGGGCCAGGTAAGGTACCCGGGGCAAGAAGATCGTGGAGTAGAAGATGAGCCTGGCAGGGGATGCACAACCTACATGTGATACTTTGGGCTCGGCGGTTATCCGGAGGATACCGACCGGAGTCGAGAGATCAGATTGATATGAGAGTCGATCCGAGGAGGGCGCCCGAGATATGAGGATTTACGTGTTGATGCTGGACACGGGTTTTATGATATTTTCGAGTGTCGATGTTGGACACTTAGGTTTCATGATGATTGATGTGCCGTTGATGGATACATGTTGGATGACACACATGCATATATGCATATATATTCAGATGACTATCATTACATACTGATATTGGCACGACTATATTGTACACATATGCATATATGATCACCCTAGATACCATAGTAATACCTTCATATTACAGTATAACCTAGGGATCGTTGTTCATTCAATTTCTACCTGCTGATGTTTTCTACTCATGAGTTGGCAGCTCACCCCCGTTGTGCCACAGTTTTCTTTCAGGTTCGACCGCTGGGATCAGTAGCGGCTTGCTGGTATACAGCTTTCTTCAGAGTGTTTTGCTTTGGTAGGTGAGATACAAATTTGGATTGTGACCACCCTTGTTCCTATTTATTTCTGTTGTATCCAATTAAAGTTCCATCAACCAGAAACCATACTTGTATTTTTGGTAGACCTAAACCCAGACTTGTTTATTCTCGAGACTTAGAGCGAGATGGGTGTATTGTCTCTTATTTGAGTTGGATGATGTCTTGGTTTTACTTATTCTCTTTCTGAGATTGATCTTCGCCGTAGGGCGTCGTGTATTTATGTTTTATTGTGTGGTTGTGATTCCGCCAATTGGCGAAGAGCTAGCTACCGCTTGGGGATGCCTATATTATTGAATGTATATGGTTTTGGATCATAATATACAAGAGAGGTACTGCCCAAATTTCAAAGACGAAAATGTTTTCAAAGATAGTATGCAAAATGTTGCATTTTCATATGATGTTACTTATATTTTAAAAGAAGGCTTAAATTCTTTATGCCGATGTTTCAAAACCGCACCTCCATTATTTTCCGCAAAAAAGGTTTAGATTTTTGGGTTTTGGCTTACTTGAATTACGGCGGGGTCCTATAGACTTCACGTAATTCTTGTGCCGGTCACGTGCCTTTTCCGGATCATGACAAAGTTGGTATCAGAGCGTTTGGTTTAACCTTGGTTCGAGTATGGGCTTGACCTTACGGAATCTAGACTTGACTAAAGGGGGTTTTTGGGACCCGAGTTTTCGTCTTATAGGTTGACCTTGGTTAATAGAGTAGGTAACTTGAGTAGAGTGACGTACCGTGTGTATGTTCCACGGCATACTTACGACATACTGCTCCGCTTAAGTGACCTTAGGATGTACATTTCTTGAGATCCTTGATTCTGTTCGTTCCTATGATCCTATTCCTATTGATTACATTCGTTCTTATGATCCGTCTTCATCGATATTTGCTTGAAGTTTCTGTCACCATGGCTACTAGAGCCGATAGAGCGATGGCTTGAGATGCGGTCAGAGTGAGCTCGTCACGGACGAGGACTGACCATGATTTTCTTCTGGTGACGTAGGAACGTATCGGTTTATTGGTTATGTTGAGATGTCTCGTTTGAGGTGAGTATTCAGATCTGACTAGATGATCGGGCCATTGATAGAGGCTGCCAGATTGAGAGGGCTGTTAATGTACAGCCTACCCCAGGGATCACGATGTTGTCTACCGTGCAGACAGGTGACCCATCTGTTGCTGAGATTGATGGGATGTCGCCTCCAGAGTTTTATAAGTTGAAGCCATAGGAGCTTACAGGCAGGGATGCGCTAGAAGATCGCTAGTCCATCTTAAATAGAGTGACTAAGATGATTCATCTAATTGGATGCCCAACGCAGGCTCAGTTGAATTAAAGAATTCCAGTTTGAAGGATTTTGCTCAGATCTAGAATAAATCGATCACGAGAGGACATTGTTTGTTGGATGCTCCGATGCGAGATCAGTAAGTTGACCACCTTCAAATAGAAAGACCTCACCCAGATATGTTGTGAGTTGATCGAGAAAGAACGAATGAAGCGTATACCTCCGATGATTGGGATGAGTTCCTGAGAACGTGATCGACTAGATATCTTTCACAGAGTGGTGAAGATACCCGAGTTCATAGTTTCGAGTCTTTATAAGAGACTCTTGTTTAACTATAGCCCATTTGAATTGCGGTACGCAGTTAGCAAAACGTGAATTCGAATTGAACAATAATGAAGACAGGTGGAACAAGAGATTCACGTGAGATATTAACGAGCTGTTGTTAATCCCCGTTGATACCAGGGGATTGATATGTATCCAAAGGCATTGAATACGGCCAAATTCCAGAGGAAAGCTATGTTGAGAACGCAACTGTCTGGAAATGAGAAAAGAATTATGTAAAGAGTGCCAACCTCCGTATAGTTCGGCATATGTGAGATCGAAAGAGACTATAAGCAGGTTATTTCTAGAATGCCATAGCGATAAGGATTTGCAACCAAGATCAGTGGTATCATCGGTATTTAGAGGGTCAGATGCCTTCATCAGTAACGTGCCGCTTTACGAGTGGTCATGTTAATTGGCCAAGAGATGATCAAAGGAGTGACAGAGCAGGACCGTTTCCGTCATTACAACTAACCGGGCCGACGAGAAGGAAGATTATGGGATTGGTGATCCACAGAGAAAATAAGGACCCGGAGACAGAGAACGCCAAACCGTGAGCAAAAAGCAAGTGGATGTTCTTACCCTGCCAGCTTTGGGTGCACCGGTATTTTTCGACATTGAAGAAAGTGTACCTTAATGTCAGTTATTGCGATTTGCGTTTTAGTGATCCGAGTATCACACTTTTATCGCTTGGACTTGAGTTTTGATGATTTGGATTCATGATAGTTGTTTTCGTGCACCTTGGCTGCACATATTTATGATTCTGTGTATTCGTTACAGTCGATTTGATTTCGTGCATTCTGTATGTACTTGACTTGACTCATGCACTCGGTATAGTTCACATGTGCTTGCAGTGCATTAAAATAGGTTTTGTGCATGTAGTTGCACACGTTTATGATTTTATACACCTTGTTATATTGACGAGTTTCCAGGCACCTAGTGCACCTAGTATTGGTTTTCGTGCATCTGTTGCACTAGATGTTTTTGTGCGGACCTGACGCACTTGATTTAGATTTTCGTGCACACTGGGCGCATGGGATGTGATTTTGTGCACACCGGATGCACTTGATCGAGATTTTATTCGTGCATGTTAGTTGCACTTGGTTGAGATTTTCGTGCACTCTATGTACACTTGATATTGTTGTCGTGTACACCCGTTGCACATGACAAATTTTTTCGTGCACACCCGTTGCACTTGGGTTTTTCTTCTGTGCACATTCGTGGTACTTGTATTGGACTTGGATTTTCGTGCGCACCAGACGCACGTGATATTGGATACACCTTTTGAGGTTGATTTAATTATGAGCATCATATTTTTATGATAAATGGACAATTTTTGAACGAGGAAAAACATCTTAATACAAATGCAACTAAATTCATCAAATTAAAATTGTTTCTTTGGCCTATATAGTAGCCGAGTAAGACTGATCTGAGGACAGTACCTAAGTATTTTTGGATGCATAAATGGTTACTAAGATGTTGTTCCCGTCAAAATCTTCGGCTAAGAGCTATTTGTTCCTGTTTACACCGGTTTAAGTTTCGTTTACAGATATGTGTGAAATCAGGCTCATTTACATACGCACATGCACACATCAAAGGAAGAACATGTGTTAGAAAGGGAGCACTTGGTGGTCAACCACAAAAAGAAAGTATTTAATTGAACATTTTATTCTACAAGAAATAAATCATCAAACATACGATCGAAAGTACAGGGATTCACAAAACTATGGATAAAATTCTCTAACTCCCTCTCTGCCTTCTCCACCATGGCAAAGCGGAGATCTTCATGAGGGGTAGCTATCCATTGGTCAGCACTGCACCTATCAGCGAAGGCATACATGATGACCCACTGAGCCCGTAACTGGCTTAGCAGCCGAATAGAGCGATCCCTCAGAGCTGCAGTAATCAAAAGTGCCTCGTGAAAGCATTCAATCTTTTCCTCCACGGCGTCAAGCATTGCCGGAGTCATCTCCGCCGGATGAGGGGGAATATCATCGATCACGGACAAGAAGACCATCCGGAGCCAAATGGAGCCGATGGGGAGAGGAGATCCTCTACGAGTCAAGAGCTCGTGCAGCACCGTGTCGCATTGGTCATCCGTAAGAGTAGGGTTCACCAAGCGTGCGGCAAAGCGATGAACAATTTCTTCGATAGGCACCTTCCATGGCTGCCGGCGAGCATGCGGACGATTACAAGCCATAGCTCTTCTCTGTTAAAATGATTCTCTAAACATGAAAGAGAAGAGAAGTATTGCTTCAGATTATAAAAGGAGACATTTAAGTCTAGGCACAAAAAATGCTGTGTATGATGGAACTATTTCCAAGCTCTGGAAAAGAGAAGTTTGACTCAGGAAAAGCAGAGAAAGAAGGTGAAAAGATACCTTCAGTAATGAGGCAGCGCCCCACGTGCAAAGCACGAGAGCGCTAGCGCCAATAGCACCAGCGCCAAGAGCGCCAGTGCCTCACGTGCAAAGCACGAGAGCGCCAGCGCCAAGAGCGCCAGCGCCAAGAGCGCCAGCGCCATGAGTCAAAGATTCTGAGGCAGCGCCTCACATGGAAAGCACGAGAGCGCCATCGCTAAAAGCGCCAGCGCCAAGAGTCAAAGACTCTGAGGCAGCGCTTTACGTGCAGAGCACAAGAGCGCAAGCGCTAAAACTAAATGTTCTCCACTATTGGATCAAAAGATCCAACGAAGATGATAAATTATCAAAATACAGAATTAAATTCTGATTGAGGAAATACTCCTAAAATATTTCTAAACAAGAAAGATTGTGATCTGTAAATCAGAGCACCGTTGGATCAAAGATCGAATGGTGATTAAACATCACCAAGATACAGAATAAGTTCTGTAAGGGAAAATATTTTCCCAATCTTGCTAAAAACAAGAAAGTTATCTTCTGTAAAATAGAAGACCTAGGATCAAAAATCCAACGGTGGATAAAATCCCCAAATCAATCAGAGATCTCTCAATGAGAGATTTCCTTAACCGATTCAACAAATCAGCCTCTCCTATATAAAGGATCCAAGACTTCAACTCTTGAAAAGAGGAATCGCCCCATAAGCTTCAAATTGGAAGAAGAAGAACAGAAGAGCCCCCCATAAACTTCAAGTTCTCTAAAAAGAAAAAGAGAAGAGCAAGCTCTAAGAAGAAAAACTTTCTTCAAGGTAAATAAAATGAAGAGAGATCATAGCATCTCCTCCATATTCGAGAGTTTAACTCTCATACCAAAAGAACTTAGTTCTTTTCCCAGATCATAGATCTATAAGACAAAGTCTTTAATAAAAAAAGGGGGATCATAGATCTCCTCCACATCTAAGAGTTTAACTCTCATATCGGAAGAACTTAGTTCTTCTTCCAGATCTTAGATCTATAAGACGAAGTCTTTCACAAGGGAGAATTAAATTTCTCAGAGAATTAAATTGGGCAAAACAAAAAATTCAGTGCTTAGCACTCAAATCTGGCGCTCAGCGCTGAGCGCTCCACGTGCTCTCACGTGGGCGCTATTTAATAAGAAGTGTTTAGCACTCAAATCTGGCGGTCAGCGCCGAGCGCTCCACGTGCTCCTCACGTGGGCGCTGCTCAAAATAAAAAGAGCGCTCAACACTCAAATGCTGGCGCTCAGCGCCAAGCGCTCCACGTGCCCCTCACATAGGAGCTGCTCAAAATAAAAAGAGTGTTTAGCGCTCAAATACTGGTGCTCAGCGCCAAGCGCCCCACGCACCCTTCACGTAGGCGATACTTAACACAGAGCGCTCTGCGCTCCTCAAGAAGAGCCTAGCACCGTGAAGAGTGTTCAACACTCAATAAAAAACAAAAAAAGAGAGCGCTCTATACATAGAGCTCAGCACCATAAAGAGTGTTCAACACTGAACAAAAAAAATAAAAAGAGGGGTGTCAGAACCCAAATCAATGCTCAGTATTGTTGAACAAAAAGGGACTGAGCCCAAACAAATGCTCAGCATTTTATTCAAAACTGAGTGGACTGAGCCCAAGTTGGCCACAAGTCCCTAATTCAGATCAACCAAGCACATGCGCTCACAATCTCTTTGGTTGGTCTTAGTCCCAAACTTGACTACAGATCTCCCAACCAATATTGGTTCAAGGGTACATCTCTTCACACCTCTGATACATGTCGTTGTAATTCTTCAACGTCTTTAGAGAGGTGGAGGGTTCCAATAACCAATAACTCTTGGCATATCCCCAAACTGTCAAACCAAGACCCTACAGACTATGATGTCTTTAAACATGGACTATGAGGTCCTTAAACTCATGGACTATGATGGCCTTAAACCCAATGGACCGCAACGTCCCTAAACTAAACTCTATGGACTATGATGTCCTTAAACTCCATGGACTACGATGTCCTTAAACCCAATGGACCATAATGTCCTTAAACTAAAACGATAGAGCCCAAATGCTCTTTTGTTGGATCTAAATGATCCTCAAATCATGTTGAGTAGATCTTAGTTTAAGATTAGACTAACGTATCCTCAACAAACGTTTGAGTTGATCTTAATCTAAAACAAGATTAACGATCCTTAAACCAACCCAAACACAAATCTAAGAAAATACGGATTTGGACAAATCCACGCCCTACGGGCGACAACATAAATTAGTCTCTGTATACAATCCACGGGCAACCTAAAACAAAACAAACACACACGATACGAAGTGACCTTCGGGAGCAGGAGAAAGTGGTTATCGCTATGCGGTAACATAATTAACTGCAGGGGCTTGCGTCTGTAGGGAAGAGCGTCCCCACAATCAAAAACCTCTCACAACGAGGGGGAATCTGACGAAGTCTGCTACAACGGCCGCATCCGTCCAAACCTTTGATACACGGTGCCATAAATCAACTTGGCATCTTCGGAGAGGTGGATGGATAAATCCAAATAGTATCTACCCCCCAAAGTTAAGGCCAGACGTCCCAACATCCCGGTCGTGTCTTTCGGCGGCGAACAAAGGTTTTCAAAAAGGAGCAATAGTCTCGCTATTTCCTACGTGCCCATAGTGACACGAACTTTTACGAGGGAAACCTTTTAGGATATTTCAAAAAGGTGTGATGTATATTTTGAGCAAAACATATATAAACATATATTTATTTCTTTACAAATGAGTGTCCACCACTTGTACCGTGAGTTACATATCGCACGGCGATTTGGAAAGGATTTTGCATGTGTTTATCCAGCTTTTAAATGATTTCACAAGGATGCGTACTATATACATATTATAATTTTGAGTACAGTATATTTGTTTTAGCAATGGATTTCGAGACATGCATTTTCATTATACTCCCATGATTGCGTGACGCTTGACGGAGTTTCAATTTTTGAGTTTTGCACTCGTTTTTATGCGCGCACGATGCGCTGTGATATTCTTGAGTATTTCATGATTTCGGAGCCCCGTTGATTTGACTGATTACCAAAATGTTTTAATATTTGGGGGTTTAAATTTAAATTCGGGGACCGAATTTATTTAAGGGGGGAAGATTTAACATTTCAGAAATATAAAATATTATTTTTGGAATTAAAATAATAAAATAATATATTTCATGAAAACTATTCGAGTACGAATTTGGGGTTTTCGTAAAATGGTATAATTATATACCAATATTTGGAAAATTATTCGAGATTAATATGAATTATTAATTATAAAGGCATTTATTGCATTTGGACATTTTATAAATAATTATGCAATTAATTATATGCAAGTTTATGTTAAACTTGATTAGTACACTACTAATCATGATTATACCAAATCCATTTTTGCTGTGTTCATAACCATGACTAGTGCATCATGACACATTTCATGTTTCTTGCATGGTTCATTTGTATTTTTGGACTTGTAGTTTTTATGTGAGAAGAAAAAAGAAAAGAAAAAGGATATGGGAGACAAGATGTGACATGGAAGGGGGACAAGAGAGCATGAGCTAGAGAGAAAGAGAGAGAGAGAGGTCAACCCTTAACCATGGCTCCATCCTTTCCTCACACTTCAATTATTTTCTTCACCTCAACTCCTTCATCACCTTCATCTTCCTCTATCTCACTACCAACTCCAAAACACCACTCAAACCACCTCTAAACCTATGGCTCCCTTCGAAAAAAATGTGCACCATCTCATCCTACACCCCATAGCAAGCTCAAGTTTGGATTTTGAGCACTTTGCACCATCTTGGAATTTTCTTCAGTTGCTCCAAGAGGTAATCCCTTCACTTTTCTTTTTGTTATCTAGTTTCTTAACTTTCTATTCGTGTTTAGAGATCGATTAAGCTAGATTAGTAATCTTGGAATTTTCTAGAATGATTTTAGTGGATGATTTGAGTAGTAGAGATACGATTGAGATTTAGTTAGTGATCACAAATGATATTCTGGACAAACTCGAGACTAAAACCCCAAAACACGAACTTAGAATTTTCTCGATGTGATTTTTGACGATTGTGATATCTCTGTAGAATCTGCTATGACCCGAGAGTTTTATAAAATAAGTTCCTAACACAGCGAGATGTGCAAGCTACCAAGAATTTACCCTTGAAACCCGAGCCCCTACTCCTTCCTTCTGTCCGCAATTTTATTGGTGTGGATTTTGTTCTATAGCCCTGTTATCTTTTGTGTAGGCCTACCCTATATGCAGAATCTCCTAATTTCACCTAGGATAGAATCTAGGATTGTCTTTCTAGGTTGCTGATTTCGGGTTTTCGATTTGTGAAAATTTGGTTTTGCTATTTGAGTTTGGACACAGTCGTTGGGCGTTCCTAAGTCAACGCTTAGGGTTATTTGGTTGTTCTTGTATGCGTGGGCTATAGGTTCTGACCTATGAGCACTTGGCGTGCTGTATCGGGTTTCGGATTTGGTTTTGATATCGTTACGATGTGTATTGATTGTAGGTACTTTCACGTGGAGTTCCGAGATGACGAAGGAGAACAAGATGTTCATCGACTTCGTCTAAAGCAAAGATTAGCAGGTGAGTAGATCTATATCAACGGAGGAAGTCATATGGATGGCCTAGGGTACCCCCGCAACCATAATAATGGGAGAAACGACATATAGAATGTATTTTGAGAAACCTTTGTTTATGAATTTACGGTGATGATCACAAGATTTAAGTACGAAATGATATAATGAAAAAGAGGATATGAGTGGATATGTTTGCTTGAGAATGCAAGGCAGGTTACATATTTATATTCATATGCCAAGATATGATGTGAGATTATACATATACACATGCAAGGATATGATATGAGATTGAGTTATATATATGGATGACAATAAAAGATGATATGATGTACGAGACTATAGATCCGTACCCTTGTTTATGTATAGGAAGATAGATCCTTATCCCGAGTTGATGATACCGTACGATGGATTACTGTACGCGATAAGATATACTGGATGATTGATCCGCACTTGTGACTTGAGGATGATGTTCAAGGATATTGCCAAATCTGATACTATGAGGCTGGATCGTCGACGCAAGGATTACACTTGAACCATACTTATTTCTAAAACTGACGAATCGTATACACTTTTAATGTAAATCTCAAGGGACGGTACGGATTTTCAAATGGTGTCTTTTTCTCAAAAACATCGTAGCCCCCACTTTCAAAATTACGATTCGTATTATTTAAACTAACCGTATGGTTCATGTGTAGTTACATACCTTATTATCGTTCAAGTTTATATCGTATTATTCCTCGTGACATATGTAGTATGTTCCCAGTATTTACCGTTATATGATATCGTCTGCTAGTACATCTATACTATTACCGATGATGCGCATGTTACATACACACAGATTTTTCGGCTCACACATCCATCATCGGTAATTTCTATGCCACTTATACAGTAGAACTGTTAAATTACTGTACTACTCTTAACCTTAAAGTATAATCACTGTTCATTAATTACCACATGACATGCTTATATGATAACACTTTAGATACTTGCTGTACTGTTCTATGTTTGCATATACTGTACTTTATGGTTACATGCATTGAGATACTGTTTTCATGAGATTTCTGGATTTGAGAACCGCTGATACATTTTAACAAGCCTTATGATTGTTTTAAAAATGCGATTTCTCGTGATGTGATTTGAGATGTCCACCATGAGTTTTCTCGGTTCTGAGTTATGAGCATACCCAATTCGAGGAGTGAGGAGGAACCATTTGTGGGTACATAGTGGGCCCGGTAAGGTACCCCAGGGCAAGAAGATCGTAGAGTAGACAATGAGCCTGGCAGGAGATGCACTACCTACCAGTGATAGTTTGGGCTCGGCGGTTATCCGGAAGATACCGATCGGAGTCGAGAGATCAGATGGATATGAGGATCGATCCGAGGAGACGATGCCCGAGATATGAGGATTTACGTGTCGATACTAGACACGGGTTTTATGATATTTTCGAGTGTCGATATTGGACACTCAGGTTTTATGGTGATTGATGTGTCGTTGATGGACACATGTTGGATGACACACATGCATACATGCATATATATTCAAATGACTATCATTACATACTGATATTGACACGACTTTATTGTACACATATGCATACATGATCACCCTAGATACCATAGTATTACCTTCATGTTACAATATGACCTATGGATCGTTGTTCATTCGATTTCTACCTGCTGATATTTTCTACTCACGAGTTGGCAACTCGCCCCCATTGTACCACAGTTTTCTTACAGGTTCGACCGCCGGGATCAGTAGCGGCTTGCTGGCACACAGCTTTCTTCAGGGTGTTTTGCTTTGGTAGGTGGAATATACATTTGGATCGTGACCACCCTTATACCTATTTATTTCTGTTTTATCTAGTTAAAGTTCCATCAACCAGAAACCAGACTTGTATTTTTGGTAGACCTAGACCCAGACTTATTTATTCTCGAGAGTTAGAGCGAGATGGGTGTATTGTCTCTTATTTGAGCTAGATGATGTCTTGGTTTTACTTATTCTCTTTCTGAGATTGATCTTATATTTATATTTTATTGCGTGGTTGTGATTCCGCCAATTGGTGAAGAGCTAGCCCCCGCTTGGGGATGCCTATAATATTGCATACGGTTTTAGATCAAAATATACAAGGGAGGTGCTGCCCAAATTTCAAGCACGAAAATGTTTTCAAAGATAGTATGCAAACTGTTGTATTTTCATATGATGTTAATTATATATTAAAAGAAGGCTTAAATTCTTTATGCCGGGATGTTTCAAAACTGCAACTCCATTATTTTCCGCAAAAAGGTTTAGATTTTTGGGCTTCGGCTTACTTGAATTATGGCGGGGTCCTATTGACTCCACTAATTCTCATGCTGATCATGCGCCTTTTCCGGGTCGTGACAAAGTTGGGATCAGAGCGTTTGGTTTAACCTTGGTTCGAGTCTAGGTTTGACCTTACGGAATCTAGACTTGACTAAAGGGGGGTTTGGGGACCCGAGTTTTCGTCTTATAGGTTGACCTTGGTTGATGGAGTAGGTAACTTGAGTAGATTGACGTACCGTGTGTATGTTCTGCGGCATACTTACGACACGCTGCTCCGTTTAAATGACCTTAGGATGTACATTTCTTGAGATCCTTGATTCTGTTCGTTACTATGATTATATTCCTATTGATTCCATTCGTTCCTATGATTTACCTTCATCGATATTAGCTTGAGGTTCCTGTCACCATGGCTACTAGAGCCGATAAAGGGACGGCTTGAGATGTGGTCAAATCGAGCTCCTCATGGACGATGACTGACCATAATTTTCTTCTGGTGACATAGGAACTGTTCTCCGCCGAAGGACGCGACCGGGACGTTGGGACGTCCGGCCTAAACTTCGAGGGCAGATGCTAATTGGTGCTATCCGTCCACCTCTCCGAAGATGCCAAGTTGATTTATGACATCGTGTATCGAAGGTTTAAACGGATGCGGCCGATATAGCAGATTTCGTCAGATTCCCCCTCGTTGAGGGGTTTTTGATTGCGGGGACGCTCTTCCCTGCAGGCGCAAGCCCCTGCAGTTAATTACGCTACCGCATCGCGGTAACCACTTTCTCCTTCTCCAGATGGTCACTTCGTGTCGTGTGTATTTGTTTTGTTTTTGGTTGCCCGTGGATTGTATACGGAGACTAATTTATGTTGTCGTCCATAGGGCGTGGATTAGTCCAAATCCGTATTTTCTTAGATTTGGGTTTGGGGTTGGGTTTAAAGATAAGTTTGTCTCATTTGAGACTAAGATCAACTTAAACGTATGTTAAGGATATGTTAGTCTAATTTCAGACTAAGATCAACTTAACGGGATCGTTTAGATCCGACGAAAGAGCATTTGGGCTCTATTGTTTAGTTTAGGGACATTGCGGTCCAAGGTTAGTTTAAGGACATTACGGTCCAATGTTAGTTTAAGGACATCTTGGTCCAGTTTAAAGACATCATAGTCTGTAAAGGTTAAGGACATCATAGTCCATGGGTTTAAGGACCCCACAGTCCGAGATTAAGGACATCATAGTCCATGGGTTTAAGGACCCCACAGTCCGAGGTTAAGGACATCATAGTCCATGGGCTTAAGGACCCCACAGTCCGAGGTTAAGGACATCATAGTCTATGGGTTTAAGGACCCCACAGTCCAAGGTTAAGGACATCATAGTCCATGAGTTTAAGGAACCCACAGTCCGTGAAATGTCTGGTTGTCGGGACCCGTCACCTCTCTGAAGACGTTGAAGGATTACAACGACAAATATCAGAGGAGTGAAGAGATGTACCCTTGAACCAATATTGGTTGAGGGATCTGTAGTCCAATTTGGGACTAAGATCAATTAATTAGATTATGAGCACATGGGCTCAGTTAAATTTGAATTGAGGACTTATGGCCACTTGGGCTAAGTCCAATTAGGTTTGAAATGTTAGACCTTTGTTTGGACTGTTGAACATTTGTCTGGGTTCAGCCCCCCATTATTTAGCAATGTTAGACATGAATCTGGGTTCTGGCCGTATTTTGTCTTTTATTCAGTGCTGAGCACTCATATACCATATGAGATGATCAATCTTGAAAGACAAGGGTGTATTTGAGGCTTAGTCAAAAAGGGGAGTCTTGCATCTGGAAGATTTAGCCAATTTAGGCTAAGACTAGTTTGAAAATAGTGTTAACACTAGCACATATCTGGTGGTCACGTGTTCCCACGTGATGCATTTAAAATAGTGTTAAACACTAGGGATGAAATGCTCAGAATAGTGTTAAACACTAGAAAAATGAGGCGCTCACGTAAGGACACGTGAGGCGCCCTAGAATTGGGCCAAGATTCCTTTATTTTATTCTCAAAATATTCAAATAAGTGTTAAACACTTAGCCTTTATGGCCATCACGTGTGGGCACGTGATGGGCACCCATGCACTGGATATTAACAAGATTTGTTAGGGGTCACATGAAGACACGTGAGGGCGCCCAAAGTCTGTTCTGCCTTTATTTTTGAGAAGTTTGTTCAAGGGTCACGTGGGATCACGTGACCCGATCTCACTCATTCTTTTTGGACCATTGAAGGGAGCGTCATGTGTTGCCACGTGATCAGGTTGGGTACTTGATCTTTTTTTTCGTGCATGAAAAGTCCCTTGTTTAAGAATTAAATTCTTTTATAGGGTTAAACCCTAATTTTGTTTAGTGGAATTAAATTCCTATGTGCTTTGTGGGAGAATATAATTCTCTGAACTTAGGTCTTCTCTTAGGTTTTAGATCTGCATGGCAGAATCTCCCCGATGAGAATTAAATTCTCAACTTGTAGGGAGATCTGCTTCTGCAGACCTTCAACCAAATGAAGAACTAAGTTCTTATTCAGAAGAGTTAAACTCTTAGTTTAAGAATTAAATTCTCTTTTTTCTTTTGTGGGAGCTTATAGGATGATCTCTCACCTAGGATTTCTTTCTTTTCTCAAGAGACCTTCTTTTCTCTCTGGAGAATTAAATTCTCTTCTTTTTTCTCTCTCTTGTTGTATATATATTCTCTTCTCTTCTTGGCTTCTATTTATAGGAGAAAGAAAAGAATCAGTTTGTTTAGTCAATCTTTCATTGAAATCTTTTAATTGATTTTGTAACCAACATGATCTTTTAGATCACTCAGTGAATTTTATTCACCATTGGATTTTTAATCCAAAAGATATTTTGTCTGTTATTCCTGGCAAATTTCAGGGAAATCTTTCCTTGTATAGAATCTTTCTATAAATTGGTGATTTTTTAATCACCATTGGATTTTTAATCCAACGGTGCTCCACTTTACAGAGCACAATCTTTTGTTTGGAAAGATCTAGAGAAATATTTTTCCAACTAGGGTTTTTGATTTTCCTTAATTAGAATTTAATTCTATTAGTTCAGAAGGTTTAAGAGCCTATCACGTGTTTGCACGTGATCCCACTGATTGACCATTTAATTAGAATTCAATTCTATTAATTCAGAGATCTTTAGGAACCTATCACGTGTTGGCACGTGACCCCCTGATTAAGCATTTTAACCAGAATTTAATTCTGTTGTTTTAAAGAACTCAGGACTTATCACGTGTCAACACGTGACCCTCGGTCACGTGTGGGCACGTGATGCCCCATCGAGGGTTTTCCCTGTTGTCTTATTATGCCTTTTAATTCCTTTCAATGGGTTTAAAGGCTCATCACGTGTTGGCACGTGACTCCAACTCAAGTTGTGTATCTCAGCGCCTATAACTTTGCCCATAGAAGGTTACGTGTCCCCACGTGATACCCGATTACATGTGGACACGTGATGCTTCTCTTGTGTATTTCTTTGCTGCTTTATTCAGTTCCCATGAGGGAACATGAATGTATCGGTTTATTGGTTGTGTTGAGATCTCTCGTTTGAGGCGAGTGTTCGGATCTGTACTGGATGATCGGGCCATTGATAGAGGCTGCCAGATTGAGAGGGTTGTTGATCTACAGCCTGCCCCAGGGATCGCGATGTTGTCTACCGTGCAGACAGGTGATCCAGCTGTTGCTGAGATTGACGGGATGTCGCCTCCAGAGTTTTATAAGCTGAATATGAGCTTACAGGCAGGGATGTGATAGAAGATCGCTAGTCCTTCTTGAATAGGGTGACTAAGATGATTCGTCTAATTGGATGCCCGACGCAGGCTCAGTTGAATTGAAGGATTCCAGTTTGAAGGATTTTGCTCAGATCTAGAGTAAATCGATCAAGAGAGGACATTGTTCGTTGGATGCTCCGATGCGAGATCAATAAGTTGACCAGCTTCAGATAGAAGGACCTCACCCAGACGTGTTGTGAGTTGATCGAGAAAGAACGAATGAAGCGTATACCTCCGATGATTGGGACGAGTTCATGAGGATGTGATCGTCTAGATATCTTCCCCAGAGTGGTGAAGATACCTGAGTTCGTAGTTTCGAGTTTTTATGAGAGACTCTGGTTTAACTATAGCCAATTTGAATTGCAGTATGCAGCCAGCAAGACGTGAATTCAAATTGGACGATAATGAAGACAGGTGGAACAAGAGGTTCATGTGAGATATTAACGAGCTGTTGTTAATACTCGTTGATACCAGAGGATTGATATGTATGCAGAGGCGTTGGCTACGCCCAAATTCCAGAGGAAAACAGTGTTGAGAACGCAGCTGTCCGGAAATGAGAAAAAGATTAAGTAAAGAGTGCCAACTTCCGTATAGTTCAGCATAAGTGAGATCGAAAGAGACTATAAGCAGGTTCTTTCCAGGATGCAATAGCGATAAGGATTTGCAACCAGGATCAGTGGTATCGCAAGTATTCAGAGGGCCAGATGCCGCCATCAGTAACGTGCTGCTTTACGAGTGGTCATGTTAATTTGCCAAGAGATGATCAGATGAGTGACAGAGCGGGATCGTTTCCGTCATTACACCTAACCGGGCCGACGAGCAGGAAGATTGTGGGATTGGTGATCCACAAAGAAAACAAGGATCCAGAGACAGAGGACGCTAAACCGTGAGCAGGAGGCAAATGGATGTTCTTGCCTTGCCAGTTTTGGGCGCACCGACATTTTTCGACATTGAAAGAGGTGTACCTCAATGTCAGTTATTGCAATTTGCATTTTATTGATTAGAGTATCACACTTTTATTCGCTTGGACTTGAGTTTTGATGATTTGGATTCATGATATTTGTTTTCGTGCACCTTGGCTGCACATATTTATGATTCTGTGTATTCGATACAGTCGATTTGATTTCTTGCATATTGTATGCACTTGAGTTGACTCATGCACCCAGTATAGTTCACATGTGCTTGCAGTGCATTGATATGGGTTATGTACACATAGCTGCACACGTTTATGATTTTATACACCTTGTTATATTGACGAGTTTTCGGGCACCTAGTATTGGTTTTCATTCATCTGTTGCACTAGATATTTTTGTGCAGATCTGACGCACTTGATTTAGATTTTCGTGCACACTGGGCACATGGGATGTGATTTTTTGCACACCGGATGCACTTGATCGAGATTTTATTCATGAATATTAGTTGCACTTGGTTAAGATTTTCGTTCACTCTAGATGCACTTGATGTTGTTGTTGTGCGCACCTATTGCACATGACAGATTTTTTCGTGCACACCCGTTGCACTTGGGTTTTGCTTCCGTGCACATTCGTGGCACTTGTATTAGACTTGGATTTCCGTGTGCATCATACGCACGTGATATTGGATACACCTTTTGAGGTTGATTTAATTATGAGCATCATATTTTTATGATATGTACTATATTATATAGTAGCCGAGCAGGACTGATCTGAGGAAAATACCTGAATATTTTTGCATGCATAAATGGTTACCAAGAGGTTTTCAAAATGTAGCTATAGTCTCGCTATTTCTTACGTGCCCATAGTGACACGAACTTTTACGAGGGAAACTTTTTGGGATATTTCAAAAGGGTGGAACGCATATTTTGAGCAAAACATATATAAACGTATATTTATTTCTTTACAAATGAGCGTCCGCCACTTGTACCTTGAGTTACGCATCGCACTGCGATTTGGAAAGGATTTTGCATGTGTTTATCTAGCTTTTAAATGATTTCACAAGGACACGTACTAAATATGTATTATAATCTTGAGTACAGTATATTTATTTTAGCAATGGATTTCATGATTTGCATTTTTATTATAATTCCACGATTGCGTGACGCTTGACGGAGTTTCGATTTTTGAGTTTTGCACTTGTTTTCATGCGCGCACGATGCACTGTGATATTCTTGAGTATTTCATGATTTCGGAACCCCGTTGATTTGACTGATTACCGAAATGTTTTAGTATCTGGGGGTTTAAATTTAAATTCGGGGATCGAATTTATTTAAGGGGGGAAGATTGTAACATTTTGGAAATATAAACTATTATTTTTGGAATTTAAATAATAAAATAATATATTTCACGAAAACTATTCGAGTACGAAGGGGTTTTCGTAAAATGGTATAATTATATAGCAGTATTTGGAAAATTATTGGAGATTAATATGAATTATTAATTATAAAGGCATTTATTGCATTTGGACATTTTATAAATAATTATGCAATTAATTATATGCAAGTTTATGTTAAACTTAATTAGTGCACTAGTAATCATGATTAGGCCAAATCCATTTTTGTTGTGTTAATAACCATGGCTAGTGCACCATGACACATTTCATGTTTCATACATGGTACATTTGTATTTGTGGACTTGTGGTTTTTATGTGAGAAGAAAAAAGAAAAGAAAAAGAATATTGGAGAAAAGATGTGATATGGAGGGGGGACAAGAGAGCATGGGCTAGAGAGAGAGATGGGGGGGGAGGGTCAACCCTTAACCATGGCTCCATCCTTTCCTCACGCTTCAATTATTTTCTTCACCTCAATTCCTTCATCTCCTTCATCTTCCTCTTCCTCCACCTCACTACCACCTCCAAAACATCACTCAAACCACCTCAAAACCCAAGTCTCCCTTCACAAAAAATGTGCACCATCTTATCCTACACTCCATAGCAAGTTCAAGTTTGGATTTTGAGCACTTTGCACCATCTTGGAATTTTCTTTATTTGCTCCAAGAGGTAATCCCTTCACTTTTCTTCTTGTTATCTAGTTTCTTAACTTCTTATTCATGTTTAGAGATCGATTAAGCAAGATTAGTGAGCTTGGAATTTTCTAGAATGATTTTAGTGGATGATTTGAATAGTAGAGATGTAATTGAGATTTAATTAGTAATCACAAATGATATTCTGGACAAACTTGCGACTAGAACCCCAAAACACGAACTTCGAATTTTCCCGATGTCGATTTTTGACGATTGTGATATCTCTGTAGAATCTGCTATGATCCGAGAGCTTTATAAAATAAATTCCCAACACAGTGAGATGTGCAGGCTACTAAGAATTTACCCTTGAAACCCGATCCCCTACCCCTTCCTTCTGGTCGCAATTTTATTCCCCTAGGCCGCAAATTGCGTCCTGGTCTTGATGGATTGGTGTGGATTTTGTTCCATGGCACTGTTATCAGTTGTGTAAGCCTACCCTGTATGCAGAATCTCCTAATTTCATCTAGGGTAGAATGTATGAGTGTTTTTCTTGGTTGCTGATTTCGGGTTTCCTATTTGTGAAAACTTGGTTTTGGTATTTAAGTTTGGACATAGTCGTTGGACATTCGTACGTCAACGCTGAGGGTTATTTGGTTGTTCTTGCATGCGTGGGCTATATGTTCTAACCTATGAGCACTTCGCGTGCCGTATTGGTTTTCGGATTTGGTTTTGATATCCTTATGATGTGCATTGATTGTAGGTACCTTCGCTTGGACTTCCGAAACGACGAAGGAGAATAAGGAGTTCATCGACTTCGGCTAAAGCAAAGATTGGCAGGTGAGTAGATCTATATCTATGGGGGAAGTCGGGTGGATGGCGTATAGCACCCCCACAACCATAATAATGAGAGAAACGATATATAGAATGTATTTTGAGAAACCTATGTTTATGAACTTACGGAGATGATCACAAGATTTAAGTACGAAATGATATAATGAAAAAGAGGATATGAGTGGATATGTTGTCTTGAGAATGCAAGGCAATATACATATTTATATTCATATGCCAAGATATGATGTGAGATTATACATATACACATGCAAGGATATGATATGAGATAGAGTTATATATATGGATGAGAATAAAAAATGATATGATGTACGAAACCATAGATCCGTATCCTTGTTTATGTATAGGAAGATAGATCCTTATCCCGAGTTGATGACACCGTATGATGGATTACCGTATGCGATAAGATATACCGGTTGATTGATCCTCACTCGTGACTTGAGGATGATGTTCGAGGATATTGTCACATCTGATACTATGAGGCTGGATCGCCGACGTAAGGATTAAACTTGAACCATACTTATTTCCAAAACTGACGAATTGTATGCACTTTTAATGGAAACCTCAAGGGACGCTACGAATTTTCAAATGGTGTCTTTTTCTCAAAAACACCGTAACTCCCACTTTCAAAACTACGATTCGTATTATTTAAACTAACCATATGGTTCATGTGTAGTTACATACCTTATTATCGTTCATGTTTATGTTGTATTATTCCTCGTGACATACGTACTATGTTCTAAGTATTTACTGTTATATGACATCGCCTGCTAGTACACCTGCACTATTACCGATGATGCGCATGTTATACACACAAATTTGCTGGCTCACACATTCATCATCGGTAATTGCTATACCACTTATACAGTAGAACTGTTAAATCACCGTATTACTTTTAACTGTAATGTACAATCATTGTTCAGTAATTATCACATGACATGCTTACATGATAACACTTGAGATACTTACAGTACTGTTCTATGTTTGCATATACTGTATTTTATGGTTACATGCATTGAGATGCTGTTTTCATAAGATTTATGGATTGAGAACCACTGATATTTTTTAACAAGCCTTATGATTGTTTTAAAAACGTGGTTTCTCGTGATTTGATTTGAGGCATCCACCATGAGTTTTCTCGATTCTGAGTTATGAGCATACCCGATTCGAGGAGTCAGGAGGAACCGTCCGCGTGTACATGGTGGGCCTGATAAGGTACCCCGGGGCAAGAAGATCATAGAGTAGATAATGAGCCTGGCAGGGGATGCATTACCTACCAGTGATAGTTTGGGCTCGGTGGTTATCCGGAGGATACCGACTGGAGTCGAGGGATCAGATGGATATGAGGGCCGATCCGAGAAGACGGCGTCCAAGATATGAGGATTTATGTGTCGATACTGGACACGGGTTTTATGATATTTTCAAGTGTCGATGTTGGACACTCAGGTTTCATGATGATTGATGTTTCGTTGATGGACACATTTTAGATGACATACATGCATACTTACATATATATTCAGATGACTATCATTACATACTGATATTGGCATGACTCTATTGTACACATATACATACATGATCACCCTAGATACCATAGTATTAATTTCATGTTACAGTATGACCCAGGGATCTTTGTTCATTCGATTTCTATTTGCTGATATTTTCTACTCACGAGTTGGCAAATCATCCCCGTTGTGCCACAGTTTTCTTGCAGGTTCGACCGCTGCGATCAGTAGCAGCTTGCTGGCACACAGCTTTCTTCAGGGTGTTTTGCTTTGGTAGGTGGGATACACATTTAGATCGTGACCACCCTTGTACCTATTTATTTCTGTTGTATCTAGTTAAAGTTCTATCAACCAGAAACCAGACTTGTATTTTTGGTAGACATAAACCCAGACTTGTTTATTCTCAAGACTTAGAGCGAGATGGGTGTATTGTCTTTTATTTGAGCTAGATGATGTCTTGGTTTTACTTATTCTCTTTCTGAGATTAATCTTCATCGTAGTGCGTCGTATATTTATGTTTTATTGCGTGGTTGTGATTCCGCCAATTGGCGAAGAGCTTGGTCCCGTTTGGGGATGCCTATATTATTGCATGTATATGGTTTTGGATCAAAATATATAAGGGAGGTGCTGCCCAAATTTCAAGGACGAAAATGTTTTCAAAGATAGTATGCAAACTGTTGCATTTTCATATGATGTTACTTATATTTTAAAAGAAGTCTTAAATTTTTTATGCCGATGTTTCAAAACTGCACCTCCATTATTTTCCGCAAAAAGGTTTAGATTTCTGGGCTTCGGCTTACTTGGATTACGGCAAGGTCTTATAGATTTCACGTAATTCTCGTGTCGGTCACATGTCTTTTCCGGGTCGTAACAATGGCTTTCCTTTTCTAGTCATGGCCTATCTTTCGGACGAAGACAATATGTTAGACATCACCTTTGAGTCTACGCTTGGATATTCGGATGATGAAATATTAGGCCCCTAGACAGTTATTTCTGACAATGACTCGGAGGATAAGGAAGTCGATGCTGCAGCAACGGAGTCTATGATGGCCAATGACTCCGAAGATGAAGAATAAGATCCTATAGAAGATGAACCTATGGAAGATGATCCTGAAGAGGTGGCTTCCGTATGAAGAAGACCCTATAGAGGTGAAGTCCGAGAATGATGCTCCAGCTGAGAACGAGTCAAAAGATGAAATTTCGAGTGAGGAGGAACTCGAGAATGAAGAATCTCAGGCAGTTGTTCCGCAAGACACTGTGGGAATAGTCGTCTCTCTCTTAGTGCGAGAACCTATCGCAACATGTTGAACGCCCATAATCGAGATTAATAAGACTTATTTTTTTCTTTTTGGCCGAATAAACGATATCTAGCAGTAGGGACATATCCTTCATTTTCTGTTGTACTCTCCTTATTGAAGTTGAATAATAAAATCTTAGTTTCGAGTAAAATCTCTCTTGTGTCTAATGCTCTTCTTTTTATTAGTTTTCCTCTTGTATTAATTATTGTTTTTTCATGCAAGTTACTATCTTGTCTCATTCTTCAGTCTGTTTGTAACATAACCCCCCTTTATAATTCAGATCACAATGGCCGGATGACACCCTAATCACAACAGGAGAGGAAATAGGATCAATGAAGTCGTTTCTCAATAAGCAGCTATGTTACTAATGATGCAAGGACTATTAGAACAACAATGGCAGCAGACGGCTGCCCTTCATCAGGAGCTGCTGCTTCCCCAATAATATTTAACCTAAAAAAAGAGCAAAGCTCTGTTGGAACTTAAGGGGGCAGCGCTTCACGTGTTTTCCACGAGGGCGCCAAAGCCAATTCTATAGGATTAAATCCTATGGTGGCACTTTACACGCTCCTTATGCTGGCGCCAATGTTCAAAGAACAAAAGAGGATATTAAATAAGAGTCAAACTCTCAAACAGCGCCGCACGTGCTTCTCACGCGGGCGCCAATGTGCAAAGCACAAGAATACCCATCTTAAGAATTGAATTTTTAAGTGGCGCACATGCGTACAATACGTGAACACCAGCGCCCAGATAGAATTAAATTCTATAATACTCTCTGTTAAACAGAGCCATTTGATCAAAGATCCAACGGAAATGGTAAAACATCAAAATACAAAATTAAATTCTGTTGGGAGAAAACATTTTCTAAATCATTCTAAAATAAGAAAGAGCTATCAGTTGGATTAAACATCCAATTATAGAATAAAATTCTATTCTCTCAATTTTTATAAATAAGAAAGACTGCTCTCTGTAAAATAGAGAACCGTTGGATTAAAAATCTAATTGTGATTAAAAATCACCATTTTACAAAAGAAATTCTGTATAAGGGAAAATATTTCCCCAATCTTGTTAAAAACAAGAGCAACGTCTTCTGCAAAACAGAAGTTCTTGGATCAAAGATCCAACGGTGGATAAAATTCCCCAGATCAATTCTGAGACCAATTAAATCAATTGGGATTTCTCAATGAAAGATTTTCTCATAATTAAAAAAACTTCCCTCTACTATATAAGGAACCTGAGACTTCAAGTCTCACATACATACATACATACATACATACACACAGGGAGATACATACAGACATAAAACAAGTGGGAGAGGCAGAGGCAGAAGAATTTAATTCTTAAAGAAGAAGACCTGCTTCATTGAAAGCGTAGATAAAAAAGAAACACAGAGATCATATTGTCTCTCTTTTGCCTATCTAAGGGTTTAACCCTCCACATAAGAACTTAGTTCTTTCTCTGGATCTGAGATCCAAAAGACAAGTCTCCCACAAGTTGAGAATTTAATTCTCATCGGGAAGATTTTGTTCTTGCGAATCAAACATTCAGGGAAGAACATAACTTGAAAAGAAAGAGGATGGAGTCCATAATACTCCAGGAACTTAGTTCCTCCAAATTGAGAGTTTAGCTCCTTAAAAAAACCGATCCAAAATCCTCAAGACAGTGATTTTGGTGATTCTTAATGGTCAAAACGCCATTAAAAGAGGTTTAACCTTCCCGAAGACGTCGACAGAGGTTAAAACCTTCATGAAACTAGCACCTCATGTGCTTCCCATGTGGACGCCCTCTTTAAACAGCGCCTAGCACCTCATGTGAAAAACATGCGGGTGTCCAAAACAGAAGGTCAGCGCCTCACGTGAAGGTCACGTGAGCTCTGAATAAAAAGTGCTTAGCATTCCATATACACCCAAAACGTCTGAGTGTTCAGCACTAATTGGGCAGCGTCCAGCGCCACAAGTGCATCCTACAGGGACGCCATAAAAGTGTTTAGCACATCATGTTTAGTCAAAATGGCTAAAGTTTTTTCAACATTTATTGGGCAGCGCCCATGACTGAATACTTCACATGTCATATATGTGAACATTAGAGCCTAAATAAGTGCTTAGCACTTTCTTAAAAAAAAAAGAAAAGACTAAACAGACTAAGCCTAAATTGGTTAGGTCCCTGAAGTTTTCTTGCTGCAGAGCCCAAATGCCCTTTTGCTGGATTTTAAATAAAAATGATCCTAAGATATTGTTAAGTGGATCTTAGTCTCAAATTGGACTAATGTATCCTTAGCAAAAAAGCAAATCGATCCCCAAATGCTCACATACACTTAAGTCGATCTTAATCTCAAACTAGATTAACGGTCCTTCAATAAAACAAAACCCAAATCTAAAAATATACGGATTTGGACTAATCCACGTCCTACGGGCGACGACATAAATTAGTCTCTGTATACAATCACCGGGCAACCAAAATAAACAAAAATACATAAGACACGAAGTAAATTTCCGGAGCAGGAGAAAATGGTTATCGCAATGCGGTAACGTAATTAATTGCAGGGGCTTGCGCCTGCAGAGAAGAGTGCCCCCACAATCAAAAACCCCTCATAAAATGAGGGGGAATCTGATGAAGGCTACGACAACGGTTGCTTCTGTCCAAACCTCCGATATATGGTGCCATAAATCAACTTGGTATCTTCGGAGAGATGGATGGATAAGTCTGATTGATCGTTTAAAAAGTGTTTGTAAAGTTACCGCAATCAAGACAGTGTCGCTAGTAGCTAGCCGCGATGAGTACGGTTCGTCCACAGGGAAACGCGAACCTTTTTCTTACTTTAGATGATTTGATGAAAAGATGGGTTATTGTTTTTAAATCTATTTTAATACGGATGTAAAGCTTATAAAGAAAAGACTTGTAGGGTTCATTGGACTTAGTAGTCATGGATGATTAATTAAAAGTGACTCCTTTTATCTTTTAATAGTTTAAAACTAAATTGATAGTGATGAATATAGATTAGGGTTCTAGGAGGGAATATGGTTCCCACTCTTAACCCTTGTTCTTTCATTGATCTCTATTCATGTCTAGCCTTTAACAAAACAAATGTTTAACCGAACTCAAATCGTGGTCGAGACTATCAATGAATTGATAGCGCGCCCGATAAGGAAGTTAACATTTATTTTGTTAAAATTTATAAACTTTAAAATATATAAAAGAAGTTAAATGATTTCGTCACGACCCGCTTCCCAAAATACGGAAAACGAGGGATGACTAGGCCAGCCATGCTCCTACGGTCAAGGAATAATCCCGCCGTAGTCACACTTCGGCTTCTAGCATTACATGGTAATCAGTAAACACAGCAATGAAGTAAAGGAAATACATCACTAGTTATTACATCAACTTTCATTGTTCACAATTTGCAACAAAACAAAGAAAATAACTACTAACCAAGTGCGAATACAAGGTTTCTTTAGGGAAAACAGTAAAGGTACTGGAGACACGACTGTCTAAATCTCTGCAAGCTTGAAGGGCAGGTCTGACTCCTGAACTGGTTCTTCCTCAAGGTCTGAGCATGCATACTCAGGTCGTTAGAGCGACATAATAGCAATATTATAATAATAACAAAAGACAAGAAAATGAAAGTAATAATGGTGGAGATAAAATGCAGGTAATCAATATATCACTAACTGATGCACTGTATGATTTGTGACCCTATCGGTCTCTAAGTCACATTTGAAATCGAGTTGTGGAAAGGAGGATCATGTTTAACGAGGGTCTCGTATGTACCCGAGACTACGGCCCGCTATCGCCCGGGACATAACCCTATCAGCCGGACCGCTAGGCCCAACCTAATATATATAAGAGTCGCTGTTCGAATGATCATCCTCTAAATCACCGTCCTCGCTAAATACAATTCCCTTTCCACTTCGATTTCCCCCTTTTTACCAAGGTTTCACTATTCGTGGGTATAGGCTAGTTGTGTACAAGTACGCATCAATAACACGATTTCTTTCACTGTTCACTGTATGGTTCATTGTCACGAATCACTCACTATTCATTGGCGTACTTGACACAACCACACCAATACTACACACGTTCGACAATGCAATATACACCGAGAATTAACACGAATGTCCATTACCACTAGAGGTCTTGTAGTCGAGTAGAACTATGAATCATGCCGTTAAACAGTTTATATGCAGTACAAGTCGCTATGCATCTTATGACCTTAGAAAATTTGTATTAAATCATGCATTCAGAATTAAGCAAAAAGATACAAAAGCGATAATAATTAAACTCAGTTGGAAGTTCAACAAAATTAATTTCAAGTCAATCGGGTTTCGGGTTCGCAAGTTACAGTCATTTCATTTTAAGTGTCCGCTGCTGGAAATTCAGTTCCTGAACTGAATGTCCATTTCGCAACACAGTTTTCATCCTGTTGGGTTCAAAATTAGGCAACACTATAGTTGAACAAAATTTAGGTTTATCAGTTAGGTTTCCAATTAATAATACGGATCGATGATATCCATTGTGTACTGGAAGTTATGCACTGTACAATAAAGGTGTATACGTTCTGTCCCAGTTTGGGACTGCTATACGTTCTGTTAATTTAAAATACAGTTTAAATAGTAAACGACAGTAGAAAGGGATGAAATTACTTTCATTAGTTATCTAACTGTTTCATCTTCGCTATGGTATAGGGTTCCACATTATAACATGTTCATACAGCAGAGTGAATGCATTTCAAAACTAGAATCAAAGGCCATAGCTGCTCTGGACTGCAGTTCAGAGCCGCACTCCGAACCAGTTTCCGTTATCTTTTTAGCATATAATCAGATTAAAAATCTTATGGAGTTCTAGGTCATCGAGTTGGATTCAATTTTAGCCCTCGAACGCAACATTCCAATTTATAATCAATTAACTGTGATTTTTATGAGTTTCAGGTACGGAAAACTTCAGTTTTAACGGGCTTAAAAGGGAATGACTTATCACGTCAGTAACGACTGTATTTTCCAGCCAAATTATAACACGACATTCGTTATTAATGGGGCCATCCTATGTGATCAGTTTCCGTCAATTTAACAGGGGTTTTCCATTTGGATTTTGCATCGAACATTGACATTATTATTAATTCACACGACGTGTGTATACGGAATTTATTGGTATTTCGATTTGTAATAGGTAAAAATTTGCATGAAGCAAGTAGTGTACTTGCCTGACAACGTGTTGACGATGGTATGACGGCGGCAACGGCAACGGCGCGATCGCGACACACGCGTGGCTAGGGTTCGCAGCTTCGGCTCGAGCTTGGGTTCTTGGCAGCGGAGGCTTGGTTGCTGGGGTCCCGACGGCGAGAGTGGTGGTGGTCTGTTGTCGGAGATAGAGGATGGGCTCGGCGAGTTCGTCGGAGGCAGCAAGGGAGATGGGATCTGGACAGAGGGTAGTAGGTGTTGATCGGGTGTTGAGGTGGAGGCGAGGGCGCTCGGTGATGAAGGAGGAGAGGAGCGGAGCTTTTGTGGTGCTGGGAGTCGAAGGTCGGCGATGGAGGTTGGTGGAGCTGGGCTCGGCGAGGGGTGTGCAGGGGAGGTGGTGCTGCTATTGAGGTGGCCTCGACTGCAGGCAAGGGGCTCGGCTAGGAGCTGCCGAGGTCGATGAAGGGGGCAAGGGGTTGCGGTGTCTCTGAGGAGGGGAGCTCGGTGAGGGGATGGGTTGAGTAGGGATGGTGTTGGGTGTTCGAAGGGAGGAGAGGAGAAAGGGAGGAAGGTGAGGGGGATCGTGGGCGTGGGCGTGGGTGTGGATTCGAGAGAGGGGGAGCGGGAGAATATGGGGAAGGAGAGAGGGAGAACGAGAGTTAGGGGAGAGAGAGAGTTAGAGAGACGAGGTCGAGGAGTGAGGACGTGGGGCGACGAGGAGCGGGGGCGATGGCAACGTGGGAGCGACGTCGTGGGAGAGAAAAGAAGCGGGAAAAAATAGGAGGGAGTGGGGAAGAAGGAAGGCGTGTTGGGTTTGGGGCACGGGGCCGGGTCGGGTATGGGCATGGGGATTTGAGGTTGGGCTGGGGTTAGGTATGGGCTGGGCTGGGATTATTTGTTTAGAAAAATAAATTTTCAGAATTAAAAATAACCACAAGCATCTAAATTCATACACAAAAATTGTAGAGAAAAATTTGAAAACATTCAAGGGGACAATTTTGTATTTACGGAACTGGGAATTTACATCATACCCTCCTTACAAAATTTCATCCTCGAAATTTAAAAAGAGACAACGAAACAACAGCGCTACATAAACAGATGTGGAAAACGGGCACGGATATCTTCCTCATGCTCCCAGGTAGATTCTCCTGGGGAACGACCGCCCCACGACACTCGGACTAACGGAATGACCTTATACTTCAACACTTTGTCTCTGCGGTCGAGGATGGTGGTGGGCTGCTCCTCGTAGAATAGGTCAGTGCCCAAAACTAACTCCGAATGGTCCAGAACATGGCTCTCATTCCAAACATAACGCCGCAACTGAGATACGTGGAAGGTATTGTGCACACCAGCTAGCGACGGAGGCAAAGCGAGTCGACAGGCCACCTCTCCTACTCGCTCTAGCACCTCAAAAGGTCCGATGAAGCGGGGACTGAGTTTCCCGCGACCTCCAAACCTTATAACTCTGCGGGTAGGGGAAATCTTCATGAATATGTGATCTCCGACTTCAAATTCTAGTGCTCTCCTGCTGGCATCCGCCCAACTCTTCTGTCGATCCTGAGCCGTCTTAATACGCTGTCTGATCATTTGGACTTTGTCTACCGTCTGAACAATGAGTTCGGGGCCCAGTAATCTTTGTTCGCCCATATCATCCTAACAAACTGGGGATCGACATTTACGCCCATAGAGTGCTTCGAGAGGAGCCATCTGGATGCTGGCCTGGTAACTGTTGTTATAAGAAAACTCAACTAGATGCAGATGGTCCTCCCAAGAACCCTGAAAGTCCAACATACAAGCCCTCAACATGTCCTCGAGCGTCTGAATCGTGCGCTCGGATTGTCCGTCCGTCTGTGGATGATACGCTGTGCTGAACTTGAGGCGGGTACCCAGACTCTCCTGTAAGCTCTTCCAAAAGTGCGAAACAAATCTGGTGTCTCGATCTGACACAATACTGACCGAAACTCCGTGATGTCATACTATCTCTTGCATGTATTTCTCCGCCAGCGACTCTGTCGACTGCCCCACCCGGAAGGGTATAAAGTGTGCAGCTTTCGTTAGGTGGTCGACGATAACCCAAACGGCGTTGTTGCCTCTAGGGCTCCGTGGCAAGGCAGTCACAAAATCCATAGTAATGTTCTCCCACTTCCATTCTGGTATCTGAAGTGGTTGTAACAGTCCCGCTGTTCTCTGGTGTTCCGCCTTCACTTGCTGACATACCAAACACCTGGATACAAACCGTGCAATCTCTCGCTTCATCCCGTTCCACCAAAAGTGTTGCTTCAGATCTCGATACATTTTCGTGCCTCCTGGATGCACAGAATAAGCTGAACTATGAGCCTCAGCTAGTACCTCTTCTCGAACATCCCCTTTGGGTACGCAGAGTCTGCTACCGAATTTTAGAGAACCGTCTTGATGTATGAGTAAGTCTGTTCTCAGCCCGGCTTCCACTTGCTCTCTGAACTTTTGCAATCGGGGATCATCAGGTTGCGCAGCCTTGATGCGATCTACAAGAGAAGACCGCACCTGTAGTTGCCAAAACTACCTGATTGCACTTGGCGTAACGTCCTCTAGCTCGAGCTTCTAAAAATCTTCAATGATGCTCCACTGGCTGGTCAACATAATGACCGCTGGCTTGCGACTGAGTGCATCGGGTACAACATTTACTTTTCCCGGATGATACTGTAAGTCTAAGTCATAGTCCGCCATTAACTCTAGCCATCGGCGTTGCCTCATATTCAGTTCTTTCTGAGTGAAGACGTACTTCAGACTCTTGTGATCTGTGTACACCTCTACCTTCTCGCCTAATAGGTAATGCCTCCAGATCTTCAATGCGAAAACCACTGCGGCTAACTCCAAGTCGTGAGTAGGATAGTTCCTCTCGTGATTCCTCAGCTGTCGTGAGGCGTAAGCAACCACCCGACCGTGCCGCATCAGAACACAGCCTAAGCCCTTCCCTGAAGCATCGCTATGTATCACCAACCCACCGGAATTATCTGGTACTGTAAGAATGGGCGCCGTGGTCAATTTCTGCTTCAGTGTCTCAAAAGCCCGAGTGCACTCCTCCGTCCATACATACGGCTCATCCTTCCGTGTCAGCTTCGTCAAGGGTTCAGCGACTCGTGCAAAGTCTTGAACGAACCGTCGATAATATCCGGCCAGTCCCAGGAAGCTTCTGATCTCGGCCACTGATTTCGGTGTTGGCCAATCTCTAACAGAGTCTATCTTTGTCGGGTCCACTGAGATGCCTTCGCTCGAAACAATGTGTCCTAATAATTGCACCTTATCGAGCCAGAACCCACACTTGCTCAATTTCGCATACAGCTTCTCTTCCTTAAGAATTCATAATACCGTTCGCAAGTGTTCGACGTGCTCCTCTCGAGTCTTAGAGTAGACTAGTATGTCGTCGATGAATACAATGACAAACGTGTCCAAGTACTTCGCAAATACCCGATTCATCAGGTCCATAAATATAGTTGGAGCATTGGTAACACCGAACGACATCACAAGGAACTCATAAAGCCCGTATCGGGTCCTGAAAGCCATCTTGCATATATCCTCGGCCGCTACTCTGATCTGGTGATAGCCCGAACGGAGATCCAACTTCGAAAATACTCTGGCCCCACTTAGCTGATCAAATAAGTCATCGATGCGCGGAATGGGGTATTTGTTCTTTATCGTGACTTTGTTCAGCTCCCGATAGTCTAAGCACATCCGTAGCGATCTGTCCTTTTTCTTTACCAACAAAACTGGTGCACCCCATGGTGAAGCGCTTGGTCGGATAAATCCTTTCTCTAGGAGTTCTTCAATTTGCTTCTTCAATTCCGCCAACTCAACCGGTGCCATTCTGTACGGGGCCTTGGAAACTGGTGCTGTACCTGGAATCAAATCAATCGAGAATTCCAAGACGCGTGGAGGTGGTAGACCTGGTAAGTCTGCAGGGAACACATCCAGAAAATCCCGAACAATCTCTGGGGCTTGACTCTCATCAATCTCCATAACTGTCAACTCTTTTGGCTTGGCTCTAAACTTGGCTGGCTCCAAAGATTCGCTCCCGCCTTCGAAAATAAACTCTGGGTGATTGGGAATGCGGAAAGTCACGTTCCTTACTCGGCAATCAATAATTGCATGGAATGTACTCATCCAATCCATCCCGAGAATTGCGTTGATTGATCGTAAAATTCACAGATTGTGTAAGTAAAACAACTCAAATGATCCCCGGTAACGGTTTCATTTGATTGTAATGATTTCTTGTTTGTGTAAATCGAAATAAGCGAATAAGTTTCTATGTGTCGGTAATATTGAATAAAATTCACAATCAAAGAATTATATTTGACCGCAATCAATTACGGTGTCGATTGTAGATCGTAAGCGAGTGCGGATCGTCCACAGGGATTGTGCGATTCGTTTCTGTATTTAATTTGTTTGAATTGAAAAGTTAATCGAAAGGAAAAGAAAACATGATTCAAGAATTTATCGATTGATTCAGGTGTCACGATGTTTAATCAAGAATCAAGAAACTGATAAACAAA
This sequence comes from Agapanthus africanus, assembly GCA_030015575.1. Lineage (NCBI taxonomy): Eukaryota > Viridiplantae > Streptophyta > Magnoliopsida > Asparagales > Amaryllidaceae > Agapanthus > Agapanthus africanus. The sequence continues at coordinate 647,980,998 of CM057344.1, read as the reverse complement.
TCAAGAATCGGTGTTTCGATGATATTTCCAACCAAAATGTCAAGAATCTAAATGAGGCTCGTAGGAATCAATCGGATCTATAGACGTGATGTAATCTCAAGATTTCGTGTTCTTGTCCTTCGAAGGATTGATACTAGATCGATGATGATCGACGAGAGTTAGGGCTTTCTTGATGAAACTAGGGTTTCATCGTTTAACCCTTGTTCTTTCGTAGATATCATTCACATTCTAGCCTCTAGCAATTTCAAGAAACGATCGTAACTCCCCAATCTCGAGCGATATCAATCAAGAAAGCATCGCAATGAATTGGGTCGTCGATTCTTGAACTTGCTAGGGTTTACAAAACTCGTAGAATTCAAGAATCGATTCAAGATATATTACATCATCATTCTATTGATATTCTCGACTCCTTGACGAGCGGAGTATTACTCAAAAATCATCACACAGAAAGCATTCAAGAATTGAAAAGATATCATGATGCAAGAATTTAAAGAAAACAAGATAAAAGAATATCACCTTTTATTTATATCAACAATTTGATTACAGTCGCTCAAGAACTACAAGAGGAAGAACTAAATTGTTGAATTGGCGTCGCTCGGCTCCGTGAGTCGCGGATCGGCTTGGACCACTTGCTCTGTTGAAGATCGGCTCGGCTCATAAAAGGTTGCAAGGCTTCTTGCTTGATGGGTACTGAAGATCTTGGCTTTTGATTGAAATTAGGGTTAGGGTTTCACACAAGTCCTCTCACTAGACTTGTGGAAGAAGATGAAGAAGACTAAAGATTATTGAACTAATGATGAACTAATGATCCTAGATTGAACCCACAACCCTTAGATCTAGGTTCCTATTTATAGCCATCAAAACCCTAGATCTAAGATTTGAATTTTAAGTTTCCCTCCAAAAGTTTGTTGAGGAAATTTGAATTTCTCTCCAAAAGTTAGTTAGAGGAGAAGCTTCTAGATGTGATTAGTTAGGAGGGAGCTTCTAGAAGAGGTTAGTTAGGAGCTTAATTAGGATTAGCTTTGCTTAATGATCTTTGCTGATTTGGCAGTAGCTTCGCGAGAATTCTGGATTTTAACATATCAAAAATGAATGTGGGCCCTGAGAGAAGCAATCTGCACCAAAATTCAAGTGATGATGTGGCAAAAGCGCCGCGGTTCCGCGGCATAAGCTGGCTCCCGCCGCGGTTCCGCGGCGCTTTGGGGGCTTTAGGGCTTGGGACTTCTGGTGCTTGTTGGGCTTAAGTTGTGGGCCTTTCTTTGATATGTTGAATTGTATTTCTCCCTTTGGATTGCTACCAGATCTGAAAACATGGAGTTGGTGTATTTTTTATCAGCTTCTTTTGACTTTGCTCCTGCAATTTCCTGCACAAATCTCGAGACAAGTGTTGCGCAAATACAGAGATGATGCAATGCCATGAAATGCAGTCAATTTCCCTCAAAGTGCCGGGTTTAAAGTCTAACACATGTAATCTGATATTTTACGACTGATTTGCTAATATGTGAAATATGAATACCGAACACTTCTAAATGAGTGCAAATGATATGGAAATTGCCGGTTAAAAGATGCAATATTTTCGACTGATCAAATTCCCCCAAACTTATTTTCGATCGTCTCGATCGAACTGTTTTATTAAAAAGAGAAGGAGAAAATAAAGAAAGAGAAAAACTAACTAGCACACTTTCGTAGGCAACACGATTGCACTGAGCACGTGCAACAAGCCTTTAAACCTCTAGGTGTTCCTAGTAGGAGGAGTGTTGTCTCCTGAGGGTTTTCAGCGGATTGCACCCACAAAATCCAATAATAAAAGAAAGATCATGAATATTACATTTAAAGACAAGAATTGTAAAAGAAAAGCCTTGAAAATTAGGGTTTTCAACTAAGCTAGTTTTTCGGTTGTTATGAGCCCTATCTTAATGGTCATGAAAAGATGTCAGAAATCACGTCCTCCCTCAATAAAACATCGTCTTATTCTTCATTCCTATCTTTCTTCCAAACATCGATCATATAACCCTGCGTGTGTGTAAAGACATCCCTACACCCGGAGAATTCAATTCAAGCTATCATACTCTTGCCCATCAGCCTCAGTACTTTTTAATTAATAAATATTTAGATAAGATTGCTCACACACTTTCATGCGACCGTTAATACTTCTTGAGGTACTAACCGACCGATTACTCATGTGCTTGCTTATTTGGTGTATTTTCCTCGTCTTGCACCACCTCAGGCATAGCAGTGACTTCCAGACCAGTTGGCCTTAGGGCACTAGGTGAAGAAGCACCCTCGCCATATATTTTTTTATTGCCCTTGGTGATAACAAAACCAGTGTTTATTTTTCTCACCATTTTATATTTTTATTCACTTTTTTTATTTTTATTTCCTTTATACATCGGCTTTAAGACAAGAGCATTTCAAGGTATCCTCTACTATCCCGGGCTTCAAGACGTGTGTAAGTACGAATAGCAGGGTATCAACGTTCAAAATGTTTGGCTTCCAGAATAGAAACTATTTTTCAGACTTATTTTTATCCTCAGATTAGTGACTTCTTTCATCTTACTAACCCTTGAGACAACGGCTCATAACTACTTATTACTAGTTCGTATAAGAAAACTTCTAATTTTCTTGGTTTTCTTAAATTTTTCTAATCTCATGGATGTAATTTTTCACCATCTAAACTTTTATTATCTTATTTATGTACAAAAAATATTTTTATATTTTGAAATTTTTTAAATTTTTATAGGTTTTTAAAATTGTTGTTTTGTGCTTATGCAAATGATATGCAAATGATGCAAAAATAAGCACAAACCTCCCCCAAACTTGTTTTCAACAGTGTCCTCACTGTTGCCTTCTGCTAAATCTCAAGAAACCTGTAAGCTTGGGAGGAATTTATTAGTGGGGGCAAAATATTTAAGTGAAGAACCTCCCCCAAACTTATTTTTGGCTCAATATTTTGTAAAAATTTTCTTTCTAAGAGCCCGAAAAAATGTACCCCCCCAAACTTAAGCAATGTTAATCTTTGAAAATCATATGAGGGGATCAAAAATCAATGGTCGATGCCAAACTTTGCAAAGACCAAATGTCAACACCAACTATTCAAAAATTTTATCAATGCAGTGCTCTGGTTGGTGGAAGAAGTAGTGGGGAAAGGGTAAGTGGTGGAAGAGAATGTGGGTGCGTCTCATTTTGGAGAGATGATGCAGTGAATGTGATGGATTACTCGCATTCTTTTTACAGTTCAGAAGAAAGGGTGGAGGTTCAATTTCATTGATTGGGACATGATTCATCTCAAGACCTGTGTCATTCAAAAATGCGAGTTCATCAGCAAAGATTTCCTCAAAAGTTCCATCAATACCCCGATGAATAATGTCATCACAAAGTGCGGGGTGATCTTCAGACTCTAAGAACAGTTCATAACCAGTGTTCGTTGTTGACCCGGACATCTCGGTGGAAGAGTCCGTATGTGTATGATACATAGTTGGGTCAAACAATAACATATGAAAAGAGTCAAGATCAGTATCAGGAGGATCATCAAATTCGCTGCTGTCGACATCCATTAAGTCGACAGAACAGACCTGAGCAGTAGGTTCGGAGGGTACACTTCCCAACTTGTAAATGTTCAGCTCTATTGACCTATTCCCGAAAGATAGGGTCATAGAACCATTACGACAGTTGATTATTGCATTGGAAGTGGCCAAAAAGGGGCGACCTAAAATCACCGGAATTTGATTCTGTGGGTTCGCTACAGGCTGTGTATCAATTACAATAAAATCCACAGGGAATATAAATTCCCCGATTTTTATTAACACATCCTCCAGTTCACCCCTAGGTTTGGTGATTGATCGGTCAGCCATCTGGAGAGTGCAATGGGTTGGCTTCAACTCTCCGATACCTAGTTGCTCATAGACTGAGTATGGAAGCAAGTTAACACTAGCGCCAAGGTCTAGTAGAGCACGGTTGATGTGTTTATCCCCAATAGAAATGGAAATAGTAGGATATCCAGGATCCTTACGTTTCCTCGGTAATTGCTGGGGGAAAGCCGTGTCTACAGTCTTTTCCATGAATATCTTCTTGGACACTTGAGTCTTCCTCTTCCTAGTGCACAAGTTCTTAAGAGTTTTCGCATAGGACGGAACTTGTTGGATGGCATCTAGGAGAGGGATGTTGGTGTTAACTTGCTTAAAAATGTTCATAATCTTCTCCATATGTGGACTCGGTGTGTTTGCCCTTAACCGATTAGGATAAGGTGCTTTAGCAATAAGCGCTGGGTCCATTATAGGAGAAGGAAGTGTTTGTGGAATCGATCCCAAAATAGAATTGGGGATCGTCCGTGGAGGGGTAAAAGTGGTGGGCTGAAGTGGCGAGCCTTTTGGGAAACGAAGAATAGGCTCGGAAGAAGGTGGTGGGGTAGAAGAACTGGGGTCAGAATTAGAAGTGTGTGTGTGAGGAAAGGTCTCAGCCGGGGTATCATTGATTGATTTTTCAGTATCATCAAACTCTTCCCCAACGTGAGTGTCAAGCACTCTTCCAGATCTCAACGTGGTTGCATTCACAAGATGTGAATAGCCAGGATTGGGCATAGGTTGAGCTGGAAGTTTCCCTTTTTCTCTTGCACTCATTTCGGCTTTTAGTTGTGCAATTTGTGTTTCCATCGATTTGATATTATCATTTTGAGAGACAATGATCTTCATCACATTCTCGATGGAAGATTGCAAACTTGCCGTCTCTTGGATGGATTGTTTTATGAAAGTATCCAAGGTTTGTGCTAGTGCAGAGGTATTTTCTGTACCGGTCAATTGCAAAGAGTTTTCATGTGGTGCAAAAGTGTTGGCCGGATTTTGGAAATTTTGTGATTGGAAGGGGTGCTGACTCAATTGAAGTGGTGGTTGCTGTTGTGGTGGAGGGACCCTTTGGAAATTGTGTTGGGTTGGAACCGTGTTTTGAGATTGTGATTGGTTCCAAGCAAAGTTCGGGTGATTCTTCCAACCCTGATCATATGTGGAGGAAGATGGATCGTTTCTAGGTCTTTGAAATGCAGTATTGGTATGCTCATGACCTTGAAATGGACATTCTTCCGTCAAGTGAGACGGATCAGAACAGCAGCTACATACAGTTTTGGAGAGTGACATTTGATTTAGGGTGGCTGCTAAAAATTTATTTTCCATAGTCTCGAGTTTTTTGTGTATAGCTGCAATGTCAGCTCTAACTCCTATGGAAATATCATTGCCGTCCCTAGATGATTGACTCATACCCTCCCACTGTAAAGATTTTTCAGCGAAATCTTCTAGAAAATTCCAGGCTTCCCCATCATCTTTAGTCATGAAGTTGCCTTGACACATGGATTCAAGGGTCTGTCTTGTGTAAAGAGTAATGCCCTCATAAATGATTCGGCATAATTTCCATTTCGGGATGCCGTGATGTGGACATTGGACTAACAGATCCTTGAAACGTTCAAGACATTTTGAAAATGTTTCATTTGGAAGCTGGGTGAATTGATAGATTTCGCTGCGGACTCGAGCTGTCTTATGATGTGGGTAGAATTTCTTAAGGAATGCTTTGACGAATTCGTCCCAATTTGAAATGGAATGTGCGGTAGTGTTATATAGCCACTTCTCGGCTAAATCGCACAAAGTGAATGGGAGAAGACGTAGACGGAAAGTATCTACAGAAAGCTGTGAAGTACCCATCATTGCGCATACATTTTCAAATTTCGTGATAAACATGTATGCGTCCTCAGACTCGAGACCGTGAAATTTTGGTAGAAGGTTGATGTATTGGGGTTTTATTTGAAAATTTTCCCCGTTGGCTGGTGGAATGGAAAGACAGGTAGAAAGGGGGCCTCGTGTAGGATAGCACCTCTCCTGGAGAGAGATGCGAGGTGGATTCTGCGCACCAACGGACGACGGCAGGGTAGTGGAAAAGAAGTTCGATGGAGATGGATCCATCGATGTGGGTGTGGTAGTGGGTAAAGAAAGGGTAAATGTAGAAATACCGACTTTAGGGTCGATCGGAAGGACGCGGACTAACAGGCACTAGAATCCCGTTGTCCAGCCTATCTTGCACTAAAAAGGGTTTGTACAAGTGTCAGCGTGAACTTATAATTAGGGGAAATGATATGAATGCGGTGTTTGTTTTGAAAATTGGACGGATTTTAAAAAAATGATGCGACACAACAAATGCATCACACAAAACCCTAATTCTAGGGGTCACCTAGGTCCGGCTCTAGACCGCTCCTAACTGCCAAAAGACAAGTCGCAGGATAGAATCCTCCATTGCCTCTTTGTCCCCCTGTGGCCAGGTAAGTGCCAGGTAAGTGGGAAGGTACTCCACTACGTAAGTAGTGGGCCTAATTAATAACCACTAGCCTTCGACACACTTGCCTAGACACCACAAGAAAACGCGGATAAGTAATGAATTACCCACGGCCTTCTTCTGTCCTAAGTGAGCACGACGGTCCTTAGAGTCATCTCTAGATCTTTTTTTAATTAATGAGGGTAAATGCGGATGCAAGTTTGTGATTTTTGGGGCTTAGGAAGGGTAATGAACTCCCCACCTAATTTGGATTTGGTCGTGCCCCTTAATTTTCCGTATTAATTATGCAAACAACCAAGAATCAAAACACGCACAAATTTTATTTTGCTTTTGCGGCGCAACGATTATTTGCAAATAAACCTGCACAAAATGTTAGTTGGAGCTAAAAAAAAGGAGAGAGGAGAAGGTAAGAAACTTACAGAGGAAAATTGGTGCACTGAAGCACCAAGGCCGCCGCGGAACCGCCGCAATTGGTGGGTATATGCCGCTGAATCGCGGTCACCTAGGCAGTTCTCTGCACAAAAATTCTTCAGCAAGCTCCTGTACAATTTCTCAGCTCTCTGGAATATTCACAAAAATTTTATCCAAGCTCCAGTGATTCCAGATTTCCTCGCAATCAAATCACAACACACGTATTAGTGTTTACACGAATTTTGATCACAAAATTTAGATGGAATAAAATTTTCAACTCAAATTTCAAAATACGAACAATTAGCGCACTATCCCCGGCAACGGCGCCATTTGATTGAATGAGTTTTGTTGTGTATTAGAGGAAATTTGTGCGAACAATTAGCGCACTATCCATAGCTGCCTGTTCCGATCAAAAGGAAATTCGCATAGAATTCCCTGCCACACAGTACAACTGGACAGGATCTACATTCTCGGCTGGATACTATAACACCATTACCCGTATGTATTTCCCAACCCTTGGTTAATAGTTCATGTGGTATGAAGTGTGTATCAATGAAATGCGCAGATATAAAACAGTGTGATGCTCCAGAATCAAACAGTACTCTAGCTGGCATAGAATGAACGAGTAGAATACCTGTAACAACTTTGCTTGAAGCCTCTGCCTGCTCGGCGGTCAAGGTGAAAGCCCGTCCCTGACCGCGTCCTGTGTAGGATTGCCTATGCTCCTGTGACCTCTGCTGCTGCGGTCTAGGCCCTCCATGTAACTCTGTTCGCTTGGGGCAACCACTAACTCGGTGCTGGCTGGATCCGCAAATCAAACACTGTCCCTTGGCACGACGACAATCCTTCTGGGTGTGCCCATCCCTGTTGCAGTAGCCGCAAACTAAGTTTTTACTCTGGGGGCGATGTTGGGGTGCGAATGGACGCTTCATCTGCATCGTTCCTGGCTTGTGAACTAGTATGACTCCTCGAGACGGTGTGTGAGTATGCGCTGGAACAATTGGGGGCCTCCTATCACTCGAACTGGGGCCCCTAAATTTATTGATCAGGTTCTCCTGAATTCGTGCCGCGTTGAGCACTTGCGCAAAAGTCTGCAACTCGAGTGACGCGATCAACTGCTGTAGCTCAAATCAAGTCCCTGTAAGAAGCGCCTGGCCCTGGTGGCCTATGAAGCGGCCATATACGGAGCAAATCGGCTCAGACGGTTGAATTTTGCCGCATATAGGTCCACGGGCCTGCCATTCTGCTTCAGTGAGATGAATCTTTCTTCCATCTCTGCCTTGGCGGTGGAAGGGAAATAGTGGTCCAAGAAGCACTCCTTGAATTTGCTCCATTCGATTGGCCCTTCTAGTCTGCTTTCTTTAACTGACCACCAAGTACGGGCTTCGTCCTCCAACTGGATCTTTATCACATTCACTTTCTCTTCATCGGGTACCCTTGCGGTCGTCAGTAGGTTCTCCATATTGACCAGCCATTGCTCGGCCTCGAGTGGTTCGGCTAGTCCCGTAAATGCAGCTGGATGTAACCTCCGAAAATCCGACACGGTGCCTGTCCTGGCAGAAAAAGCTGGTGGAGCAGCGCCCTCGGGGGCGGTAATGAGAGCGAGGGGTCCCCCTACTGCGGTAATTGCCTTGAGTCCCTCGGTGAGTAGGTCCGTCTTTCTCTCTTGAGCTTCTGCGAGGGTCGTCAGTGCACTCAAGATCCTCTCCGTGCGATCCTGAGAACTGGAGTCCGAGAAGTGGTCGTTCGGGGACGTCATGTTGCTGGAAGACATTTAAACGGAAATGGTTAGATATAATGATGAAAGTGAGGGATAGTGAAGCGAAAATAATGTAATAAAGTGCAGTTAATGTTATCCTTTACTACTAAAAGCGGCTCTGATACCAACAAAACCATGTCACGCCCCGCTTCCCAAAATACAGAAAACGAGGGATGACTAGGCCAACCATGCTCCTACGGTCAAGGAATAATCCCGCCGTAGTCACACTTCGGCTCCTAGCATTATATGGTAATCAGTAAACACAACACAGAAGTAAAGGAAATACATCACTAGTTATTACATCAACTTTCATTGTTCACAATTTACAACAAAACAAAGAAAATAACTACTAACCAAATGCGAATACAAGGTTTCTTTAGGGAAAACAGTATAGGTACTGGAGGCACGACCGTCTAAATCTCTGCAAGCTCGAAGGGCAGGTCTGACTCCTGAACTGGTTCTTCCTCAAGGTCTGAGCATGCATACTCAGGTCATCAGAGCGACATAATAGCAATATTATAATAATAACAAAAGACATGAAAAATGAAAGTAATAACGGTGGAGATAAAATGCAGGTAATCAATATATCACTAACCGATACACTGTATGATCTGTGTCCCTGTCGGTCTCTAAGTCACTTTTGAAATCGAGTTGTGGAAAGGAGGATCATGTTTAACGAGGGTCTCGTACGTACCCGAGACTACGGCCCGCTATCGCCCGGGACATAACCCTGTCAGCCGGACCGCTAGGCCCAACCTAATATATATAAGAGTCGCTGTTCGAATGATCATCCTCTAAATCACTGTCCTCGCTAAATACAATTCCCTTTCCACTTCGATTTCCCCCTTTTTACCCAGGTTTCACTATTCGTGAGTATAGGCTAGTTGTGTACAAGTACGCATCAATAACACGATTTCTTTCACTGTTCACTGTATGGTTCATTGTCACGAATCACTCACTATTCATTGGCGTACTTGACACAACCACACCAATACTACACACGTTCGACAATGCAATATACACTGAGAATTAACACGAATGTCCACTACCACTAGAGGTCTTGTAGTCGAGTAGAACTATGAATCATGCCGTTAAACAGTTTATATGCAGTACAAGTCGCTATGCATCTTATGACCTTAGAAAATTTGTATTAAATCATGAATTCAGAATTAAGCAAAAAGATACAAAAGTGATAGTAAGTAAACTCAGTCGGCAGTTCAACAAAATTAATTTCAAGTCAATCGGATTTCGGGTTCGCAAGTTACAGTCATTTCATTTTAAGTGTCCGCTGCTGGAAATTTAGTTCCTGAACTGAATGTTCATTTCGCAACACAATTTTCACCCTGTTGGGTTCAAAATTAGGCAATTATATAGTTAAACAAAATTTAGGTTTATCAGTTAGGTTTCTAACTCATCAAACGGATCGATGATATCCATTGTGTACTGGAAGTTATGCACTGTACAATAAAGGGGTATACGTTCTGTCCCTGTTTGGGACTGCTATACGTTCTGTTAATTTAAAATACAGTTTAAATAGTAAAAGACAATAGAAAGGGATGAAATCACTTTCATTAGTTAGATAACTGTTTCATCTTCGCTATGGTATAGGGTTCCGTATTATAATATGTTCATACAGCAGAGTGAAAGCATCACAAAAATAGAATCAAAGGCCATAGCTGCTCTGGACTGCAGTCCAGAGCCGCACTCCGAACCAGTTTCCGTCACCTTTTTAGCATAGAATCAGATTTAAACTCTTATGGGGTTCTAGTTCGTCGATCCGTCTTCGATTTTAGCCCTCGAACGCAATATTCCAATTTATAATCAATTAACTGTGATTTTTACGAGTTTCAGGTACGGAAAACTTCAGTTTTAACGGGCTTAAAAGGGAATGACCTATCACGTCAGTAACGGCTGTATTTTCCAGCCAAATTATAACACGACGTTAGTTATTAATCGGACCATCCTATGTGATCAGTTTCCGTCAATTTAACGGGGGTTTTCCATTCGGATTTTACATCGAACACTGACATTATTATTAATTCGCACGACGTGTGTATACGGAATTTATTGGTATTTCGATTTGTAATAGGTAAAAATTTACATGAAGCAAGTAGTGTACTTGCTTGATAACGTGTTGACGACGGTACGGCGGCGGCAACGGCAATGGCGTGATCGCGACACACGCGCGGCTAGGGTTCGCAGCTTCGGCTCGAGCTTGGGTTCTTGGCAGCGGAGGCTTGGTTGCTGGGGTCCCGACGGCGAGAGTGGTGGTGGTCTGTTGTCGGCGACAGAGGAGGGGCTCGGCGAGTTCGTCGGCGGCAGCAGGGGAGATGGGTTCTGGATAGAGGGCAGTAGGTGTTGATCGGGTGTTGAGGTGGAGGCGAGGGCGCTCAGTGATGAAGGAGGAGAGGAGTGGAGCTTTTGTGGTGCTGGGAGTCGAGGGTCGGCAATGGAGGTTGGTGGAGCTGGGCTCGGCGAGGGGTGTGCAGGGGAGGTGGTGCTGCGTTGAGGTGGCCTCGACTGCAGGCGAGGGGCTCGGCTAGGAGCTGCCGAGGTCGATGAGGGGGGCAAAGGGTTGCGGTGTCTCTGAGGAGGGGAGCTCAGTGAGGGGATGGGTTGAGTAGGGATGGTGTTGGGTGTTCGGAGGGAGGAGAGGAGAAAGGAAGGAAGGCGAGGGGGATCGCGGGCGTGGGCATGGGTATGGATTCGAGAGAGGGGGAGCGGGAGAATATGGGGAAGGAGAGAGGGAGAACGAGAGTGAGGGGGGAGAGAGAGAGTTAGAGAGACGAGGTCGAGGAGTGGGGACGTGGGGCGACGAGGAGTGGGGGTGATGGCAACATGGGAGCGACGTCATGGGAGAGAAAAGAAGCGGGAAAAGATACGAGGGAGTGGGGATGAAGGAAGGCGGGTCGGGTTTGGGGCACGGGGCCGGGTCGGGTATGGGCACGGGGATTTGAGGTTGGGCTGGGGTTAGGTATGGGCTGAGCTGGGATTATTTGTTTAGAAAAATAAATTTTCAGAATTAAAATAACCACAAGCATCTAAATTCATACACAAAAATTGTAGAGAAAAATTTGAAAACATTCAAGGGGATAATTTTGTATTTGCGGAACTGGGAATTTACAGATTTTCTCATCTTTTGTTCTACTCTATCCTATGAATCCTAGCAAGCTATGAATTACTCGCTCATGATTAAGTTAGAAGAAAGGTTGAAGAATGAAATCATAATAAAAATGCAGAAAAGTAAGTGTAGAAATTAAATGCAGAAATTAAGTGCAGAAAGTAAACGTGAAAAGAAATAAACTAAAATCTATCTTTATTAATCAACTATTTCATTTACACTTTTATTCCTTAGAAAGTAGAATATAAGAACCTAGTTTGCTTCTCTATCTTTCTCTTGAAGGAGGTAGATGACTAGTTGATGATCACTCAGATGCGTGGATCGCTTTGGATCTCTTGATCTCTTCGGTGATGATCTTTAATGTGATGCTCTCGGTCATATATATAGTCACAGAAACTAGAAACCCTTGATGCCATCTGTGAATATATTCTATTAAGATCTAAGCCACAAAATTTCAAATCCTACGGCCACAAAACTGCCGCGGATCCGCCTCCAATATCCAATTTGGCCGCCCTTCCGCCACCCTTTTGTGGAATCAAGACTTGGGATTTCTTGTGGTGTTTTGTGTTGCCATGAGGAGATCCTCTAGATGTCTAGATTCTAAAAATATTATCCTGAGTCTCTATCGTTGCTAGATCTCTTGATTTTCTTCAATATTTCGGCAGATTTGATTTCGATATCTCGATTTAATTCGGATCTCTTGGATTCCAGACCTGAGCTAAAATCTGCACAATATCTCAAATCATAGTGTTAGCAATATTTGGTATTATTTTGAGATATTATCCTAATCATTTTATATGATATTAAATCTTAAGAATATTGATTAGAAATATTTGATATGATAAATATATTTTAATTACTAAAATATCATTTAAATATTATATGCATATATTTTCCCTAATTATGTTAATTAAAATGTAGAAACATATAATAATAAACTTTTTACAAATAAATCTACATATGTTCTATATTTATAATAAACACCTTTCAGTACTTAATAATAGTAGGGAAAATGTTCATTCAAATATGCAATATTTTAGACTAATCAAATACCCCCAAACTTAATTTTGATCGTCTCGAGCAAATTAGTTATTAAAAAGAGAAAGAAGCAAAAGAAAAAAACTAACCAACACACTTTCATAGGCAAAACGATTGCACTTAGCACGTGCAACAAGCTTTTAAACCTCTAGGTGTCCCTAGTAGGAGGAGTGTTGTCTCCTGAGGGTTTTCAATAGATTACACCCATAAAATCCCATAATAAAAGAAAGAAAATTAAAGTTACATATAAAGATAAGAACATATAAAAGAAAGAATTTGAAAAGAAAAGTTTCAAACTACACTAGCTTTTTAGTTGCTATGAGCTCTATCTTAATGGTCATGAAAAGAAGTCAGAAATCACATCGTCCCTCAATAAAACATCGCCTTTAGTCTTCCTCCTTACCTTTCTTCCAAATATCGATCATATACCCCTACATGTGTGTAAAAAACATCCCTACACTTAAAGAATTCAATTCAAGCTATCATACTCTTGTCCATCTGCTTCAGTACTTTTTAGTCGGTGAATGTTTAAGATGGAATTACTCACACATTTTCCATGCGACCGTTAATACTTCTTGAGGTACTAACCAACTTATTACCAAATGTGCTCACTCATTTATGCGTAATTAGCAATATCCTAGTCTTGCAACACCTAAGGCTTAGCAGTGACTCCCAAACCAGTTGGTCTAAGGCACTAGGTGATAAGGCACCCTCGCTATATTTTTTCTTATACTGCCTTAAATAATTACAAAACCAGTGTTCTTTTTTCTTCACCATTTATATTTTATGCGTCATTTATATTTTGTTGATATATTTTTTTTCTTCATATTAAGGCTTTTAGAAAAGAGCATTTCAACATATTCTCTACTATCCCAAGTTTCAAGATGTGTGTAAGTGCGTATAGTAGAGTATCAACGTTCAGATGTTTGGCCTCAAGAATAGGGATTATTTTTCAGACTTATTTTTATCCTCAGATTAGTAATTTTCTTCATCTTACTAACCCTTGGGACAACAGCTCATGACCACGTATCACCAGCTTTGTTATAAAACATCTAATTTTCTTGCTTTTCTTAAATCTCTTCATATCTTTCATATGTATTTTTCACTTTCTAACTTTCATTATCAAATTTTTTTGTGTGCTTTTATTTAGTATAGTGCAAAATAATATACGTGAATAAGTATAAACCTCCCCCAAACCCGTTTGTAGCAGTGTCCTCACTGATGCCATCTTTTAAGCTCAAAACCTGTAGACTTGGGAGGAAAAGTTATAAAAGGGGACAAGAATTAATGACAGTGAAATCCTCCCCCAAACTTATTATTGGCTCACAATCGTACAAAAATTTCTTTTCTATCAAGAGCCAAAATATATTTTTCTTCCTCCCAAACTTGAGTGAAACAGTATTAAGCATTTAAAATTATAAGAAGGGGGAAAATATTATTGGTCTATATAAAGCTTTACAAAGACCAAAAGTCAACACCAACCATTCAAATATTTTCTCGATGTAACACCATGGTTGGTAGAAAATCATGTTATATATAGACGCGATGAAGTGGGGAGATACGAGGTGTAATCGATCGGGTTTACGTCTCGGTTTGTAGAGACAAAACAGTAACGGTGGAATATTCGCATTCTCGTATGGGATAAAAAGAATAGGTGTAGGTTCAGCTTCTTTGGGTGGAGGTTGATTTATCACAACATCCATCTCTTTTGGAAATGCGAGTTCTTTGGTGAAAATGTCTTCAAAGATTTCATCGATATTCCGAATGATAATCTCATCAGAAAGCATAAAAGGTTCATATTTAGCGTTAGATGTTGACCTGGACTGCTCGTCTAACTCATTCGATAAGTCAAAGGATTCTGACGTGGGTGTGGACTTGTCGACAGAATGGTCCTCAAGTGTATAATAAATAGCAAGATCAAACAATAACGCATTAGTGGAGTCTAGATCAGTATCCTGAAGCTCCTTAAATTCGCAATTGTCGAAATCTATCTTTTCGCAAGAACATATATGAGCATAAAGTTCGGAGGGTTGACTTCCTAACTTGTAAATGTTAAGCTCAATTGTCATCTTTCCAAAGGACAGGTTCATGGAACCATTATATTTTTTTCCCGTTCCCTTGCTTCAAAAAAGATCATGTTGCCAGGAGAGCTTAACATAAGTCCCTTCCTCACAGCTTGCATTCTATGTCATCTTCCTTCTACTCAAGAGATGCCCCTGCCCTTTCAATCTTACATGTGCGCAGATTGAAAACGATGAAAGAAAGAAAATTGCGTTGGAAGTCGCTAGAAAAGGTCGACCTAAAATCACCAGGATTTGGTTTTGTGGGTTCACCACAGACTGTGTATCTAAAACAATAAAGTCCACAGAGAATATAAATTCCCCGACTTTGATTAACACATCCTCTAGCTCGCCCCTAGGTTGGGTGATAGATCGATCGGCCATCTGGATAGTGCAGTGCGCAGGTTTCAACTCTCCTATGCCTAATTGCTTATAAACAGAATACGGAAGTAAGTTAACACTAGCACCTAAATCGAGTAAAGCACGATTGATATTTTTACCCCCAATAGTGATAGATATTGTAGGACAACTGGGATCCTTACGTTTCGTGGGCACCAATTGGGTAAGAGAATTGCTCATATTACTCGTTAAGAAAACTTTTTTAGGCACTTGAATTTTTCTTTTCCTAGTGCACAAGTCCTTTAGAATTTTTGCATAGGATGGAACTTGTTTGATAGCATCTAAAAGATAAATATTTATGTTAACTTGCTTAAATATTTCCATAATCTTCTCCATTTGTGGACTTGGTTTGTTTTCCCTTAACCTGTTTGGAAAAGGAGCTTTATCAATAAGAGTTTGGTCCAACATTTGAGGAGAAGTTTGTGGGGATGGAATGGATCCAAAAATTGGATTTGGGATGATCTTAGATGGTAATTCCTTCAAGGATATGGGCTGAGGGTTCGAGCCTAGTGAAGAACGGAGAATATGCTCGGAAGAAGAAGAAAGGGGACTAGACGAAGTAGGAGTAGAAATAGAAGCCGGGTTTCATGTGATTCAACGTCATCAACTTGTTCACTCACTCGATTATTCAGCACTCTTCCCGATCTCAAAGTAGTTACGACACTCACGTTATGGTTTTGAAGGAAGAGATTTGCGCTTTGTGAGTGGCTAGGATTTGGTAGAGGTTTAGATGGAAGTTTCCCTTTCTATCTCTCACTCATCGCGTTATTTAACTGTGCAAGTTGTGCTTCTATCGATTTTATGCTTTCACCGTGGGAAGCAATGTATTGTACTAACGTTTGGATAGAAGATTTTAAATTAGCCGCCGTTTGTGTAAATTGTTTAATGAACGTTTCTAAGTTTCGTTCGAGTGCAGAGGTTTTATCGGTACCGACCGTTGGGAAAGAATTATTATAAGGTGCAAAGTTGTTGGCCGGATTTTGAAAAGATTGCGGTTGAAAGGGGTGCTGACTTTGTGGTGGCTGTTGCTGCTGCGGAGGAAGCCTTTGATAGGTATTTAATCTTGGGAATTGATTTTGATTTTGGTTCGAAGGAAAATTAGGGTGATTCCTCCATCCCTGACTGTATGTGGAAGAATAATGATCGTTTCTAGATCATTGCTAAAAAGTAGCATTAGTTTGTTCTTGACCTTGAAACGGAGGATTCAAAGGACATTCTTCCATTAAATGTGATGGGTCGGAACAACAACCACATACGGTTTTGGGGAGCGTAACTTGGTTTAGGAGGCTGATGAGAATTTGTTTTCCATAACTTCGAGTTTCTTTTGTATTGCTGCTATCTCAGCTTTTACTGCGATGGAGACATCGAGCTGATGGATACCTGCCTTAGATGAAGATGATGTTGGTCTAACGCTTTCCCACAACAACGTTTGTTCGACGAGATTTCCAGAAATTTTCAAGCTTCACCATCGTCTTAGACATGAAATGACATTGACAAATGGTTTTAAGCATTTGTGTCATGGCTGGATCAACACCCTCATATATAATTTGGCAAAGTTGCCATCTATCGATTCCATGATGAGAGCATTGGAGTAGAAGATCTTTAAACCGATCAAAGCATTTCCAACATGGTTCGTTGGGAAGTTAGGTAAACTGGTTAATCTCGCTTCTAACACGGGTGGTTTTGTGATTAGAATAAAATTTCTTAACGAACGCAATAACGAATTCATCCCATTTAGCGATAGAATGTGCGGCAATACTATAAAGCCATTTTTCTGCTAGGTCGCACAAGGTAAAAGGGAGAAGATATAAGAGCATAACATCCCCTGAAAATTGCGTTGTGCTCATCATTGCACGTGCGTTTTCAAATTTGGTTATAAAAACGTATGCGTCTTCGGATTCAAGCCCGTGAAATTTAGGCAACAGTTTGATGAAGTGGGGTTTAATTTCAAAATTATCCCCATTGGCTGGTGGAATAGATAGACAAGTAGAAAGGGGCCCACGTACGGGGTATCATCTTTCTTGGAGAGAGATGCGCGGTGGATTCTGCGCACCTACGGGTGGTGGTAGGGTGTTGTTAAAATTTAATGGAGAACCGTCCATCTCGGGAGGTGTTGTGAGTGGAGGGGAAATAGAAGATGAAGAAGTACCGACTTCGGAATCGATAGCAAAAATACGGACAAGACGAGCACTAGAATCTAGTATCCAGCCGATCATACACTAAGCGGGTTTAGTACACGTGGTAGCGTGTGTGAGAACTGTTTTAAAAGGGTTTGTTTTGAAAAAATGTCGGACGTGAGGTTTGACTCAACAAATCACAAAAATGCACAATCAAACCCTATAACTATGATCACCTAGGTCAAGTTACTAGACCACTCCTAGACTTCCAAATGACAAATCACAGGATCAATCATCTACCACCTCTTTATCACTCTTGTGGCCAGATAAGTACCAGGTAAGTAGGATGTATCCGCTATACGAATTACCGAAATAGCGGGCCTAATTAAGTAGCCACTTTCCTTAGTCACACTTACCTAGACACCACAAGAGAAATGCGGATAAGTGATAGATTACCCACGACCTTCCTCGGTCCTAATTGAGTGCGACGGTCTTTAGAGGCTTGGTCTAGATATTTTTTAATTAATGTAGAGTTATGCGTATGCTCGTTTGTGATTTGTGGGGCCTAGGAAGGGTGATGAAATCCTCACCTAATCTGGATTTGGGTTGTTGCCCCTTAATGTCCGGTTTAGATATGCACAAACAAACCGATATCAAAACACGCAAAAAGATTTTTGAGCGGCGATATTTGCAAAGAATCCTGCAGAAAAAATAATATTATTGGATATTAGAGGAGAGAGAACGATCTGAGAAAGATACCAGAGGATTTTGGCTGCCTAAGTCAACTAAAATGCTGCGGTTTCGCCGCCAAAACGCTGCTTCCGCTGCGGTTCCGCCGCACTTTGATGAGTTCTTTTGCTCAATTTTCTTCAGTGCCTACCTATGTTCCTCTGGTCCTCGTTGAAAGTCTCTAAATCTCCGTTTCCTCGCTCTGGTTACTCCAGATTCCCTTGCAAAATTCGCATAATAATCGTTAAATATACAAGATGCGGTTTTGTTATTTTTATTTTTATGTTCGCCGGATTTTATATGAAATCAACCCGAATAACAAGAAAAAATTATGACCGTTTCTTCGGCAACGGTACCATTTGATTGATCATTTGAAATTTTTTTATAAAGTAACCGCAATCAAGACGGTTTCGCTAGTATCTAGCCGCGATGAATACGGGTCGTCCACAGGGAAACGTGAATCTTTTTCTTGCTTTAGACGAGTTGATGAAAAGATGGGTGATTGGTTTTAGATCTATTTTAATACGGATGTAAAGTTTATATGAAAAGGCTTGTAAGGTTCATAGGACTTAGTAGTCATGGATGATTAATTAAAAGTGACCTATTTTATTTTTTAATAGCTTAAAACTAGATTGATAGTGATGAATGTAAATTAGAGTTCTAGGAGGGAATAGGGTTCCCACTCTTAACCCTTGTCCTTTCACTGATCTCTATTCATGTCTAGCCTTTAACAAAACAAATGTTTAACCGAACTCAAATCGTGGTCGAGACTATCAATGAATTGATAGCGCACCCGATAAGAAAGTTAACATTTATTTTGTTAAACTTTATAATCTTTAAAATGTATAAAAGAAATTAAATGATTTTCCCATCCATTATTATACCTTATCCTACGAACCCTAGTAGGCTAGGAATTACTCGCTCATGATTAAGTTAGAACAAAGGTTGAAGAATGAAATCATAATGAAGATGCAGAAAAATAAGTGCAGAAATTAAATGCAGAAAGTAAATGCGAAAAGAAATAAACTAAAATCTACCTTTATTAATCAACTATTTCATTTACACTTTTGTTCCTTAGAAAGTAGAATACAAGAACCTAGTTTGCTTCTCGATCTCTCTCTTGAAGGAGGTAGATGACTAGTTGATGATCACTCGGATGCGTGGATCACTTTGGATCTCTTAATCTCTTCGGTGATGATCTTTAATGTTAAACTCTCGGTCATATATATATTCACAGAAACTAGAAACCCTAATTCCATCTGTGAATATATTATGTTAAGATCCAAGCCACAAAATTTCAAATCCTACGGCCACAAAACCGCCGCGGATCCGCCGCAAATGTCCAATTTGGATGCCCTTCCGCCGCACTTTTGTGGAATCAGGACTTGGCATTTCTTATGGTGTTTTGTGCTGCCATGTGGAGATCCTCCAGATGTCTAGATTCTAAAAATATTGCCCCGAGTCTCTGCCGTTGCTAGATCTCTTTATTTTCTTCAATATTTTGGCAGATTTGATTCCGACATCTCGATTTAATTCGGATCTCTTGGATTCCAGACCTGAGATAAAATCTGCACAATATCTCAAATCATAGTGTTAGTAATATTTGATATTATTTTGAGATATTATCCTAACCATTTTATATGATATTAAATCTTAAGAATATTGATTAGAAATATTTGAGATGATATGAATATTTTAATTACTAAAATATCATTTAAATATTATATGCATATATTTTCCCTAACTATGTTAATTAAAATGCAGAAACATATGATAATAAACTTTTTACAAATAAACCCACATATGTTCTATATTTACAATAAACACCTTTAGTACTTAACAATAATAGGGAAAATGTTCATTCAAATATGCAATATTTTAGACCAATCAAAGTCCAAATAGCATCTTCCTCCAAATTCAGGCAAGATGATCCATCCCGGTTTCATCTCCGTTTCGGCGGTGAACAGATTCTGGCACGCCGGGTGTGACCTTTTCTTCTTTCCACTCCATACTTCATGTGTCGTGTTCGCGAACAAAATCACGGTTTTTGCTATAGTTGCCCGTGGATTCGAGGTACTAAGATTTTGTGTCTTGCTCCTATGCAGAAGAGAAAATTGATGGCTTCCAACTGCACAACTTGCAATAGCAACTCTCACTCCGCCCCAATTGGAGGAGTGACTTACGGGCCCTACGCGGCCTCCATCTTTTCAATACCGGTAGGGCAAGTAACTCAAGCCACTACCGGATTGTTCTTCGGGAATATGATCCCATCAGCGAGTTTCAGCTCCCTAGAGCCGCAAGAGGAAGCTCCCAAAAGGTCGGTTTTCGATCGACTCGCAACCATAACGTCCCCTCTCAACGGTTCGTCTAAAGCTGGCGTCTCAGTCTTCGACAGGCTGAGCAAGAAACTAAACGGGCCCACAAAGAGGCTCGTCATCCCTGAAGGGGCTGCTCCAAAATGGATGGCCATCCCAACTCCTCCTGCAGGTGAAGCCGTAAAAGGTGCTTCCCCTACCAGAAGACCGGTCTTCGAAAGTTTAGCCGTTCCTCCCCAAACCCTGCCAAGGACATCGGTCTTCAACAGACTGGCACCATCAGCCACCCCTCACCAAAGCCAGGAGCATGAAGATACCACTTCCAAAACTGAGGCGGTCCCGTATGCAAGATACGCTCGACGTCTCCACTGGCGCCAGGTGAGAAAAGCTGGGGGCAACTCCCCCTCTGGACTTACTCCACCAATGGTAAGAGTTGACGCTGCTGTTCCGACTGGGACCAGATTTGATCTGCTCAGGAGGGTGCGAAAGAACTCTCCAACGACGGTGCTAAAGAAATCGCTCCCGCATGCAGAAGCTACAGTGCAGGAAAAATCGGAGCAGCCCCATCAGCGGCTCTCCTCGCAAATTCATAGGGTCTGGCAGAAGTCCAAGACTCTATGATCGACAAAGACTACTCTCGACGGCTGAAGAAATTGAAGGTTCAGCAGGAGAAAGACCATCCCTCTGTCATACCATGGAGGACTTCTTCTACATGGGAGCCTTTTACAACGTCTCATTCAACTTTGACCTCCTACAAAAGGATGAGGCCGGAGAAAATCCCACCGCCGGAGGCAAATTCCAAAGGCGACGGACCCAAACGCCCTAAGTCTGGGGGCATGATCGTGCATACGGTCTACATGGCTTCCGGGAAAGAGAAAAGCCATGCTTCTGTAGGTCATTGGCCGCAAACTCGGTCATTGACAAAAGCTCAAGAGCAACAACAAAAGCTCCAGGAAATGCTGACCAAAATAGCAGCACTCACCGGGCAGAAAGACAGTCCAGAAATAGCAAGGGAACAGCGCCAGGAGCAGGAGACCGATACCGAGTTCCTGTGAAGGGTGCTTGAAAGAAAGGACAAGGAGGTCGCGGAACAAGATTCTAACATAAAGCAGATGGCGCTTTTGTTCCAAGACATGGTTGGAATGATGATCCAGCCAAAACCCCCGGCCGAAAATCTGCCGATAATCATCGAGGATGACAGAGGGGAAACATCAAACCCCCTTCCGGCGTTATCAGTGGCCAAGGAGGAAACAATCTCTAAGGCCGCTCTTGATGATTATATAGCTCAACAAATACGAGCTCATCAAGCCAATGAAGCGGCTAGCCAAACTGGCAGAACCGGACGACCGTTTCCAGGCTGGTATGACCAAATCAAGTACCCACCGGGATATACGATCCCTAAGTTCCATGTGTATAAGGGGACAGGAAACCCACACCAGCACGTAGCACAGTTCAGAGCTTTGTACGGCATCATTGGAGGCGACGACAAATTGTTGCTTCACCAGTTTGTTGGCAGCTTGTCAGAAACGGCATTCGAATGGTACTCGGAGCTTCCAAATGACTCCATGAAAACATTCATAGAAATGGAACTACTGTTCACACAGCGGTTCACCAGCGCAAGCGAGCACACCCCGATCACGACATTAATCAATGCCAGGGTAAAGTCAGGAGAAATTTAGGTTCAATACGCGATCCGGTGGTGGAACCTATGGTTGAAGTGTGAACAGCGCATCGAAGAATCACCTGCCGTGGGCATGTTCATCGGGAACCTTGATCTTCAATCGACCGTTTCCTAGTTCATGACATTCTTCAATCCGACCACCTTCTAGGCTCTGATCGATAAACTGGCCCAAATGGACCAGATGGGCCACGGGACTTCCTCCTCAAATAAAGACTCTTGAAATGCCAAGGATAAAGGGAAAGCGGCCTTCGTTGCTAATACTCAACAACAACCGAGTGACCCAAAACCGGCTGCTTGCCAAAACAATGCGCGACCGCGCCTGTCCCTAGAAGAAAGGCTAGGATGCGCTTACTCGTTTCCCCATGACAAGACGAGGAGGCTGTTCAAGTTGGCAGTGCGCAACAAACTTATCACATTGCCAGACCCACGACGTCCACCGCAACCCGGCGACGTCAATAACCCTAACTACTGCTTTTATCATAGAATGGTGAGCCATCCAATTGAGGATTGCTACATTTTCAAGAACTGGGTCGAGGAACAGTATCAACAGGGGAAGTTTGTGCTGTCTGAGAATTGGAGGGTGAACCCGCCTTAGAAGCACGCACCCAAAAAGGTGGATACGCTGGGGGCATCATGCTCACTCGTGGAAGAAACTCCATGGAAGGTCGTTCTTTCAGCTAAAACCAAAAGAATGCTGATGGATCTCCAGGCATGTCCGGCAGTCAGGTGGAAAAGCCCACTTGAACCTGAAATCATCAATGGGATGCTGAAACCGTATCCCGTACCGAAAATTGTCGACAAAGGGCAAAATCCCCAAGTCAAGCCTTTAAAGTCTTCAAAGAAAAAGAGGAAAACCAAGAAGCTTGTGCAGCCTGCCGAGTATGACAACAAATGCACAGATCTACAAAGGTACATTGACGCGCTGGAGGAGTAAAACCAGAAGGCGTGGGCACCGGTCACTCTCGAAGAGTTCCTCAAGCATATTCTTGATAACGAAGATAGTGACAGCGATGGGGAAAATGACTCATCAGAAGAAACCAAACCAAAGACCATGTAGCAAGTTACCACATGGTCTCCCATTCGTTTTTAAATGACGAAGAAACTCCCTCAGCGTTAGAAAACAACGCGGAGGAGCTGGGGGCAGGATCGGCGCCAAAATCCACAGAACTGCTAGAAGACCCGATCAACAGGCTGTTAAACGAAACCTTTCAAAAAAGTAAAGCTGACTGAGAACGCGAAATAGCCATATACGAAAAGGTTAAGCATCAGCGTCAGAATGAAGAAGCTGCGGTAAGGAGGAGTCGTAAAGTACTCCAACTAAACCAAAGCATACCTGCGACTAATAAGAGCAGGATCAAGGCAGAGAAGCGGTTCACCAAAGCCCTGTCAATGGGAATGAAGCTGCCACCTCTCGTAGGAAACACTCCCGGGGTTATATGCCTCGACGGAGAGGATTCACATCCAAGCTACTACCTATATCACCAGAGGGTTTATCACCGGAGGGTTACCACCCCATCGAAGAACGCAGTGCCTTCAAGAAGTGGTGGTAAGGATACACTGCCCATCAACAACACTTCAAGAGGATGAAGCGCAAAGCTCGTCGACCGCAAAAAAGTGCGACAGATGTGCGTGGAAAAATGCCTGGCAACTGTCATATGGTTGATACCGGTACAGAAGGGGAAAAACCTCAACCTTGGGATCGATTCTGAGAACGAAATAACTCTCAGTCCTTTCTTCAAGGACTCTAGATCCGAAAAGAAGAGGAGGAGAAGAACTGTGAGAACATTCAGCTGTGTAACCGCACGCTGTCTGAAAAGAATTTCGGGCCCACAAACAAAGATTTGAGCAAAAGAGACAAAGGGAAAGAAAAAATCCCTGAGGGAATTGCCCTCGATGATGGAGTCGTCAAAGAGCTCGCAGCCAGGGACCCGTCTAAGAAAAACAAGGTGGATTACAATATCCTAGCACATCTGAGAAAAATACCCTCACAACTGAGCATATTGGATGCTCTCCTCTTGTCCAAAGATACACGGGATTCTCCGATCCAGGCATTACAAGAGCCAGATTAGTTCCAAGTTTTCCTCGCAGAAGAGAAGATGAAAGACGAGTTGGCAGAGGTTCACACAGCTGACATTACATTCAGTGATGAAGATCTCCTCCTCGGGACGTGCGAGCATAATCGCCTATTATACGTTACCGGGTATTGCTACGACATCAAGATAGGGAAAATCCTTGTCGACAATGGATCCTTCGTCAACCTTCTCAACATGAAGGTGCTGAAGGAAATTTGCATGAACGTTCAGCACCTGGCCCGAGACAAAATTACCATTTCTGGGTTCGACTCACAGTCGTCACGGATTCTCGGGTCCGTAATACTGATGTTACGCTTCGGGTTGCTCATCACTAACATCAAATTTCATGTCATTGATGCCAAGACTTGCTATAATGCTCTGCTCGGCAGGCTTTGGTTACATGAGTACAACGTCATCCCTTCTACACAACATCATATTTCAAAGGCGGCTTGGAATACACAGTTACAGGGGAACTAAACCCGTTCTCGGTAAACAAAGTCTGGAAATATGAAGACACAAAATACTTCCTACCAGACTTCGAAGATACGGAAAGGTGTCATAAGCCAGAGGATAAGCAGAAGTCCGTCGCCACTATCCCGATCTTTGGGAGAGATACCGAGGAAGATGAAGAAATAGTCTACTCGGGGCAATCCCAACACAACAGTTACGGACCATCTACTCCTATTTTGGTCTTTGGCAGCGACTCTGAGGACGAGGCTAACACGGTGTTCTCCATCCGCCCATCGGTGCAAACCTTCACCGGAGTAGATCAGAGCGTGCAAATCACAATGGCTCCGCCTCAGCATTACAAGGAACTTGATGCGCTCGATGCATACAGCGTACAGGAACTACAGACTTTCTACGTACCTCCCAGACGAAGAGGTGAAAAGGCGATCCTCTTCTACCGATCTACGGAGACCAGAATAGAGAAAGAAGTCTGGCACGGTGCCGATATTGCACTCGATAGGCTTCAACCAATCCGTCTGCAAAGATGCTACGCTGAGGGATTGAAAAGACTGTTAAGATGCCAAGGTGTACCCCTCGAACAAACAGTTCGACAAGTCCAATTCTATAAAAAGATTTGGGATATTCCGGGACGCAGCGAAAGATGCCCAACGGGAATATGGAGACAATTGGGCTCGGATACGTTCGGTCCAAGAAACAGGAGCGATTCCATAGTTTCCGCGTCATAAACAGCTCTACTGAAAGCGAGAACGCTCTTCCAAATAGCCATGACATTGAAACAGAGCGAAATCCCACTCTAAGAACGTTGAGTCCGTCGCTCGAAGAACAAATAGATGAGATAATAAAGGAAGCCTGTCAAAAGAGCCGGGAGAACCACATCCGTGAAATGGCCATTTATGAAAAGGCCAGGGCGCAACGTCTCAGTCAGCAGTCCGCGGAGAAGGAAGACCATAACGCTCTTCGTCCTCGACCCACTGAACATTCTCGCGATAAGGGAGAATCCTGAAATAAAGGCAAAAACAAAGCTAAGAACGCAAACAACGCTTGAAAACAGCAAAGCGGATCCAAGAAGCCACGCAATCGAGAAAAACACGGCTGGAACCCGTCCTTTATGAAGAAGATGGGTCAGGAATACTCTTTCCCCCAAGAAAAGACAAGAAAAATATTCAACCTTGTCATGAAGTATCAAATGGTGACGCTCCCAGAGTCTTTGCATCCCGGACAAATAAACGAGGTCCATCACCCGGATTATTGCTCCTATCACCGAGCAATATGTCATCCCCTTGAAGACTGCTTCACCTTCAAAGAACGGGTAGAAGACCAGTATCAACAAGACATATTCGCTTTATCCGACAGCTGGAGGGTAACCCCACCGCAAAAGTATGAGCCAAAGAGAACCTATATCGTGAGGATAAGACCAGCCCAACATCATTAATGGAAGCGAACTCGTACCTGCCATGTGATAACACTCTTAAATGAGGTATGGCACGAGAATATAGATGACCTCTTCTGGTGCTTCACAAATGAAGACGATGACAAGGCGATCTCAGAGTTTCCATAAGCCCTAAAAGAGCTGGAAGATGGGATACACACCACGGCGGACAACCTAAGAAAAATTGACTTAGGAACGGAAAATGATCTGAGACCAACGTTCGTCAGTGAGCTGCTATCTAAAAAACAGGTGGCCACGTTAAAAGACGTGCTCATGCAATATAAAGACTGCTTTGCATGGAACTATTCCGAGATGCCGGGTTTAGATCCAAAAGTAGCAGTATATAAACTGGCTATATCGCCGGATATCAAGCCAGTCAAACAGGCGCCGAGAAGGATGTGACTTGAACTCGAAATGAGCATCAACGCTGAAGTCAAGAAACTAATTGACCCCGGTTTCATCCAAGAAATTCAATATCCTGACTGGATCACTAACACCATTCCGGTGATGAAGAAAAATGGGACGGTGCATATTTGCGTGAACTTTCGGGACCTTAACAAAGCTTGCCCGAAGGACGACTTCCCAGTGCCTGTTACCAAGCTAATGATCGATAACACGTCTACCCATGAGGTCTTCTCCTTGATGGATGGATCTTCAGGATACAACCAAATAAAAATGCATCCTGAAGACTAAAACCATACCGCCTTCTGGACTTCGCAGGACATATTCTGCTATTAAGTGATGCCCTTCGGTCAGAAGAACGCTGGCGCTACCTACCAGAGGGCCATAACAAAGATCTTCGATGACCTCATCCATGAGATTTTCGAATGCTACATCGATGACTTTGTGGTGAAAAGCAAATCGCATGAGGAACACTGGGAACATCTAAACGTAGTGTTTCAACGTCTTCGGAAGTATAGTCTGAAGATGAATCCTCTCAAATGCGCGTTTGGAGTCTCCTCAGGAAAATTTTTGGGATTCATCATATTGTACCGAGCTATTGAAATCGATCCCTCAAAGATCAAGGCGATTACGAAAATTCCCACGCCAAGAAATCTCAAATAGTTGCGATCTCTTCAAGGAAAGCTCGCGTATATCCGGCGGTTCATAGCCAACCTTTCTGGAAAATGCCGTCCCTACAGTCATCTAATAGAGAAAAGGACCCCGTTCGTATGGGATCAAAAGTTCCAAAACGCACTAGACGAAATCAAGAAGTACCTGCAAAATCCACTGGTACTGACTGCTCCGGTTAAGGGAAAACCCCTTATCCTATACACAACGGCCCTTGAGGGTTCTCTAGGTGCGCTATGGGTACAAGAGAACGATCAGGGAAAGGAGAGAGCTCTGTACTGTTTGAGTCGAGTTCTCTTGGGGGAAGAAAGCAACTACTCCCTTATTGAAAATCATTGTCTGGCACTAATCTTCGCAACAACGAAGCTTAGACACTACGCCTTGGCACATGAAGTCCATCTCATATCAAAGGTGGACCCTCTCAAATATTTGATGTCAAGGGCAATACTAACAGGAAGGCTTGCCAAATGGGTCCTCCTCCTGATAGAGTTCTCGATAACGTATCGAACTCTCAAAGCAGTGAAAGGTCAGGCCACCGCCGACTTTCTTGCTGAGCATCCGATACCAGCCGACTCCCCCTTAAATTGTGAGTTGCCGGATGAACATACGTTCGACACAAAGAAAGAAAAAAATGATTCCCAATGGGAACTCTACTTCAACAGAGCATCTTCCATGAAGAAACGAAAACAAAATACCCTCATAATCCAAGCTGGGATGGGCCTTATCTTCGTGACTCCACAAGGAGGGATACTACGTTACTCCCTCTCCCTAACGGAGCCAAGGACTAATGAAGCTGAATATGAAGCTTTGATAGCATGTCTCGAGATAGCTATCGACATGGGAATCAAAGACCTCCTCATATAAGGAGACTCCCAGCTGATCGTTAGCCAAGTAAATAGCGACTATCAGATATGCAAGCCAGAACTGATAAAGTATGGCGAAAGAGTGCAGCAACTGCTGACACAAATCCCCTCCTATATCTTGGAGAGTATACGCGTGCGAAAAACAGTAAGGCGGATGCATCGGACAAATTGGCTAAAGAATTGGCCGACGAAAACCTCGATGATGTAAGGATCTTTATGCAAAGCCGTCGGGTTCTCGTGCCAATAAAAATATCTTCGGGGGACTTAACAGCGCCATCCGAAGAAAAAGAAACGACCGAACAAGTAACCCTTCAAATAAGGGGTGAAGAAAAGTTCAACGATTGGAGGGAAGTCTTCATAGACTACTTCAAATCCCAACGAACGCCTAAAAATGCATCGTCTAGACATCAGCTCATGAAACGAGCTCTGTCTTTCGCCTTCATCAATGATACTCTATATAAGATATCGTTCGACTTTCTATGGCTAAAATGACTAGGACCAGAGGAAGCGAAGAGAGTCGTCCAAGAAACTCACGACGGACTCTGCGGTTCTCACCAAGCCGGGCCCAAGATGAAGCTGAAGATCAAAAGAATGGGTTACTATTGGCCCACAATGATTCAGGACTGTCTCGAATATACGAAGCAGTGTCACTCATGCAAAATTCATGGGGACTTCATCTACCAGCATCCAAATCCCCTACACCCGACAATAGTTAGCTGGCCGTTCGAAATGTAGGGAACCAATATAATTGGCCCCATTGAACCGGTATCGTCTAAACGACATCGGTTCATACTGGTAACGACCGACTACTTTTCTAAGTGGGCAGAAGAAATACCACCAAGGGAGATGAAGATGGAGAATATCCTCCATTTCTTCAGGACACACGTCATTTACCGGTTCGGCACTCTGTAATGAATTATCTCGGATAATGGGCCAGCCTACAGGAGCCATAAAATCAGCCGCTTCATAGAACATCATAAAATAGACTGGAGATATTCTTCCGTCTATAATTCTCAGGCCAACGGTCTAGCTGAAGCTTTCAACAAGACCTTGACAAAGATCATAAAGAAAACAGTGTCCAGAAACAAAAAGGACTGGCACGAAAGGCTGCACAAAGCTCTTTGGGCATACCGAACAACGTTCAAAACGGTCAAGAATACAATGCTATATGCATTGGTGTTCGGCACGGAAGCAGTGCTTCCCCAGGAAATAAAACTCCCTTCTTTACGAGTTGTGGTTCGATACGAGCTGACAGATGAAGAAAATGCTCATCTTCGGCTTGAGGAGCTCGATGCCCTCGACAAAACTCGCCTTATAGCACAACAAAACCTAGAGGCTTACAAGGTAAGGATGACGAGGTCCTATGAAAAACTGACCAGGCCAAGAACATTCCACCAAGGTGAACTCATGCTAGTCGTCAAAAGACCCATGATCCCCAATCGTGCAAAATGAAGGAAGTTCGAGCCAAACTATGAAGGCCCGTACGTCATAGACAAAGTCTACCAAGGTAGAGCCTACCTGCTCATGGATATGCATGGCGAAAGACCCTTCCGGCCAATAAACGACCGATTCCTCATCCGCCTCAAAATGGCGACAATGGACCGAAAAGTCCCTAAACTAAAACTTCGCCTCAAACATGGAGATAATGGACAGGAACGTCCTTAAACTAGCGCGCCTCCCCAAATACGGCGATATGCTTTCTTGAGATCTACATCGCAATCAAATTCCTAACGGCGAAGGTTGCGACTCAAGTGCCACTGGCTGCACAACTACTCCAGTAATGAAGCCACCTCTAAGTCCCACCGACAAATTGATGGGCACCTGCGACGAAGCTACTTTCGAGAGTTTCGCAAAAAAAGGAACGTTCACAAGAAAAATGGGCACGGATGAAAACCCGAAAGGGCGCCGTGAGTAAAGACAGCAGGACTGCCGGCGAGCTTGCGAAAACCTGAAAGGGCGCAATCTCGTTAAAATAAATATACTTGTGAGATCCTCACGACTCGTAAGGAGAATTCCCTCTGTAAGACCCTAAGGGCTCACAGGATTCAAAAGCCTTAAGCTACAGGGATCTAAACCTGTTCTTAAGCCGTCACACCCCCCAAGTTGCCCTACAGGCGGTCTATATTGACCCATCCACGGGCACAAATAAACATTCTCTTACCAAATTCTATGAATGGCAAGAAATGTCCCCATATGGTGAGCGACACTTGTAAGTCCTCTCGACTTATAAGGAGAAAACGCTCTTGGAAGATTCTTACGACTTACGAGAGAAAATATCACTTAGGAGTCCTCACGATTCTTAAGGAGAAAATACACCTATGAGATTCTCACGACTCGTAGGGAGAAACAACTTTATGAGACCCTTACGGATCATAAAATCAAAAAGCCTTAGTCGACAGGATCCTAACTCTGTTTGCTAAACCACCTTTGTTCAAATCAACAAAGGCAAATGATGAGTTGCTCCTGGCAATATTCCAGTCGTAGCGATGCCGATGCCTAAAAAGGTATCAAGTTCACGGCAAATGATGATTTGCTCCTGGCAATATTCCAGTCGTAGCAATACTGATGCTAAAATTGGCATCAGGACCTAAGTCCCCAACTCGCAATAAAAATCAGCGAGCAAAAAATGCATATGAAATAGTCGAAATGTTTGGGCAACTCGCAATAAAAATCAACGAGCAAAAAATATATGCATATGAAAAAGCCGAAATGTTTGGGCAATTTGTAATAAAAATAGCGAGTAAAAATAAAAAATACATAGCCAAAATGATTGGGCACCGCGATAAATAGCCGAAATGATTGGGCAATCGCGACTTTCGCGACATAAAAACTGAAAAGATAGAGCATCGCGGAAGGAAAAAAATGATGAAAATGAAACTTTTCTGCCCTGTAGGTGAGTCCACACTGACCCCTGTATACAATCCATAGGCACAAAGGAAAAGGGAACCATATTTTCCCACCAGGCTCTGTTAAAAGGAGAGCCAGATCTCGACGGCAACATCTACAGCCTAGAGATCAGCTCGGCATTCCTTCTCATTCCAGCAGGATGTAGACGCAACGTCAACAAAGACCCAAGGGTCGACCAAAAGTGGAGCCATGGAAAAATCCTAGCTCGCACTTTTGACGGTTCATATACAATCAAGAGACTATCCCGACGTTCCTTCTCAGTGCAGACGTGACATCAACAAAAGCTCCAAGAAACCAAATCAAAAAAGGAGTAATGGCAGAATCCCAGCTCCAGTTCGACATTCCTTATCAGGATGCAGACGCAACGTCAACAAAAGACATAAGGGTCGAAACAAAACGTAGCCATGGCAAAATCCTAGCTCCAAGTCTTGACGGTTCATATACAACCTAGAGACTATCCCGACGTTCCTTCTCATTCCAGCAGGATGCAGACGCAACATCAACAAAGGTCTAAGGGTCGAAACAAAACGGAGCCATGGAAAAATCCTAGCTCCAAGTCTTAACGGTTCATATACAACTTAGAGACAATCCCGGCGTTCCCCTTCATTTCAGCAGGATGTGGACGCAACTATCAAATGAAATTGAAGCAATGACATATTCCTAGCTCCGGACTTCAACTGCAATACATACAACATAGAGGTCCTACAGATGTCTACCCTATTTTCAGCAAAGAAACAACATGACATCATCAAACAAAAATGAAGCAACGGCATATTCCCAGCTTCGGGTTTTGACGGCAACTTATATAAAGCCTAAAAGACCATCGAAGATCATCCCACATCAGTGCGGAGTAATTATGACCCATCTGGGCTCCAAACTGAGCCTAACCTCAAGTAAAAAGCGACATGGCAAATTCCTAATGCTTGCTCTTCTGACGGTAATATAGCCTAAGGAGATTACTTAAAGACGTTTTGTCCAGCCTCCGAAGGGATCAGAGACACGACTGTCGCGGGGTTACTCGAACAACAGCTTAAAGACTGCATATCAAGGAATACATCAACCAACGCGACGGTACCACGGAATTAAACCTTAGTACCACCAAACCTAACGGACCTTTGTTACAAATAATAGAGGTTATCTATATATAACGATAGGACAAGTTTTCCTATAAACCCAAGAGAGGTAAACTAAATAAACTACGAAATGAGTACATAAACTAGAAACTACGAAACGAGTGAATAAACTAAAAACTCCGAAACGAGTGAATAAACTAAAAACTCCGAAACAAGTAAATAAACTAATGGGTCCTAAATTAAGACATCAAGAAACACAAAGGCGCAACTCATAAATCTTGGGGTTTAGAATTACATTTCTTAAGGATTGATATCTAAGCTCAAATCCGGCCATATGCTATGCATTACTTCATTCACTACCGTAAGAAACGTGGTAGAGGGGATCATTTGCTCACAGCTAGACGCGCGCATCAAAAGCTTTCAAGATTAAAATGCAAAGTGTGCAGAGGCAAGATGCCCACATGAATATGTATTGGAGAAAAACATTCAATAGGCAACATTAAAAAGAAACATTTAATAAGTACTTTATGCTACAGGAAACAGATCGCCGAATACGGGATCAAAAGTACAAGGGTTTACAAAACTAAGAATAAAATTTTCTAAAACCCTCTCTGCTTTCTCCACCATATCAAAACGATGATCTTCATGAGGAGTCGCTCTCCATCGGTCAACGCCGTGCTCATCAGTGAAGGCAGACATGATGGCCCGTTGAGCCTGTATCCGGCTCAGCAACTGAACCGAACGATCCCTTAAAGGCTAGGTAATCAAACTTGCCTCATTGAAGCACTCGATCTTGTCCTCCACCGCGTCGAGAATCGTCGGAGCCATCTCTGCTGGAAGAGGAGGGATATCAGCAAGCACGGATAAGAAAATCATCCGGAGCCAAATAGAGCCTATAGGGAAGGGAGAGCCCCTACGAGCCAGGAGCTCGTACATCACCGTGTTACATTGGTCATCGGTGAGAATGGGATCCGCTAACCATGCAGCAAAATGAGGAATACTTTCCTCAATAGGAACCTCCCATGGTTGTCGATGAGTGCGAGGACGATTGCAAGCCATAACTCTTGGTTTGTTGCTTATAAAAAAAAGAGGTCACCCTAAGGTCTGTAAAAAAACGATGATGGTTTTCTCCCTGTGAAGGAGGAAGACATAGCTTATAAAAATAAGCATTCAAGTCTAGACACAGAAAATTATGTGCATGGTGGAACTATTTCTAAGGCCTGGCAAAAAGGGCATGGGAAAAGAAAGAGTTGACTCATGGGAATCGGAGCAAGAAGGTGAAACAATTCCAGCGCCTCACGCGCATGACATGCGAGCGCCAACGCCAATCCTTTACAGGATTAGAACCTGTAGCAGCGCCTCAAGTGCATAACATATGGGCATCGACGCCAATCCTTAGAACCTATGGCAGCACCTCACGTGCATGACACGTGGGTGCCGACACTAGTTTTTTGTATAAATATGTAACAACTACTTCACGTAAGGTACATATGAGCATTGGTATAAAAGAAGGAGGAGTTTTGTCATTCATACGTCAAAGAGATTTATACATTGGTGATAAAAAAACACACCATCAAAATATTTACAATGGCAAAACACTGAATTCCGGACACAAATTTAGGAATTTATAAGCAAGTTCGAGTAGGGTGCTTCTGGTTTCTTTGACTATTTTCTTATGCATTTTCTCATGAATGTAAGCGTCAAGATCCTCGCTGATGTCATCTGCCCTCTAGTACGCGGAGATTATCGCTGTTTGTTGGAAGACGCGATGCAAAATATCGACAAGATCATCTCTCCGCTTTTTTGAGATTAGACCCATCAGATATACTGAATGCACATTGTCTTCAGCATCATCGAGTGCCTCGAGCGGCATAAACCTTGTCAAGTTCAGGAAGTGCTTCCCAAATCGATCCCACGATAATTTTCAAAAGAGCAGAATGGCGGGAGAGTAATCGACCGTTGTAATCGTCAAAGCGGCGCATCACTTCAGCGCAATGGGCGTCAGTAAACTCCTGATTTTGACAACAGCCTTGGACGCGAATGTCCTCATAAGAGATAATCACTTCAAGATCATACAGATGAGAAGCCACAATCTCTGAAAATAAAAAAATCAGTAAAAAAGTTAGCAATCAAAATATCAAGATTCTTACAATCTAAAAGAAAAATCAAGGTTCTAATGCCCCATTAATGATAAGGAAAGCACTTATTGTAAGAATCCAAAAGGATTCTCATTTAATGAAAAATCTCATTGAACTGTGGAGTTCGAAAAAAGAGTTCTGCAGCGGATTCAAATCTGTAAGAAGAAGAAAAGGGGAATAAAATTCCCAAAAGAATTTCTTAAAAATAAATTTTCTCAGAGCTAAGCTCTGTAGAACAACCCAGAATTAAATTCCTCTGGTGGTGGGATTAAATTCCAGAAATCCCCATGAGAAATACATTGGAATTAAATTCCAGAGAACTCTCAAAGATCAGAGTAATTGGGTAAAACCCTAAGATCTCTGAAACCAATGGTCTACCTAAATCATTTCAAGAAAAGAGCCAAGCTCTGGTAATGGATTAAAAGAAAATCCAAGACAAAAAAGAGTCTCTTTTAAAGAGAAAAATGGTTAGAATCCTTACCAAGATTCTTGAGCAGAGTAAAACTCTATGAGTTTCTTTAGAACAGAGATCTAAGCTCTGAAAAGAGAATTAAATTCTCAAGGAAGAAGAAAGAGGATGACGAAACGACAGTCATCTCAAAGGCCAAAGTCCCTATTTATAAAACATGAAGGGACGGTTCAACTCCCTAAAAGATCGAATGATGGAAAAGGTGATACCGTTGCACTCACGTGTGAGCCAAGTGAGCACAATGGTGGGGGGCATTTGTTTCCCCGATAATATTTAACCTAAAAAAAGAGCAAAGCTCTGTTAGAACTCAAGGGGGCAACGCCTTATGTGTTTTCCACGAGGTCTTCAGCGCCAGAGCTAATCCTATAGAATTAAATCTTATGGTGACGCCTCACGTGCTCCTCACGCGGGCGCCAATGTGCAAAGCACAAAAGAGAATGTTAAATAAGAGTCAAACTCTCAAACGGCGCCGCACGTGCTCCTCACACGGGCGCCAATGTGCAAAACATAAGAATACCCATCTTAAGAATTGAATTCTTAAGTGGCGCCCACGTGTACAACACGTGAGCGCCATCGCCCAGATAGAATTAAATTTTACAACACTCTCTGTTAAACAGAGCTGTTGGATCAAAGATCCAACGGAGATGGTAAAATATCAAAATACAGAATTAAATTCTATTGGGAGAAAACATTCCCCAAATCTTTCTAAAATAAGAAAGATGCTTTCGGTTGGATCAGAGATCCAATTATAGAATAACATTCTATTCCCTCAATCTTTCTAAATAATAAAAATAGCTCTCTGTAAAATAGAGAACCGTTGGATTAAAAATCCAATCATGATTAAAAATCACCGTTTTACAGAATAAATTCTGTATAGGGGAAAATATTTCTCCAATCTTGTTAACAACAAGAGCAACGTCTTCTGCAAAACAGAAGTCCTTGGATCAAAAATCCAATGGTGGATAAAATTCCCCAGATTAATTCTGAGACCAATTAAATCAATTGGGATCTCTCAATGAGAGATTTTCTTATAATTAAACAAACTTCTCTCTACTATATAATGACTTGAGACTTCAAGTCTCACATACATACATGCATACACACACAGGGAGATACATACATACATAAAACAAGAGGGAGAGGCAGAGGCAGAAGAATTTAATTCTTAAAGAAGAAGACTTGCTTCATTGAAACCCTAGGTAAAAAGGAAACACGGAGATCATATTGTCTCTTTTTTGCCTATCTAAGGGTTTAACCTTCCACATAAGAACTTAGTTTTTTCTCTGGATCTGAGTTCCACAAGACAAGTCTCCCACAAGTTGAGAATTTAATTCTCATCGGGAAGATTTTGTTCTTGCGAATCAAAGATTTAGGGAAGAGCATAACTTGAAGAGAAAGAGGATGGAGTCTATAATACTCCAGAAACATAGTTCCTCCAAATCGAGAGCTTAGCTCCTTAAAAAAAAAAAACCGATCCAAAATCCTCAAGACAGTGATCTTGGTGATTCTTAATGGTCAACACGCCATTAAAAGAGGTTTAACCTCCCTGAAGACGTCGACAGAGGTTAAAACCTTCATGAAACTAGTGCCTCACATGCTCCTTACGTGGGCGCCCTCTTTAAACAGTGCTTAGCGCCTTATGTGAAAAACATGTGGGCGCCCAAAACAGAAGGTCAGCGCCTCACGTGAAGTACACGTGAGCGCTGAATAAAAAGTGTTTATTATTCCATATATAGCCAAAACGGCTGAGTGCTCAGCACTAATTAGGCAGCGTCCGGCGCCGCACGTGCATCCTACGGGGACACCATAAAAGTGCTTAGCACCTCATGTTTAGTCAAAATGGCCAACATTTATTGGGCAGCGCCCATGACTGAATACTTCACATGTCATATATGTGAACATCATAGCCCAAATAAGTGTTTAGCACTTTCTTAAAACATGCAAAGACTAAGCAGACTAAGCCCAAATTGGCTAGGTCTCTGAAGTTTTCTTGCAGCAGAGCCCAAATGCTCTTTTGCTGGATCTTAAATAAAAATGATCCTAAGATATTGTTAAGTGGATCTTAGTCTCAAATTGGACTAACGTATCCTTAGCAAAATAACAAATCGAGCCCCAAATGCTCACATACAATTAAGTCGATCTTAATCTCAAACTAGATTAACAGTCCTTAAATAAAACAAAACCCAAATCTAAAAATATATGGATTTGGACTAATCCATGCCCTACGGACGACGACATAAATTAGTCACCGTGTACAATCCACGAGCAACCAAAATAAACAAAAATACACACGACACGAAGTGAACTGCCGAAGCAGGAGAAAATAATTATCGTAATGCGGCAACGTAATTAACTGCAGGAGCTTGCGTCTACAGGGAAGATCGTCCCTACAATCAAAAACCGGTCATAAAATGAGGGGGAATCTGATGATGTCTGCTACAACGGTCGTGTCTGTCCAAACCTCCGATATATGGTGCCATAAATCAACTTGGTATCTTCGGAGAGGTGGATGGATAAGTCTAAATAGCATCTACCCCCAAATTAAGGCAAGACGATCCATCCAAATTTCGTCTCCGTTTTCGGTGGTGAACAGCTGCGAGAAAGTTGACAACAACAAGCGGAGGTTTTAAGGAAGGTACTAGCTCCAGTTCCTCAAGGTTCAGCGGGAGTGAAGCAATTCAGATCACTTCACTCTAAGACTTTTTTAGGGAAGGAAACTCTCTTAGAAGCTGAAGAATGGCTCAAAAGAATCGTCAATGATCTCGGTGCCGTTCAAATTCCTAAGGATGTGTGGGTAAACTTTGCTAAACTGCACCTTACGGATAATGCCAGAATATGGTGGGAGGCAGAGAAAAGTGGATTGAAGGAGCCTATCGACTGGGAAACCTTCAAACAACGTTTTGATACCTGGTACTTTCCTGCCGTGGCACACCTAGAGATGGAAAGAGAATTTGTACAACTCCAACAAGGAAGCTAGTGGGATAAGCCTATAGACGAGTATGCTTCAGAGTTCGCAAGGTTAAGTCGGTTCGCACATCATCTGGTGGTAACCCCAGAATTATATGTTAAGAGGTTCAAGACAAGGGTTGGACCTGAAAACGCAGTCCTCCATGTCTTCTGCTACCCTTTCGACTTATGACGCAATCTTAGATGCAGCGCGAAACTTTGAAGATCTACAGAAATGCATATGGAAGAATGTCCATTCGTCAGGTGTTAAGCGACCGGCAAGTTAATTTTCTGGAGAATCGTCTTCCAAATTCAACGGAGGGCAGCAATTCAAGAGGCCAGTAGGGCCAACTGTCTAAAGAAAAATAGCCGTTATTTGCAACCATAGTGGTAGAACCCGACATTACATGAAAGACTGCCACATTTTGAACAAACTCTGCATAGTCTGCGGGTCTACGGATCATGCTATTGGGGACTGTCCTCAGAGAAGGAGACAATTAGGCCCCGCCAATAAGTCGGCTAACTATGAGGCACCACAACAGGGAAACCGACCACTTTCCGCCACTAAACCAACCAGTCAAGGGCCGTCACCAAAGAGACAACCCTTGCCATCACATGAGCACGTTTTTCAGCAAGAGTAGCAGAATGGACCCAAACGCCAGATCTTCACCATGACAGCCGAGAAGGATGATGCCACAGGGCAAGATAACAGAGGTACTCTTTTCTTTTTCAACCTTTCTTTTCGATACCATACTTATTTATTCTTCGATGCAAATCCTAGTTAGACTCACCATAATTTTTCTTAGATCCATAGTTTGACCAGCCGCCCTTATGCTTCTATCTCACAAGTTTTCCTGCATGTCCCATTATACATTTTCCATTACTTTAGAAATACCTTTAACCTTCCTCCAACTTCCAAAATTTTCTATCCGAAAGAAACTACTGATTTTACACTTTCTGATTCATTATATCTAAACCATTAATAGCCTTTCCATGCATCAAGCGATACACCAACTCCCGAGAGCGACACATGTAGTAAAAGAAGGTTCTTGACAGCGTTGCTGATTCCCGTGCCCAGCAGTGTCTACTCCTTTGAAAATTTCAAATATGAAATTACTCTAAGGAGGGTAGGTCGTAACTAATGTACCCATCCTTGACATACTCAATAGACCCAAAAGATTTAACATCTACTACGATGTTTTCGGGGAAGGGACTCGGTGGTGCGATGTATCAGCACGACAATGTAGTGCATATGCATCAAGATAACTAAATACTCGTGAACGCAACTATCCTATCTCGATCTAGAACTGGTAATTGTGATGTTCATCCTAAAGATATAGAGACACTACCGTAAGGAGGACGTGTGAACACGGATGGTGAAAGCATATGAAGAAGATTGAGAGGGGTCAAATTTTATATGGGAGAAGTGGTGATCTACTAGGACGATCCTGAAGATTGAAAACTTGTGGGATTGAGATGATTGTAGAAACAATGGAGGTAGTGATATGATACAGGAAGCACATAAAGCTCAGTCCGCGACTTATCGACCGTTTAACTTCCCGAAAAGAGATGGCGGTGTTGCGTATAGCCTAGTTTTGCTACTTTCTTTGGAGGGCATGCTTAATGCTTTTATATTTCGCAGTTAAAAAGGTATGTCAGCAACCCTAGTCATATTTTGGATCATTCCGAGATCCTAATAGGGGCTGACGTAACCTATGAGCAACAACCGGTCGAGATACAAGACCGGAAGGAGAAGATCTTGAGGGTAAGACGGTCCAGTAGGTTAGAGTTACTGGAGAAAGGAACCCCAGAAGAATCTATATAGAAACGAGAATACGAGACGAGAGAGCGAAATCCAAATATTTTCTCTCTAATCCTTTCTTGGCGATTTTCTTTGACCACTACCTTCTGAAATTTCGAGGACGAAGTTATTTTAAGGAGGGTAGATTGTAACGACCGTGTTTTCTATTACCTAATAAAATATCTTTTATTTAATTTTCCAGTATCAAGTAATTATTTACGTGTTTCGTTGATAGAAAATATTTTATTTTAATGATTTTATTTTTCAAAGTAATGTTAGTAATTTTTAAAGCATTTAAATATAATTAAAGGAATTTTCTAAAAGCTATTTATATTTTTCTGGGCTTAAAATGTTTTAATGGAATCTTATAATGTCTTAAAATAATTTATATATTTTATTATTAATTAAAATGATTATTTAGAAATTAAAATATTTTCAAGAATAAATTAGATTTTAAATAATTATAATAACTAACAAATATCATAGATATGATAATATTATTTAGTTTTAGCCCAAAATCATTTTTAAACTGAAGATAACAATAAAATATATTTTTCTCATATTTTCCGTATTTTAAAAAATATTTTAAACAATTTTCTAAAACAAATTCGATTTTATAAAAACAATTTTAGATTTAAAAAAAATATATATTTATATAAAAAAATTAAACCTTCCTTAACCAGGACCGTTGGATCTTGAATCCAACAGCTCAGGATCGTGCGTGACTGCCCATGAGGGTGGGGACCACACGCTTGCGCCAGCAAGCGCGTGAACCCTCTCTTTGCAGCCACGTGGCCAGTGGCGGCGGTTCGTGGACCGTTGGATTCTAATCCAGCGGCGGCGGCTCGTGGACCGTTGGATTCAAATCCAACAGCCACGGTTCATCTGCGATGATCTCCTGATGATGAGGGAACCGATTTCGAGGATTTTGATAAGATTTGACCAGATTTTTTGGGGATTTTATTGTTGGGAGAAAAACCTTATAAATAGAGACTTTCAAACTCCATTTTCTCACACCACAGAACTCCGAAAATTCTGAAAAAAATACCCAGACCTTCGTATCGATGACGCTGACGCTGTGGTTCCACCCGATTGCCGAGGAAAAATCAGAACGTGGAGATATTTGCGTTTTAGTGCAACGAGACGTTTCGACTTCCTAAATCTTCATCTCGAAAACAATGGTAGGATACGCCTCTTACCACTTGATCTATCACCTCCTTCAATTAGGATTTCTTAGACATGCTAATAATCTTGCAACCCATTTTAATACGTTGTTAAACCCTTCATGCATATTATTTTACGGTATTATTTTAATGAAAAATCTTTGACTTGATGTTGACCTCACGGGATAACGACATATCCCTCATGCTCACACACATACTTACAATAAAAAATTCATGATATTGTTT
Organism: Agapanthus africanus; assembly: GCA_030015575.1. NCBI lineage: Eukaryota > Viridiplantae > Streptophyta > Magnoliopsida > Asparagales > Amaryllidaceae > Agapanthus > Agapanthus africanus. The sequence goes on along the minus strand of CM057344.1, from coordinate 647,940,413 downwards.
ATCAGTTAAGTTGGTACATCACACATACCTTCTAATATTATACTGGTTATTATTTTGTTATGATAACATATCACACATACTGTACGATCTCAAAATTGGCCATTCCACAACATGCCCTCATATTAGGAAAAGTTTATGTTTGAAAATATATACTGTTTAGGTAAGTATTTTAAAAGGGGTTAAAAAAATAATATAATATATTTTTATTGATATTATAAGCTAAATCTTAGTTTCGATAAAATACCTCAATCTTTGAAAAGTCGTAATGTTATATATACCTTAAAATTATCAAAACAAGCTACATTCGCATAGATACTATATTTTTCCATGTTACATAAGTTAATTATAATATAGTGTTTTTATCTATACCCTTTGATTTAAGGGAATATATTTTTTTATATTAATACCTTTATTCTATAACCATTAAAGTTTAATAAGATATTCTAATAAGGTAATATTATACATGAAACACCCTGTGGCTACCAGACAATCGTCCCTGAAAAGGATATAAATGCCGCCGTCCATGTGCAGCGGTTGTCAACGCGGAATTGTTCTTGTAGGATATCACTTTTAATAAAATACCCTAATTTAAATAGGATAATGTTTTACGTAAATATCTCGTGGTTGATAGGCAATCGTCCATGCAAAGGACACAAATCCTGCCGTCCATGTGCAGCGGTTGCCAACACGGACGTATTTCTAAAATGTTATCTCCAATTAAAACTCCATAACTTTATATATTATTATTATTTACAATAAAATAGCTTAATTCACCTTAAAGGATATAATTTCATTTTAAATACCTTGACCTTTACTAAAAGGCTATTTTCAATAAAAACCATAACCTTTGTAAATGATATTTTCCAAAGAGAATACCTACACTTTATTAAGGAGAAGAATAAGAAGATAACTTCTTTTCAGGAGAAGAAATGGAGTATATGGTAGAGCCTGCCCTAGGTGATAGTATTCCTACCGAAGATGACATTCCTTCTGGTTAAGGACCGCGTGCGGATAATTATGAAAAGTTCATGAAAGATTCTAGAAGACCAATTTATGAGAATACAAAGTATTCCACTCTATCATGGTTCGTCCAACTTTTCCAGATTAAGTGCCTAAATGGATGGAGCAACAAGTCATTCACGATACTTCTGAAGTTCCTGAAAGATTCTATGCCCCCGGGAAATAACGTGCCCGACAGCTGGTACGAAGCCCAGAAGATGATGTCTTATTTGGGTATGATGTATGAGAAGATTCATGCATGTCCTAAAGATTGCGTGTTGTACCAGAAAATGAATTTATAATCTGTCGTCTTAGTTGGTTATGGATCAATCTTACTTTATGATGTCTTTTCTTATTGACGGACCAAACTCACCAGGAAATAATATCGACGTCTATTTCCGACATCTGATCGATGAGTTAAAATCTTTATTCATTGATGGTGTAGAGACTTACGATATAAATACAGATACAACCTTCACACTGCGTGCGGCTTTAATATGGATAATTAATGACTTTCCTGCGTATGGAATGCTATCAAGTTGGTCCGTACATGGTTACAAAGCATGCCCTTATTGCCATCAATATACAACATTGAAATGGTTGAATTTTAGCAGGAAGGTTTGTTATTGCGGTCATCGGTATTTCCTGTCACTAGACCATCCCTACAGGTTAGACGCTGCTCACTTTAATGGTCATCTGGAGTTTCTTGGGCCTCCAGCCTCATTTTCCGGAGAGGACGTGACTGCTCAGTGGGATGGTTACAATAATGTGACCTTCGGGATAGATCCGGCGAAACAGATCAAACCACCATACTGGAACAAGTTAAGCATTTTCTACGAGCTTCCGTACTAGTCAACAAATTTAGTGCGTCATTATCTGAACGTCATGCATATAGAGAAGGGAGTATCCGTACTCAACTTGTTTCTTTACAAATACGAAAAATCGAAATACAACCTTCGTGCTCGGATGGATCTTCAGGACTGGGAAATTAGAAGTGAATTGCATCCTAAACCGATAGCGAGTAAACTAGGCAAGTTTGTACTTCCAAATGCCGCATATCATATGTCACAACTCGAGAAGAAAATGTTCCTGCAGCTGTTGCATGATTTAAAAGTTCCCACAGTTTTTTCAGGATCATTTAGCAAGAAGATAAAAATTGTGAAAGGCAAGATCGATGGGCTGAAAAGTTATGATCACCATGTTATTATGGAGCACCTTCTCCCATTAGCCCTCATGACTTCCCTTCCCGAATCGGTTGGTCTAGTATCAATGACCTTTGTTGATTTTTTAGAGAATTATGCGCTAAAACACTGGATGTTGTGAAGCTGGAGAAGCTAGAAAATTCTATTTCATTGATATTTTTCAAGCTTGAGCGTGTTTTCCTAGCGTCATTCTTTGATATCATAATACACCTGACGATTCATCTTGTAAGCCGATGTCGCGCACCCCACAGGTTCGCGGGGAGGTGGAATTTTCAAAAAACGGTTTTGATGAACTACGCAACACCGGCTAAACTTCAGGATCTATACTAAAACCTTAACTAACTAAGCTATCTAAGAGGTTTAACTACTATCTTATATGGTTATACCTCCTACAACCGGTCCTTTGGCTCTTCTAGTCCTCTTCTCCTTGGCTCTTCGGTGAACGAAAGAAAGTTGTGTCATCGGCCTCCTCGCGTCAAAGATGATCCACCCGAGAGAATATGCTCCAAGCTCCAACTTCTAAACTGAGATAACTAGGGTAAATGGTTCGCTAATCCAAGTTGCCTAGATGATATAGAGAATGTCTAATAGATTGTATTAGTCTCACTAAACCCTATGGCTCACAACACATGTGAAGGTTTAGAGTTTAGTTTGAGGAAGAAGGAGATGGAGAAATCAAGAGAGATAATGAGGAGAAGAAAATGAACTTAGTGTGTAGAATGATAAGTGTGAAGAATGGCTATATCTCTTCTCAATAATTCAAGCATGCAATATTTCATAATAGAAATATCTCCCATACTTGAATAGTGAGTCAAGACAAATATAAAAATGCAAGAGCTATTCCTCTCACCTTGCCACAAAAGTCTCCTCCATTTCTACCTCATTAATCCATTAAGAAAAATGGATAAAACAAATAATGAGGTGGCTCTTTCTAGAAGCATGCCTTGCCAAATTATAAGAATGCCCCTCACCGTATATACATACCCGTATTCCGAAAAATACGGATACGCCGAGACGATAACAATCCAATAATACAATACTAGGATCCGGCTTAAACCAAAGCCCACTAGTATTGTCTGCCTGATCAGCATCGGTGTATAAGTACACGTATGTAATCGTAGCCCTGCCGTAAAACCATACGGCCTCTACATCTATTGCCCGAAGCAGGAAAACCCTTTGTGTGGGACTCTGTTCAGTCGAAAATATTGCACTTTTGATATAACATTTTCCTTACTTTTCTTAAATATTTAAAGGTTTTTATTATAAATATAGAACATATTTGGGTTTATCAGCAAAATACTATTTACCATATATTTATATATTATAATTAATATTATGAAGGAGAATATATGCATATAATATTTATAAGATATTTTGATAATTTAAATATGCATATCATATCAAATACTCGTAAAAGATTTATTACCATATAATGATTAAGATTGTATTTCTAGTATAACAAATATTACTAACATTATTCATGGAGTTATTATGCAAGATTTAGCTCAGGTCAGGAGATCAAGATATTCGAGATGTCTCGAATTAAAAATCTGCCAATGAAGTTTAATTAAATCATAAAATCAATACTGGCAGAGACTCAGAGAAGATTTGAAGAATCTAGACATCATATAAATCTCCACGTGTCAATATAAGGCAGCCCTTGAAATTGGAAACCCTAAATCCTCCAACCCGCTGCCTAACCTTCGCCAAACCATGCATATTGCGGCGGATCCGCGGCCATTATGTGGAATTAGGGTTTGGGATTTTGTGGGTAGAATTGCATCAAAAAATACCATATTGGTAACTAGGGTTTCTGATTTGAGGGCTAAAATTAGAAATCATCACCTTTAACACGAGCAAATCACCGGCAAAGAAAAAGTGATGCACGACAGGTCCGCGATTCGACGTGATAAAGCGACATGAATATCGACGGAATATCTAATTCCTACGTGGCAGAGATCGAGAGCAACATCTTCTTGCAATCTAAACTCGAAGGATTTGTACTTATAATGTTAATTAATAAAGGTATATCATTTGTAATTATTTCGCATTTACTTTCCGCATTTAATTTCTGCATTATGATTTCCTTCTCTATCATTTCTTCTTCTATCTCTATCATGCGCGAGTAATTCTCTGCTTGATAGAGTTCGTAGGATTATGGTAGAACAATGGATGAGAAAATATTTTAACTTCTTTTACGTCTTATGAAGTTTAGAAATTTTAGCAAAAAAATTGTTAACATCCTTATCGGGCGCGCTATCAATTTATTGATAGTCTTGACCGCGATTTGAGATCAGATTAACAATTGTTTTGTTAAGAGCTAGACATGAATAGAGATCAATGAAGGGACATGGGTCAATAGTGGGGAAACCCTAGTTTCTTCCAAGAACCCTAATTTTCATTCATCACTATCTATCTAGTTTTAAATCTGTCAAAAGATAAAAGGAGTCATCTTTTGTATTCATCCATGACTACTAAATTCTATGAACCCTACAAACCTTCTTTATATATATTCTACATCCGTATTTAACATAGATCTAGAATTTATTCTCTTTTCTTCTTTTATTTTATTCAACTCGTCTAAAACAAGATTAGAAATTCCACGCATCCCTGTGGACGACCCGTACTCATCTCAGATAGCTACACGCGACACCGTTATTGATTGCGGTTATTACAAACACTCTTTCACGACCAATCAAATGGCGCCGTTGTCGGGGATACGTGCGTAATTTTTTTCTTGCTATTCGGGTTGAATTCTTATTCGATCCATACCATAAAAATAAAATAAAACCGCAACATGCATATTTAACGATTAGTGAGCGATTTTTACGAGAAAATCTGGAGTTATTGGAACGAGTAAATTGAGATTCAGAGATCTTCAAAGGAGTCCAGAGGAGCTTAGGAGGCAACTATAAAAAATTCGGTAAAAGACCCCTTCCTTTTGTGGCAGAATCACCGCTAAAACAAGAATTAGCCGCGGTTGGGCGGCGGAGTTGAGGTGTTGTGCCCCCAAATTTCTCTGGTATCTTCCTCATATTCTTCTCTCCCCTCTGAAATCCAATAATATATTTTTCTGCAGGATTCTTTGCAAAATATCGCCGATCAAAAATCTTTTGCGTGTTTTGTTATTGATTTGTTTTTGCATATTTTTAACCGGACTTTAAGGGGAAATAACCCAAATTCAGATTAAGTGGGGATTTCATCACCCTCCCTACGCCCCACAAATCACTAAACGTGCATACGTATAAACCTACATTAATAAAAAATATCTAGACCATGCCCTAAGGACCGTTCGCTCAATTAGGACAGAGAAAGGTCGTGGTTAATCTACCGCTTATCCCCATTTCTTTTGTGGTGTCTAAAGCAAGTGTGACTAAGAAAAGTGGTTACTTAATTAGGCCCTCTATTTCGGTGATTCGTATAACGGATACATCCCACTTACCTGACACTTATCTGGCCACAAGAGTGATAAAGAGGTGGTAGAGAATTTGATCTTGCGGCTTATGCTTTGGAAGTCTAGGAGCGGTCTAGTGCTTGACATAGGTGACCTTAGTTCTAGGTTTGCTTGTGCATTTTTTGATTTGTTGAGTCAACCCTCAAATCCTACTTTCAAAGCGAAATAATCCAAATATAGCTTAACTCTTTCCCCTTCTTCTTTTCTTTTCACCTTCTTATAATGGGTTGTTTCCCTACTAAAAGAGCAAAGCCTTGTTCAAAACTCAAAAGGCAGCGCCTCACGTGTCTGCCATGAGTGCTCTAGCGCCAGAGTTAAAAAAACTCTCATATAAGCAGCACCCGTGTGCAAAGCACACAAAACTCAAAAGGCAACGCCTCACGTGCCTGCCACGAGGGCGCCAGCGCCAGAGTTAAAAACTCTTATTGGCGCCGCACGTGCACAACACGTGAGCGTCGACGCCTAATAGAATTAAATTCTACTCTCTGTTAAACAGAGCCGTTGGATCAAAGATCCAATGGAGATGATATATCATCAGAATGCAGAATTAAATTCTGTTGAGAAAATATTCCTCAAATCTTTCTAAACAAGAAAGATTGCCCTTTATAAAACAGAGTACCGTTGGATTAAAAATCCAATGGTGATTAAAGAATCACCGATATACAGAATAAATTCTGTGTGGGAAAATATTTCCCTAATCTTGTTATAAACAAGAAAAATAGCTTCTGTAAAACAAAAGCCCTTGGATCAAAGATCCAATGGTGGGTAAAATCCCCAAATCAATTAAGATCTCTCAATGAGAGATTTCTTCAACTAATCAACGGACTTGCCTCTACTATATAAAGGACCCAAGACTTCAAGTCTAATACAGAGGAACCCCCCATAAGCTTTGAGAAAAAAAGAAGAAAGCATCAAAAAGAAAGAAGAAGATCTCCCTTCTAAAAAAAACTCTAGGTAAATAAAAAAAAGAAGAGAGTTCAAAGCATCTCTTTTGCCTATTGAAGGGTTTAACCCTTTTTAAAAAGAAAAACTTAGTTCTTTCTTTGGATCTAAGATCCACAAGACAAGTCTCCCACCAGTTAAGAATTTAATTCTCATTAGGACAAACTCGTTCTTGGAGATCAAAGATTCAGAAAAGAACAAGTAAATCGAACTCCTCAAAACAAAATATACAAGGAAAAGAACTAAGCGCCCAGCGCCTCACGTGCCCCTTACGTGGGCGCTACAAAATAAAGAGTGCTTAGCACTCAGTGGCTGGCGCTCAGCGCCCAACGCCTCAAATGCCCCTCACGTGGGCGCTACAAAATAAGGAGTGCTTAGCACTCAGTGGTGCGGCGCCCAGCGCCCAGCGTCCCACATGACCCTCACGTGGGCGCTACAAAACATAAAAGTGCTTGACACTCATCATTCAGTGCCTAGCACCTCACGTGCTTCATACGTGGGCGCCATAAAGAGTGCTCAACACTCCATATAGAGACAAAAGAAAATAGAGAGTAAAGTGTGAGCGTCAGAACTTACATAAGTGCTCAGCAATTTTTGCAAGAAAAAAGGACTGAGCCCAAACTAGTGCTTAGCACTTCTTTCAAATAAAAGAAAATTGAGTGGGTCAAGCCCAAGTTGGCTAGGTCTCTAATTCAAATCAACTGAGCCCATGGGTTCATTGTTTCCCAAACATGACTCATGATATCCAAAATGATGTTCATCCCATATTTCCGAAGTTAATCTTAGTCCTCCAAAAATGGCTAATGATTCTTAGATGGTCCACCGTGATCTTTTCCATCGGATAGGAAAATTGGTTCAAAGGTACATCTCTCCACACCTCTGATATATGTCGTTGTAACTTCTCAACGTCTTCAGAGAGGTGGAGGGTCCTGACAACCAACTACTCTTCGGTGCACTTCCCAAACAGACGTGCACACCCCAAATCAAACCATACCCCAAGCTGGGTATCTCCTATATCATCGTTGCTCATCCCGACACGTAACAAATACACGTGCGCGCAAGATGATCTACAGACCGAAATGTCCTCAAACTACAACTTCACCTCAAAAATGGTGATCTACGGACCGTAACGTCCTTAAACTAAACTCTACGGACCGTAACGTCCTCAAAATACTACGGACCGAAACGTCCTCAAACTAAACCCTCACCTCAACAATGGTGATCTACGGACCGAAATGTCCTTAAACTAACAACGGACTGTAACGTCCTTAAACTAAAACAATAGAGCCCAAATGCTCTTTTGTTGGATCCGAATGATCCTAAAACCCTGTTAAGTAGATCTTAGTCTCAAATTGGACTAACGCATCCTTAACAAAAATTTAAGTTGATCTTAATCTGAAACGAGATTAATGATCCTTAAATCAACCCAAACCCAAATTTAAGATATACGGATTTGGACTAATCCACGCCCTACGGGCGACGACACGAATTAGTCTTCGTATACAATCCACAGGCAACCAAAAATAAAACAAACACACGATACGAAGTGAGCTTATGGAGCAGGAGAAAGTGGTTATCACGATGCGGTAACGTAATTAACTGCAGGGGCTTGCGCCTGCAGGGAAGAGCGTCCCCACAATCAAAAACCCCTCGCAAACGAGGGGGAATCTGACGAAGTATGCTACAACGGCCGCATCTGTCCAAACCTCCGATATACGGTGCTATAAATCAACTCGGTATGTTTGGAGAGGTGGACGGATAAATCAAAATAGCATTTGCCTCTAAATTCAGGCAAGACGACCTACGCGGTTCATCTCTGTTTTCGGCGGTGAACAGATTCTGGCACACCCAGTAGGACATTTTCCTCTTTCCACTCCACACTTCGTGTGTCGTGTTCGCGAACAAATCACGATTTACTATGGTTTCCCCTGGATTCGAGGCACTAATATTTGGTGTCTTGCTCCTGTGCAGAGAAAAGAAGATCAATGGCTTCCAAGTGTACCTGCAACAGCAACTCCCGCTCCGTCCCTGCTGGAGGAGTGACATACGGGCCAAATGCGGCCTGCATCTTTTCAATGCCAGTGGAGCAGGTGACTCAGGCCACCACCGGATTGATCTTTGGGACCATGCTCCCGCCAACAAGCTTCAGCGTTTCAGTGCCGCAAGGGGAAGTTCTAAAAAATTCGGTCTTCGATCCACTTGCAACTACTACGGCCCCTCTCAACGGGTCGTCCAAGTCTGCCACCTCAGTCTTTAACAGGACGAGCCAAAGCGCAAGTAGGCCTGCAAAGAGGCTCGCAATATCTGAAGGGGTTATCCCGAAATGGATAGCCATTCCAGCTCTGGCAGGTGAAGTCGTCAGAGGGACTTCTCCTTCTAAAGGATTGTTCTTCGCAAGATTGGCCGTTCCAACTCCTGCTTCAGGCGAAGTCATTAAAAGAGCTTCCCCTACCAGAAAGTTAGCCTTCGAAGATTGGCCGTACCCCCTCAACGGACGTCAGTCTTCAACAGGCTGGCACCAACAGTAGCCTTTCATCAAAGCAAGGGGCATGACGAAGCCACTACCATACCTGAGGCAATCCCGTCTGCAAGACATGCTCGATGTCACCACTGGCGCCGTGTGAGGAAAGATGGGGGAAACTCCCCCTCTGGACATACTCCACCAGCTCCAATGGTGGAAGTTGACGCTGCTGTTCCAACTGGAACAGCTTTGAACCACTTAGGAGGGTGTAGAAGAACTCCCCAACCGCAGTGTTGAAGAAATCTCCACCACCTGTTGAAAACATGATATAGGCAAAGCCGGAACAACCCCCTCAGTGGTTGTCCTCCTAAGTCCACAGGGTCTGGCAGAAGGTCCAAAATTGTATGATCAATAAAGACTACTCTCGCCGACTGAAAAAAACAAAGGCTCGGCAAGAGGAGGACCATCCCTCCACCATGCAATGAGGGATTTCTTTCACGAAGGCGCATGTTACAATGGCTTCTTCAACTTCGACTTCTCACAAAAAGAGAAGGCCGGAGAATCTCTCACCGCCGGCGGCAAATCCCAAGGGTGATGGATCCAAACGCCCCAAGTCTGGGGGCATGATCGTGCACATGGTGTACATGGCTTCCGAAAAAGAGGAGAGCCATGCTTCCATGGCTCATCGGCCGCAAACTCGGTCATTGACGAAAGCTCAGGAGCAGAAGCAAAAGCTCCTGGAGATGCTGGAAAAAATGGCAGCTTTCACCGGGCAAAAAGAAAGTCTGGAAGCAGCGTCTGAACAGCGCCAAGAGCAGAAGATAGATACAGAGTTCTTGCGAAGAGTGCTGGAGACAAAGGATAAGGAGGCCGCAGAACAAGCGGCTAATATAAAACAGATGGTGCTCCTGTTCTAAGACATGGTTGGAATGATAATCCAACCAGAACCTCCAGCCGAAGATCCACCGATAATCATCGAGGAAGACAAAGGGGAAACATCAAACCCTCTCCCGGCTCTATCAGTGTCCAGGGAGGAAACAATCTCCAAAGCTGCTCTTGATGACTATATAGCTCAACAAATACGAGCTCATCAGGCAAACGAAGCGGTTGGCTAAGTCGTCAAAATTGGGCGACCGTACCTGGGCTGGTATGACCAAATCAAGTACCCGCCTGGATATACGATCCCCAAGTTCCATGTATACAAGGGGACATGCAACCCACATCAGCACGTTGCCCAGTTCAGAGCATTATGCGGCAATACTGGAGGCAATGACAAATTGCTGCTTCGCTAGTTCATTGTGGTGAAAAACCGTTGTTTGCTGCTGATAGAAGAAGAGGTAGCTTGTCTGAGATGGCGTTTGAATGGTAATCGGAGCTCCCGAATGATTCCGTCAAAGCATTCATGGAGATGGAGTTACTGTTCACACAGCGGTTTGCGAGCGCAAGTGAGCGCACCCCGATCACGGCGTTAATCAACGCTAGGGTGAATCCAGGAGAGACCTAGATTCAATACGCAATTCGGTGGTGGAACCTATGGTCAAAATGCGAACACCGCATAGAGGAAGCTCCGGCCGTGGGCATGTTCATAGGGACTCTCGATCCTCAGGTGACTGTATCCCAGTTTATGATGTTCTTCAAGCCGACCACCTTTCAGGCCTTGATCGACAAGCTGGCCCAAATGGATCAGATGGGCCATAGGCCGTCATCTTCAAAAATGGATCCTCAGAATGAAAAGGGCAAAGGGAAAGCGGCCTTCGTTGCCAACACTCAACAAAAGTCGAGCAACTTGAAGCCGGTTGTTCGCCAAAGCAACGTGCGCCTGTGCCAATCCCTCGAGGAGAAACTAAGACGTCCTTACTCGTTTCCCCGTGATAAAACGAGGAGAATGTTCGAACTGGCATTGTGCAACAAACTCATTACTCTGCTGGATCCTAGACGTCCACTACAGCCTGGTGACTCTAACAGTCCCAACTACTGCTCCTACCACAGAGTAGTGGGCTACCCAATTGAGGACTGCTACATCTTCAAAAATTGGGTGGAGGACCAATACCAACAAGGGAAGTTTGCGCTGTCCGAAAACTGGAGGGTGAACCCACCACAGAACCACGTTCCTAAAAAGGTGGACATGCCGGGGGCATCATGCTCGTTTGTAGAAGGAGCTCCGTGGGAGGTTGTCCTTTCAGCTAAAACTAAAAGAATGCTGAAGGACCTTCAAGCATGTCCAGGGATCAGATGGAAAAGCCCGCTGGAGCCCGAGATCATTTAGGGAATAATTAAACTGTGCCCAACACTGAAAACTACTAACGATGGGTAAGACATCTAGGCCAAGCCTTCGAAGTCTTCGAAAAAAAAGAAGAAGACCAAGAAACCAGTGTAGCCCGACGACAATCGTACGGACCTGCAAAAATATATCGATGCACTAGAGGAATACAACCAAAAGGCGCGGACCCCAGTCACACTCGAAGAGTTTCTCAACCACATACTTGAAAACGGAGACAGTGACATTGATGAGGGAAACGATTCGTCAGAAGAACTCGAGGATTATGTTGCGAGTTGCCACATGGTCTCTCACTCATCGTTAAAAGATGAAGAAACTCTCTCGGCGTCGGAAAGCAACGCAGAGGAGCTGGGGGCGGACCGGCGCCAGAATTCCCGGGACTATCAGAAGACCTAATCGACAGGCTACTAAATGAAGCCCTTCAAAAGAGCAAAGCTGACCGAGAACGTGAAACGGCCATATACAAAATGACCAAGCGTTGGCGTCAGGATGAAGAAGCTGTGGTAAGGATGAGTCATAAAATACTCCAACCGAGCCAAAGCACACCTGCTACAAACAAGAGAAGGATTAAAGCAGAGAAGCGGTTCGCCAAAGCCTTGTTAATAGGAATGAAGTTGCCCCCTCTCATGGAAAACACTCCCGGGAGTACGTGCCTCAACGAAGCGTATGTAAATCCAAACTACTGCTTATACCATCGGAAGGTCACACACCCCACCGAAGAGTGCAATGCATTTAAGAAGTGGTGGCAAGGATACGTTGCTCACCGGCAACACTTCAAACGGATGAAGTGCAAAACCCGTCGACAAAAAAGGATCGCGACAGACGAGCATAAAGGAACGGCTGGAAACTTTCAGATGATTGATACCAGTTTGACAAAAGGAAAATCCCAAGTTCTTACATTCGGAAGCGATTCCGAGGAAGAAATAACCCTTAGCCCTCTCTTCAAAGAATTCACCTCTGGAAAAGAAGAAGAGGAGAAGAACCGCGAGAACATTCAGCTGCGTAACCGTACGTTGCCTGAAAAAAACCTCAGGCCTACAAACAAAGGTTCGAGAAAAAGAGACAAGAGGAAGGAAAAAGTCCCTGAGGAAATTGCCCTCGATGATAGAGTAGTCAAAGAGCTCGCAGCCAAGGACCCGCTTAAGAAAAACAAGGTGGATTACAATGTCCTGGCACATATGAGAAAGATACCCTCACAACTGAGTATATTGGATGCTCTCCTCTTGTCCAAAGAGGCATGGGATTCTCTGATCAAGGCATTACAAGAGCCTGATCAGTTCCAAGCTTTCCTTGCAGAAGAAAAGATGAAAGATGAGCTGGCAGAGGTTTATACAGCCTACATCACATTCGGCGATGAAGATCTCCTCCTTGGAACGTGTGAGCATAACCGTCCTTTATATGTCACCGGGTTTGCCACGATATTAAGATAGGGAAGATCCTGGTCGACAACTGGTCCTCCGTCAACCTTCTCAATGTGAAGGTGCTGAAGGAGATTTGCATGAACGTTCAGCACTTGGCCCGGGACAAAATTACCATCTCCGGCTTCGACTCGCAGTCATCACGGACGCTGGGGTTTGTAATATTGACATTACGCTTTGGGCTTCTCGTCACTGACATCAAATTTCATGTCATCGACGCTAAGACTTGCTACAATGCTCTGCTCAGCCGGCCTTGGTTACACGAGTACAACTTCATCCCTTCTACACAACACCAGTGAATGAAGTATTTCAAAGACGACCTCGAGTACACAGTTACAGGGGAGCTAAACCCATTCTCCTTAAATGAAGTCCGCAAATATGAAGACGCCAAGTACTTCCTACCAGACTTCGAAGACACGGAAAGATGTCGTAAACCGGAGAACCAACAAAAAGCCGTCGCCACTATCTCGGACTTTAGGAGCGATACCGAGAAAGATTAAGAGATAGTATACTCGGGGCAATCCCAAGGCAACAGACCCGGACCATCTACCCCTATTTTGGTCCTCGACAGCGACTCTGAGGACGAGGCCAACTTAGTGTTCTCCGTCCACCCATCAATGCAGACCTTCGCTGGGGCTGATCAGAGTTTACAAATTACTATGGTTCCGCAGCGGCATTATAGGGAACTTGATGCACTCGATATGTACGACGTGCAAGAGCTGTAGACTTTCTACGTCCCTTTTAGGCGAAGAGATGAAAAGGCGATCCTCTTCTACCAATCTACGAAGACTAAAGTGGAAAAAGAAATCTGGCATGGTGCCGAACTTGCGCCTGAAAGGCTTCAACCAATCCGTCTGCCTAGATATTACGCAGAGGGATTGAAAAGGCTATTAAGATGCCAAGGCGTACCTTTCAAACAAACCGCTCGACAAACCCAGTTTTACAACAAGATTTGGGACATTCCCGGGACCCAGCGAAAAGATGCCCAACGGGAAGATGGAGACGTCTGGACTTGGATACGTTCGGTCCAAGAAACGGGAGCGATTCCATGGCTGCCGTGTTATAAATAACTTCGGTAGAGAAGGGAATGCTTTTCCAGATAGCGCTGATATTGAATCAGAGCGAGATCCCGCTATAAGAATGCCAAGTCCGTCATTCGAAGAACAAATTAACAAGTTAATAAGGGAAGCAGGTCAAAAGGTTCGAGATGACCACAGCCGTGAAATGACCATTTAAGAGAAAGCCAGGACGCAGCGTCTTACTCGGCATTCTGCGGAAAGAGAAGGCTACGATACCTTTTTCCCTTAGCCCGATGTGCGCTTTTGTGGCAAGGAAAAATCCCGACGCAAACTCAACAACAAGGTGAAGAACGAGAATGACGTTCGAAAACAGCGAAGCGGATTCAAGAAGCCACGCGATTGAAAAAAGGTCAGCTGGAATCCATCGCTGATGAAGAAGATAGGTCGGGAATATTCTTTCCCCCGAGACAAGACAAGGAAAATATTCGAACTTGTCATCAAGCATCAAATGATGACGCTCCCGGAATCTCGGCACCCCGAACAAATAAATGAGGTCCATCACCCGGCTTATAGCTCCTACCACCGAGCAATAGGACATCTTCTTGAAAATTGCTTCACCTTCAAAAACTGGGTTGAAGACCAGTATCAGCAAGGCGGGTTTTCTCTATCCGACAGTTGTAGAGTAACCCCACCAGGAAAGCATGAGTTGCGAGGGTAATTCCAGATCAACATCGAGCTTGGAAACGAACTCGTACCTGCCACGTGATAACATTATCAAAGGAGGGGGAGCATGAGAATATGGACGACCTCTCCCAGTGTTTCGCAAATGAGAATGGGGACGAGATGATCTCAGAATTTCCACCGGCGCCAAAAGAGCTGGAAGATGGGATACACACTACGGCGGATAACTTAAGGAAAATTGACTTAGGGATGAAAAACGATCTGAGGCCGACGTTCGTCAGTGAGATGCTATCTGAAAAGCAGGTGGCCACTTTAAAGGACGTGCTTACACAATATAAAGACTGCTTCGCATGGAAATATTCCAAGATGCCGGGACTAGATCCAGAAATAGCGGTACATAAATTGGCTATATCGCCGGACGTTAAGCCAGTCAAGCAAGCGCTAAGAAGAATGCGACTCGAACTTGAGACGAGTATCAACGCCCAAGTCAAGAAACTAATTGACTCCGGCTTCATCCAAGAAGTTCAATATCCTGATTGGATCGCCAATATTGTTCCAATGATGAAGAAAAATGGGACGGTGCGTATCTGCGTGGACTTCCGGGACCTCAACAAAACTTGTCTGAAAGATGACTTCCCAGTACCTGTTACCGAGCTGATGATTGATAACACATCCACCCATGAGGTCTTTTCCTTCATGGATGGATCTTCGGGGTATAATCAAATAAAGATGCATCCCGAAGACCAAAAGAATACTGCCTTCCGGACACCGCTGGGCATATTCTGCTATAAAGTGATGCCCTTCGGTCTGAAGAACGCTGGCGCTACTTACGAGAGGGCCATGACGAAGATCTTCGATGACCTCATCTATGAGATTGTTGAATGCTACATCGACGACCTGGTGGTGAAAAGCAAGTCATACGAGAAACATTGGGAACATCTAAACATAGTGTTTCAACGTCTTCGGAAATATAATCTGAAGATGAACCCTTTGAAATGCGCGTTCAGAGTCTCTTCAGGCAAATTCCTAAGATTCATCGTACGACACCGAAGCATCGAAATCGACCCATCAAAGATCAAGGCGATTATGGAAATGCCCGTGCCAAGAACTCTCAAACAACTGCGGTCTCTCCAAGGAAAGCTCGCGTATATCCGGTGGTTCATAACCAACCTCTTCGGCAAATACTGCTCCTATAGCCATCTAATGAAGAAGGGGACCCCGTTCATTTGGGATCATAAATGCCAAAGTGCATTGGACGAAATCAAGCAATATCTGCAGAACCCACCGATACTAACCGCTCCGGTCAAGGAAAATCCCTTCATCCTGTATACAATAGCCCTTGAAGGTTCTTTAGGCGTGCTATGGGAACAGGAGAACGATCAGGTAAAGGAGAGAGCTCTCTACTATTTGAGTCGAGTTCTTCTGGGAGCAGAAAACAACTACTCCCCCATTGAAAAACACTGCCTGGCACTGATCTTCGCGATAACGAAGCTTCGACATTATGCCTTAGCACATGAGGTCCATTTCATATCAAAAGTGGACCCTCTCAAATATCTGATGTCAAGAGCCATACTAACAGGAAGGCTTGCCAAATGGGCCCTCCTCTTGATGGAATTCTCGATAATATATCGACCCCTCAAGGCCGTAAAAGGCTAGGCCATCGCCGACTTTCTCGCTGAGCATCCGATACCATCCGATTCTCCTTTAAATTATGAATTGCCAGACGAACACGCGTTCGACACAATTGAAAGGAAGACGAAGGAAAATAATGTCCAATGGGAACTCTACTTCGACGGAGCGTCCTTCTTGAAGAAGTGAAAGCAAAGCACCCCCATAATCAAAGCTGGGGTGGACCTTATCTTCGTGACTCCACAATGAGGGATAATGCGTTTCGCCATTTCCTTAACAGAGCCAAGAACAAACAATGAGGATGAGTATGAAGCTTTGATAGCGGGTCTTGAGATTTCTATTGACATGGGAATCGAAGATCTCGTCATATATGGAGACTGTTCCCGCCAAAATTTTCGGCCAAGAGCTACTTGTTCCCTTATAAAAAAGGGGTGAGAGTCCTCAAAATTTGGCCTCACGTGTTAAACATGTGGGCGCTCATATGCAAAGCATATGAGCGATGAAAACAAACAACTAAGGGCCAAACATGCCTCACGTGTTAAACACGTGAGCGCTCATATGCAAAGCATATAAGCGCTGAACATAAATAATTAATGGCCAAACAGGCCTCACGTGCTAGACACGTGAGCACTCATATGTAAAGCATATGAGCGCTGAAAATAAACTAAATAAAACAATTAATGGCCAAACAGGCCTCACGTGGAAACACGTGAGCGCTCATATGTAAAGCATATGAGCGCTGAACATAAATAGGCTAAAACCCACAGCAGGGGTCACGTGTTAAACACGTGAGTTCTCTTGCCTCTCACATGCAAAACCTGTGAGCAATACAATTTAAAATGCTCCCATTAAATTCTATGTGATAAAATTAAATCCTATTTGGGAAATATTTTTCCTGATCTTTTTAATATGGAAAGATCTTTCTCTAACAGAGAATCCTGGATTTAAAATCCAATGGTGATAAAATATATCAATTAAATTATCTGATAGAATTAAATTCTATTTGGGAAATATTTTCCTGATCTTTCTCAAACTAGAAAGATCTTCTCTGTTAAACAGATGACCTTTGGATCAAAGATCCAACGGTGATCATCTGGTAGAATAAAATTCTATTATAGGAAAATATTTTCCTAATCTTATTAAACTAACAAGATATTCATATGATAAGAATAAAATTCTATGTTAACAAGATATCCATATTAAGAAAATATATTTCTGATCTTGTTAAACTAAAAAGATATGATAGAATAAAATTCTAATCTTGTTAAAACTAACAAAATATTCATAATCTTGTTAAACAAACAAGAAATCTTTTCTGTTAAACAGATAGCCTTTGGATTAAAAATCCAACGGTGAATAAAATTCACTGATTGATCTAAAAGATCATGAAATCAATCAAGATCTCTCAATAAGAGATTTTCTCAACAAATTGATTTTTTCTCTTCTTCTATAAATAGGAGCAAGGAGGTTAAATCTAAAAAGGAGGAGACCATCCCATAAGATTCTAAAAAAAATATACAGAAGCCTCCCAAAAGTTCCCACAAAACAAAAGAGAATTCAATTATCAAACCAAGAGTTTAACTCTTCTCAATAAACTTAGTTCTTCCTCTGGTTGAGGTCTGCAGAAGCAGATCTCCCCACAAGTTGAGAATTTAATTCTCATCGGAGAGATTTTGTTATGCAGATTCAAAACTTAAGGGAAATAACTAAGTTCAAATAATTTAATTCTTCCAAAAGGATATAGGAATTTAATTCCTCTGATAAAACTAGGGTTTAACCCTGTAAAAGAATTTAATTCTTATAAAACAAGGGACCTGAAATTCTTAAAACTCATATCAGAATCTCTATGCATATAAAAGAAAAGAGTGGTCACGTGTTCCCACGTGAGAACCTCTGAGGAACAAAAAGGAAGGACTGAGATCAAATCACGTGTTTCCACGTGACCCCTTAAAACGAGCGCTCAGCAATTACATGAAAAAGGGAATATATCCAGAGACAGTTCCCATTTGGGGGCGCTTCACGTGTTCCCATGTGATCCCCAAACAGTTGCCTAACACTTACATGGAAAATGTGAAAATTCCAAAGACAGTGCTCACATTTTGAGCACCTCACGTGTTCGCACGTGAGAATTATATGAGTTAAGTGATTAGCACTTATAAAAGGAAGAAGGAATAAACCCAAAGAAGCAGTGCCCAACTTTGGGGCGCCTCACATTTCCACACGTGATGGTCACAAGACTTAAGTGTTTCCCACTTGTATATATAGACAGGGATTTGGACCCAAGGGAACAGCACCAACTTTCATGTGTCTTATGTACCACACGTGAGCACCCCAAGTTTCATTGTTTAACACTGCTTTAGAGTCTCACGTGAGAGCACGTGAGCACCGAGCATATATTAGTGTTTAACACTATAAGAAGCCAACTTCAGCCCCAAATTGGTTAAGTTCTCTTGAGATTAAAACGTCTTGGATCTCCAAATAGACTGAGCCTCTATGCTCATGACTTCCCAAACTAATTGACGAGAATGATGTCCATCACACATCTTCTATGTTGATCTTAGTCTTCCAAAAATGACTAATGATCCTCAGATGGTCCACCATGATCTCTCCCCTCGATCTAGAATTTGGTTCAAGGGTACATCTCTCCACACCTCTGATACATGTCGTTGTAATTCTTCAACGTCTTCAGAGAGGTGGAGGGTCCCGACAACCAACAACTCTTTGGTGCACTCCTAAACCGATGAGCACATCCCTATGGACTGCAACGTCCTTAAAATAGCTACGGACCGCAACGTCCTTAAACTAACAACGGACCAAAACGTCCTTAAACTAAAACAATAGAGCCCAAATGCTCTTTTGTTGGATCTGAATGATCCTAAAACCTTGTTAAGTAGATCTTAGTCTAAAATCTTAGTCTAAAATTAGACTAACGTATCATCAACAAACATTTAAGTTGATCTTAATCTCAAACAAGATTAACGATTCTTAAATCAACCCAAACCCAAATCTAAGAATATACGGATTTGGACTAATTCATGCCCTACGGACGACAACATAAACTAGTCTCTGTATACAATCCACGGGCAACCAAAAAGAAAACAAACACACACGACACGAAGTGACTTTCTGGAGCAGGAGAAAGTGGTTATCGCGATGCGGTAACTTAATTAACTGCAGGGGCTTGCGCCTGCAGGGAAGAGCATCCCCACAATCAAAAACCCATCACAACGAGGGGGAATTTGACGAAGTATGCTACAATGGCCGCATCCGTTCAAACCTCCGATACACGGTTCCATAAATGAACTTGGCATCTTCGGAGAGGTGGACAGATAAAACCAAATAGCATCTGCCCCCAAATTCAGGCAAGACATTTGTCTTCTTAATTTTCGGAGGTAAACAAAGACTCCCAGCTAGTCGTTAGCCAAATAAATGGCAACTATCAGACGTGTAAACCGGAGTTGGTAAAATATGGCGAAAGAGTGCAGCAACTGATGACTCAAATCCCTTCCTACATCCTGGAAAGCATATCGCAGGCGGAAAATAGCAAGACGGATGCGTTATCCAAGCTCGCTAAAGAACTGGCCGACGAAAACCTCGATGACGTAAGGATCATTGTGCAAAGCCGCCGGATTCTCGCGCCTGCGGAAATACCTCCGGACTCGTCTGAAAGAAAGGAAGTGACCAAACAAGCAGCCTTCCAATTAGAGGATGAAGAAAAGGCGAAGGATTGGATAGAATTCTTCATAGACCACTTCAAATCCCATCGAACGCCCGAAAACGCATCTTCAAGACATCAGCTCATGAAACGAGCTCTGTCTTTTGCCTTTATCAATGATACTCTACATAAGAGATCGTTTGACAGTTTGTGGTTAAGGTTCCTGGGACTAGAAGAAGCAAAAAGGGTCATCCAAGAAACTCACGATGAACTCTGCGGTTCCCATCAAGCCGGGCCAAAGATGAAGCTGAAGATCAAGAGAATGTGTTACTACTGGCCCACGATGATTCAGGACTACCTCGAATATGCGAAGCAGTGTCATTCGTGCCAAATTCACGGGGACTTCATCCACCAGCATCCAAATCCGCTACACCCAATATTGCCTAGTTGGCCATTCGAAATGTGGGGAACCGATATAATTGGGCCCATCGAACCAGCGTCATCCAAAGGACATTGGTTCATATTGGCTACAACCGATTACTTCTCGAAGTAGGCAGAGGCAGTACCGCTAAGGGAAGTGAAGAGGGAGAACATCCTCCATTTCTTCAGGACATATTTCATCTACCGGTTTGGCACTCCGCGATGGATCATCTCGGATAATGGGCTGGCCTATAGGAGCCATAAGATCAGCCGCTTCATGCAGCAGCATAATATAGACTGGAGATACTCTTCAGTCTATAATTCCCGAGCTAATGGTCTAGCTGAGGCTTTCAAAAAGACCTTGACGAAGATCATAAAGAAAACGGTGTCCAGAAACAAAAAGGATTGGCACGAGAGATGGAATGAAGCTCTTTGTGCTTATCGAACCACGTTCAAAACGGCCACGAATACAACACCATTCGTGTTGGTATTCGGCATGGAAGCAATACTTCCTTTAGAGATAGAGCTACCCTCTCTACGAGTGGCAGTTCGATATGAGCCGACGCATGAAGAAAATGCCCATCTTTGGCTTGAGGAGCTCGATACCCTCGATGAAACTCGTCTCATGCCGCAGTAAAACCTGGAAGCTTACAAAGCAAGGATGACACGCTCATACGAAAGTCTAACCAGACCGAGAACATTCCGCCAAGGCGAACTCATGTTAGTCGTAAAAAGACCTATGATCCCTAACCGTGCAAAGCGGGGGAAATTCGAGCCGAATTATGAGGGTCCGTACATCATAGACAAGGTCTACCAAGGTAGGGCCTACTTGCTCATGGATATGCATGGCGAAAGACCCTTCCGGTCAATAAACGACCGGTTCCTTAAGAAATACTATGCTTGACAAGTCATGACTCAGGTTAATGATAGATAACGACGCTCGTGTCTGCTCACTGTCTTCCTGAGTCAAGACTCTATAAGTAGCATCCGGCAAAACTTCGCCTCGAAACTGGATCTGGACTAAGATGTCCCTAAACTAAAAATGGACCGTAATGTCCTTAAACTAATACGTCGCCTCAAACACGGTGATAATGGAACTCAAGTCCACAAGTCCCAACTTCGAGGACTGCAACTTAAGTCCCGCTGGCTACACAGCTGCCCCGGTAGCGAAGTCCCCCTAAAGTTCCATTGGCAAACAGAGGGGTAAAAAATGGTACGTTCACAAGTGTAATGGGCACGGACGAAAACCTGAAAGGGCGCCGTGAGTAAAAACGGCAGGGCTACCGGCGAGCTTATGAAAAACCGAATGAGCGCAATCTCGTAGAATTTTCACTTACGAGATCCTCTCAACTCGTAAGGAGAACTCCCCCTGTGAGACCCTCATGGCTTATAGGATTCAAAGTCTTAAGTTACAGGGATTCAAACCCGTCCTTAAGCCGTCATACTCCTTAAGTTTCCCTACAAACGGTCCGATATTGGCCTTTGTATACAATCCACGCGCATAAATAAACGTTTCCCCCAACAAGTTCTACCAATCACGAGGAATGTCCTCATATGGTGAGCGGCACTTGTAAGTCCTCTCGACTTATAAGGAGAAAATAATCTTATGAGATCGTTACGACTTATAAGAGAACACACACTTAGATATCCTCATGATTCCTAAAGAGAAAATACACCTACAAGATCCTCACGACTAGTAGAGAGAAATACCTTTATGAGACCCTTACGGCTCGTGAAGTCAAAAAGCCTTAGTTGACAGGATCCTAACCCTGTTTGCTAAGCTACCTTTGTTCAAATTGACAAAGGCAAATGATGATTCGCTCCTGGAAATATCCCAGCTGTAGCGATGCTGATGCCTAAATCAATATCAAATTCCAAGTCTTTTCACGGAAAATGATGATTTGCTCCTGGCAATATTCCAGTCGCAGCGATGCTGATGCCAAAATTGGTATCAAATCTCAAAGTTCCATACTCGCAACAAAAATCAGCGAGCAAAAATGAATGCATATGAAATAGCCGAAATAATGGGGCAACTCGCAATAAAAATCAGCGAGTGAAATATATGCATATAAAAATAGCCGAAATGATTCAGTATCGCGATAAAAAGCCGAAATGATTGGACAATCATGACTTTCACGATATAAAAAGCTGAAATGATAGAGCGTCGCGGAAAGAAATAAAAAAATGAATTAAAATGAAACTTTTGCTTGCAGGTGAGTCCACATCAACCCTTATATACAATCCATGGGCACAAACGAAAAGGGAACCGCATTTTCCCATCGGCTCAATCAGAAGGAGAGCCAGATCTTGACGGCAACATCTACGGCCTAGTGATCAACAACGGCGTTTCTTCTCACTTCAACAGGATACAGACGCAACGTCAACAAAATGGATCCATGGCAAAGTCCCTAGTTCCAAATCTTGACGGTTTACAGATAGCCTAGAGATCAACAACGACGTTTCTTTTCACTCCAGCAGGATGCATACGCGACGTCAACAAGCGACCCCAGGGTCAACAAAACGGAGCCATGACGAAGTCCCTAGTTCCAAATCTCGACGGTTCATAGACAACCTAGAGACCATCTCGACATTCTTCTCGTTACAGTAGACGCAACATCAACAAAACGGAGCCATGACAAAGCCCCTAGTTCCGAATCTCGACAGTTCACAGACAGCCTAGAGATCAACAACGACGTTTCTTTTCACTCCAACAGGATGCAGACGCGACGTCAACAAGTGACCCCAGGGTCAACAAAACGGAGCCATGGAAAAATCCTTAGTTCCAAATCTCGACGGTTCACAAACAACCTAGAGATCACCTTGATATCCGCCTCATTACAGCAGACGCACTGTCGATAAAGGAAGCGAAGGCCAAATTCCTAGCTTCAGGGTCTTGACGGTAACTCAAATAAAACCTGAAAGACTACTGAAGATCATCCCACACCAGCGCGGAGTGGTTATGACTCATTGGGGCTCTCAAACCGAGCCTAACCTCAAGTAAAAAAAAGTGTTATGGAAAATTTCTAACGTTTGCTCTTCTGACGGTAATATGACCTAAGCAGATTACTTGAAGACGTCTTGTCTATCCCATGAAGGGATCAGAGACACGACAGCCGTAGGGCTACTCTAACAGCATCGTAAAGTCTGTATATCGGGGAATTCACTAGCCAACGCGATGGTACGACGGACAAAAAACCTAGTACCATAGATCCTAACGGACCTCTGTCATAAAGAGCAGGGTTTAACTGTGACGTTAGGACATGTTTTCCTACAAGCCCAAGGAAGGTAAACAACAAACTCCGAAATGAGTCCATAAACTACAAACTCCGAAATGAGTCCATAAACTAGAGACTCCGGGATGAGCGAATAAACTACAAACTCCGAAATGAGTATATAAACTACTTCACACCAGATCAAGACATCGAAGAAAAGAGAAATGCCAGTATGAAATAAAATATGTCTTTTATTCATGAATTCAAGTGAAAACAAGATACATTTCATAAAGGAATCAAAATGAATACATGTTATTCATGAATCAGAAGTTTACAATCAGTACAAGCAAGGGGGTACAATGACACTTATTAAGGAGGAGGCGTCTTCAACAAACCGACGAACCGCTCACACGCTCCCCATAATTCCTTCTCGTTTTCAGCTACAACGGCCAACTCCGTTTCGATTTGAGTCCATTGCTGCAAACAGGATGAATGTTTTTCATCAATTTCTTATTTGGCAGCTTCGCAGTCCTGCGTGACTCGCTTAATGAAGTCAAGCTTCCGCCTTAGCGTCAACCCATCCGAAATACATCGTTGGAGGTTGTCGAAAATGGCTTTTAGCTGCGCAGCATTTGTCTCAACCTGGGCACGCAATTGGACGAATTCGCCGGAAGCCACCTCATGTTCCTTTCGCCTCAGGACCGCATCGTGTTCAAAATAGCGAATGAAAGGGGCACTCTGCTCGACCCACCCAGCCCGCTGAGAGTTTGAGGCTAACTCCTCAGGAGCGAAATGCTTAAGCTCAATCTCGTGGAGGCAAGCATTGATCTTCCTGCAATAATCAACCTTAGAACCGACGAGATCTTCATTATGGATGTTCATGAGTGTCGCCAACATTGAATTGACTTCGTCATCAAAATCCGTAGCAGAAGTGAGAGCCTTGGCATTGAGATCTTCGATAAACTCGCTTAACGTTCGCTGGCTATTCGCTGCGCCCCTGGAGGTTGTACGTTTAGTGAAGGGCCCCGCGGGCATGGAAATGCGAGACTTAAAAGGAGCTGGAGCCGGTGTAATCGCTACAAAATAAATTACGGTCAAATTTCAACTCGGAAGACAAAGAAAACACCTGAAGGATGGAATCTATCGTACCGGCTATTGCAGGCGGCAGAACAGGGAGTACTGGAGGCGCGACTATTCTTTCGCTTTCTCCTCCGACCCGTGATACTGTGGTCAATATAAGGAAGGCTTAGCAACAATATGTCTACTAAAAAAAGGAGAAACATTAGGTGAAGAATATACTGACCAAAACCAGAAGGTGGAACGATTTCCGACTGAAAGGAAAAATGCGGGTTTAACACCTGGTACAAATGGTCGAAAAGTACTCCTGCAGAGTCACGACAATATACAGTCAATACAAGTAGGATTGTATCCATAGTGAAGCAAATAAGTGAGAAAACCATACCTTCCAAGATTTGAGGAGGCGCAGAAGAAAGCAAAGGGACAGCGACCGTCAAGGTGGCAGCCGGTAGCACTTCTTCAACCGGCTCAGCTTCAGGATTTACCGCGCATATGCTCAAGATAAACAAAATAGCATTAGAAGGGCTTAACAAGATTGAAAAACTTAAAAAAAAAACCACCAAAGAGTACCTGATTGATCGGAGATCGAAACCGTGCCGGAAGCGTCACCAAGTGTAACGGCTTCTTCACTCTCTCTCGAGGGAATAGATTCTGCACCCATAGCTTCATCTCCTGACTCGACGAGGGCCACCGTAATGGTTGCGACACTCGCCGATACCAAGAAGCCATAAGGAGAAATAGCAGCAGTCTAGACAGTCCCAGATTCCTGAGAAAGAGTGGCCACTTTGGGCTCTGTAATCATCGGCGTTTCACCTGCCATACCATCGTCAGGACTCGGCCCTATTTAAAAGAAAATACGTATGTCAGAATTCAAGGACCAAGTTCCAATAAAGGACTGGGCGTTACGTTACCTTGAAGTAGCTTTTCAGTTTCTTCCCGAGCTGCACGTGCAACCTGTCTATGGGCAGTAGACAGGGCAGAAGGAACATCCGCCGAAGGAATGTCAGCAGGAGAAATACTGCTTGAGCCTGCACCAGCGGCCAAAACAGCGTCGCGTTCCCTCGCTGCATGCTTCCTGCTCTTTCTCTTAGTCTGAGCAGTGAGAACTGACCTCTTTAAGACTTCCGACAAGGGGACGTCGTCGTCCGAACCGAGCTCTGCCTCTGGAGCCGCTACGACATCCATCATCGACTGCTTCAGTAACGCCTCCTATGGTGACTTTGAGATGGCCATGGCCATAGCCACTGGCTCTAGAAGCTTTACTGCATCGCCACTTGGGATTGGCACTACACTTGGAATGACCTGAGTTGCGGTAGTTCCTGCAATAGGGCAAAGACAAAGGTCAGATCATGAAGAAAATAGAGTAAAGGCGTAATGAAACGAAGTATACCAAGGCCTAAAGAAGTGCGGAGCCTCTCTTCCTCCTCAAACATCCCGAGGGAAGCCGCGAGAGCCTCTTCGGCAGAAATACCTGTTGAATAAGAAAGCGTTAATAGAAGCATAATAAAGAGAGAAGGGATAGGCATAGAAGAATATAACTGAAGTATACCCGACTCTGCAATAGAGATCAACGCCGCTTCCTCACGAGCCAGTCGCTCGGAAGCTGCGAGGGCAGCTGTAGATCAATATCGGTTGCAGGCGTGTCGAACAAACCTTCGTTGGTGCCGTATTCGCACAAGCCCTCACTATAGGGAGCATGGGGCTCCTGGCCGAATACGACGTTGGCAGAGAATAAAGACTTCTTCTTTTTCTGTGAACGGACACCAGCGGCCGACGATAAGAGCTTTCACTTGACAAGCATCTTCGGGCGGCGGGTCCCGATTTCCGAACCAATGCCTGATTCTGGGGACGCCACGGCTACCGCAGTTGCGGGAACATCCGATTGAAGCTTCTCGGGGAAAGCTCGTGAGACCACAGCCGTAATAGATTCTCTTAAGGAGGGACGAACGGCGGTCCGTCGCTTTAAAGGGACCAATGGATTACCAGCTGGGACTGCATCCTTGTGATCGAGCAATACTCGCCTTTCCTCCCTGATAACAGTACCCATCGCATGTTGGTACCATGCCATGTAAGCGTTCGAAGCTTTCGGTACATAGTTTGGCTAGCTAATGAGAAAATGGGACCCTGTATTCAATTGCATAAAGTGGTGCAGCGCGCTGCGAATACCCTCCTCTGTAGAAGCCGACTCGACTAAGAATGCCTCGAGAGGAACACCCTGATTATAACCCGACTGTTGAGTGAAACAGTACGGGTTGTACCTTATAAACAATACCGAGGCATTCTGTTTGAATACTAAAAAGCCCGGCCTGATAAAATACAAGTGCAAGATTTCTCGAGCCCTTAACGTGCAAGCCCCGTCTTTGAAAGTGTCACGCAACGGTTGCACCACCTTAGTAGATTCCTTGCCGATAGTCAAGACTTTATCGACAAAGGTCATGCTGTCCCCAACCTTATGTAGGCGGAGGACCAGTCGCCGAGCCTCTCTCTACGATGGGTCTGACGCAGAAGCGTCAACCAGATACATGACCCGAGGAAAGTTGTAGCTGTCGTAGAAGCGGGGTCGTTTGTGAATACCGAAAGCACCTAGCATGTGCATCTCGATCCACGACGTGAAGTAGTGCAACGGAAGATGTACGGGCTTTACCCCCGGCTGAGCAGTGTCTGCCGCTAAGCTCAGGCCATGATATAGATGAGCCAGCCCTGTGATCCCAATGGCCACATACGTCCCTGTGATCATGCGGTGGGCCGGATAAAAGACAGACGGCCTCATATAGCGAGGATGCATCGGAAGCATAAACCAATTCAACCACAGGCCGATAAACCCCAGAATGAACGTCTCTTCGTCGACGTCTGGAGCAGCGAGCTCTGCGAAAAGGATGACCGGAACGTCTGGAATGAAGAAATTCTTTAAATCCGCCTCTGCCGTCGGCAAGTTATCTAAACCAAAACCGAACGGGTCGTCAAGCTTGGTGAATTTCGCGGCTTGTTTTGATAAGACTTCTGGGCGAAGAAAGCGGGCGATGAAATCTGCAAAGTCGACTCCATGCCCTCCAGACTCTAAGAACAAACTCTCATAAATGTTCGACACCTTGATTAGGCTCGGGATGTAAGTCGATGTGCAACACCCCACGACTTGCGGGGAGGTTGAAATATTAAAAATGATCTTGTTCTTTGCTTAAACATCGACTAACTGCAAGAATCGAAGCTAAACTATAACTAACAAGAAACCATAGAAGAGTTAACTACTATGATAAGTGATTATACCTAATGATCTGAGTCCTTCGTCTTGTCGTACTCCACGTCCTCTCCGGCCTTCTCTATGTGGTAAAAGATCCACCCGAGAGCTTTACTACAAGCTTCACCTCTAACTTGAGGTAACTAGGTTTCTTAAATCGCTAATCTAAGCAACCTAGGTGATATAGAGAATGGTTAAGGATTAAGTAGTCTAATCTAATCCTTGTACTCAACACATGAGAGGGGAGGATTAGGGTTTGAAGAGAGAGAGCTTGAGGAGAAAGAAGGTGAGCATGAGAATGAGATGAGATAATGATGTATCATAATATATATCAAGCATTATCATTTATCCAATAAAAGAAAATAAAGGATTTACAACCATGCTTGATAAATATCTAAGGGTGAGCATTTATGATGCATTAATGACATGGATGAATCACTCATATGACTCACTAATCTCATTTAATGCATATGCCACCTTAACCCCCAAGTCATCATCTTCTAGAAGCTTCTCGCGTAATAACGAGAACGCCCCTCCTATCCGTAAAAACACGGAAAAACTTTAGACTGTATAAATCCAATAACCGGATACTAGAAACTGGCTTAAACCAAAGCCGGCTAGTAAAAACTGTCCGGATGTCGTACGTGCGTAAACACACGTATGCGTCTAAACCCTTGTCGTAAAACCATACGACCTCTATATCGTTTCGCCTGGAATAGGGAAACTCTCTGTGTGGGACTCTAATGACTCGACTACTACACTGGCAGTGGGTTTAACCACAGACCGCAAGCAGCACTAGCTGTACGTAACGGTCCCCAGGTAGATATCGATAAGAAGGCCGATGAGGAAACCCATCCGAACTCCTACTGAGCCGGATGTGACAATCTCCGTACAGTCCGGTCTGTTCGTCTAAGACTATCGCATATCGGGCCTAGGGGGCGGCAAGCGTCAGTCCCCTAATAGCGGTATAAGTTGTGTCGGAGCGAAGCCCATTACACCCTGAGAAACTACTGGAACCTACCAGTAAATCTCGCTTGCCCTGGCCAGGGACTTTGCGTAATGGCTCTCTGACACAGCGCGATATCAACTCCCAATACCGGGAGAGACGAATCCTGTCTAACCGCCACTGCCTCTAAGTGCTCGGGACTGCACCCAACTGCTACCTGTTTGCATGACTCCTTTGAGCCGTGGTAGGGTAGCAATCTAAGAACAGTGGGACACACTCGAGGCGAAGTAGCAGTGTCAAGTCTGCGGACTATACTGTACTCATGTCACCTGGGAACTGTTAACTGACGACTGGTATAAAACCCAACCAACAGTTCCTTGCG
Source organism: Agapanthus africanus (assembly GCA_030015575.1). NCBI lineage: Eukaryota > Viridiplantae > Streptophyta > Magnoliopsida > Asparagales > Amaryllidaceae > Agapanthus > Agapanthus africanus. The sequence continues at coordinate 647,911,403 of CM057344.1, read as the reverse complement.
AGTCCTGTCCGGTGTACTCGTAACCCAACGAGCACCTGTATACTATCTCCAGTACGACGTACTGACGGCTGTGGGACAGACCATCTCCCCAACTGGGATGAGAAGCGTACACACTAGTCTACTCCGGAGTATCGATGCCCTGTCTCGATAATCCTACGACTAGGGACCTAAATAAGGATGTGCTTGTAGACTACCCAGCCCCTACTAGTGTGACTGCCATCACAGCGCTGGTAGTTAAGCAAGATCCTAAGAGCTCTATCAATACGTATACTCACATATTAAGATAGAAAAACCAAGTAGCATACTACCATATTTAGCAAGACTATTATATACATGTGAATATCCCAAGCTTCCATTAAGTAATATACAAACTAGTATGATACAATAATGGCCCCTAGGGCATATACACTAACAATCTCCCACTTGCACTAGGGCCATGTACTGGCGTATCGAAGACCGATGATCTCGAGTAGCCTCTCGAACTGAATCTGAGGTAGGGCCTTCGTGAATGGATCAACAATGTTCTCTTCAGTAGCAACTCTCCGAACCTCGATCTCCCGACGATCAATGATCTCCCTGATCAGGTGATACCGCCTCAAGATGTGTCTGGACTTCTGATGGGACCTTGGTTCCTTCGCTAAAGCTATAGCTCCGTTGTTGTCGCAATACAAAAGTATTGGATCAACTATGGTAGGAACCACCTGAAGTTCTGTTAGGAACTTCTTCATCCAGACTGCTTCTTTTGCGGCATCGCAAGCAGCAATAAACTCCGCTTCCATCGTCGAGTCAGCAACGGTGTCCTGCTTGGAGCTCTTCCAGCACACCGCCCCTCCATTGAGGGTAAAGACATAACCTGACATGGACTTGGAATCGTCCTTATCACTCTGGAAGCCGGAATCAGCATAGGCCTCCATCCTGAGGTCTTTTCCGCCGTAAACCAAGAACATCTCCTTAGTCCTCCTCAGGTACTTGAGAATGTTCTTTACTGCTATCCAGTGCTTCTCCCCTGGGTCTGGCTGATACCGGCTTACCACGCTCAGTGCGTAAGCTACATCTGGTCTGGTGCACAATATCGCATACATTATAGAGTCTACCGCAGAAGCGTAGGGTATAATAGACATGCGTTCCCTTTCCAAATCAGTCTTGGGAGACATCTCTTTGGATAGGGTGATTCCGCGACAAGCCGGTAGATTACCGCGCTTAGAATCTTCCATACTGAATCTTTTCAGTACAGTGTCGATATACCTGGACTGCGAAAGTCCCAACATCCTCTTGGATCTATCACGATAGATCCGGATCCCCAGAATGTAAGAGGCATCACCCAGGTCTTTCATGGAGAACCTGTGTGACTAGAATCCTTTGACAGATTGTAGCATAGGAATGTCATTTGCTATCAATAGAATGTCATCCACGTACAAGACGAGGAATACGACACTTCTGGCCACAACTTTACTATATATGCATGGTTCATCTGGATTTTTGATAAAGTCATATTTTTTGACTGTTTCATCAAAACAGATGTTCCAACTCCGTGATACTTGCTTTAGTCCATAAATGGACTTAAGCAACTTGCATACTCTACCGCTGCTCCCACTCTGATTGAAACCCTCTGGCTGATCCATATAGACGCACTCTTCTAAATTACCATTCAGAAAAGCCGTCTTTACGTCCATCTGCCAGATTTCATAATCATGGAAAGCAGCAATAGCAAGAAGGACCCGAATGGATTTGAGCATAGCCACTGGAGAAAAAGTCTCGTCATAGTCCAAACCAGGTCTTTGACGAAAACCCTTTGCAACAAGTCTAGCCTTATAGGTTTCCACCTGTTCATCTACACCAATATTTTTCTTGAAGATCCATTTGCATCCTATGGGTTTTACCCCATCTGGAGCAAAGTCCAAAGTTCATACTTTGTTGGTGTACATTGACTCCATTTCGGTCTGCATTGCATCTAGCCATCGTACCGAGTCGCCGCTCTGGATGACCTGCTGAAAGCTAGTAGGTTCATCATCATCAATGATGCAATCCTCTCTATCCCCGTCTATGAGAAAACCGTAGTATCTCTCAGGTGGATGAGACGGCCTACTACTCCTGCGGAGGGGTGTGGGAATGTTCTGTTCTTCTTGAACTTCTGGTTCTACCAAACTTTCAGTAGTAGTTTGTGGTTCTGGAATTTCATCCAGTTCTATTTCGCTCACACTTGTTTCCTTTTCTAAAAACTGATATTCTAGAAAATGGGCATTACGAGAAACAAAAACCTTTTGTTCCTCTGCGTAATAGAATAGATATCCCTTGGAGTTCTTTGGATATCCCACAAACTGACATTTTACTGATCGTGCCTCGAGCTTGTCCACATGCTGCTTTTTAACAAAAGTTGGACATCCCCATATCTTTACATACTGCAGATAGGGTTTCTTCCCACTCCATATCTGATATGGTGTGGTAGGCACAGTCTTGGTAGGAACCATGTTCAAAAGATATGCCGCTGATTCAAGCGCATAACCCCAGAAAGATCGCGGTAACTCAGCATTACTCATCATGGATCGTACCATATCCAATAGGGTTCGATTCCGTCTCTCCGATACACCATTATGCTGTGGAGTGTATGGAGGAGTAAGCTGAGAGAGAATTCCTTTCTCTTTTAGGTAACCTAGGAACTCGGCACTTAAGTATTCACCACCTCGATCAGATCTTAGTGTCTTGATACTTTTGCCGGTTTGGTTTTCTACTTCATTCTTATACTCCTGGAATTTTTCAAAAGCCTCGGATTTATGTTTCATCAGATAAATGAATCCGTACCTTGAATAATCATCCGTAAAAGTAATGAAATAGGAAAAACCACATCTTGCATGTGTAGACATTGGACCGCATACATCGCTGTGTACGAGTCCTAAGAGCTCGCTCGCTCTTACTCCATGTCCAGTGAATGGAGTCTTTGTCATCTTTCCTTTGAGACATGATTCACAAGTGGCATAAGTTTGATATTCGAACGAGTCCAAATATCCTTCTCTATGTAACTTAGTTAACCTTGTCTCATTGATGTGACCTAGTCTACAATGCCATAAGAAAGCCTTATTTAAATCTGGAGACTTTCTTTTTAGTGTGTTCTGGACATTGAAAATCTGGAGTTGGTTTAAGACATATATACCGTTATTCAGTGTACCGGACCCAATCAAACCATGATTAAGGTGGATGTTAACAGCATCGCTTACAAACGTGAAATCATAACCTTTATTTGATAATAAGGAAACTAATATGATATTACACGTTAAACTGGGTACACAAAAATAGTTATGTAAAACCAAAATATGTCCACTCGTCAATCCCAGGTGATAATCCCCGACGGACACAGCTCCCATGCTAGCTCCGTTAGCAACCTTTAGGGTCATATCACCTTCCTTCAGCACTCTACGGTTTCTCAGTGCCTGCAATGAATTGCATATATGAGATCCTGATCCGGTATCCAATACCCAGGAAGTAGAGTTGATTGACAGACAATTCTCAATTACAAACACACCTGAAGTCGAAGCCACAGCTTGCTTCGGTCCTTGGTTCTTGGCGTTCCACGCCTTGCAATCTTTCTTCCAGTGCCCTTTCCTGTGACAATGGAAGCACTCATCCTGGGCCACTACCGGTACTGCAATCTTTTTCTTTCCCTTCGTTCCCACCTTACTAACACCTCCTCTAGGTCTGGTGGCGGCCTTCTTCTTCCTTCCTTTGGCCCTAGCCTTGGACCCGGAAAAAGAAGCACCGCTAACAAACATAGCGGGTGTTTCCCTTGCCTTCTGCAAGGTGTCCTCTGCACTCCTCAACATGTTAAGGAGTTCCGGAAGTTCAACTTCTTTTCTTTGAATGTTGAAATTCAGAATAAACTGGGCGTAGGTGGGAGGAAGGGACTGGAGAATAAGGTTTGTATAGAGCTCATTATCCAAAGTCGTCCCAAGGTCTGCGAGCTCTTCTATATAGCCTATCATCTTTAGGACATGTTCTCCTACCGATGATCCGACGGCCAACCTCGCTCGAAACAAGTTCTTTAAGGTCTCATATCTTGCTATACGAGATTGCTCCCCATACAGATCTTTTATATGGAGAAATATGGATTCAAGATCCATATCCTCGTGCCTCCTCTGATGTTCATTGTTCATCGAGGCAAGCACGATGCACTTGGCCTTCGCGCAATATATCTCCCAGGTTTTGTGGATTTCCTTATCCACATTACTGGATTTGGGACCAGGGACAGCAGGTGCCTTAGCGGTGAGGACGTACCCCAATTTGTCATAGGTCAAAGCCATTTTGACATTCCGCAGCCAATCTTTATAGTTTAGCCCTATCAGTATATTTTTCTCTAAAAGTAACTTAAGTCCAGTCATTTTCAGGGTCGCTGCAATTAGGAGAGAGAGAAGAAAACTCTTTAGCATGATACTCTTGCAAGTTCAGAGTGGTTTTTAGTTTATCTAAACTGGATGGCTCCTACTGTTTCTCGAATCCTTCCCCAAACCATAAAAGAAGAATTAGCCAGGACTATTCTCACCGTATAATACTTGCTTAACCGTTCAACCAGGCTAGTGTCGATACTTCGAGGGAGGTTTTCCAACGCTTTCGCGAAGTTCCTTAATTAAATAACCTCTTTTCTCTGGGGGCGTAACCCCGCTGACACCTTTCTAGACACCTACTTGGTTTATAGCATTGATCGTTAAGTGACGAATATCCTGATAAGTAGCATATACTCACAGTAGGATCGGGATCCAAATATCATCGTCTGATAATGCTGAAGGAATCCTACCAACATTCATCAAACTCCAAATGGTATGCATCTCTTTGCAAATTTCAGTTTCTTTAGAAATTCCCGATATATATTTTTGCCCCATGCTCTTATGACCTTGGCGTTGGTCAAAATGTCATAAGTCACATGTCAAGTTCTACCCATCATTATCTTGTTAATTTGAACCCATCCGTACATATCCTTGACGTTGGCCAAAATGATCATACGACTGTCCCAAACTAACTCATCTATCTATGCAACAAATGAATACCCAGCAGCTACCAAACATTATGACTTGGCGTTGGTTAAAATACATAGCTTGAATACTACTGAATACCCAAATGAAATGACGGAGGGCTACGAATGGTTTTAGCGAAACCGTGAACGTAGTGAACTTGATATGACCGAAGGAACCTGATAGCTTTTTAAAAGGAGTGGTTAAAGCTCCGCAATTTAAAAAATATCATCTGTTTTAAAATAACCGAGTGGTTTCTTTTAAATTGTTCCAACGATTCATCTTTTGGTTTATTTTCTTTGCATTATAAATAACGCGTCCCATCATTAACCTATCATTGCAGAAAACAACGAAAATAGAACGTCCTCTTATGCCATCCGCATTCGCCACTGGGTCCCGTCATCACCCGTTAGGTTACTTAACTAACGACAGAGCGGGGGCTGGGCTAACGCGGATGTAAAACATAAGTGACGTCTAAATAGCTATCATATATAGATATTGTACATTCGTCAGACGCAATAATAGGCATTCCAGATCTCATATGAACTTTATTGGATGTGCAAGCAATCCGCGTTTGTTTAGAGCCTGCAACAAAAGATGGATTACACAGTTGTGATGAATAGCCATTACCCCACCCTAGACCCCTACGGGTATGGCAAACTACCCGCCAAATACCCGAAGTGAAGCGGTCTCCCTCAACAAAGTGAGTAGGCCACTAAACACTTCAAAGTACCCGGTAGTTTGTGTACCCCACCTTGGGTCTGTCCTAGGAGCAAAAACAGTAAAATGAAATAATACAACGGTGGCTACAACCGCAACCTGGATGTGCCCCGCAAAAAAATATTACAACATACTACAATTACATTGAATGAATGAATATAACGACCCATCTCAAACCCCGGCTAATCATCACAACAGTCCAATACAGTTCACATCCACAAACAGTTAAAACCATTACAGAAATGTGCAACCCCCTGCCAACCGACATACTAGCAGTTAGGGGAGGTTTACGAACACATTATACAATCACAGATATAATCATATTAGCAAACATCGTAAAATTTTGATCGAGCAAAACACTTTAGATTCTACTGCAAAACTTTTCTGTGCACCTGAGATCTTAGCAGAAAATAAAATATCCAGAAATATCACTGTTAACACAAAGGGGTTACTGGAAAAATTTGGGCCGACTCGGCCCTAACTCGGCCGCGGATCCGCGGCGGATCGCATGGATCCGCCGCGGTTCCGCGGTGAGTTAGCTGAGTTGGGAGTCCAAATTTCTTCAGTAGCCCTATAATTTCATGCTTGTTATTCTTAAGGTCCCTGAAAAATTTTTAGGGCCTGTTTTAAAATTGACAGAAACTGTGTTAATACGATGATCTTTCCGGTTCTTTTTGCGTTCGAAATACTTACGACTTTGCTAATGAGTTAATTATTATTTAGCGAGGCTCTGATACCATTGTAAGTCGATGTGCAACACCCCACGACTTGCGGGGAGGCGGAAATATTAAAAACGATCTTGTTCTTTACTTAAACATCGACTAACCGCAAGAATCGAAGCTAAACTATAACTAACAAGAAACCATAGAAGAGTTAACTACTATGATAAGTGATTATACCTAAAGATCCAAGTCCTTCGTCTTGTCGTACTCCACGTCCTCTCCGGCCTTCTCTATGTAGTAGAAGATCCACCCGAGAGCTTTACTACAAGCTTCAACTCTAACTTGAGGTAACTAGGTTTCTTAAATCGCTAATCTAAGCAACCTAGGTGATATAGGGAATGGTTAAGGATTAAGTAGTCTAATCTAATCCTTGTACTCAACACATGAAAGGGGAGGATTAGGGTTTGAAGAGAGAGAGCTTGAGGAGAGAGAAGGTGAGCATGAGAATGAGATGAGATAATGATGTATCATAATATATATCAAACATTATCATTTATCCAATAAAAGAAAATAAAGGATTTACAACCACGCTTGATAAATATCTAAGGATGATTCATCTCCATGAGTCATTAAGCATTTATGATGCATTAATGATATGGATGAATCACTCATATGACTCACTAATCTCATTTAATGCATATGCCACCTTAACCCCCAAGTCATCATCTTCTAGAAGCTTCTCGCGTAATTACGAGAACGCCCCTCCTATCCGTGAAAATACGGAAAAACTTTAGACTGTATAAATCCAATAACCGGATACTAGAAACTGGCTTAAACCAAAGCCGTCTAGTAAAAACTGTCCAGATGTCGTACGTGCGTAAACACACGTATGCGTCTGAACCCTTGTCGAAAAACCATACGACCTCTATATCGTTTCGTCTGGAATAGGGAAACTCTCTGTGTGGGACTCTAATGACTCAACTACTACGCTGGCAATGGGTTTAACCACAGACCGCAAGCGACACTAGCTGTACGTAACGGTCCCCAGGTAGATGTCGATAAGAAGGCCGATGAGGAAACCCATCCGAACTCCTACTGAGCCTGATGTGACAATCTCCGTACAGTCCGGTCTGTTCGTCTAAGACTATCGCATATCGGGCCTAGGGGGCGGCAAGCGTCAGTCCCCTAATAGCGGTATAAGTCATGTCGGAGCGAAGTCCATTACACCCTGAGAAACTACTGGAATCTACCAGTAAATCTCGCTTGCCCTGGCCAGGGACTTTGCGTAATGGCTCTCTGACACAGCGCGATATCAAATCCCAATACTGGGAGAGACGAATCCTGTCTAACTGCCTCCGCCTCCAAGTGCTCGGGACTGCACCCAACTGCTACCTGTTTGCACGACTCCTTCGAGCCGTGGTAGGGTAGCAATCTAAGAACAGTGGGACACACTCGAGACGAAGTAGCATTGTCAAGTCTGCGGACTATGCTGTACTCATGTCACCTGGGAACTGTTAACTGACGACTGGTATAAAACCCAAACAACAGTTCCCTGCGAGTCCTGTCCGGTGTACCCGTAACCCAACGAGCACCTGTATACTATCTCAAGTATGACGTACTGACGGCTGTGGGAAAGACCATCTCCCCAACTGGGATGAGAAGCGTACACACTAGTCTACTCCGGAGTATCGATGCCCTGTCTCGATAATCCTACGACTAGGGACCTAAATAAGGATGTGCTTGTAGACTACCCAGCCCCCACTAGTGTGACTGCCATCACAACGCTGGTAGTCAAGCAAGATCCTTAGAGCTCTATCATTACGTATACTCACATATTAAGATAGAAAAACCAAGTAGCATACTACCATGTTTGGCAAGACTGTTATATACATGTGAATATTCCAAGCTTCCATTAAGTAATATACAAACTAGTATGATACAATAATGGCCCCTAGGGCATATACACTAACACGGGAACCGGTGTTTAATGGCATTCTCTAGAGTAAGGCCCATCGCCACTGATTTGGTGGCAAAGATATACTCATCAGGGGGAAGTATCTTCTCTTAATGTTCCCCTCTGACGGGTAAGCCGAAAATTTTCGCAAACTCCGCCAAGGAAATTGAGACCTCCCGGTCTGATAGAAGAAATGTGTGGGTTGGGATATTCCACTGTTCCATAAAAGCCTTCACCCATCATACATGTGGCGCGGGATATTGAAAAAGGATGCATAGATTGCAGGATACAGCCCAAGCATCAGCAGCAGCGACTTCTTGGCCGACAGGATATACCGAGCCCACTGCAGGTAGCCGGCTGAATGGCGAGGAGTCAATCCTATCATATAAATTTGCCTCCAAGGGCACGACTCGCCTTGACATATACGCCGCCCCAAAATGTCCAAAGCCATCGGTGGCCGTACGGGTATTGATGCCATGGAGGGCTGAAGGCGACCCTCCGAGGTCCAGTTGACCTCCTCTACGGCATAAGTCACTTGAGGCGAATCAACGTAATGAATCGCTGAAATCGGCTCTGAGGGCGCTGCACAAGAAAAACTGCGCCGACCCCGGATAATCTGATTATACCATGACCCCCGCAGGTGAAGAGATTTCTGCTCTGGGTCATGATTTTTAATAAGCGCAAAGACTTCTCGATCTACGGTCGCGTCAGTAAAGGCGCTCTCTGAACGTATGAAAAGGAAGGAAGAGTCGAAAGCCATAGCACCCGCACAAAAGGAGAAGGTTCAGCTATTGACGTTATGTTCAGAACTTTAACGCTCCTTGATACTTAAAAATTTTGTACTGCATTGCAGTGCAAAAGAAAGAAATAAGGGGGGCCCATAAAGTTAAGGTAACGCCCCATCATTGATGGGGCGGTCACTCATTAAGAATAGAATCCTAAAAGGATTCTCATTTAATGAGAAATATCATTGGACTAAGGAGTTAAACTCTCTCGAGAGCTGTGCTCTGCAAACAGATTTCACATCTGTCAGGAAAATTAAGGGGGGAATAAAATTCCCCAAAATTTCTTAGAGCCATGCTCTGTAAAACAATGGGGTAATATATCAGAACCCTCAAAAGCAAAGCTTTTTAACAGGGTAAAACCCCAAGTTCTTTAAGATCTGCAAGAAAAATCCTAAAAACTCTATGAGTTCTTCATGAAAGATGAGCAAAGCTCTGATTGACGGGTTAAGAAACCCTAAAACACATTTTTAAGATCTACGATCTAAGAAGAGCAAAGCTCTATTAATAGGTTCGATCATAATCCTTACCAAGTTTTTGGCAAAGTTCTGACTCTAAAAGAGTTTACTTAGGCAAGGATCTAAGCTCTGGAAAAAGAATTAAATTCTCAGAAAGGAGAAGTTTAGGGAAGATGAACAGCAGTCATCTCAAGGGCCAAAAGCCCTACTTATAGGCACAGAGAGACGGTTCCACTTCCGAGAAGATTCAACGGTGGAAAAGATACCACCGCTGCACTCACGTGTGAGCCACGTGAGCGCAGCGGTGGGGGTGCATTTGTTTCCCCACTAAAAGAGAAAAGCTCTGTTCAAAACTCAAAAGGCAGCACCTCACGTGTCTGCCACGAGGGCGCCAGCGCTAGAGTTAAAAAACTCTTATATGAGCAGCGCCCGTTTGCAAAGCACACAAAACTCAAAAGGCAGCACCTTACGTGCCTGCCACCAGGGTGCCGGCGCCAGAGTTAAAAACTCTTATTTGCGCCGCACGTACACAGCACGTGAGCGCCGGCGCCTAATAGAATTAAATTCTACTCTCTGTTAAACAGAGCCGTTGGATACAAGATCCAATGGAGATGATAAATCATCAGAATGCAGAATTAAATTCTGTTGAGGAAATATTCCTCAAATCTTTCTAAACAAGAAAGATTGCCCTCTGTAAGACAGAGTACTGTTGGATTAAAAATCCAATGGTAATTAAAGAATCACCGATCTACAGAATAAATTCTCTGTGGGAAAATATTTCTCTTATCTTGTTAAAAACAAGAAAAATACCTTCTGTAAAACAGAAGCCCTTGGATCAAAGATCCAATGGTGGGTAAAATCCCCAAATCAATTAAGATCTCTCAATGAGAGATTTCTTCAACTAATCAACAGACTTGCCTCTACTATATAAAGGACCTAAGATTTCAAGTCTAATATAGAGGAACCCCCCATAAGTTTTGAGAAAAAAAGCAGAAAGCTTCAAAAAGGAAGAAAGAAAAAGATCTTCCTTCTAAAAAAAACTCTAGGTAAATAAAAAATAAGAGAGATCAAAGCATCTCTTTTGCCTATTGAAGGGTTTAACCCTTTTTAAAAAGAAGAACTTAGTTCTTTCTCTGGATCTAAGATCCACAAGACAAGTCTCCCACCAGTTGAGAATTTAATTCTCATTGGGACGAACTCGTTCTTGGAGATCAAAGATTCAGAAAAGAACAAGGAAATTGAACTTCTCAAAACAAAATATACAAGGAAAAGAACTCAGCGCCCAGTGCCTCACGTTCCCTTCACGTGGGCGCTACAAAATAAAGAGTGCTTAGCATTCAGTGGCTGGCGCTCAGCGTCTCACGTGCCCTTCACGTGGGTGCTATAAAATAAGGAGTGCTTAGCACTCAGTGGTGCGGCACACAGCGTCCCACGTGACCCTCACGTGGGCGCCACAAAACATAAAAGTGCTTGACACTCATTATTCAGCGTCTAGCGCCTCACGTGCTTCACACGTGGGCGCCATAAAGAGTGATTAACACTCTATATAGAGACAAAATAAAAGAGAGAGTAAAGTGTGAGCGTTAGAACTCACATAAGTGCTCAGCACTATTTGCAAGTAAAGGGGGCTGGGCCCAAACCAGTGCTTAGCACTTCTTTCAAATAAAAGAAAATTGAATGGGTCAAGTCCAAGTTGGCTAGGTCCCTAATTCAGATCAACTGAGCCCATGGGTTCATTGTTTCCCAAACATGACTCATGATATCCAAAATGATGTTCATCTCATATTTCCTAAGTTAATCTTAGTCCCCCAAAAATGGCTAATGATTGTTAGATGGTCCACCATGATCTTTGGAAATTATTTTAAGGGTATATCTCTCCACACCTCTGATACATGTCGTTGTAATTTCTCAATGTCTTTAGAGAGGTGGCGGGTCCCGATAACCAACCGCTCTTTGGTGCACTTCCCAAACTGACGTACACACCCCAGATCAAACCACATCCCAAGCCGGGTGTCTCCCATATCATCGTTGCTCATCCCGACACCTAACAAATACACGGGTGCGCAAGATGATATACAGACCGAAATGTCCTCAAACTACAACTTCTCCTCCAAAATGTTGATCTACGGACCGTAACGTCCTCAACTAAACTCTACGCACCGTAACGTCCTCAAACTACTACGGACCGAAACGTCCTTAAACTAAACCCTCACCTTAACAATGGTGATCTACGGACCAAAACATCCTTAAACTAACAACGGACCGTAACGTCCTTAAACTAAAACAATAGAGCCCAAATGCTCTTTTGTTGGATCTGAATAATCCTAAAACTCCGTTAAGTAGATCTTAGTCTCAAATTTGACTAACGTATCCTTAACAAAAATTTAAGTTGATCTTAGTCTCAAACGAGATTAATGATCCTTAAATCAACCCAAACCCAAATTTAAGATATACGGATTTGGACTAATTCACGCCCTACGGGAGATGGCACAAATTAGTCTCTGTATAAAATCCACGGGCAACCAAAAATAAAACAAACCAAACGATACGAAGTGAACTTCTGGAGCAGGAGAAAGTGGTTATCGCGATGTGGTAATGTAATTAACTATAGGGGCTTGCGCCTACAGGGAAGAGCGTCTCCACAATCAAAAACCCCTCGCAAACAAGGGGGCATCTGACGAAGTCTGCTACAACGGCCGCATCTATCCAAACCTCCAATATATGGTTCCATAAATCAACTTGGCATCTTTAGAGAGGTGGACGGATAAATCCAAATATCATCTTCCCCCAAATTCAGGCAAGACGACCTACGCGGTTCGTTTCTGTTTTCGGTGGTGAACATGGGTAACCCAGACAGACGAACTCTTGCCGAGCTTTGCTATCCAAAACCAAATATTTCTTGTTTTCATAATTGCTTCGGTCAAAAATTCGACTATACCATATCTTTCAGAGATAGGATAGAGCAAGTGAAAAGAAACAGTTGGACACCTCACTCCAGGTCCTATCAACCGCATCAAAATTCTATATTTTTTTATGTTGATAATATGTTTAAAGTGAGTGAGGGTACTTCTAAACGCATGTCCAATGCTGAGTATATTGCGAAGAACGAATCCTAAAGTTTCAATCCGATCAAACCGTTAGGACAACAAACATCATCATTTCCTAAAGAAAGTATTGCTACTCATTTTGCGGCGTATATGACATCTGTTACCAGTCGCCAACTAACCAACCAATCTCAATATTCTTCTTATCACAATGTTGATCCTACTCCTGTCCATTTTTCACAACCATTCGATTCCTATCAATCCTATCCGACTTTTACAACTTCTCTAGACATTTCTTCTGAACAGTCATTTGGGAGTTTCACATATCCATAAGAATTTCAATCTTCTACTGAAACCCCTTCACAACCCATGTCTAGTCTTGAACGGTCATTGGAGGAATTTTGGGTAGTGTCGTGTCAGATAGAGGAATTGAATGCATCCATAGTCGCCCTCATACAACCCAACAAACGAGCAAATAGTTTCCAACTAGCTCAAATTTTTTCAATGTATTGAGTAGTGAGAGAGAGCAGTACACCCTTCCAAATCAATCCTACCCATCCCAAATTGAAATCCACAACTCCAATTTCACAAATCTATCGAGTACACCAAATGATTTACCAATTGAAGATAGAATGTCTGATGAGTTGTGCGACTTTGTAGTGTTTTATTTACCCGATTGTGAAAGGTCAATTTCAAGTGAAACCACACCCAATCCTGTTGATCTCTACACCTCCACTCTAGAACCAAAGTCGATTGAAAACCATGCTTTTGATGAGGTATCTGAGAATTTTAACTTTCACTTGATTGAGGATATTGACGCTGGGAATATTTTGGATGATGAACCTACGGTTTTAGATGAGTTTTTCTCACCAATTCATCAGGTCCTTTCACTTCCGTGTGGACATCATCTCGAACCATTAACTGTTTTTCCCGAATCCCATATACGTCTGGAAATTGATGCTAAATGCATGACCGAAAAGCAGAATGATATTTAGCCATCATTTCCCACATCTGGTTCAATAATACTCGACACCCAAATTTGTTTACCCATTTCATCACCCATTTTGTTTGGTTCTTCTTCTAATCTTCCTTTAATTTTATCGAGTGTTGATGAATCACACTCCGATATTTCGAGTTCGATAATTGTAGAAAGACCACTTGATTTAGACCCCTTTGAGAATGAGGTATATGAGTTTTTCAAGACACCTACCTTCATTATTTTTGAAAAATCAAGTGTTGAATTCTAGCATGACATTTATTGACAATGAAACGTTCAATCGGACCATCGATGAAAGTTTCGAAGATATTTTCGCCAACGAACTCGCATTCCTAAACGACACGGATTTTGTGATTAATCAACCTCCACCCGAAAAAGTTGAACCACCACCATTTCTTCTTATCCCATACGAGAATGTGACTATTTTCCCTATACCTACTCATTCACATTCTCATTTTCGTTCACCATCACTGTTCCGTCTCTACCAACCGAGACGTAAACCCGATTGATTCCGTCTCCTCTCTCCCCACTTCTTCAAATCCCTGATCTTCCACCAACTATATTGTTACATCGATAAATTCTTTGAATGGTTGGTGTTGACTTTTGGTCTTTGTAAAGTATTGTATAGACCAATAACTTTAACACCCCTTATAATTTTAAAGGCTTAATACTATTTCACTCAAGTTTGGGAGGAGGAATATTTTGGCTCTTGAAAGAAAATAAATTTTTACAAAATTGTGAGCCAAAAATAAGTCTGGGAGAGAATTTTACTGTCATTATTTCTTGTCCCCTTTAATAACTTTTCCTCCCAAATCTACAGGTTTTTTTAAGCTTAACAGATGACATCAGTGAGGACACTGCTGCAAACAGGTTTGGGGAAGGTTTGTGCTTATTTACGCACTACTTTGCATTATCATAAATATAAGCACAAAATTTTTTTGATACTAAAAGATTAGAAAGTGAAAAATTACATATAAAAGATAAGAATAGTTTGAGAAAAGCAAGAAAATTAGATATTTTCTTAAATAAAACCAGTAATAAGTAGTTATGCTGTTGTCCCAAGGGTTAGTAAGATGAAGGAAATTACTAATCTGAGGATAAAAATAAGTCTGAAAAATAGTCCCTATTCGTAAGTCCAAACCTTTGAATGTTGATACTCTACTATACGCACTTGCACATATCTTGAAACTTAGGATAGTAGAGAATACCTTGAAATGCTCTTGTCTGAAAGCCTTAGTAAAAAAAAGGTATAAGTGGTGAAGAAAAAAATGAACACTGGTTTTGTAATTACTTAAGGCAAAATAAAAAAATATATAGCTAGGGTGCTTTATCACCTAATTCCTTAGACCAACTGGTTTGGGAGCCACCGCTAAGTCTTAGGTGTTGCAAGACGAGAAATTATACCTAAATAAGCGAGCACATTTGGTAATCGGTCGGTTATTATCTCAAGAAGTATTGACGGTCGCATGAAGAATGTGTGAGCAATTCCATCGAAAATATTCACCAACTAAAAAGTACTAAGAAAGATGGACACGGGTATGATAGCTTAAATTGAATTCTCTAAGTGTAGGGATGTATTTTACACACACGTAGGGGTATATGATCAATATTTGGATGAATGGTAGGGGGGAAGAGTAAAGGCGATGTTTTATTGAGGGATGATATGATTTCCGACATCTTTTCATGATCATTAAGATAGAGCTCATGGCAACCGAAAAGCAAGTGTAGTTGGAAATTCTTATTTTTAAGTTCTTTCTTTTGTATGTTTTTATCTTTGTATGTAACTTTCATTTTCTTTATTTTATTATGGGATTTTGTGGGTATAATCCGCTGAAAACCCTCAGGAGACAACACTCCTCATACTAGGAACACCTAGAGGTTTAACGGCTTGTTGCTGCTGGGTTCTATAGCACCCTAATTAGGATTTATGGGGAATCAAGTATGCAATTTTAAAAAACCTAGAGAGCTATGCAACCCATGCCAAGGATCTAACTAGAAAATTAGGAGTTAAACTAGCATGTAATCAAACATTACACTAAGTGAATGAGGAATACAACCTTTGTAGACCGGTCCTTCACTTCTAAAACTCCGTGTAGTAGTCCCTTCGCTCCAAGTAGTGATTTCCCGGACTCTAGTAAAGGTTCACAAGGCGAAAGGAATAAACTTACTTGAAGTCTTCGAAGCCGAAAATGATCTACGTCGAGAAAACACCAACTCAAGCTATCTCTTCTCTAATTAGGAATTAATGAAGCAAACAACCTAAACTAAATGGCTAATCTAATATAGGTTGATGAAGTAGGATCTTTGCTCACTTTAGAATAATTTTTCTTACTATATTTCTTCACTTTCCAAAAAACTAGAGAGCAAAATTGGAATGAAGAAGAAGATAAAGATGGGAATGGAATGAGAATCAATGAGCGAGAATAGCAAGCATGGGTGAGATAATATCTCAAATTAACTCATGTAGAGACTTAACCATGGCTTAAGATGATAGTTGGGTTAATAAATATCTAGGTTAAGACAAAATTAGTGGACTAAGTTAATGGTTCTACAAGCTTCCACTAAGCATCCAACCATGACTAATTTCCACCTAATTTTGCATTTACCTTAAATAATAAAAACCCTCATTATTTTAATTATAGTATGAGTCTTATACACCCATATAGCATGTAGCAACTAGTATGACACAATAATATATATCACATATATATTAAATGTGTACAAGTGAGAAAAAGAAATGCTTAAGTGAGCTAATATTAGTTAATGTAAAATTAACATATCAAATATATATAATCATACATTAAATTATTAAATCAATGTTTGATTTAATAATCCGGTTATATTACATATAACCGACTAATATCATTTGCATCAACTTACCGAATCAACTATTGATTCGATAACCCGGCTATATTTCATATAACCGAACGACACCACATATCGCGAGATTAGAATACGGTATCACATACTCGTATTAATCTCGGTCTCGCACATATCACATATGTGCTCCTACTTTGTTTCGCCTGAGCCAGGGAACCTCTGTGTAGGACTTTAAAGACTCGTCAATACGCCGGCAGTAGGCGATGATCATATCAGTCACCCACAAGCCGTCAGCAGTACTAGCTGGACGTAACGGCTACCCGGGTATTGAGCGATCAGAAGATCAAAAAGAAAGCTTTCTCATACTCCTGCAAATCTAATAAAGTAACACTACCGTACAGTCCGGTCTCTTCGTCTGATATGTCGCATGTCCAGCCTGGGGTGGTAAACGTCAGACCCCAATAGCTTGATAAGTCATGCCGATGTGAGGCCCATAATGGTTCGAGAAACTACTGATAACACTTACCAGTAAATCTCAGCAAACTGGTCAGGGATTTCTTGTTATGGCTAATCGAGCACAGCACAACATCAACCCCTAATACCGGGAGAGACGAAATCCCCTCCTATCACTCATTATCTCCATGTGACTCAAGACTGTACCCAAAAACCATTGTTTTGCATGTTCTCTTGAACGTGGTAAGGTGGAAATCAAAGCACAGTAGGAATCACATAAGATTCTATGACGATCTCGGGTCAACAGACTAACCTGTACCAGTGTCACCAGAGAACCGCTATCTGATGCGAGGTATAATACCATCTAGGAGTTCTCGGCGAGTCCTGTTCAGTGTACCCAGTCTCCACTGAGCACCCGTATACAATTTTTGATGTCAAACACCAATGGATGTGGGATCATCTATCGCCCATCATATGGGTCAAGAAACGTATATGCTAGTCTACTCTGGAATATCGATGCCCCGTCTCGATACTCCCACGACTAGTAACAATTGAAGGATGTGCTTACAGACTACCCTGGCCCTACTAGTATGATCTGTATCATAATCCTGGTAGTCAAGTACATATCCTAAGGGCTTTATCAATTTGTAACAGAGAGACAATAAGTGTACATGTTGATAAAGTGCAACCAGATAGCATACTATCATATCGAGCAAGAAAGTCCTCCCTATATATGTCCAAGCATACACTATAATATAATCATATGTACAATAATGGCCTCTAGGGCATACATACAATTAACAATCTCCCACTTGCACCAAGGCCATTTGTTGTAGTATCTCATACTCAACGTCCGATAAAAGTCTCTATAGGGAAAGGCCTTTGTGAGTGGATCCGCTGTGTTATCCTTCTCGTCAATTCTCCTATCCTCGATCCCTTGGAGATCAACCATCTCCCTGATAAGGTGATTCTGCCTCAGAATATGTCTGGATTGCTGATGGGACCGGGGTTCTTAGGCCAAAGCCACAACTCCATTGTTGTCACAATAACAGTTATTAGACGCTCAATGGTTGGAACCATGTTCATCTTATGAACAATAAATATCCAGACATCCACTTTGGCAGCATCGTTGGCAGCGATCCATTCAACCTTTATCGTTTAGTTTGCCATGGTATCTAGCTTGGAACCCTTCCAACATAACGTCCCTCCTCTAAGGGTAAAGACAAAGCCTGAGACTGACTTTCAGTCGTCCTTATCACTCTGGAAGCTCGAATTGGTAAAGGATTCCCACCGGAGTTCACCGTTACCAAACACTGAGAACAATTCTTCAGTGCTTCTCAAGTACTTAAGAATGTCCTTCACAGCTGTCCAGTGATTCTCCCAAGATCCAATTGATTCCTTATCACTACACCTAGCGAGTTAGCTACATCTGGACTGGTGCATAACATCGCATACATGATAAAGCCTACTGCCGAAGCATAGGGTATCCCTTGTATGCGAGCTCTCTCCAAGTCAGTCTTGGGAGATATCTTTTTGGAGAGAGTGATTCCTGAGTAAGTGGGCGAACCACCACACTTAGAATCTTCCATACTAAACCCCTTTAGTATGGTGTTAATGTACCTGGATTTGGGACACTCCCAACATCCACTTAGATATATCTCTATAGATCTTAATCCTCAAGATGTAGTAGGTATCATCCAGATCTTTCATAGAGAATCCCCATGATAAGAGGAGTTTGACCGAGTGTAGCATAGCAAACCCATTTCCTATCAAGAGTATGTCTTCTACGTACAATACGAGGAAGACAACCTTACTCTCTACAACTTTTTTGTATATACAAGGTTCATCTACCTTTTTAATGAAGTCAAACTCTTTGACTACCACATCAAAATAGATGTTCTAACTCCGCGATGCTTGCTTTAATCCTGATGGACTTAAGCATAGCCACTGTAGAAAAGGTTTCATCATAATCCACGCCTGGTTATTGACGAAAACCTTTTACTACAAGTCTAGCTTCAAAAGTCTCAACTTTTCCATCTACACTAAGAATCTTCTCAAGATCCATTTGCTCCCGATGGGTTTTACCCCTTTAGGTGCAATGTTCAAAGTCATGTTTTGCTGGTGTACATGGATTCCATCTCAGATCGCATAGCATCCAGCCATTTCACAGAGTCCCCACTTGTGATGGCCTGCTAGAAACTAGTTGGGTCATCATCATCCATAATGCAATCCTCGCTCCCACTGTTATTGAGAAAACCGTAGTATCTCTCAAGCGGATGAGGAACCCTACTAGATCTGCAGAGAGGCTGAGATTCGTTGGGAACTATTGAATCCTCCGGTTTTACCAAATCATCAGTTGTTAGTTTGTCTAGCTGGAACACTTTCCAGTTCTACCTCATGCTACTAATTTCTTCCATAAGAAATTCCTTTTCTAAAAAGGTGGCATGCTGAGAAACAAAACACCTTTTGCTCCTCAGTGTGGTAGAAGATATACCCTTGAGAATGTTCGGGATATCCAACAAACTTATACAGAACTGATCTTGCCTCGAGCTTGTCCGGATTTTGCTTTTCAACATAGGCCGGACAACCCTATATCCTAACTCGTTTAAGACATGGTCTCTTCCCATTCCATATCCCATATGGAGTGGTAGGCACAGATTTGGATGGAACCCATTCAATATGTATGCAGTTTCTCAAGTGCATAACTCCAAAAGGAAACAGGCAACTCAGCAGTACTCATCATAGAGCGCACCATATCTAATAGGGTGCGATACCTCCGCCCCGATACACCATTATGCTGTGGTGTACTCGGAGGAGTAAGCTGAGAGAGAATCCTATTCTCTTTTAAATAATCCAGGAACTCCGTGCTCAAGTATTCTCCTCCCCGATCACATCGAAGGACTTAATACTTCTACCCGTTTGGTTCTCTACTTCGCACTTATATTCCTTGAATTTCTCAAAAGCTTCAGATTCGTGTTTCAACAGGAACACATGTCCGAATCTTGAGAGATCATCGATGAATGTAATGAAGTACAAAGAACCAAACCTGGCATGTGTAGACATAGGGCCGTATACATCACTATGTATCATTCCCAAGAGTTCAGTAACTCTTTCTCTGTTTCCAGTAAATGGAGTATTGGTCATTGGACCTTTGAGACAAGACTGGCAAGTATCATAAGATGAAAATTCGAACAGATTCAAATATTCATCCTTATGTAACTTAGCTAGTCGTGTCACATTGATATGATCTAGTCAACAATGCCATAAGAAGGATTCGTTCATTTCTGAACTTTTCCTCTTGTGTGTGTTCTATATATTTTGAGCTGTGGTTTGATTTAGAACGTATATGCCATTACATAACGTGCCTGATCCAATCAACTCTTGATTAAGGAAAATGTTCACAATATTATCCTGCAATACAAAATTATATCCTTCTTTAACTTAATAAAGAAAATGATGTAATGTTGTATATCAGGTTCGGCATGTAATAACATTTAGTCAGAATCAATGTATTTATCATTTGGTAATACAAGGTGATATTTGCCAACCAGTTTGGCTGCAACACTTACACCATTTTCTACACTTAGAGACTTATCACCCAATCTCAGTTCTTCTACCTTTCTGTAGCCCATGTAACAGATTACATATGTGAGATCCTGATCCGGTATCTCATACCTAGGATATAGAGGATACTGAGAAACAGTTCTTGGTAACGAACACACCCGAAAAATATGCATCAACATGCTTTTTCCTTGATTGGGTGGCATGGGAATTCATGTATTCCCCTATTTCCTGCTCAGACTTATAACAATTATAAGGTAGAGCGGAACCAATGTTTCCCAGCACAGTATAATAAGCAGGTTCGGTCAAAACATCCATATTATTATCTGGATTAAGGCATGTCACGGTCGCTACCAGGAGAGAGAGAAGAAAACACTCTGCGTATGCTCTTTCAAGATTAAATTGGTTATTATTTTATCTAATCAGGATGGCTCCCACCGTTTTATCAAATCTTCCTTCAAACCCTAAAAGGTAAGATTAGCCGGGATTAATGACACCCTACAAGTTCGCCAATCTTTCAGCCATACCAGTGTCGGTACTTTGAGGGAGGTTCCCCGTGCTTTTGCACGGACCTAATTAAAATAAACCTCGTTTTCCCAGGGGCGTAACCCCGTTAACACCTTTCTAGACACCTACTTTGATCGGCTAATTGTAATATGCAAAACTCTCCCAGGAGTAACTCTTACTCGCAGTGGGTATCGGGATCCAACTATCTCATAGAAGGTATGCAGTCTCATTGCAAATTTCAACACTTGAAATTCTCGATAATATTTTGCCCCAAGCAATCTATGACCTTGAAAAGGTCAACAAACCATAAATCGCAAGTCAAGTTCAACCCGTTCATTTCATGATTGAATTAAACCCACCCGCACGACCCTTGACAAGGTCAACAAGGCCGTATGACTAGCCTAATCCAATCACATCTCATGTTTTAGCAGATAAGAACTAATCAGCTACAGTACACTACCCCTTGACAAGGTCAACAACGCAGCACGAATACTAAATAGTCCTTATCTGATATGACGGAGGGCTACGACAGGTTTTTAAGAAAACCTTTTGCGTAATGAACTTGATATTGTTGTAGAATCGAGTGATTTTGAAAATGAGTGTTTTTGAGGCTTTTGCTAGTTTGGCTAAAGAGGTCACTTTCGGTGAAGAGATCTCGGCTTTTTCCTCGTCGAATGAGGTGCTAGATATTCATGAATACCACTATGCAAAGCAAGAACTAGAGAAGCAATCAAAAGAAAAAACCGAGTGGGTTGTAACATCTGCTAGCTTTTTTCTAAAGAGGTCACTCCCGGTGAAGAGATCTCGGCTCTTTCCTCATCGAATGAGGTGCTGGATATTCATCGAAGGAATACCACTATGCAAAGCAAAAACTAGAGCTACCAGTTTTTAAAACAGGATTCTACAACATCTTTAGGATTCTTTCTTTTCATTAATCTCATTAATGAAGTCCTATCATTTATACTTCCTAAGCATCACAGATAAAGAAACGAAAATAGAACGTACGCTTATGTCATCCGCATTGGCCACAATGTCCCGTTATGCACCGTTATGTTACTTAACTAACGGCATAGCGGGGCGGGACTAGCGTGGTGCAAAACATAAGAAACGTTTATTATATATTATATATATATAATAACAGCATTCGTCTAATCATATAAAGTGATCACATTACGGAATATCAGCAGCAGAAGTCCATATATGAAATATTGGATATACCAGGAATTCTGTGTTTTAAATTAAACCAGTAAAAACACTGATTCCACGGTCACGATGAATAGCCAAACCCATATCTCTAGACCCCTACGAGAGCTCAAAGCAACCTTACCAATTCTAGAGTTATGAGACCCGGTCTCGACTCCTCGAGATGGTCTCCCACTGGTCTCTAGTACCCGGTTACTTGTGCTCCCCACCTTGGGTCTATCCTAATGCGGAAAAGTAAATAATATACATCAATGGTGACATCATCCTCAACCCGGAAGTGCTCCAATAAAAGAATATTACATACAAGTTTTTAAATGAATGAAAATGAAAAACTCTCATCTCACATAAAACCCCCGGCTATTCAAACACGACAATCCAATATAACATATCACAATAACACATAACATCACATGTTATCAACGTAAGTAAATATGCGTATCCCAATTGTCATTGACATATAGCAACGAAACCGGCAATACACCATATATTACACTTACGGTCGCAGAAAAGAAAGTGAAAACTACAACAATTGGAATCCGCAACCACCTTAGACATCATAAACCCGAAATATCACATACTTCGGATTTCATGCCTAACCACATGAATTCCTTAGACATCATAAACCCGGAATATCTCATATTCTGAATTTCATGCCTAACAATATAAACCCCGCATTTTAGTCTCGATATAGAAAACACTTTTCAATAACAAGTCGGAAAATTCAACGATATTCCCGACAAGTTGATCGAATGCTCGTCGGAAACTTTAGTAGACGGCCGCACCCCCCGATGCCGTCGACGAAGTGCACTTAGGAGGAACAGTACGGCCACGAGCATCCGGACGGATGCTTTAGGCAATGGGGTTCTCCTACAGTCACTCGGTCGGGGCTATGGGGCGTGGCTATCTAGTAATGTTACCCGGCGAACATTCGTGTACTATACAAGATTGCGACGGAGTTTTGATCCGAATAAAAACCCCGTGGCAACCGATCAAATGAGACTAAATTGCTAGGTATACAAAATTCAAACTAGTTTTCACAAAACTAATTATTGTGGATTCCAAATATTGTATCACAATTCACAGATAGGTAGATGATGTTAAACATTTCGATCGAATCAACAAACACCCAAAATTTTCCAGAGAGCTCGACACTCGAGCATAATTTAAAAAATACCAGAACATGCTACAGTACCTATGAACCAACCGTAGAAGGGCCGATCCATGACTCACTCATAGCGCTGCGGAACTGCCGCAAACCCTAGGGTTTGGCCGCGGTTCCGCGGTCAAAGAGTCGAGTTTGGGTATCGTTCTTCTAGAGAGTCCATAGAATTACCTACATGGTTTTTGAATAATTTTTTTAACCCAAAAATTTCCCAGTGAGGGGTAAAAAATGGGTTTTTGATATTCGTTTGAACTTTTTAACGTCGTCAAAATTACCTGAGGTGATGTTAAAATTTCGACTACCAACCCTTCATCAAGTTTCGGCCAGAATTTTAAAGTGGTGTTGTGTCAGGGTTTCGGAGTTGTTTCGGTATCGCAATTCATCTAACATCGTCAAAACAACTTCTAATGTTCTAGCTCAGCTTTGATACCACTGATAGGTTCCATAGCATCCTAATTAGGATTTATGGGGCATCAAGGTTGCAATTTTAAAAACCTAGAGAGCTATGCAACCTATGCCAAGGATCTAACTAGAAAATTAGGAGTTAAGCTAGCATGTAATCAAACATTACACTAAGTGAATGAGCAATATAACCTATGTAGACCGGTCCTTCACTTCTAAAGCTCCATGTAGTAGTCCCTTCGTTCCAAGTAGTGATTTCCCGGACTCTAGTAAAGGTTCACAAGGCGAAAGAAACAAGCTTACTTGAAGTCTTCGAGGCCGAAGATGATCTAGTCAAGGAAACTCCAACTCAAGCTACCTCTTCTCTAATTGGGAATTAGTGAAGCAAACAACCTAAACTAAATGACTAATCTAGTATAGGTAGATGAAGTAGGATTTTTGCTCACTTTAGAAAAATTTTTCTCACTATATTTCTTCACTTTCCAAAAAGGAGCAAAATTGGAATGAAGAATAAGATGAAGATGAGAATGGAATAAGAATCAATGAGTGAGAATAACAAGCATGGGTGAGATAATATCTCATATTAACTCATGTAGAGACTTAACCATGTCTTAAGATGATGGTTGTGTTAATAAATATCTAGGTTAAGACAAAATTAGTAGACTAAATCAATGGTTCTACAAGCTTCCACTAAGCATCCAACCATGACTAATTTCCACTTAATTTTGCATTTACCTTAAATAATAAAAACCCTCATTATCTTAATTATGGTATGAGTCTCATACACCCATGTAGCATGTAGCAACTAGCATGACACAACAATATATATCACATATATATTAAATGTGTACAAGTGAGAAAAAGAAATGCTTAAGTGAGCTAATATTAGTTAATGTAAAATTAACATATCAAATATATATAATCATACATTAAATTATTAAATCAACATTTGATTTAATAATCCGGCTATATCATATATAACCGACTAATATCATTTGCATCAACTTACCGAATCAACACTTGATTCGATAACCCGGCTATATCACATATAACCGAACGATACCACATATCGCGAGATTAGAATATGGTATCACATACGCGTATTAATCTTGGTCCCGCACATATCACATATGTGCTCCTACTTCGTTTCGCCTAAGCCAGAAAACCTCTGTGTAGGACTCTAAAGACTCGTCAATACGCCGGCAGTAGGTGATGATCATATCAGTCACCCACAAGCCGTCAGCGGTACTAGCTGGACGTAACGGCTACCCTGGTATTGAGCGATCAGAAGATCAACAAGAAAGCCTGCTCATATTACTGCGAATCCAATAAGTAACACTACCGTACAGTCCAGTCTCTTCGTCTGATATGTCGCATATCCATCCTGGGGGTAGTAAACGTCAGTCCCCAATAGCTTGATAAGTCATGCCGATGTGAGGCCCATAACGGTTCGAGAAACTACTGATAACACTTACTAGTAAATCTCAGCAATCCTGGCCAGGGATTTCTTGTTATGGCCAATCGAGCACAGCGCAACATCAACCCCCAATACCGGGAGAGACGAAATCCCCTCCTATCGCTCATTACCTCTATGTGACTCGCGACTATACCCAAAAACCACTGTTTTGCACGTTCACTTGAACTTTTTAAGGTGGAAATCAAAGTACAGTGGGAATCACACAAGACTTTATGACGATCTCGGGCCAACAGACTAACCTGTACCAGTGTCACCAGAGAACCACTATCTAACGTGAGGTATAATACCATCTAGGAGTTCTCGGCGAGTCCTGTTCAGTGTACCCAGTCTTCACTGAGCACCCATATACAATCTTTGATGTCAAACACCAATGGATGTGGGATCATCGATCGCCCATCATATGTGTCAAGAAATGTATACGCTAGTCTACTCTGGAATATCGATGTCCCGTCTCGATACTTCCACGACTAGGAACAATTGAAGGATGTACTTACGGACTACCCTGGCCCCACTAGTATGATCTGCATCATAATCCTGGTAGTCAAGTACACATCCTAAGGGCTTTATCAATATGTAACAGAGAGACAATAAGTGTACATGTTGATAAAGTGCAACCAGATAGCATACTATCATATCGAGCAAGAAAGTCCTCTCTATATATATCCAAGCATCCATTATAATATACATCATATGTACAATAATGGCCTCTAGGGCATACATACAACTAACAGTTGCACGTGCTCAGTGCAATCGTGTTGCCTACGAAAGTGTGCTACCTAGTTTTTTCTTTTTCTTTTTCTTTTTTTCTCCCTCTCTTGAATAACTTGTTTGCTCGGGACGATTAAATTTAAGTTTGGGGGTATTTGTTCAGTCGAAAATATTGCACTTTTGATATAATGTTTTCCTTACTTTTATTAAATATTTAAAGGTGTTTATTATAAATATAGAACATATTTGGGGTTATCTGCAAAATACTATTTACCATATGTTTATATATTATAATTAACATTATGAAGGAAAATATATGCATATGATATTTATAAGATATTTTGAAAATTTAAATATGCATATCATATTAAATATTCTTAATCAAATTTCTTAAAAGATTTATTACAATATAATGATTAAGATTATATCTCTACTATAACAAATATTACTAACATTATTCATGGAGATATTATGCAAGATTTAGCTCAGGTCAGGAGATCAAGATATTCGAGATGTCGGGAATAAAAAATCTGCCAATGAAGTTTAATTAAATCATAAAATCAATACTGACAGAGATTTAGAGAAGATTTGAAAAATCCAGACATTACATAAATCTTCACGTGTCAACATAAGCAGCCCCTGAAATTGGAAACCTTAAATCCTCTAACCCACCGTCCAACCGCGGCCAAACCATGCATATTGTGGCGGATCCGCGGCCGTTATGTGGAATTAGGGTTTGGGATTTTGTGGGTAGGATTGCATAAACAAATAACCATATTAGGTAACTGGGGTTTCTAATTTGAGAGCTATATAAAGGACCGAGGGCTAAAATTAGAAATCATCACCTTTAATACGAAGCAAATCACCATCAAAGAACAAGTGATCCACGACAGGTCCGCGATTCGACGTGAATATCGACGGAACATCTACTTCCTACGAGGCAGAGATCGAGAGCAACTTCTTCTTCTTGTAATCTAAACTCGAAGGATCTGTACTTGTAATGTTGATTAATAAAGGTAGATCATTTGTAATTATTTCGTATTTACTTTCTGCATTTAATTTCTGCATTATGATTTCCTTCTCTATCCTTTCTTCTTCTATCTCCATCATGCACGAGTAATTCCCCGCTTGATAGGGTTCGTAGGATTAGGGTAGAACAATGGATGACAAAATATTTTAACTTCTTTTACGTCTTATGAAGTTTATAAACTTTAGCAAAAGAACTGTTAACATCCTTATCGGGCACGCTATCAATTTATTGATAGTCTTGACCACGATGTGAGATTAGATTAACAATTGTTTTGTTAAGGGCTAGACATGAATAGAGATCAATGAAGGGACAAGGGTCAATAGTGAGGAAACCCTAGTTTCTTCCAAGAACTCTAATCCTCATTCACCACTATCTATCTAGTTTTAAATCTATCAAAAGATAAAAGGATTCATCTTTTGTATTCATCCATGACTACTAAATCCTATAAACCTTACAAGCCTTCTTTATATGTATTCTACATTCGTGTTTAACATAGATCTAAAATCTATTCTCTTTTCATCTTTTATTTTATTCAACTCGTCTAAAGGAAGATTAGAAATTCCATGCATCCCTGTGGACAACCCGTACTCATCTCGGCTAGCTACACGCGACACCGTTATTGATTGTGGTTACTACAAACCCTCTTTCACGACCAATCAGACTCTAAAGACTCGACGGTACGCTGGTAGTAGGTTTAACCTCAAGCACGTCTACGGTACTAGCTGCACGTAACGGCTACCGCGGTATCTGTCGACAAGAAGGTCGATGAGCAAACTCATCCGAACTCCTACTGAGCCTGTCTGTGACAATCTCCGTGCAGTCCGGTCTGTTCGTCTAAGATACTCGCATATCGGACCTAGGAGGATGGTAAACGTCAGACCCCTAATAGCCTAATAAGTCGTGCTGAAGGAGAGTCCAATAGACCCTGAGAAACTACTGGAGTGCCTACCAGTATTTCTCGACTTCCCTGGCCAAGGACTTTGTGTAATGCCTTTCCGAATACTGCGCGATATCAACCCCTAATACCGGGAGAGACGAATCCTATCTGACCGCTACTGCCTCCAAGTGCTTCGAGACTATACCCAACTACTACCTGTTTGCATGACCCCTTTGAGCCGTAGTAGGGTAGTAATCTAAATGCAGTGGGAACACACTCGAGATGAAATAGCGATGGCAAGTCAACGGACTAACCTGTACTCATGTCACCTGGGAACTGCTTCCTGACGATAAGTATAATACCAACCAGCAGTTCCCGATGAGTCATGTCCAGTGTAACTCATAACCTAATGAGCACCTGCATACTATCTCCAGTACGTCGTACTAATGGCTGTGGGACAGACCATATCCCCTGCTGGGATAAGAAGCGTATACACTAGTTTACTCCGGAGTATCGATACCCCGTCTCGATAATCCTGTGACTATAGACCTGTATAAGGATGTGGTTATATACTACCCAGCCTCCACTAGTGTGACTGCCATCACAACGCTGCTAGTCAAGTAAAGATCCTAAGAGCTCTACCAATATGTGTAAGTGATATGCTAAAAGAAACACATGTACATATTGAGGTAGAATCAAACCAAGTAGCATACTACCATTTTGAGCAAGACTGTTATTACAACTGTGAATATCCCAAGCTTCTAATATGTAATATACAATCCAGTATGATACAATAATGGCCTCTAGGGCATATATCACTAACAATCTCCCACTTGCACTAAGGTCATGTATTGGCATATCGCAGACCTATCATCTCGATTTGCCGCTTGAACTGTGTCTGAGGGATGCCTTTGTAAGTAGATCTGCAGTGTTGTTCTCTGTCTCTACTCTCTATACCTCGATCTCCCGGCGATCAATGATCTCCCTGATCAGGTGGAACCGCTTCAAGATGTGTCTGGACTTCTGATGGGACCTTAGTTCCTTCGCCAAAGCTATAGCGCCGTTGTTCTCACAATACAGCGGTATTGGATCAACAATGGATGGAACCACCTGAAGCTCTGTCACGAACTTACTGATCCAGACTACTTCTTTTGCGGCATCACATGCAGCGATATACTCCGCTTCCATCGTCGAGTCAGCAACGGTGTCCTGTTTGGAGCTCTTCCAACAGACCGCCCCTCTATTGAGGGTAAAGACATAACCTGACATAGACCCGGAGTCATCCTTGTCACTCTGAAAATTGGATTCGGTGAATGCCTTGATCTAAAGGTCTTCTCTGCCGTACACCAAGAACATCTCCTTAGTCCTTCTTAGGTACTTGAGAATGTTCTTCACTGTTGTCCAGTGCTTCTCCCCTGGGTTTGACTGATTCCTGCTTACAATGCTCGGTGCATAAGCTACATCTGTTTTGGTACACAATATCGCATACATTACAGAGCCTACCGCAGAAGCGTAGGGTATAATAGACATGCGATCCCTTTCCAAATCAGTCTTGGGAGACATCTCTTTGAATAAGGTGATTCCGTGACAAGCCGGTAGATTACCGCGTTTTGAATCTTCCATACCGAATCTTCTCAGTATGGTGTCGATGTCCCTTGACTGTGAAAGTCCTAACATCCGTTTAGATGCATCACAATAGATCTGGATCCCCAGAATGTAGGAGGCATCACCCAGGTCCTTTATGGATAACCTTTGTGATAAGAATCATTTGACTGATTGTAGCATAGGAATGTCATTTCCTATCAAGAGAATGTCATCCACGTACAAGACGAGGAACACCACATTTCTCGCTACAATTTTACTATAGATGCATGGTTCATCTGGATTTTTGATAAAGTCGAATTCCTTGACCATCTCAACAAAACAGATGTTCCAACTCCGCGATGCCTGTTTTAGTCCATAAATGGATTTAAGCAACTTGCACACCTTTCTGCTGCTCCCACTCTGAACGAAACCCTCCGGCTGATCCATATAGACACACTCTTCCAAATTTCAATTTAGAAAAGCGGTCTTTGCGTTCATTTGCCAAATCTCATAATCGTGGAAGGCAGCAATGGTAAGAAGGATCTGAATGGATTTGAGCATACCCACGGGAGAAAAGGTTTCATCATAGTCCAAACCAGGTCTTTGACGAAAACCTTTTGCAACAAGTCTAGCCTTATAGGTTTCAACCTGTTCATCTATACCAATCTTCTTTCTGAAGATCCATTTGCAGCCTACGGGTTTTACCCCTTCTGGAGCAATATCCAAAGTCCATACTTTATTGGTGTACATGGACTCCATTTCGGTCCGCATTGCTTCCAGCCATTTTACCGAGTCTCTGCTCTGAATGGCTTGCTGGAAGCTAGTTTGCTTATCATCGTCGATGATGCAATCCTCTCTATCCCAGTCTATAAGAAAATTATAGTATCTTTCGGGCGGATGGGATTGCCTACTAGTCCTGCGGAGTGGCACGGGGATGTCCGGTTCTTTCGAAACTTCTGGTTCCACCTGTTTCCCCCAATCAGAGCAGAGCTCAGATTTAAAATTCAAAATTTAAAAGTTGAAGCAACGCTTCAGATTCAGCGCTAGGCGCGCTGCGCGCCACGTGTCAAACACAGATGCGCTAGCGCCAGGTGCACTGCGCCCTAGGCAGCGCACCCCCAATCAGAGCAAAACTCTATTTTAAAATTCAAAAATGTAAAAGTTGAAGCAACGCTTCAGATCTAGCGCTAGGCGCGCTGCGTGCCATGTGTCAAACACGGATGCGCTAGCGCAGGCTGCGCTGCGCTCTGCGCTGCGCGCCACGTGTCAAACGTAGGTGCGCTAGCGCAAGGTACGCTAGCGCTGGAATTAAAAATTCCCCACCGTTAGATCAAGAGATCTAATAATAATAAATCATTAATTAATCAGAATTAAAATTCTGTTATGGAAAGATCTTTCCAATCTTGTTAAAAACAAAAAGATTGCCTTCTGTAAAACAGAATCCCTAGGATCAAAGATCTAACGGTGGGGAAACATCCCCAAATCAATCAGAGAAAAATCTCTTTAACTGATTTAACTAATCAATTTGCCCTATATAAAGGCCCCAAGACTTCAAGTCTGATATAGAGAAACCCCCCTAAAAACTTTGAGAAAACTCAAAAGAAAGAGAGCAAGCTCTTGAAAGAAAATCATTTCTTTAAGGTAAAAAGAACGATTCTTGCACAAAGAGATGAAATTATCTCATTAAAATAGTAGAATTATCTTCTTAAAAGATCATAGATCTATGAAGACCAAGGTCTTGCATAAAAGAGATCAAAAGATCTCATCACATAATAAAAGAAGAACATATTCTTCACACAGATCCTTGATCTACAAAGGCAAAGCCCTTTCAAAATAAGAACAGTTGTTCTTGATCTTGAGGCAAAGCCTCCTTTAAAAAGAACAAAAATTTGTTCACAGATCATAAATTTGATCAAATGCGCTTTGCGCTATTGAAAAGTGCCTTGCACTCTTGAATTGCGCTTCTGCGCTCCTTGGACTGGCGCGCAGCGCCAAAACGTGCCACGTGTTAACCACGTATGCAACTTGCGCTTTGCGCTTCTGAAACAGCGCACTGCGCTCATGGGCTGGCACTCAGCGCCAAGTGCGCCACGTGTCACTCACTTGTGCGCCACTAAACTAGCGCAACGCGCTCAGAAATTAGCGCCTAGCGCTCATAAACTGGAGCAATTCGCCTATCATCTGGCGCTTAGCGCCAAGCGCGACATGTGTCCTTTTCGTGTGCGCAACTTGGTAGAAGCGCAATGCGCTCTTTAATTGGCGCAAAGCGCCTGACGCGAAACGTGGCGCGCTGTCAGAACACACATTTATTTGATGAATGCTATGCATTCAATACAAGACAAAAAAAATCAGGATCTAATGCTCAGCATTATTAAGGGCCAAGCCCAAATAAAGGCTCAACAGCCCAGAACAATAAAATGTTAAACATTTTAATCTTATTGGACTTAGCCCAATATTGGCCATAAGTCCTCAACTTATATTGAACTGGGCCCATCTGCTCACGAATATTTAATAGATTTCAATCCCAAACTGGACTACAGATCTTTGAACCAACTCACACCGGTTCAAGGGTACATCTCTTTACTCCTCTGATATCTGTCGTTGTAATCCTTCAACGTCTTCAGAGAGGTGACGGGTCCCGACAGCCACACATTTCACGGACTGTGGGGTCCTTAAACTCATAGACTACGATGTTCTTAAACTTTATGGACTACGATGTCCTTAACCTCGGACTGTGGGGTCCTTAAGCCCATGGACTACGATGTCCTTAACCTAGACTGTGGGGTCCTTAAACTCATGGACTACGATGTCCTTAAACTTTATAGACTATGACGTCTTTAAACTGGACTACGATGTCCTTAACCTTGGACTGTGGGGTCCTTAAGACCATGGACTACGATGTCCTTAACCTGGATTGTGGGGTCCTTAAGCCCATGGACTACGATGTCCTTAACCTGGACTGTGGGGTCCTTAAGCCCATGGACTACGATGTCCTTAACCTTAGACTGTGGGGTCCTTAAGCCTATGGACTATGATGTCCTTAACCTTAGACCACCATGTCCTTAAACTGGTAATGGACCACCATGTCCTTAAACTGGTAATCGACCGCAATGTCCCTAAACTAAACAATAGAGTTCAAATGCTCTTTTGTTGGATCTAAATGATCCTGTTAAGTTGATCTTAGTCTAAAATTAGATTAACGTATCCTTAACAAACGTTTAAGTTGATCTTAGCCTTAAATGAGACCAACGTATCCTTAAACCCAAACAAAAACCCAAATCTAAGAAGATACGGATTTGGACTAATTCACGCCCTACGGGCGACAACATAAATTTGTCTCCATATACAATCCATGGGCAACCACAAACAAAACAAACACACACGACACGAAGTGACCATCTGGAGAAGGAGAAAGTTGTTACCGCGATGAGGTAGCGTAATTGACTGCAGGGGCTTGCGCCTGCAGGGAAGAGCGTCCCCACAATCAAAAGCCCCTCAAACGAGGGGGAATCTGACGAAGTCTGCTACATCGGCCGCATCCGTTTAAACCTTCAATACATGGTGCCATAAATCAACTTGGCATCTTCGGAGAGGTGGACGGATAGCACCAATTAGCATCTGCCCTCGAATTTCAGGCCTGACGTCCTAACGTCCCGGTCGCGTCTTTCGGCGGGGAACAGATTCTGGCACGCCCGGTGGGACCTTTTCTTCTTTCCACTCCACACTTCGTGTGTCGTGTTCGCGAACGAATCGCGGTTTGCTATGGTTGCCTATGGATTCGAGGTACTAAGATTTGGTGTCTTGCTCCGTGCAGAAAACAGAAGATCAATGGCTTCAAATTGCACTAACTGCAACTGCAACTCTCGCTCCGTCTCGTCGGGAGGAGTGACTTACGGGCCCCAAGCGGCCTCCATCTTCGCTATGCCGGTGGAAAAGGTGACTCAGGCCACCATTGGGCTATTCTTCGGGACTATGCTCCCACCGATGATCTTCAATGCCCCAATGTCGTCGCAAGAAGCTCCAAAAAAGTCGGTCTTTGATCGGTTTACAACTACCGCGGCCCCTCTCAACGGGTCGCCCAAGTCCAATACCTCAGTTTTCAGCAAACCGGGCCAAAGCTCAAGCGGTCCCATGAAGAAGCCCGCGATACCTGAAGCGGCCATCCCGAAGCGGATAGCCATTCCTGCTCCTAAAGTCGTCAAGGCAGCTTCCCCTGCTAAAGGGTCGGTCTTCACAAGACTGTCCATTTCATCTCCTATTCCATGCGAAGTCACGAAGGCTGCTTCCCCTCTTCGAAAGTCGGCCTTCGCAAGACTAATTATCTCCTCTCAACGGACGTCATTCTTCGACCGGCTAGCGCCAATAACAGCCTCTCCTCAAAACAGGGGGCATGACAAAGCCATCCCCATAGCCGAACCAACACCATCTGCACGACATGCTCACTGTCGTCACTGGCACCGAGTACGGAAGGTTGGGGGAAGCTTTCCGTCTGGATTTACTCCACCAGCCCCAATGGTGGAAGTCAGTGCTGCTGTTCCAACCGGGAACAGCTTTGAATTGCCGAACAAGGTGCGCAGGAACTCTCCTACCGCCGTACTGAAAAGATCTCCTCCACCTGTGGAGAATGCCATAGAAAAGAAGCCGGAGCAGCCCCCTCAGTGGCTTTCTTCCAAAATTTACAGAGTTTGGAGACAGGTCCAGGAATCAGTGATTGACCAGGACTACTCTCGTCGGCCAAAGAAGCTCAAAGCTCAGCAAGAAAAGAGCCATCTCATGGTACCACAGAAGACGTCATCCGTCTGGATGCCCACAGCAACGGTTCCCTCAACGTCAACTGCTCAAAAGAGAAGGAGGCCAGAGAAAGCCCCTGTGACTGCGGCAGACCACAAAAACGCTGAGCTCAAACGCCCCAAGTCTGGGGGCATAATGGTGCATACTGTTTATATGTCTTCCGGAAAAGAGGAAAGTCGCGCTTTAACGGGTCACCGACCGCTCACCCGATCCGTGACAAAAGACCAGGAGCAGTAACAGAAGCTCTAGGAAATGTTAACGCAAATGGCCGCACTCACCGGGCCAAAAGAAAGCCCTGAGGCTTCATCGGAGCAGCGTCATGAACAAGAAACCGATGCTGACTTCCTCCGCAGAGTCCTCGAAAAGAAGGACAGAGAAGCAGCAGAACAAGCTGCCAACATAAAACGAATGGCGCTTCTCTTCCAAGATATGGCCGGGATGATGTTACAGCCAGAACCTCCAGCTGAAGATCCTCCGATCATTATTGAAGATGATAAAGGAGAAGCGTCAAATCCTCTGCCGGCTCTATCAGCAGCCAAGGAGGAAACCATTTCCAAGGCCGCTCTGGATGATTACATTGCTCAGCAAATACGAGCTCACCGAGCGAACGAAACGGCCGGCCAAATTGTTAAAACTGGGCGACCATATCCAGACTGGTATGACCAAATGAGTTACCCGCCGGGATATACGATCCCCAAATTCCATGTGTACAAGGGGACAAGCAATCCCCATCAACATGTCGCTCAGTTTAGGGCTCTTTGCGGCAACACCGGGGGCGATATAAGTTGTTACTTCGTCAGTTCGTCGGCAGCTTAGCAGAAACAACCTTTGAATGGTATTCGGAGCTGCCTAACGACTCTGTCAAAACATTTGCAGAGATGGAGCTACTATTCACCCAGCGTTTCGCGAGTGCTAGTGAACGCACCCCAATAACAGTATTGATCAATGCCAGGGTGAAGCCTGGAGAAACATGGGTCCAATATGCATTACGATGGCGAAATTTATGGTCGAAATGCGAGCAACGCATCGAGGAAGCGCTGGCGGTAGGAATGTTTGTGGGTACCCTCGAACCTCAAGCGACCATCTCGCAATTCATGATGTTCTTCAAGCCAACTACTTTCCAGGCCTTGATTAACAAGCTGGCCCAGATGGGTCATAGACCATCTCCTTCAAAGACGGATCCTCGGAATGAAAAGGGGAAAGGAAAAGCAACTTTCGTCGCCAATACTCAACAACAGCCGAGCAACTTAAAGCCGGTTGTTCGCCAAAACAATATGCGTCCACGCCCATCCTTCGAGGAGAGGCTAGGACGTCCTTACTCATTTCCCCAAGATAAAATGAGGAGACTGTTCGAGCTGGCAGTGCGCAACAGACTCATCAATCTGCCAGATCCAAAACGTCCGTTGCAGCCCAACGACGTCAACGATCCCAATTACTGCCCCTACCACCGAGTATTGGGCCATCCGATCGAAGACTGCTACGTCTTCAAAAACTGGGTTGAGGACCAATACCAACAAGGCAAATTCGCATTATCGGAAAACTGGAAGGTGAACCCGCCGCAACCTCACGCCCCTAGAAAAGTGAACGTGCCGGGAGCATCGTGCTCATTCATAAGGGAAGGCCCATGGGAAGTTGTTCTTTCGGCAAAGACGGAAAGAATGCTGAAGGATCTCCAAACGTGCCCGGCAATCAGGTGGAAATATCCACTGGAACCCGAGATCGTCGAGGGAATGCTTAAACCGTGCCCAACTACAAAAATTGGTGGTGATAGTCAAAGCGTTCGCACCCAGCCGTCAAAGTTTTCGAAGAAAAAGAAGAAGACCCAAAAGCCCGTGAAGCTTGATAACAAGCGCACAGACCTGCAAAAACAGATCGACGCTCTGGAAGAATATAACCAGAAGGCGCGGACCCTGGTCACACTGCAAGAATTTCTCAACAATATCCTTAAGAACGGAGATGACGACAATAACGATAGGGATGACTCATCAAAAGAATCTGAGGACTATATGGCAAGTTGCCACATGATCTCTCATTCGGCATTAACTAATGAAGAAACGCACTCGGCGATAGAACACAGCACAAAAGAGCTGGGGGCAGGATCGAAGACGAAACCCTTGGAAGCATCTGACGAGATGATCCACTTGCTACTGAATGAAGTCCGTCAGAAAAGCAAAGCTAATCGAGAGAGTGAATTGGCTATATTCGAAAAAGCCAAACGCCGACGACTAGAGGAAAAGGTCGAGACACCCTAACTAGAGCAAAGCATCCCTACCGCCAGCAAAAGCAAGTTTAAAGTAAGGAAACAATTCACTAGGGCCTTGGTAATAGGAATGAAGTTGTCCTTTCTCAAAGAAAATTCCCCTGGCAATATACGTCTTAATGAAGCGGACATACATCCCAACTTCTGCCTATACTATCAGAGGATTGCACACCCTACAGAGGAGTGCATAGCCTTTAAAAACTGGTGGCAGGGATATGTTGCCCATCGACGACATGTTCAACGAGTGAAGCGCAAGGCTCTTCGGGAACAGAAAAGCACGACAGATGAGCGTGAAAGAGCTGCTGGCAACTGTCACATAGCCGGCACCAAGGGATCGCAAGTTATCACCTTTGGAAGCGACTCTGATGATGAAATCGCCCTTAGCCCTCTCATCAAGGAATCCACCTCCGGCACAAAACATGCGAAGATTTGCGGTAAAATCTAGCTGCGTAATCGTACGTTGACTTATGACCGAAATATCGTTAAACTACTACCAACCCGCGGCATTTTCAGGCTGACATGGCAAAAAAAAGGGGTATGTCCACAAGAAAAATGGGCACGGATGAAAACCCGAAAGGTCTCCGTGGGTAAAAATGGCGGGACTATCGGCGAGTTCTGTAAAAACCCTAAAGGGCGCAATCTCGTTAAAAGACACTTGCAAGGTCCTCTCGACCTTGTGAGGAGAAACCACCTGCGTGAGATCCTTACGACTCATAAGGGAATAACACACTTAGGGATCCCCACGATTCCTAAGGAGAAATTACACTTGCGAGATCCTCACGACTCGTAACGAGAACCCTCCTATGAGACCCTCACGGTTCATAGGATTCAAAAGTCTTAGGTTACGGGGATCTGAACCTGTTCTTAAGCGGCCACCACAACCTCCAACACCGCCCTACAAGCGGCTCAATATAGACCCTTGTATACAATCCACGGGCGCGAATAAACATTTTCCTAACCAAGTCCCATCCGTGACTAGGGATATGTTCGCACGGTGAACCCCCTTGTAAGCCCTCTCGACTTATAAGGAGAAAACACTCTTATAAGATCCTTACGACTTATAAGAGGACATGCTCTTAGGAATCTTCATGATTCTTAAGGAGAAAACGTACCTACGAGATCGTCATGAATCGCAGGGAGAAATACCTTTATGAGACCCTTACGGCTCATGAAGTCAAAAGCCTTGGTCGACAGGATCCTAACCCTGTTCGCTAAGCCATCTTTGTTCGACATCGAACGAGGCAAATGATGATTCGTTCCCGGCAATATCCCAGTTGTAGCGGTGCTGATGCCGAAATCGGTGTCTAATTCCAAGCTTGCAGCAAAAAAGCCAGCGAGCCGCACATGCATACGAAATAGCCGAAATGATGGGGCAACTTGCAACAAAATGAGCAAGTAAAAAGGTATGCGTGCAAAATAGTCGAAATTATTGGGCAACTCGAAATAAAAAGCAGCGAGTAAAAAAATGCCGAAATGATTGGGCACCGCGAAAAATAGCCGAAATGATTGGGCAATCGCGACCTTCGCGATATAAAAGCTGAAATGACAGAGCATCGCGGGAAAAAAAAAATATAAATGAAATTTATGCCCTACAGGTGAGATCACATCGATACCTGTATACAATCCAGGGGCACAAACAAAAAGGGAACCACACCTTCCCACCAGGCTCTATAAAAAAGAAAGCCAAGTCTCGATGGCCACATCTACAGCCTGGAGACCCACAACGGCGTTCCTTCGCAGTCCGGCAGGATGCAAATGCAACGTCGATGAAAGACCTCATGGTCAAAACAAAGCGGAGTGACGGCAAAATCCCAACTCCATCCCAGCATTTGTCTCGTTACATCAGACGCAATGTCAACAACGGCGTTCCTTCAAAATAAAGCGGCCTGGCAAAACTCCTAACGCTTGCTCTTCCGACGGTCAAACTGCGCAGGAGGATTGCTTGAAGACGTCTTGTCCAGCCCCCGAAGGGATCAGAGACACGACAGTCGCAAGGCTACCCGAACAGCAAGATTTCCTATCGAGGAATACATCAGCCAACGCGACGGTACGACGGACAAAACCCTAGTACCACAGACCCTAACGAACCTCTGTCGTAAAGAGTAGAGGTTAACTGCGACGTTAGGATATTCTTACGAGAAATGCTCGATTTGTCTCGACTCGTGAGGAAATTAGTGTCTTTGCGAGAACTTCTCGATTCATCTCGACTCGTGGGGAAAAGCCTTAGGCAATGGAGATAAGAACCGGTTTCCTAAGCACTGGGGCCCTGCAAGTTGGTCCAAGATGGACTCTTGCATACTATTCACATGCCACACTCTCTAAAGTCAAATCTCGACAAGGAGGGAAACAACCGCTTACGGGTCCTCTCGACTTGTAGGAGGGAAAATTCTTTTATAAGATCCTTACGACTTATAAGGGAAAACGCACTTAGGAATCCTCACGATTCCTAAGAAGAAAATACACCTACGGGATCCTCTCGACTCATAGGGAGAAAAGTCTTCATGAGACCCTCATGGCTCATGAAGTTGAAAAGTCTTAGGCAACAGATCTGAACCTGCTTCCTAAGTCATCAATACCCTTCGAACAAATCAAAGAAAGATGCTCACCCTATTATCTTCCGGTTATGCTTGCTAAGGTGACATGCTGATAACGAAAGAAAGAAAAAAGCAGAGAGATGACACAAGACATTGCGAAAGAAATGTATCTTTTATTCATGAACTCAATTGGGTACAAAATACATCATATGAAAGAATAAAAGAATGAATACATTTTATTCAAAATTACAAATGGTACAAAAAATTTATTGAGAGGGAAGTGCTTTCAATAGCCCGATCAGCCGCTCGTGCACTTCCCTCAGCCCCTCTTCTTGATCAGCCATCGCAGCCAGCTCCGCTTCGATTCGAGTCCTTTGCTGCAAGCATGATGAAATCTTCTCATCGATTTCCCGTTGAGCAGCTTCGCGACTCTGCATAATCCGCTCGATAGAGTCGAGCTTCTGTCTCAATACAAGCCCGTTCGAAATACACTGCTGCAAGGTGTTAAAGACGGCTCTCAGTTGCGCGGCGTTCGCTTCAACCTGGGCACGCAATTGAACAGACTCAGCGGAAGCCTCCTCGCATTCCTTCCGCCTCAAGGTCGCTTCTTGTCAAAAATGGCGGAGGAAGGACACACTCTGCTCAACCCATGCAGCTCGCTGGGAGTTCAAAACCTGAATCTCAGGAGCAGTACGAATAAGCTCGAGCTCATGCAGGCAGGCCTCAATCTTCCGGCAGTGGTTAACCCAAGACTCGACGACGCCTTCGTTATGGAAGTTTACAAGCATCGCCAGCATTAGGTTAACCTCCGCGGAAAAATCCGTGACAGATGTAGGAGTCTCCACGTCGAACTCCTCAATATAGTCGCTCACCATGCGCAGACTATTCGCGGTGCCTTTTGAGGATGGACGTCTGGAAAAGGGTCCGGCCGGCATTATGACGCGAGACTCCAAAGGGGGCTGGAGTCGATGTGACCGCTGCAAAACAAATCACAATCATATGACGGCTCAAGAAATAAAGAAAATACACGAAAAAAGAGTCTACTATACCGGCTGCAATAGGGGGCAGAGCTGGGAGTACTGGTGGCGCAACGATAGCCGTGTCCCCGCCTTCGATTTGTAAGGCTACAAGCAATACAAAGAGGGATTAGCAATAATGTGACTGCCCATTAAAGAAAGGACGTCGTTTAGAAAAGATACTCACCGACACCACCAGGCAGACTAATCTCTGACAGGAAGGAGAAGTGCGGGTGCAGCACCTGATACAGGTGGTAAAAAGGACTCCTGCAAGGACGCAGTAATGCAACGTCAGTACATAAGTTATACAGCCTAAAATTAAGACTAATGGGTCACGAATCCACACCTTCCAACATCCTAGATTGTACGAGAGAAGGTAGAGGAGGGGTCACCGTCAAGGCGGTAGCTGATGGCGCTTCCTCGGGTAGCGCAACCTCAACGCTCGCCACGCCTGCATTAGAAACGAGATAAAAATTGTCAGGAAATATTGAAAAAGATTGCAGAATAAAAAGAAAAGCAATGGCCCAAGATCTACCTGGTGAGTCGCCAGTAGGAACCACGACGAGGGCGTCGCTTGATACAACAACTGCTTCACCCTCTTCCATCGGGACGGTCTCACCTCCCGTCGCCTCATCCCCTGACTCTACGAGAGCCGTTGTAACGCTTGCAACGCTAGGAGATGGCAAAGAGCCGCAGGCGGAAAGAGCAACGATCGGGGCGGTGCCCGACTCTTGAGAGGGAGTGGCCACCTCGGGCTCAGGAATTGTAGCCATCTCACCTGCCGCCACCTCGAGCTCGACAATGATAGCCGTCTCACCCATCGCCCCCTCAGGCTCGGCAATGGTAGCTATCTCAGGCTCGGCAATCGTGATTGTCTCACCAGCCACTACCTCGAGCTCGACGATCGCAGCCATCTCGCCTACCGCCGCCTTGGGTTCGGCAATCATAGCTACTTCCTCTACCGCTACCCCAGGCTCAGCGGTCGCCGCTACTTCTTCGATAAGACTCGGCCCTGCAAGATAAGATATATGAGAATTGATAATTAAAACTTTGACAACGGAGCCCCATGCCACATTACCTTGAATTGGTCTTCCGTTCGCTTCCCGAGCCGCACGTGCTGCTCGTCTGTAGGTAGTAGACAAGGCAGCCGGAGATTCCTCTGAAGGAGTAGGGGCAGGGGTAGCAGTGCTCGAACCCGCACCCGTGACCAGGCAGCACTACGCTCCCTTGCCTCGCGCATTCGGCGCTTCCTTTCTGCTCGGGCCGTCAAAGCGGATCTTCTAGATGCCTCCATCAATAGGACGTCGTCATCCGCGCTAAGGGTTACCTCTGGAGCCGTTATAGCTTCCGTCATCGGTCGTTTGAGTAAGGCCTCTTTCGGCAGTGCTGAAGAGGCCAGGACTTCGGTGACTGGCCCGAGAAGAATCTCCGCATCACCTTGCGGGATTGGCATTGTGGTCCCTGCAATAAGATAGAGAAAGGGTTAGATTGTCCATAAGAAAGGAGGATGAAGATGCAATGAGCCGAGACATACCGATGCCCAACAAAGCGCGATTCCTCTCCTCCTCCTCGAAGGTCCTAAGGGAAGCCGCCAGAGCCTCTTCAATGGTAAACCCTGTTACAAAAGGAAAAATGTCAGTCAAGACATGATAATAAAAATAAAGATATAATGCGATAACAAGGTGCGACTGATGTTTACTTGATTGCACGAGGGTGGCCATTTCCGCTTGCTGTCTTGCGGATCGCACAGAAGCTGCAATAGCGGCCTCGAGATCAGTATCTTCCGGCGCTATGAAGAGACCTTTGTTGGTCCCGTATTCGCTCAGGCCCTCGTTATAAGGAGCCTGAGGCTCCAGGCCGAGTACAACATTTAGAGAGAGGACCGACTTCTTCTTCCTCTTCTGCGCGCGAGCTCCAGTCACAGCAAGCACAAGCTTACGCTTGGCAGGCACCTTAGGATGACGAGTCCTAATTTCTTTTCCGACGTCCGACTCGGGGGACACGGCAGCCACCTCTTTTTCAGATGCGCTGGAAGGGGGCAACCCGCGCGTAGGGCTTAGCACACGTGGAGGCTCAACTACAGTGACCTCTTTTAGCGGAGGGGGGACAGTGGTCCGTCGCTTCAAAGGGACGTTGCGATCACCGGCAGGAGGTGCACTTTTGCGATCAAGCAGCAGCCGCCTCTCTTCCTTAATGACGGCGCCCATCGAAAGCTGGTACCATGCCGTGTACACATTAAGGACCTTCGGGACACAGCTCGGTTCGCTGATAAAGAAATTGGACCCCATGTTCAAGCGCATGAAATGATGTAGTGCGTTTCGCATCCCCTCTTCAGTGGCAGTGGGTTCTAGCAAGAAAGCCTCCAGCGGCACTCCTTGATTATAGCTCAATTGTTGGGCAAAATGATGCGGATTGTATCTCATGAAAAGCGCCGCATCATTTTGCCTAAACACTAGGAAGCCTGGTCTGATAGAATATAAATGGAGGATCTCCCGGGCTGTCAAAACTGAGGCTCCATCTTTAAAAATGTCCTGCAATGGCCGCACCGTTGTGGCGGACTCTTTTCCGCTGGTTAAAACCTTATCGGTGAAGGTCATGCCATCTCCAACCGTGTGGGGATGAAGGAGCAAACCTCTAGCATCCCGCGGTG
Organism: Agapanthus africanus; assembly: GCA_030015575.1. Taxonomy (NCBI): domain Eukaryota; kingdom Viridiplantae; phylum Streptophyta; class Magnoliopsida; order Asparagales; family Amaryllidaceae; genus Agapanthus; species Agapanthus africanus. The sequence continues at coordinate 647,868,754 of CM057344.1, read as the reverse complement.
ACGGATTTACAATTGATGCGCCGACTAATCGCATAATCTGGGGGAAGCTGCACCTGTCATAAAATGAAGGCCTTTTATGAATACCAAAAACGCCAAGTGCATGTAGCTCGAGCCATGACATGAAGTAATGCATCGAGAAGTTCACATGCTGCACTCTGGCTTCAGTAGTATCTGCCGCTTGACTAAGGCCGTAGTACAAATGGGCTAAACCGGCGACCTCAACAGCCACTTTCACTCCAATAATCATTCGGTGAGTCGGATAGAAGACAGACGGCCTCATACGGCGAAGGTGCATCGGGAATATGAACCAGCTCAACCATAGCCTAAGAAATCCTAAGAAAAATGTTTCCTCATCAATCCCAGGGACTGCGATCTCCGCAAAAGGAACAACTGGAGTGTTGGGAAGGAAGAAACTTTTCTGATCTACCTCCGTCGTTGGCAGGTTGTTTGAACCGAAGCCGAAAGGGTCGTCAAGCGTGGCGAATTTAACAGCCTCCTGATTGGTAGGATACGAGCGTGTTCAAGTTTAAGTTTAAATACCGCAATCAAGACGGTTTCGCACGTAGCTAGCCGGTTGAGTACGGGTCGTCCGCAGGGAGATGGGAATCTTTTTCTATGTGTTTTTCGACGAGTTAAGTCCGGTTGTTCAGATTTTGTTTGTAGTTATCTAAGTGTTGAGTTGATATTTAAAGAAAGCATGTTAGGGTTAGGATTAGGTTAGTTTGAGTTAGGAGTCTCCACATCTTTCGTTTCCCTTCTTAATATCGTGTTACGGTAATCGGCAACAACGGGGATTAGCACGACTAGGAAGGACTTTGCGAGTATAAGCTAGGCTTTCCAACGCATAAGTCTTCCTTTTGGTGCTTGTCCGTCCGTTCTTGGCTCTTAGCCATAACCTCCGGTTAATCCAACCACAACCGGTCTCACTACGGAATCACCGCTATCATGTAGGATAGGGTGCCGTAAGGAGCGGATTGTGGTTGGGTTAACGGGAGTCGATTTAAGATGTTGGGAAAGGAAAGAGTGAGAGAGATTTCCTTCTCTCAAACTTCCCTTATCCTACCCTAACAAGAATGAACTACTCACACATCATAATACGGAAAAATAAAACAAAACAAAAGAGGAAGATAGAAAGAAGGAGATTAGAAGAATACGACTAACTATTTGCGACCTCACCTTGGCGAGGATCAAGCGTAAGTATCATTGTCATATGTAAGGATAAAGAAAAAAGAGAAGAAAGAAATAACAAGGAAATAACAACAACTACTTAACGAATTAAAATTACAACAAGCATAAATATAAGGAGACAAGCATGATAATAAAATGGTCTTCTTTATTCATCACTCTTCACTCAAAAGCTCACTTACAAGTTTAATGGAGAAGAGGTGAGAAGAGGAAGAAGAACATGTAACTAAAACTTAGCAAAAGAAATACAAAGTTGGACCCTTTCCTTCACAAACTTCTGGGCTATTTATAGGCCAAAACATGAAACCCTAGGGCAACCACCAGAACCCTGATGAAAATACCAACCTACCCCCAAAAGCTCTGCATGTTTGGCGCCAGAACGGCCGCGCAAGCGCAGCCAATACCCCTCTTTGGCCGCGCTTCCGCGGCCGTATAGATGACTTAGGCTTGGGTATTTTTGGTGGGACCCTGGTTTGATGTGATCTTCCTTCTGGTATATGTATTTTCCTATAATTGCTTCACGAATTTTCCAGAATTTCTGTTGAGGGAAAGGTGGACTTTTTGTCAAGATTTTGTCATGATTTGCCTCGAGCTCCGCGTAGATCTCTTGGATCTTGTGCCACCATTGAGCCTTGTGCATAGATTTGACATTTTGTCTTCCTACTGGTATCTGGCAACATACGGATGAGGGACGGAGACCGTGTTTTATCTGTGGTCGGCAAGAACCCGGATTTTTCGTGTTTTCCATGAATTTCATCGTTTTGGAACCGAGAACCTGTATCCTGCAATTGACTAGCAAACACGGCTCAAGAGTATCTACGGATATGCAATGTGATAAAAATTGGGCGGTATGAAAATGTAAAAATCTGATATGAACAAATACCCCCAAACTTATCATTTGCTCGTCCCGAGCAAAGTCCATTTATTCACAAAAAATTTCCTAACCTCACTTTCGCAGGGAACGCGATTGCACTGAGCATGTGCAACACGCCGTTAAACCTCTAGGTGTCCCTAGTAGGAGGAGTGTTGTCTCCTGAGGGTTTTCAGCGGATACTACCCACAAAATCCGGTCAAGTTGGTTTGTAAAAATGACTAAGTTTCAAAACCTAAAGTTTTGTTTTAGAAAATAACAATTCTATAATCCTTAGTCTAGACTATCAAACCTTTATTTTTCACACCTCACATCTTATTTAACTACAGATTTTATATGTCTTTACGTGCAGTGCGGATAGTGTCGTTAAGTTCCAGAAGGATCGATTAGAGTCATCATGTCGCACAATAAAGCCCAGATAACAATTTTAAAAGGATCACATAAGTTTTATAACGAGTTAAGCATTTTTCAAGTTTCGTTTTCCAGTAAGGTTTCAACTTCAGAATTTCTATCTTCCTTAACAGGAAACTAAGTCGTATTTTTCACTCCACCTTTTGCTTGTTTTCATTTCATACACACCTCTGTGAACGTGCAATAGTCTTTATCATAGAATAAAACCGTCATATCTCCGTTAAAATTTTTTTTTATAAAAGCCTGTCTTTTATCAAGATTATTCTCATACAAAGAACCGTTAGGAATTTTAACCCGGAGAGAACACTTGCTTAACTTTGTTTTAAACTGGACTTTCTAGGCTTCTTAGCGAGCTTTGGGCCAATGCACCCAAACCAGTTGGTTTTAGGGCATTAGGTGTAGAAACCCCCCAGCGGACTTAATTACTCAAGTTACCTAGGTCCAAAAAACAAAAGACAGTTTGGCGTGAAAATCAGATGATTTAATACGAACGGAGATATAACCGGCAGTTCAATTATTTTTTTGGATAAAAGACGTGTTTAGTTGGTTTGGTGTGTAATCATTCCAATCAAGTTTCCGATGGGTTATTTTTCAGACTTAGCTCCAATTACGGCATCAATAACATTCCTTCATATTCGCTTTACTTCATAAACTATTCTTGACATTACTTATTTCAGAACAAACCTATTTGATCCTCAGAAAATCATTTATCTGTTTAAAAGTTCAAACATGAAAGACTTGTCATCTAATTCCCAAAATCTTACGACACGTGTAGTGTGATGTAAAGACGTATATCAGCTATAGTTAACTTCAAAGGAGAGTTATCTTCAGGTTTTCAAAATCCAAACAGAAGATCTAGTTATTCCTATTTTTTCAAACAAAAACCGTCGAATGTTGAATCAGAGTTCTTCCACAAGCTAACTTGACAAAAAGGTTTTTATATTTTTAGAAAATTTTCAAATTTTTATGGATTTTATGGATTTAATATGCAGATGCAAAATATACATATGAATGCGAAGGTAAGAAATGCGTACCGAGCGTACCCCCAAACTTAAACTGGACAGTGTCCTCACTGTCATAGCATGAAGAGAGCAGTTGGAAGGTTCAAAATTGTCGGTTAGTGATACACAAATTTTTATTTGTTTTTTTTTTGTTTTTAAAGAAAAGAAAAAGAATATACACAAATATAAACAAAATGGTTTGTACATACCCCCAAACTTATTTGGAACAGTGTCCACTGTTCTTGGCTGGATAACCGAAGTTTGGAGGTAGGCAGAGGAAGATCATGCAAGGTAAACCGGCTCCTGTAAGAACATGAGCTCCTCTGTTGGTTCGGCGCTAAGGTACGGTTTGCATCGGTGTCCATTGACCTTGAAGAGTGAACCGTCCTTTGGATTTTCCAAATCCACAGCGCCCTGCGGATACACATTCCGCACAAAATACGGCCCTTTCCAGCGAGATCGGAGCTTTCCAGGATGGAAGTGAAGTCGGGTGTCGTAAAGAAGTACCTGCTGACCAGGTACGAAGGTTTTGCGCACAAGGTGTTTATCATGAAACACCTTCGTTCGATTCTTAACAACAACCGCGTTGTCGTAAGCCTCATCCCTAAGCTCGCTCAGTTCGTTCAGCTGCAGCTTCCGATGGCTGCCCGCGTCCTCCAGAGACAGATTCAGCTCCTTTATCGCCCAAAACGCGCGATGCTCGATTTCGACCGGAAGGTGGCAGGCTTTTCCGTACACAAGCCGATAGGGAGACATGCCAAGGTCGGTCTTATAAGTGGTTCTAAATGCCCAAAGGGCATCAGTGAGTTTCAAAGACCAATCCTTACGGTTCTTGGAAACCGTCTTCTCCAGTATCTGCTTGATTTGCCGATTTGAAACTTCGACCTGCCCGCAGGTTTGGGGGTGGTAGGGCGTAGAGAGCTTATGATTTATGGAGTATTTCCGCATCAAGGCCTCGAAAGTCCTATTGCAGAAATGACTTCCATTGTCGCTAATGATCGCTCGGGGGTGCCCAAACCGGGAGAAAATGTTTTCTTTAAGGAACCTAACGACAACTTTGTTGTCGTTAGTCCGGCTGGGCACAGCCTCGACCCATTTAGAGACGTAATCAACAGCTAGAAGAATGTACAAGTTCCCAAAAGAGCTGGGAAACGGCCCCATGAAGTCTATCCCCCAAACATCGAAAATCTCCACAACCAAGATCGGTTGGAGCGGCATCTCATTCCTCCGGGATATCCGGCCCATGTGTTGGCACCGGGAGCAAGTCTTGCAATAGTCGTGAGCGTCTTTGAAAAGTTGTGGCCAGTAGAAACCACATTGCAAGATCTTCTCAGCTGTCTTTCTGGGCCCAAAATGCCCGCCACATGCTTGGTCGTAGCAAAATGACAGCACACTCTTGAATTCCTCATCAGGGACACACCGACGAATAATCTGGTCGGGACAGTACTTGAACAAGTAGGGTTCGTCCTAGTAAAAGTGTTTTACTTGGGATAAGAAGCGAAGTCTGTCCTGACTCGACCATTCAGTCGGTAGTAATCCCGTGGCCAAATAGTTCACAATATCTGCGAACCAGGGTTCGCGAGATACTGTCAAGAGTTGTTCATCCGGAAAGACGTCATTGATTGGGATAGGAAGCGACGGCGAAGAAGGAAGTCGTGAAAGATGGTCGGCAACAACGTTTTCACATCCTCTTTTGTCCTTAATGACAAGGTCAAACTCTTGAAGCAAGAGGATCCAACGTATAAGCCGAGATTTGGCATCTTTCTTCGCAAAAAGATGGCGCAGAGCAGAATGATCAGTGTAAACGATGACTGGAGAGCCGATGAGGTACGGCCTGAACTTCTCTAAAGCAAATACAACAGCTAAGAATTCCTTCTCAGTTGTTGTATAATTGAGTTGTGCGTCGTTCAGGGTTCGGCTTGCGTAATAGATCACGTGCGGCATCTTGTTGATGTGCTGTCCAAGGACAGCACCGATGGCAAAGTCGGATGCATCGCACATAATCTCGAATGGGTGCGTCCAGTCAGGGGAAGAGAGAACGGGAGCAGAAGTGAGTGAGTGTTTCAATGATTCAAAAGCAGCCGCACAGCTTGAGCTGAAGTCGAATGGCGTGTCCTTGGCCAGGAGAAGAGTCAAGGGCCTAGCAATCTTGCTAAAGTCCTTGATAAACCGTCTATAAAAACCGGCGTGGCCAAGGAAGGCTCGGATATCTCGGACGCATCGGGGAGGAGGAAGATTGGAAATGACCTCAATCTTGGCTTTGTCTACCTCAATGCCTTTCTGCGAGATGATATGTCCTAAGACAATACCTTCGCGCACCATGAAGTGGCATTTCTCCCAGTTCAAAGTGAGATTCTTGTCCTTACATCTGGTAAGGACAGCGTCGAGATGCAGCAGACACTCGTCAAAAGAATCGCCAAAGATGGAGAAGTCGTCCATGAAGATCTCCAGAAATTTCTCCACCATGTCTGAGAAAATTCCCATCATACACCGCTGGAAGGTAGCGGGCGCATTGCATAACCCAAAGGGCATGCGACGATATGCAAACGTGCCGAAAGGACAAGTGAAAGTGGTCTTGTCCTGGTCTTTTTCGGCGATGGGAATTTGATTATAGCCAGAGTAGCCATCTAGAAAGCAATAGTACTCATGTCCGGCCAATCGTTCGAGCATCTGGTCAATAAAAGGTAGCGGAAAGTGGTCTTTCCGCGTTGCAGCGTTGAGTTTTCTGTAATCAATGCAAACTCGCCACCCGGTTTGGGTGCGAGTAGGGATTAACTCATTCGCCTCGTTGGTTATGACCGTGATGCCCGACTTCTTGGGGACAACGTGAATGGGGCTAACCCACTGGCTATCAGAGATAGGGTAAATGATACCACTATCTAGACATTTGACGATCTCCTTCTTCACAGCCTCCTTCATGACTGGATTAAGACGTCTTTGTGGATCCCGGGCTGGTTTGGCATCATCCATCAGATGAATGTGATGCTCAACGATGAGGGGACTAATCCCCTTGATGTCCGCCATGGACCAGCCAAAAGCTTGCCTGTTGTTGTGCAAGACCGCGAGAAGGGCTTTCTCTTGCTCGGGAGCTAGAGAAGCCGAGATGATGACAGGAAGGGTCTCGTTCTCACCTAAGTAAGCATACTTAAGGTGAGGCGGCAACGGCTTGAGTTCGAGCGTTGGAGGTGAAATGATGGAAGGCAAGACCGGTGCAAAGGTCTCGAACTCAAAGGACTCCAGCAAAGGTTCAAAACGAGTGTAGGCAATCGAGTCGGATGGTTCAGGTAACTCATCCGAAAAGTCGAAAGATTCAAACTCGGGTTGTGCGCGGCTAAGATCGTTCGTGAACGTGAAGCACTCGTAGTCGTTATCGGGCGCAGAAACAGCAGCAGGTTCGAAGAGACACGCACTAGTGGCGTCAAGATTATCGTGTTCAAATAGAAACTCCTCGAATTCACACTCTTCGGGGGTGATCTCCTGGATCGAGCAAACATCCAATATATGAGCATTAGGTTCGGCGGGCTGATTCCCCAACCTAAAAATGTTGAGTTCAATTGTCATATTTCCGAAAGAGAGGTTCATTGAACCATTGCGACAATTGATCACAGCATTTGAGGTTGCGAGAAATGGGCGACCGAGTATCACCGGAATTTGATTCCGGGGGTTAGCTACAGGCTGTGTATCTAAGACAATGAAGTCGACGGGGAATATGAAGTCCCCGACTTTGATTAACACATCCTCTAGCTCACCCCTAGGATGGGTGATCGATCGGTCGGCCATCTGGAGAGTGCAGTGTGTGGGTTTCAGCTCTCCGACGCCTAATTGCTCGTATACTGAATACGGAAGCAAGTTAACACTGGCACCAAGATCTAATAGTGCGCGGTTGATGTTCTTATCCCCAATAGTAATTGAAATCGTAGGACAGCCAGGGTCCTTCCGTTTTTGTGGTAAAGATTGGGTAAGGGCATCACTCACAGCACTAGCCAAGAAAACTTTCTTGGGTACCTGAGACTTCCTCTTTTTCGTGCAAAAATCCTTTAAGATTTTCGCGTAAGAAGGGACTTGTTGGACAGCATCTAAAAGAGGAATGTTAATATTAACTTGCTTGAATAACTCCAAAATCTTCTCCATTTGTGGATTTTGTTTGTTAGACCTCAACCTGTTTGGAAATGGAACATTTTGAAAATTGGTTGAGTCTAAAGCTGGAGGAGGAGATTTTGGAGTTGGAACAGATCCCAGAATAGGTGTTTTCTTGGAGTGAGAAGCGGGTCCGTTCAGGGCAGAAGAAGAAGAGGGAGAGCCTTGTGAAGAACGGAGAATAGGCTCGGAAGACGAAGAAGAAGAAGGAGAAGAAGCAGAAGAAGAAGCGGCTGGGGTGTCATCGTTGATTCGTCTGCCAATGTTGTTTTGCAGCACCCTCCCTGATCTCAGTGTGGTCACGGCACTCACATTATGGTTTTGTTGTTCAAGAGCAACATGTGCATTATGTGGGTGGCCGGGATTTGGAAGTGGCTGGGACGGGAGCTTCCCCTTCTCTCGCTCGCTCAAGGCCGCGTTCAGCTGTGCAATCTGGGCCTCGATGGTCTTGATGCTCTGCCCGTGTGCGGCGGTGTGTTGCACTAAAGATTGGATCGAAGACTGGATGTTGGCGGTGGATTGAGTCGATTGTTTAACAAACGCATCCAGACTTCGCTCGAGCGAGGAAACCTTATCGTTGTTCGACGGAACAAAGTTGTTTGGTGGAAAGGAATTGTTCGGTGCAAAGTTGTTCGTCTGGTTTTGGTAAGGTTGGGGTTGGAAGGGCTGCTGATACTGAGTTTGTTGTTGCGCTTGTTGTTGCGGTGGAGGGCCCCTTTGGAAATTGTTGCCCTGGAATTGATTCTGATTCTGATTCCAGGCGAAATTGGGGTGGTTCCTCCAACCGGGATTGTAGGTGGAAGAGTATGGATCATTCCTTGGTCTTTGCTGAAAGGCAGCATTAACCTGGTCCTGTCCTTGCGAGGGTGGATTGTAAGGACACTCTTCGGTCAAGTGGGACGGATCGGAACAACAAGCGCAGATGGTACGAAGGGGGAGAATAGGTGTGGGGGCAGGAGCAGAAAATTTGCTCTCTATTGCTTCAAGCTTTCGTGTTATTGCAGCCATTTCAGCTTTCATCGCAATAGAGACATCGAGTTGGTGGATTCCTACCCTAGACTGACCGGTAGAAGTGGAGGTAGAAGAAGAAGAAGTCGGTCTGGTGCTCTCCCACTGTAGCGTTTGCTCCGCAAGATCGTCAAAGAACTGCCACGCTTCCTCGTTAGATTTGGATAGGAAGTGGCCCTGACATATGGTTTCCAGCAACTGCTTCGTTGCTGGGTTCAGTCCCTCGTATAAGGTTTGGCAGAGTTGCCATTTCTCTATACCGTGGTGAGGACACTGAACAAGAAGGTCTTTGTATCGGTCAAAGCACTTCCAAAAGGGTTCAGAAGGAAGCTGTGAGAATTGGTTGATCTCATTTCGAATTCTTGCGGTCTTATGATTTGGGTAGAATTTTTTCAGAAACGCTTTAACAAACTCGTCCCAGCTGGTGATTGAGTGGGAAGCGGTGCTATACAGCCATTTTTCTGCGAGATCGCATAAAGTGAACGGAATGACCCGTAGACGTATAGCATCGTCCGACAGCTGGGTTGTTTTCATCATGGCACAGACGTTTTGAAATTTGTTTATGAAGATATAGGCATCTTCAGATTCAAGCCCATGAAAACGTGGAAGCATGTTGATGAAATGGGGCTTAATTTCAAAGTTGTCCCCATTGGCCGGAGGAAGAGAAAGGCAGGTTGGAAGTGCAGAACGGGTAGGGTAGAAACGATCCTGGAGCGCAATTCGCTGCGGCGCTACAACAGGCGGAGGTGGTGGGAGATTGGTCTCCGTAGGAGGTGGAGCCAATCCAGGGGTGGTCAAAGAGATGTTCGGATTAAATCCCGACATCGCGGAAGAAGAGGTTGGTGAAGGTGAAGGTGAAGGTGAAGATGTACGAACAGAATTCCGGTCAACGTCGGAGTTGGCCGGCAAAGGAAGGGGTGAAAGAGGAGTGGACGGAGTATCGACTTCGGAGTCGATCGCGTAGTCGGTCGCGACTAACGAAACGCGGACTAGACGGGCGCTAGTGTCCCGAGTCCAAGCGGACATACACTAAACGAGTTTAGTATAGTCAAAGCGGAGAAGGTGAGGGTAAGAAAACGTCAAAGGAGAAAGGCGATGGGTGGTGGGTGAAAATGGATTTGGCGACAAAAGGGCAAGTTTTTATAAAAGTTTTTGATTTTTTCTGTTTTTTTTTTTAGAAAGAGATTTACAGAAATATGTACGGAAATACGGCTTAAGCAATCACAAACAAGATATGCACAATCACACCTAGATCTAGGGTAACCTAGGTCTACTAGACCTGCTCCTGAACTTGATTGTCGAAGTTAAACAGTGTCGAGAAACAAGCTTAAAAATACACTGATCACGAGGCCAGGTAAGTGCAGAGATAAGGGGAGGTTGTCCAACGCTTTCGCGAAGTTCCTTAATTAAATAACCCTTTCTCTTTCGGCGGTTGCGCCTTTAACACTTTCCTAGACACCCCGTAAACAATATACGGTTAAGCAAGGTTCTAAACAAGGTTTATCTTCTCCTAATGAGCGCGAAGTCCTTAGGGCTGAAGTCTAGTATTTTTTAATTTACAATGGACAATGCATATGCTTTAGTGATTTCCGGGGTCCTGGGAAGGGTGATGAAATCCCCACCCAATCTGGATTGGTTTCAAGCCCCTTAAGTCCGTATTAAAGAATGCAAAACAGTAACAATATCAACAGCAAACAATTTTTATTTGCGGCGCAAAGAATCCTGCACAAGAACAGTTTATTGGAAGGGGGAGAAGAATTTGCGCAAAGAAAGCTGCAGAAAACACAGTTTATTGGAGTTCAGAGAAGTGGAGAGAGGCAGAGGGACTTACAGAGAGAAGATGGCACACTGACCCCACCAAGTGGCCGCGGTTGCGCGGCAATAAGGCTCTAGTGCCGCTGTTCCGCGGCGGAAATGAGGAATTGGTGCTTCATTTTTCTGGTGTGGGCTCTGTTTGGTCTCCTCTGCTTGTCTGGATGTGTGGAATTCTAATATGCTCACTGTATCTGCTCCAGATTTCTACAGTAGACCGGATGCTTCGTTTTTGTCCGTCGCGGTGTAGCCGCGAACTGTGGGTCTATCTTCCCACGTCTTTGGCACTGTACTTGAACTCCGTATTTCCAACGTCTTAGGCGTCGATCTTGAGCTTCGTATTTCCTGCACACTTGCACAAAAACTACTCAAGAATAACAAGATGATTTTTACAAAGTATATTTTTTTTTGTTTTTGGTTGTTTTTATATTCACAAATTAACCCGAAATTTCACTTAGAAATAGACTACCGTCTCCCCGGCAACGGCGCCATTTGATTGGTAGGATACGAGCGTGTTCAAGTTTAAGTTTAAATACCGCAATCAAGACGGTTTCGCACGTAGCTAGCCGGTTGAGTATGGGTCGTCCGCAGGGAGATGGGAATCTTTTTCTATGTGTTTTTCGACGAGTTAAGTCCGGTTGTTCAGATTTTGTTTGTAGTTATCTAAGTGTTGAGTTGATATTTAAAGAAAGCATGTTAGGGTTAGGATTAGGTTAGTTTGAGTTAGGAGTCTCCACATCTTTCGTTTCCCTTCTTAATATCGTGTTACGGTAATCGGCAACAACGGGGATTAGCACGACTAGGAAGGACTTTGCGAGTATAAGCTAGGCTTTCCAACGCATAAGTCTTCCTTTTGGTGCTTGTCCGTCCGTTCTTGGCTCTTAGCCATAACCTCCGGTTAATCCAACCACAACCGGTCTCACTACGGAATCACCGCTATCATGTAGGATAGGGTGCCGTAAGGAGCGGATTGTGGTTGGGTTAACGATAGTCGATTTAAGATGTTGGGAAAGGAAAGAGTGAGAGAGATTTCCTTCTCTCAAACTTCCCTTATCCTACCCTAACAAGAATGAACTACTCACACATCATAATATGGAAAAATAAAACAAAACAAAAGAGGAAGATAGAAAGAAGGAGATTAGAAGAATACGACTAACTATTTGCGACCTCACCTTGGCGAGGATCAAGCGTAAGTATCATTGTCATATGTAAGGATAAAGAAAAAAGAGAAGAAAGAAATAACAAGGAAATAACAACAACTACTTAACGAATTAAAATTACAACAAGCATAAATATAAGGAGACAAGCATGATAATAAAATGGTCTTCTTTATTCATCACTCTTCACTCAAAAGCTCACTTACAAGTTTAATGGAGAAGAGGTGAGAAGAGGAAGAAGAACATGTAACTAAAACTTAGCAAAAGAAATACAAAGTTGGACCCTTTCCTTCACAAACTTCTGGGCTATTTATAGGCCAAAACATGAAACCCTAGGGCAACCACCAGAACCCTGATGAAAATACCAACCTACCCCCAAAAGCCCTGCATGTTTGGCGCCAGAACGGCCGCGCAAGCGCGGCCAATACCCCTCTTTGGCCGCGCTTCCGCGGCCGTATAGATGACTTAGGCTTGGGTATTTTTGGTGGGACCCTGGTTTGATGTGATCTTCCTTCTGGTATATGTATTTTCCTATAATTGCTTCACGAATTTTCCAGAATTTCTGTTGAGGGAAAGGTGGACTTTTTGTCAAGATTTTGTCATGATTTGCCTCGAGCTCCGCGTAGATCTCTTGGATCTTGTGCCACCATTGAGCCTTGTGCATAGATTTGACATTTTGTCTTCCTACTGGTATCTGGCAATATACGGATGAGGGACGGAGACCGTGTTTTATCTGTGGTCGGCAAGAACCCGGATTTTTCGTGTTTTCCATGAATTTCATCGTTTTGGAACCGAGAACCTGTATCCTGCAATTGACTAGCAAACACGGCTCAAGAGTATCTACGGATATGCAATGTGATAAAAATTGGGCGGTATGAAAATGCAAAAATCTGATATGAACACCTCCTTCGAGAGGACTTTTTGGTAAAGAAAGCGAGCGATGAAATCCTCTAAATTAACCCCACGGCTCCCAGATTCGAGGAAAAGGCGGTCGTAAATATTCAACACTTTGATCAAACTAGGAAATTGGTGTTGAACGGCATTCACCGGGGTAAGGCCTGTCATCACTGGCTTGGCACCAAAAACATATTCATCTGTAGGAAGCAGTTCCTCATAATGCTCCCCTATGACCGGTAAGCCAGAAACTTCTGCAAATTCCTCTAAGGAGATTGATACTTCTCGGTCCAGCGAAAGGAAGGTGTGGGTAGGGATATTCCACTGCTCTAAAAAGGCCTTAACCCACCAGGAGGGAAGCGTAGGATACTGGAAAAGAGAAGCGTAAATGGCAGGATACAACCCAAGCCTCAACAACTGCGACTTCTTCGCTGATAAAATGTAGCGAGCCCACTGCAGATAACCAGTCGGATGACGAGGGATCAGGCCAATCATATATGGTTGTCCCCACGGCCGCGCCTCTCCTTGACAAACATGTCGTCCCAAGATATCTAAATCCATGGGAGGCTGAACGGGTATCGCAGCAATAGCGGGCTGAATAAGACCTTCTGAAGTCCAATTAACCATCTACACGGCATAGTTCACCGGGGGTGGGTCGGCGTAATGAATCGCCATAATAGGCTCCGAGGGTACCGCGCACGAAAAGCTTTGTCGACCCTTAATAATATGATTATACCATGTCCCCCAGAGGTGAAGATTTTTATGCTCCGGGTCATGATCTTTGATCAAAGCTAGGACTTCCCGGTCTACAGGTGCTCCAGGAAATCCTCCTTCTGAACGAACAAACGGGAAAGAGAGATCGAAAGATATGTCGCCTGCAAAAAAGGGGGACAGAAGTCAACTGTCAGTACTATAATTTAAGTTCTGACACTCGGTACTTTAAAATTTGTACCATACTGCAATGCAGTGGAAAGGGGACCAAAAGGGGACCCACAAAATCTAGATGACAATTCATCAATTAATAATTAATAAAATAGCCTCATCATTGGATGAGACTGTTAATTAATGAGGAAATCTTCAAGAAAATTCTCATTGAATGAGAGAGGAGAAAATCTCTTTTGAGAGCAAAGCTCTATGACAGAGTGACACTTGTCAAACTCTGATTATGAAGGAATAAAATTCCTTAAAGAGCCTGGCTCTGTAATGATGATGGAAAAACCCATCAGAAAAGAAAATTAAAATCAATTAATTTTTATGAATTAAAAATTCTGGGATCTTCAAGATCTATGAAAAAACTCTTAAGAGTTCTTCATCAAAGATTAAGAAATCTACAGAGCAGAGCTCTGATTCATGGGCTAAGAAACCCCAAGAAAAGATCTTTTTAGATCTATGGGTTCATGAGAGCAAAGCTCTGCTAATGAAACCCTAAATGGGTTTTCTTAAGATCAAAGATCTATGAAGAGCAAGGCTCTGTTAATGGGTAAAACCCTAATTTATTAAAATTTTTAAAACTTTACCTAAGTTTAGAAAGAGTTTTTACTCTTGAAAAGTTCTTAAACAGAAGAGCTGTGCTCTGAACAAAAATTCTTAAAGAAGGAAGATGATAATCATCTAAGGGACCAAAGGTCCTATTTATAGGCATTGAACCGCCTCCTCAACTTCTGAGTTGATCCAAGGGCTCAGATATTGCCACCGCTGCACTCACTTGTGCGCCACGTGAGCGCAACGGTTGGGGGGCATTTGTTTCCACCAATCAGAGCAAAGCTCTGTTTTAAAATTCAAAATTTAAAAGTTGAAGTAACGCTTCAGATTCAGCGCTAGGCGCGCTGCGCGCCACGTGTCAAACACAGATGCGCTAGCGCCAGGTGCACTGCGCCCTAGGCAGCGTACCCCCAATCAGAGTAAAGCTCTGTTTTAAAATTCAAAATTTAAAAGTTGAAGAAATGCTTCAGATCCAGCGCTAGGCGTGCTGCGCGCCACGTGTCAAACACGGGTGCGCTAGCACAGGCTGCGTTGAGCTCTGCGCTGCGCGCCACGTGTCAAACGTAGGTGTGCTAGCGCTGGAATTAAAAATTCCCCACCGTTAGATCAAGAGATCTAATAATGATAAATCATTAATTAATCAGAATTAAAATTATGCTATGGAAAGATCTTTCCAATCTTGTTAAAAACAAGAAAATTGCCTTCTGTAAAACAGAAGCCCTAGGATCAAAAATCCAACGGTGAGTAAACATCCCCAAATCAATCAGAGAAAGATCTCTTTAACTGATTTAACAAATCAATTTGCCCTATATAAAGGCCCCAAGATTTCAAGTCTGATATAGAGAAACCCCCTTACAAACTTTGAGAAAACTCAAAAGAAAGAGAGCAAGCTCTTGAAAGAAGATCATTTCTTCAAGGTAAAAAGAATGATTCTTGCACAAAGAGATGAAATTATCTCATTAAAACAGAAGAATTATCTTCTTAAAAGATCATAGATCTATGAAGACCAAGGTCTTGCATAAAAGAGATCAAAAGATCTCATCACATAATAAAAGAACATATTCTTCACACAAATCCTTGATCTACAAAGGCAAAGCCCTTTCAAAATAAGAACTGTTGTTCTTGATTTTGAGGCAAAGCCTCTTTTAAAAAGAACATAAATTTGTTCACAGATCATAAATTTGATCAAATGCGCTTTGCGCTATTGAAAAGTTGCTTGCACTCTTGAATTACGCTTTTGCGCTCCTTGGACTGGCGCGCAGCGCCAAAACGTGCTACGTGTCAACCACGTATGCAACTTGCGCTTTGCGCTTCTGAAACAGCGCACTGTGCTCATAGGCTGGCGCTCAGCGCCAAGTGCGCCACGTGTCACTCACTTGTGCGCCACTAAACTAGCGCGACACGCTCAGAAATTAGCACCTAGCGCTCATAAACTGGCGCAATGCGTCCATCATCTGGCGCTTAGCGCCAAGAGCGACACGTGTCCTTTTCAAGTGCGCTACTTGGTAGAAGCGCAATGCGCTCTTTAATTGGCGCAAAGCACCTGACGCGCCACGTGGCGCGCTGTCAGAACACACAGTGTTCTGATGAATGCTATGCATTCAATACAAGACAAAAAAAATATCAGGATCTAATGCTCAGCATTATTCAGGGCCAAGCCCAAATAAAGGCTCAACAGCCCAGAACAATAAAATGTTAAACATTTTAATCTTATTGGACTTAGCCCAATATTATCCATAAGTCCTCAACTTATATTGAACTGGGCCCATCTGCTCACGAATATTTAACATATCTCAATCCCAAACTGGACTACAGATCTTTCAACCAACTCACACCGGTTCAAGGGTACATCTCTTTACTCCTCTGATATCTGTCGTTGTAATCCTTCAACGTTTTCAGAGAGGTGACGGGTCCCGACAGCCACACATTTCATGGACTGTGGGGTCCTTAAACTCATGGACTACGATGTCCTTAAACTTTATGGGCTACGATGTCCTTAACCTCGGACCGTGGGGTCTTTAAGCCCATGGACTACGATGTCCTTAACCTGGACTGTGGGGTCCTTAAACTCATGGACTACGATGTTCTTAAACTTTATAAACTATGACGTCTTTAAAATTGACTACGATATCCTTAACCTTGGACTGTGGGGTCCTTAAGCCCATGGACTATGATGTCCTTAACCTTGGCCTGTGGGGTTCTTAAGCCCATGGACTATAATGTCCTTAACCTTAGACTGTGAGGTCCTTAAGCCCATGGACCACCATGTCCTTAAACTGGTAATGGACCACCATGTCCTTAAACTGGTAATCGACCGCAATGTCCCTAAACTAAACAATAAAGTTCAAATGCTCTTTTGTTGGATCTAAATGATCCTGTTAAGTTGATCTTAGTCTAAAATTAGAATAACGTATCCTTAACAAACGTTTAAGTTGATCTTAGTCTTAAATGAGACTAACGTATCTTTAAACCCAAACAAAAACCCAAATCTAAGAAAATACGGATTTGGACTAATCCACGCCCTACGGGTGACAACATAAATTAGTCTCCGTATACAATCCACGGGCAACCACAAACAAAACAAACACACACGAAACGAAGTGACCATCTGGAGAAGGAGAAAGTTATTACCGCGATGCGGTAGCGTAATTAACTGCAGGGGCTTGCGCCTGCAGGGAAGAGCGTCCTCACAATCAAAAACCCCTCAAACGATGGGGAATCAGACGAAGTCTGCTACATCGGCCGCATCCGTTTAAACCTTTGATACATGGTGCCATAAATCAACTTGGCATCTTTGTAGAGGTGTACGGATAGCACCATGTTCCCGCCAAAAATTTATGTGCAAAGAAACTAAGGTATCAAATGGCAGCGATACGCTTAATAAAATGCGAACCAGTATTTTCCGGGTTGTATTTTTATAAACACCCGAATGCGAAACAGCTAAATTTTAATGGAATCGAAGGAGCTTCGAAAAATCCTTCGATTTGATATATTATGAGCCTCATAATTCATCCGGGATCAAAAGTTATGAGGCATCACGTGCCCACACGTGACCATTTACAGGCAAAGCTTGTAGGCACTGAATAAAATAAATAATTAAATGGGGTCACATGCCATCACGTGATAGGCCTTTGAAAACCCACTGAAGAAAATTAAAAGTGCAATAAAACAATCAGGAATTACCTCAATGAGGTATCACGTGTTCACACGTGACCAATGGTCACGTATTGACACGTGATAGTTAAAACAGAAATAAAAACAAACGGCTGAAGGAGGACCCAATTGGGGGTCACGTGCTCACACGTGACCAATGGTCACGTGTTGACACGTGATAAAAATAAAAAACAAACGGCTGAAGGAGGAACCAATTGGGGGTCACGTGCTCACACGTGACCAAGGGTCACGTGCCAGCACGTGATAGGCTTTGAAAGCCTTACAGTTTAATAGAATTAAAATTCTAAATTTCTCTAAAATCTTTCCAAATGGGAAAGGATTAGGGAGAACCGTTGGATTAAAAATCCAGGGGTGATTAAATATCACCAATTTATGGAAAAATCTTAGATAAGGAAAGATTTCCCTAAATCTCACCGAAAATAACAAACAGAATATTTTTGGATTGAAATCCAACGGTGAATAAAATTCACTAAATTATCTAAATGCTCATATTAATTATGAAAACAAACAAAATCTTTTAATGAAAGATTCATTAAACAAATTGATTCTTTTCCTTCTCCTATAAATAGGAGCCAAGAAGAAGAGAACGGGAGGATCTTGAAATTTCCTAAAGGCAAAAAAGCAGAGAGAAAAGAAAGGAGAATTCAATTCTCAACAAAGAAAACCCTAGGTGAAAAAAAGAAAGGGAATCAAAACTTCAAACAGAGAATTTAATTCTCAAAATCTAAGAGTTTAACTTTTCTGCAAAAGAACTTATTTCTTCCTCTAGTTGAAGATCTGCAGAAGCACATCTCCCCATAGGTTGAGAATTTAATTCTCATCGGGTTGAGATCCTGCCCTGCAGATCCAAAACATAGAGGGGGAGTTGAGTTTAGAGAATTTAATTCTTTCAAAACAAAACTAGGGTTTAACCCTATATGAGAATTCAATTCTCCTAAAATTACAAGAATTTAATTCCTTCAAGATGGACAAAAACCAGGGTTCAACCCTAATTGAGAATTTAATTCTCCCAAATTTATAGGAATTTAATTCCTCCAAGACAGAACTAGGGTTTCACCCTATACAAGAATTTAATTCTTTTACATATATTGGAATTTAATTCCTCTAAAGAAAATTAGGGTTTAACCCTACATAAGAATTTAATTCTTTCAAAAATAGGAATTTAATTCCTATAGAATCATAATCAGGGTTTAACTCTACATAGAATTTAATTCTCAAAATAAAATAAGGAGATTTAAAAGATCTCTGTGCATGAAAAGAACTAAGGTCATGTGTCCCTACGTGACCCCTGAAAAGATCCCCAGAAATGAGAAAGAGAAAGCTCTGGGCGCTCTCACGTGTCCCCACGTGACCCCTTAGCGAATGCTTTAACCATCAGTACATAAATGTCCATCACGTGCCAGCACGTGATGCTCAAAATAAAATATAAAAAAAAGTGTTTAACACTCAATTGCAGAGCGAAGTATAAAGGGATTGGTCCCACCTTTGGGCGTCCTCACGTGTCCACACGCGACCCCTTTTTCTTTAGTGTTTAACACTAATTTGAGAGTTCTGTCTCCAGTGTTTAACACTATTGCTCTTTAGTGTTTAACACTACTTTTAGCCAAATTGGCTAATTTTCAGAGGAAAAAGTCCCTCCTCCAAATGAATCTCAAAATTGAGGAAATCAAAGATAAAAATGTTACCAAAACCCTCAAACTCTTGTTTAAGCACTGCTAAATGATGAGAGGCTGAACCCAGACAAATGTCTAATGGTCCAACAAAGGGCCAACACCTCAAATGTAATTGGACTTAGCCCAAGTTGGCCATAAGTCCCCAATTCAGACTCAACTGATCCAATGTGCTCATAATATAATTAATTGATCTTAGTTCCAAATTGGACTACAGATCATTTAATCCACCCTGGTTCAAGGGTTCATCTCTTCACTCCTTTGATATTTGTCGTTGTAATTCCTCAACGTCTTTAAAGAGGTGACGGGTCCCGACAACCACACATTTCATGGACTGTGGGGTCCTTAAACTCATGGACTATGATGTCCTTAACCTCGACCGTGATGTCTTTAAACTAACAATGGGCTGTGGGGTCCTTAAACTCATGGACTATGATGTCCTTAACCTCGACCGTGATGTCTTTAAACTAACAATGGACTGTGGGGTCCTTAAGCCCATGGACTATGATGTCCTTAACCTCGACCGTGATGTCTTTAAACTAACAATGGACTGTGGGGTCCTTAAGCCCATGGACTATGATGTCCTTAACCTCGACCGTGATGTCTTTAAACTAACATTGGACTGTGGGGTCCTTAAGCCCATGGACTATGATGTCCTTAATCTCGACCGTGATGTCTTAAAACTAACAACGGACTATGATGTCCTTAACCTCGACCATGATGTCTTTAAACTAATATCGGACTGTGAGGTCCTTAAACTCACGGACTATGATGTCCTTAACCTGGACCGAGATGTCCTTAAACTAACAATGGACCGTAATGTCCTTAAACTAATTATCGACCGCAATGTCACTAAACTAAACATTAGAGCCCAATTGCTCTCTTGTCGGATCTAAACGATCCCGTTAAGTTGATCTTAGTCTAAAATTAGACTAACGTATTCTTAACATACGTTTAAGTTGATCTTAGTCTCAAATAAGACTAACGTATCCTTAAACCCAACCCCCAAACCCAAATCTAAGAAGATACGGATTTGGACTAGTCCATGCCCTACGGGCGACGACATAACTTAGTGTCCGTATACAATCCACGGGCAACCAAACATAAAACAAACACCCACGACACGAAATGACCATCTGGAGAAGGAGAAAGTTGTTACCGCAATGCGGTAGCGTAATTAACTGCAGGGGCTTGCGCTTGCAGGGAAGAGCGTCCCCATAATCAAACACCACTTAAATGAGGGGGAATCTGACGAAATCTGCTACATCGTCCGCATCCGTTTAAACTTTCGATACATGGTGCCATAAATCAACTTGGCATCTTCGGAGAGGTGGACGGATAGCACCAATTAGCATCTTCCCCGAAATTCAGGCAAGACGTTCGCCGCGTCTTCGTCCGCGTCTTTCGGAGGGGAACAGATTCTGGCACGCCCGGTGGGACCTTTTCCTCTTTCCACTCCCCACTTCGTGTGTCGTGTTCGCGAACGAATCGCGGTTTGATATGGTTGCCCTTGGGTTCGAGGTACTAAGATTTGGTTTCTTGCTTGGCGTAGAAAGCAAAACATCAATGGCATCCACTTGCGAGAAGTGTTCCAACTGCAATTGTAACTCGCGCTCCGCCTCATCTGGGGGGCATAGCCTACGGGCCCCAAGCAGCCTCCCTGTTCACGATGCCGGTAGATCAGGTGACTCAGGCCACCACCGGATTGTTCTTCGGGACTATGCTCCCACCGATGAGCTTCAGCACCCCTGTACCAACACCAGAAGCTCCCAAGAAGTCGGTCTTTGATCGGCTTGCTACTACCGCGGCCCCTCTCAACGGGTCGTCCAGCTCCAGCGCCTTAGTCTTCGCCAGATTGGGCCACAGTTCATGTGGGCCCACGATGAAGCCTACAATTCCAGAATAGGTTATTCCGAAGAGGATAGCCATCCCTGCTCCTGAAGTCGTCAAGGCGACTTCTCCTGCCAAAGGGTCGATCTTTACAAGATTAACCATTCCGGCTCCAGCTCCTAAGTCTGTCTTTGACAGATTAAATACTACCACTCAATGGACCTCAGACTTCAAGAGGCTGACGCCAGCAACATCCCTTCTCCAAAGCAGGGGGAAATACGAAGTCACCCCTCAAGCTTAAACCATCCCAACAGCCCGACGCGCTCGACGTCGCCATTGGCGCCGAGTAAGGAAGGCTGTGGGCAACTCCCCCTCTGGGCTAACTCCGCCAGCCCCGACGGTGGAAGTCAATGTTGCTGTTCCAACTGGGAAAAGCTTCGAACCGCTGAACAAGGTGCGCAGGAACTCTCCTACCGCCGTACTGAAAAGATCTCCTCCTCCGGTGGAGAATGTTACAGAAATAAAGCTGGACCAGCCTCCTCAACGGCTGTCCTCCAAAGTTTACAAAGTCTGGCGACGGGTCCAGGAGTCGGTGACTGATCAGGACTATGTCCGCCGATAGGAAAAGTTGAAGGTTCAGCAGGAAGAGAACCGTCCTAGCAAGCCACGAAGGACGACAACTACCTGGGTATTCGCTGCAACGGCCCCCTCAACGTCAACTGCTCAGAAGAAAAGGAGGCCAGAGAAAGCCCCTATGACTACGGCAGACCACAAAGACGCTAGGCCCAAACGCCCCAAGTCTGGGGGAATAATGGTCAATACTGTTTACATGGCTTCCGGAAAAGACGAAAGCCGCGCTTCGACGGGCCACCGACCGCTCACCCGATCAATAACAAAAGCCCAGGAACAACAACAGCAGAAGCTTCAGGAAATGCTGACGCAAATGGCCGCACTCACCGGGCCAAAAGAAAGCCCGGAGGCGTCATCAGAGCAGCGTCACGAACAAGAAACCGATGCTGACTTCTTACGCAGAGTCCTCGAAAAGAAGGACAGAGAAGCAGCAGAACAAGCTGCCAACATAAAATGAGTGGCACTTCTCTTCCAAGACATGGTCGGGATAATGTTACAGCCGGATCCTCCAGCTGAAGACCCTCCAATCATTATTGAAGACGACAGAGGGGAGACATCGAACCCTCCTCCGGCTCTTTCAGCAGCCAAAGAGGAGACCATCTCAAAAGCTGCCCTAGATGATTATATAGCTCAGCAAATACGGGCTCATCAAGCAAATGAAGCAACTGGCCAAGTCGTCAGTACTGGGCGATCATATCCTGGATGGTACGATCAGATCAAGTATCCTCCAGGATACACGATTCCTAAGTTTCACGTATACAAGGGGATGGGCAATCCCCATCAACATGTCACTCAGTTTAGAGCTCTTTGCGGCAATACTGGAGGTGACGACAAATTGTTACTTCGTCAGTTCGTCGGCAGCTTGGCGGAAACAGCCTTTGAATGGTATTCGGAGCTGCCCAACGACTCTGTCAAAACATTTGCAGAGATGGAGCTGCTGTTTACACAGAGATTTGCAAGCGCTAGCGAGCGCACCCCGATCACCGCATTGATCAACGCCAGGGTAAAGCCAGGCGAAACATGGGTACAATACGCGATACGGTGACGAAATTTATGGTCGAAATGCGAACAACGCATAGAAGAAGCTCCTGCCGTGGGCATGTTCGTGGGTACTCTCGACCCTCAAGCGACCATCTCCCAATTCGTGATGTTTTTCAAGCCGACCACTTTCCAGGCCTTGATTGACAAGCTGGCTCAAATGGACCAGATGGGCCATAGGCCTTCCTCTTCGAAGCCAGAGCTGCGAAACGAAAAAGGGAAGGGGAAAGAAACCTTCGTCGCCAACACTCAACAACAGCCGAGCAATTTAAAGCCGGTTGTTCGCCAAAACAACGTGCGTCCATGCCCATCCCTCGAGGAGAGACTGGGACTTCCTTACTCGTTTCCCCAGGATAAAATGAGGAGACTGTTCGAGCTGGCAGTGCACAACAGACTCATCAATCTGCCGGATCCAAAACGACCGTTGCAACCGGGTGAGGCTAATAGTCCCAATTATTGCCCTTACCATCAAACGATAAGCCATCTAATTGAGGATTGCTTCGTCTTTAAAGGCTGGATTGAAGATCAATACCAACAGCGCAAATTTTCCCTGTCCGAGAATTGGAAGGTGAACCCACCACAGCACACGCTCCCAAGAAGACAGACACGCCGGGGGCGTCATGCTCTTTCATTGAAGAAGCTCCATAGGAGGTCGCTCTTTCAGCAAATACTAAAAGAATGTTGAGGAATCTCCAAACATGCCCGGCAATCAGGTGGAAGAATATGCTGGAACCCGAGATTATCGAGGAAATACTGAAGCCGCGCCTAATTCCAAAAACTGGTGGTGATACTCAAAGCACTCATACCCAGCCGTCAAAGTCTTCCAAGAAGAAAACCAAGAAGCCCGTGAAACCTGATGACAAACGCACGGACCTGCAAAAACATATTGACGCGCTGGAAGAATATAGTCAGAAGGCGCGGACCCCAGTCACACTCCAAGAATTCCTCAACCACGTCCTTGAGGACGGAGGTGATGACAATGGAGAAGACTCGTCAGATGAACCCGAGAATTATGTGGCAAGCTGCCATATGATCTCTCACTCGTTAATAAACGGTGAAGAATCTCCCGACACAAAGAAATTGGGGGCAGATCCTGAGCCGGAACTTCTAGGACTATCAGACGAAATGATTGATGCATTCCTGAACGAAACCCGTCTTAAAAGCAAAGCTGATCGAGAGCGTGAGATGGCCATATTTGAAAAGGCCAAACGCTGGCGATTGAACGAAAGGGTTAAAACACTTCCCCCAGGTCAAAGCACTTCATCTACCGCAAATAAAAGAAGGTTCAAGATGAGGAAAAGGTTCGCCAAAGCCATATCGATGGGAATGAAGCTGCCCTCTTTTAGAGAAAATTCTCCTAGTAATATACGCCTTAATGATGAGGATGTGCATCCTAATTACTTTTTATTTCATCAAAGGATTGCGCACCCCATCGAAGAGTGCAACGCCTTTAAAAATTGGTGGCAAGGGTATGTCGCTCACAGGAAGCACTTCAAGAGGATGGCGCGTGAAACTCGTTGACAGCAGAAAAATACGACAGACGAACGAGAAAGAGCTGCCGACAACTGTCACATGGTTGATAGCAGGGGATTGCAAGTTCTCACCTTCGGGAGCAATTCTGAAGAAGAAATTACTCTCAGCCCTCTCTTCAAGGAATCCACCTCAGGAAAAGTGGAAGAAACGAAGAGTTGCGAGAACATTCCGCTACGCAATCGCACGCTACCTGAAAAGGATCTCGGACCCGCAAACAAAGGATCAAGCAAAAAGGATAAGGGGAAGGGAAAAGCGACCTTTATCGCCAACGCTCAACAACAGCCGAGTAACCCGAGACCGTCTGTTCGTCGAAGCAATAAGCCGCGATCCCTCGATGAGAAGTTGAAACGTCCTTACTCATTTCCCAGGGATAAAACAAGGAGACTGTTCGAACTGGCAGTGCGCAACGGGCTCATCACTCTGCCAGATCCAAAATATCCATCGCAACCAGGTGACGTTAACCATCCCAACTATTGCCCCTACCACAGAGTAATGGGCCACCCACTCGAAGATTGCTACGTTTTCAAAGGTTGGATTGAGGATGAATACCAAAAGGGCAAATTCGAGTTGTCTGACAACTGGAAGGTGAACCCGCCACAACCACATGCTCAGAAAAGGATGGACACGCCGGGGGCATCATGCTCTTTTATAGGGGAAGCTCCATGAGAAATTGTTTTCTCGGCAAAAAACTAAAAGAGTGCTAAAGATCTTCAAACATGTCCGACCTATGAACCAAAGACCGAAACGTCGTTAAACTAACGATGGATCGCAATGTCCTAAATCTTGCAAATGACCGAAACGTCGTTAAACTACTACCAACCCCCGGCATCCTCAGGCTGACGTGGTAAAAAAAACAAATAAAAAAAAACGGTACGTCCATAAGCGAAATGGGCACGGATGAAATCCCGAAAGGGCTCCGTGAGTAAAAACAGCAGGGCTACCGGCGAGTTTTGTGAAAACCCGAAAAGGTGTAGACTCGTAAAAAAAACGGTATGTCCATTAGCAAAATGGGCATGGATGAAAACCCGAAAGGGCTCCGTGAGTAAAAACAGCAGGGCTACCAACGAGTTTTGTGAAAACCCGAAAGGGCGGAAGCTCGTTAAAAGACACTTGCAAGGTCCTCTTGACCTTGTGAGGAGAAAATACCTGCGTGAGATCTTTACGACTCACAAAGGAGAAACATACTTAGGAATCCTCAGATTCCTAAGGAGAAAACGCACCTATGAGATCCTCACGGCTCGTAGGGAGAAATACCTTTATGAGACCAGTACGGCTCATGAAGTCAAAAGCCTTAGTCGACAGGATCCTAACCCTATTTGCTAAGCCACCTTTGTTCGACATCGACAGAGGCAAATGATGATTCGCTCCTGGTAATATCCCAATGGTAGCGATGCTGATGCCTAAAACGGTATCAAATTCCAAATCCTTTTACGGCAAATGATGATTCGCTCCTGGCAATATTCCAGTCGCAGCGATGCTGATGCTAAGATCGGCATCAGATCCCAAATCCCATACTCGCGAGAAAAAAATCAGCGAGCCAAAAAAAATGCATATGAAATAGCCGAAATGATGGGGCAACTTGCAACAAATCAACAAGTAAAAATATATGCATACAAAAATAGCCGAAATGGTTGGGCAACTCGGAATAAAAAGCAGCGAGTAAAAAAAAGCAAAAAAAAAAACAGCCGAAATGATTGGGCAACTTGCAATAAAAAGCAGCGAGTAAAAAGAAAAATAGCCGAAATGATTGGGCACCGCGAAAAATAGCCAAAATGATTGGGCAATTGCGATTTTCGCGATATAAAAAGCTGAAATAATAGAGCATTGCGGAAAGAATAAAAAAAATGATGAAAGAATGAAACTTTTTGCCCTACAGGTGGGATCACATCGATCCCTGTATACAATCCAGGGGCACAAACTAAGAGGGAACCATACCTTCCCGACAGGCTCCATCAGAAAGCGAAGCCAAATCTCGACGGTTAATAGACAACCTAGAGACAACCTCGACATTTGTCGCAATATTGCAGACACAATGTCAGCAAATGAAGCAAAGGAAGATCCCTAGCTTCAGGGTCTCGACGTCAACATCGACAACATAGAGATCACCAACGGCATTTCTCCTCACTCTAACCAGATGCAGACGTGACGTCAACAACCGACCTCAGAGTCGCAACGAAACGGAACCATGGCAAAGTCCCTAGTTCCAAATCTTAATGGCCACATCTACAGCCTGGAGACCAACAACGGTGGGCCTCCTCATTCCAGCAGGACACAGATGTTACACCATCAAACGGAGCCACGGTATAGTCCCTAGTTCCAAATCTCGACGGTTCACAGACAACCTAGAGACCATCTCAGCATTCGTCTCGTTACACCAGACGCACTGTCAACAACGGCGTTCCTTCGCAGTCCAGCAGGATGCAGAAGCAACGTCAACAAAAGACCTCACGGTCGAAACAAAGCGGAGCGACGGCAAAATCCCAGCTCTGCCTCAGCATTCGTCTCAATACAGCAGACGAGATGTCAACGACAGCGTTCCTCTGCAGTCCAGCAGGATGCAGATGCAACGTCAACAAAAGACCTCACGGTCGAAACAAAGCGGAGCGACGACAAAATCCCAGCTCCACCTCAGCATTCGTCTCGATACAGCAGACGAGATATCAACGACAGCGTTCCTCCGCAGTCCAGCAGGATGCAGATGCAACGTCAACAAAAGACCTCACGGTCGAAACAAAGCGGAGCGACGGCAAAATCCCTGCTCCACCTCAGCATTCGTCTCGATACAGCAGACGAGATGTCAACGACAGCGTTCTTCCACAATCCAGCAGGATGCAGATGCAACGTCAAAAAAAGACCTCACGGTCGAAACAAAGCGGAGCAACGGCAAAATTCCAGCTCCACCTCAGCATTCGTCTCGATACAGCAGACGAGATGTCACTACAACGTCCTTCCTTCAACAGGATTCGGACGCGCCAAAGCAAACAAAGCGAAGGCCAAATTCCTATCTTCAGGGTCTTGAAAGCAACTCATATAAAACCTGAAAGACTATCGGAGATCATCCCACATCAGCGCGGAGTGGTCACCACCTCGACGTTCGTCTCGATACAGCAGACGGGATGCTACCTCAGCGTTCTTCCTCCAACAGGACTCAGACGCGGCAATCAAACAACGGAGCCACGGCAAAATCCCTAGTTCCAAACCTCGATGGTTCACATGCAACCTAGAGACAACCGCGACATTCGTCTCAATATAGCAGACGCAATGCCAGCAAACGAAGCGAAGGCCAAATTCCTAGCTTCAGGGTCTTGACGGCAACTCATATAAAACCTGAAAGACTATCGGAGATCATCCCACACCAGCGCGGAGTGGTTATGACTCATCGGGGCTCTCCAAAATGAGCCCAACCTCAAGTAAAAAGCGGCATGGCAAAATTCCTAACGCTTGCTCTTCCGACGGTCAAACTTCCTAGGAAGATTGCTTGAAGACGTCTTGTCCAGCCCCTGAAGGGATCAGAGACACAACAGTCGCAAGGCTGCTCGAACAGCAAGATTGCCTATTGAGGAATACATCAGCCAACGCGACGGTACGACGGACAAAATCCTAGTACCACAGACCCTAACGGACCTTTGTCGTAAAGAGTAGAGGTTAACTGTGACGTTAAGACATCCTTGCGAGAACTTCTCGATTCGTCTCGACTCGTAAGGCAAAGCCTTAGGCAATGGGAATTAAAAAAACCTATTTCCTAAGCACTGGGGCCCTGCAAGTCAGTCCAAGATGGACCCTTGCATACTATTCACGGGTCACACTCTCCGAAGTCGAACATCGACAAAGAGGGAAACAACCACTTATAAGTCCTCTCGACTTGTAAGCGGGAAAAATTCTCTTGTGAGATCCTTACGACTTTCAAGAGAAAATACGCATTTAGGAGTCCTCATGACTCCTAGGGAGAAAATACACCTACGGGATCCTCTCGACTCGTAGGGAGAAAAGACTTTATGAGACCCTCACGGCTCATAAAGTTGAAAAGTCTTAGGTGGCAGATCCTAACCCTGTCTCTTAAGCCATCACTGCTATCACACCCCGCTTCCCAGAGTACGCTAGATTGGGCACATGACATAACCAACCATGCTACCTGTGGGTAGGAAGTATCCATCCACAGTCACATTACGGCCGTAGAGATATCAAGAACAAGGTAAAATTATCTAAAAACATGTCTATAATCCAGAATACAGGAGTCAATAATAAATAAATGCGGAAGGAAATGATCCAATACAAATAACTGAAAAGTGTGTCCTATAACGCGGGCTCACATCAGGAAATAAATGCAGGAAATAAAACCAACTACTACTGAACTCACAGCTCAGCCTGCTGGCTAAAGTACTCCTGCTCGAACTGCAACAGCGGTACGGAATCTGGGCCATACAAAACCCAGATGTCAGCGCGTCATGTCATTAAGTAATAAAATATGAACAGTGTAGCAGGTAATGTAATATAAACATGAATAAAACGAGAGTAGCAATAATATGAATCAAGCAGTGCAGGGTAGTGTGCAGTGGGTAACTAAACTGTTTTATCAGGTTTTCTATTCTAGAGTCTTTGAAATCAATTGATGAATTATCGATGTAACTCAATAGTATCCCGTGCGTGCCCGGGACCACGGTCAAGATCCTCGGGGCTGAATCCGAGACGTGCCGCTAGGTAGTAACAGGTAGCAGGATGGGCGAGTGATGTCAGCATCATCACTCCGGGGCTGGCCTAGCCCGTAAGACTGATCAGAACAGGTATCGAACTGTTGAGTTACAAGTCAGGTTTCACCTTTGATTTCCCCATACCCCCAAGTTATGTATATCAAGTCAGGTATTCAGTAATCAAGAACTAATGCCAACACAGGATCAGGTAAAAGCAGGTTTGTCTGGATAGACAACAGGAACGGTCCATGAGGACTACATGTCAGGTTTGTTGGCATTAGACAAAAGATCAGGTAACGGGTCGAGTCATAGTACATCAGGTCAAGTCAACAGTATACGGTACCATATCAGGTATATCAATATATACATGTGTAGCAATGTCAGGTCAAGACGTAAACAATATCGTGGGTGTGCCAACAATCAGATATATAATCAAACATGGGTATTAACAACATGAGATAAGAAATGGATTACATAATAAGCAGTTTCATTCAAATTACAAGAGTGCAGTAAAACGATATAGCCGTTTAGTCATGTTAACAGGTTTAAGCACCCTTAGCGGTGCAATAGTTTAGGTATCGGTTCAATACAGTTATTTCAAGTCAAATGCATACGAGTGTCCGAATGTAACAGAACTACATGGATAAATGCCACCATCTATTTAACAGTAAAATGTGATTGAACAGGTAGATTTGGTTATTAGGTTCAAATTGGCAAACTGTAAGTTCCATGTTTAACAGTAAAATGATATAATGCTATTTGTGACCGAAATGGAAAACGATTGTACCAAACTAATTTTACAGGTTTAGGGTGTCATTACATATATAAATATATTGTATAGCATGTAGCAAGGGGTACTTGCCTCGACGGGTCGCGAACTGGGAAAAACGGAACGTAACGTCGGCGGGGAAACTCGCGACGGACGCACGGTTCACGGATTGAACCCAAACAATGAACCAAGGAACCACACGGGTCAGAGTACTCTGCAGGATCGTCGGGACACGTCGCCGGCACGGCCGGATTCTGGCGAGGTACAAAACAGTGAATAAGGTTTCTAAAGGGTGTGGATCTAGAGAAAGAAACAAATGAACAGAGAAAGAAGAAGATGGGGGATACTCACTGGTCTCAGAGGGCACTAGCAACGACGGCGAGATCGACGGCGGTGAGAACGGCGTCTCCGGCGATCTGCAGAAACATCCAGCAGTTTGTTTTCAGTTTTGAAAATGAAGAGAGGAAGGGTGAGATGGAGAAACACTTACGAGGTGTTCTGGGGTGGTCGGGGATCGTCGGCGACGGCCAGGGGCGGCGCAGGTGGTCGCCGATGGCGTCTCAGGCGACGCAGAGGAGTGCAGTGAAGACTGCAGGCGGTCGCGGCTGTGCAGGGTGCGCGGGGGGAAAGAAAGAAGGTGTGGACGAGGCGAGGCAGAGGAGGCGAGGGTGCTGGTGACGCTGGCGCCGGCGTCGGGGCTGCGGCGGCAAGGATGGAGGTGGCTAGGGTTTGCGTTGAGGGCTCGTTGGGTTTCTGTTGTTTCTCGTGATGAGAGAAAGGAAATAATATAAGAGAGAGAGAGAGAATAGGGTTAGAGAGAGAGGGAGAGAGAGAGAGAGAAAGAGATATGAGAGATAGAGAGAGAGATTTTTAATGGGGCCCACGGGGATTAACAGCCTCGCGATTGGCTGGGGTTGAAAAATTGCAGAAGATTTAAACAAATATTATTCTGTTTAAAATATTTAGATTGGTTAGTGTTAATCTATGCGATGGTTTTAAAATATATTAATTTTGGGATTTTGGCGCTAAATAAAATATTTCCAAATCGCGCCCGGGTCGGGTCCAAAAATTCGAAATTGAAATAATAGGATTTTAAGCGGGTTCCAAATTTTAAAATTAAGTGTTTTATGATTAAAAAGCATACCCCCAAGACGGATACATGTACGCGCGCGTAGCCGTCCAAACTCGCCCGTTTCACTGAACGGGATGAGAACACAATACACGGACGCTACCACAAGGCTAGGGGTGTCGAGTAGGCCAAGATGGATATTTTTAATTTTATTTTAGATGCCAAAAATTGTTAGATGCAGAAATGACTTTGCCAGGTAAAATTTTACAGTAAGTGACAATTAAGCAGGCTAAATGAAATGAGTACCACATTATGCTCAAACAGTAACAGAAATTAGTAGCAATGGGCTCGGGTGTTACATTATACCCAACTACGAAAGGATTTCGTCCTCGAAATTCCAAGAGTACAAAAAAAACTACAAGAAGAGGTGAGGAAACTTCTGTCGGATTTCATCTTCTCGTTCCTAAGTGGACTCTCCATGCGATCGATTACCCCAAGAAACAAGCACAAGGGGGATGACCTTGTTCTTAAGAACCTTTTCCCTTCGATCCACAATTTTAACCGGTCGCTCCTCAAAAGTCAGGTCTTCTCGTACTGTTAACTCCGAATGATCCAAAACGTGTGTTTCATCTCGAACATACCTTCGTAGTTGAGATACGTGAAACACATCGTGCACATTTGCCAAGGACTGCGGTAACGCCAAACGGTACGCTACCTCACCAACACGCTCCAAGATCTCAAAGGGTCCAACGAATCAAGGACTAAGCTTTCCTCGACTCCCAAAACGAATCACCCCTCTAGTCGGTGATATCTTCAAGAATACCAAATCACCCACGGCGAACTCTAGAGGTCTTCTTGACATGTCTGCCCAACTCTTCTGTCGGTCTTGTGCTGCCTTCATATGATTTCTGATAGTGTTAACCTTCTCAACTGTCTGCACCACTAAATCTAGTCCTAACAATCTTCGTTCACCGACATCATCCCAACAAACAGGTGAACGGCATTTACGACCATACAAAGCTTCAAACGGAGCCATCTGGATAGTTGCTTGAAAACTGTTGTTGTAAGAAAACTCCACCAAGTGTAGATGATCCTCCCACGAACCCTTGAAGTCCAACATGCATGCTCTCAGCATATCTTCAAGAGTCTGGATCGTTCTCTCCGATTGACCATCGGTTTGAGGATGATAAGCTGTGCTAAACTTCAATCGAGTCCCCAAACTTTCTTGTAAACTCCGCTAAAAGTGTGATAAGAACCGAGTGTCCCGATCGGACACGATGCTCACCGGTACTCCATGCAATCTTACAATCTCCTGCATGTACCGCTCTGCCAAAGTCTCCGTTGATTGACCAACCCGGAAAGGAATACAGTGAGCTGCCTTGGTCAACCGATCAACAATCACCCATACTGCATTATTGCCTTTTGGACTCCGCGGTAAAGCCGTCACGAAATCCATGGTTATATGTTCCCACTTCCACTGAGGAATCGGAAGTGGTTGCAATAAACCAGCAACCCTTTGATGTTCAGCCTTAACTTGCTGACACACCAAGCACTTAGCCACAAAGCGAGCAATCTCCCGTTTCATGCCTTCCCACCAGAAATGCTGTCGAATATCTCGGTACATCTTGGTGCCTCCTGGATGTACAGAATAAGCTGAACTGTGTGCCTCCTTCATAAGCTCTTCACGAACATCACCCTTTGGCACACACAAACGGCTACCATACCTCAACGAACCATCTTCGTGGATCAATAAATCTGTTCGTAATCCGGCTTCAACCTGCTCTCGAAACTTTTGCAGTCTAGGATTCTGCGATTGTGCTTCTTTAATATTCTCGATTAACGACGAATGTACTTGCAGCTGCATCAACTGTCCCGCAGAACGCGGTAGCACAACCTCCAAATCAAATCTTCGAAAATCTGCAATGATCTCCTTCTGTGTAGTTAACACCTGAATTGCTGATAACCGACTAAGCGCATCCGGCACAACATTAACCTTCTCCGGATGGTACTTAAGATCAAGATCGTAGTCAGCCATCAGCTCCAACCATCTACGCTGCCTCATGTTAAGCTCCTTCTGTGTGAACACGTACTTCAAGCTCTTATAATCTGTAAAAATTTCGACCCTTTCGCCCAAAAGGTAGTGTCTCCAAATCTTCAAAGCGAAAATCACAGCCGCAAGCTCCAAGTCATGAGTTGGATAATTCTTCTCATGGGTCTTTAGTTGTCTCGATGAGTACGCTACAACCTTCCCATGTTGCATCAAAACACATCCCAATCCTTTCCCAGATGCGTCGATGTGAATCACCAATCCTCCGGAATTGTCTAGCACGGTCAGAATAGGGGCGGTTATCAACTTCTGCTTCAACGTCTCAAAAGCTAACGCACATTTATCTGTCCACACAAAAGATACCTCCTTGCGCGTAAGCTTGGTCAACGGCTCTGCCAGACGAGCAAAGTTCTCCACAAATCTCCTGTAGTATCCGGCTAATCCAAGGAAACTCCTTATCTCAGCAACATTCTTTGGAATAGGCCAATCTCGAACTGCTGCAATCTTTTCGGGATCGACGGCGATTCCATCGCCCGACACAACATGCCCCAGAAACTTCACTTCCTCCAGCCAAAACTCGCACTTACTCATCTTCGCATACAATTTCTCCTCCCTCAACGTCTGCAGTGCGATCTTTAAATGCTCAGCATGCTCCTCAAAACTCTTCGAGTAAACCAGAATATCGTCAATGAAGACCACGATAAACTGGTCCAAGAACGGTGAAAAGATTCGGTTCATCAAGTCCATGAATACTGCCGGCGCATTCGTTACTCCGAAGGGCATCACTAAGTACTCGTAATGTCCATACCGAGTTCGGAACGCCGTCTTACAAATATCTTCTGTTTTCACTCGGACCTGATGATATCCGGATCGCAAATCCAGCTTCGAGAATACCCTCGCGCCATTAAGCTGCTCAAAAGTTCTCCAATGCGAGGGATCGGGTACTTGTTCTTAATAGTCACCCGGTTTAATTCTCGATAGTCGATGTACATCCTTCTTGTGCCATCCTTCTTCTTTACTAGAAGAACTGGAGCTCCCCAAGGCGAGTTACTGCTTTGAATCCAACCATTCTCAAGCAATTCAGCAACCTGTTTCTTGACTTCTTCCAACTCTACTGGTGCCATTGGATAATATGATTTGGATACCGGCGCTGCACCAGGAATAAGATCAATTGCGAACTCCACGTCTCGCTTCGGCGGTAAACCCGATATATCTTCAAATACGTCCATAAAATTGCGAACAACCGCCGGCTCTTCACCACTATCAACTTCCATTGCTGCAAGAATATCATTTGTCGGCCTAGCCCTCAACTCGACTGGCCCGATAGAATTGCTTCCTTACCGCCACTGCTGTCTGCTGCAGACTCCCTTTCATCCCAGATAAACTCTGCTGCCCTCGGGCTGCCGCAAGTACTTGTGAGAAAGTGGTCAAACCCAGGGAGACGATCTGCCTTTGGATGTCCACATATAAGTTGCGCATGAACCTTCGTGCCCTGTCTGCATCGTTGGCGACTAAAGGTCCAGCGAATCTGCTGAGTCTCGTCCACTCTGCTGCATGCACATCTACGGTTTCTCCCTTCTGTTTTAGCCTGATGAAATTCTCTTTCATTCCTCCCGTGCAGTCCGCGGGAAGAACTTCTCCAGGAAACTCTTAGAAAAATTCGCCCACTTGATCGGCTTGGGCAAGCGGGTCTCCTCCACAAGCCACCATTCTCGGGCGTAGTCCACTAACTGAATGCGTACCACATCAACTCTTTTGTCATCTGGAATCTGTGCCGTAATCAGCAAATTCTCCGTGTCAACTAGCCACTGCTCGGCTGGCAACGGCTCCTCCAATCCAGTAAATGTAGACGAACCCGAACGCCTGAAATCTGCTACGGTCCCTTCTCGGTCAACTGGTTTAGCTCCAACATTGTTTACAGACTGCTGAACGATCTGCAAACCTTCCTGAAACGAGTCTGCTTGCTCCTGGATCAGCTCAGTCTGCCTCTTTTGATTCTCCAGCATTCCCCTTATCACTCTAAGCATGGCGGCTTCATCCACACGCCTCTGGTATGTCTTCAATTTCTTACCGGCCATAATCCTGAACTCAAAATACCCAACATTAGCATGATGATAGATTTTGAATATAGATCAAGGCTAGAACTCCAAGATACTTAAATAGAGTACCGCATTGTAACTATGCCGCGGTATCAGAGCCACAATTACATAACTCCATCCAAGTCGCCTAAGTCCTAGAGATAACAAGGAATCAGGTTTTCGAATTGATATGCAAAGGAAGTTTGCACATCGTAAAAAGATATAATCAGGAAGAATGTGATTTAAGAATGGTAAAACGGTTAAGGTGGCAGGACATGTTTCCTAAACACGGGTATTCTGATTCGTGTATTGGGTACAATACCCAACTACAAGAGAATCAACCCGACTATCCTATGGCTCTGATACCAAAAGAACCATGTCACGCCGCGCTTCCCAGAGTACGCTAGATTGGGCACGTGACATAGCCAACCATGCTACCTGTGGGTAGGAAGTATCCATCCACAGTCACATTACGGCCGTAGAGATATCAAGAACAAGGTAAAACTATCTAAAAACATGTCCATAATCCAGAATACAGGAGTCAATAATAAATAAATGCGGAAGAAAATGATCCAATACAAATAACTGAAAAGTGTGTCCCATAATGCGGGCTCACATCAGGAAATAAATACAGGAAATAAAACTAATTACTACTGAACTCACAGCTCAGCCTGCTGGCTGAAGTACTCCTGCTCGGACTGCAACAGCGGTACGGAATCTGGGCCATGCAAAACCCAGACGTCAGCGCGTCATGTCATCAAGTAATAAAATATGAACAGTGTAGCAGGTAATGTAATATAAACATGAATAAAACGAGAGTAGCAATAATATGAATCAAGCAGTGCAGGGTAGTGTGCAGTGGGTAACTAAACTGTTTTATCAGGTTTTCTATTCTAGAGTCTTTGAAATCAATTGATGAATCGTCGATGTAACTCAATAGTATCCCGTGCGTGCCCGGGACCACGGTCAAGATCCTCAGGGCTGAATCCGAGACATGCCGCTAGACAGTAACAGGTAGCAGGATGGGCGAGTGATGTCAGCATCATCACTCCGGGGCTGGCCTAGCCCGTAAGACTGATCAGAACAGGTATCGAACTGTTTAGTTACAAGTCAGGTTTCACCTTTGATTTCCCCATACCCCCAAGTTATGTATGTCAAGTCAGGTATTCAGTAATCAAGAACTAATGCCAACACAGGATCAGGTAAAAGCAGGTTTGTCTGGATAGATAGCAGAAACGGTCCATGAGGACTACATGTCAGGTTTGTTGACATTAGACACAAGATCAGGTAACGGGTCGAGTCATGGTATATCAGGTCAAGTCAACAGTATACGGTACCATGTCAGGTATATCAATATATACATGTGTAGCAATGTCAGGTCAAGACGTAAACAATATCGTGGGTGTGCTCACAATCAGATATATAATCAAACATGGGTATTAACAACATGAGATAAGAAATGGATTACATAATAAGCAGTTTCATTCAAATTACAAGAGTGCAGTAAAACGATATAGCCGTTTAGTCATGTTAACAGGTTTAAGCACCCTTAGCGGTGCAATAGTTTAGGTATCGGTTCAATACAGTTATTTCAAGTCAAATGCATACGAGTGTCCGAATGTAACAGAACTACATGGATAAATGCCACCATCTATTTAACAGTAAAATGTGATTGAACAGGTAGATTTGGTTATTAGGTTCAAATTGGCAAACTGTAAGTTCCATGTTTAACAGTAAAATGATATAACGCAATTTGTGACCGAAATGGAAAACGATTGTACCAAACTAATTTTACAGGTTTAGGGTGTCATTACATATATAAATATATTGTATAGCATGTAGCAAGGGGTACTTGCCTCGACGGGTCGCGAACCGGGAAAAACGGAACGTAACATCGGCGGGGAAACTCGCGACGGACGCACGGTTCACGGATTGAACCCAAACAAAAAACCAAGGAACCACACGGGTCAGAGTACTCTGCTGGATCGTCGGGACACGTTGCCGGCACGGCCGGATTCCGGCGAGGTACAAAACAGTGAATAGGGTTTCTAAAGGGTGTGGATCTAGAGAAAGAAAGAAATGAACAGAGAAAGAAGAAGATGGGGGATACTCACTGGTCTCAGAGGGCACTAGCAACGACGGCGAGATCGACGGCGGCGAGAACGGCGTCTCCGGCGATCTGCAGAAACATCCAGCAGTTTTTTTTCAGTTTTGAAAATGAAGAGAGGAAGGGTGAGATGGAGAAACACTTACGAGGTGTTCTGGGGTGGTCGGGGATCGTCGGCGACGGCCAGGGGCGGCGCAGGTGGTCGCCGGTGGCGTCTCAGGCGACGCAGAGGAGTGTAGTGAAGACTGCAGGCGGTCGCGGCTGTGCAGGGTGCGCGGGGGGAAAGAAAGAAGGTGTGGGCGAGGCGAGGCAGAGGAGGCGAGGGTGCTCGTGACGCTGGCGCCGGCGTCGGGGCTGCGGCGGCAAGGATGGAGGTGGCTAGGGTTTGCGTTGAGGGCTCGTTGGGTTTCTGTTGTTTCTTGTGATGAGAGAAAGGAAACAATATAAGAGAGAGAGAGAGAGAATAGGGTTAGAGAGAGAGGGGGAGAGAGAGAGAGAGAGAGAGAAAGAGATATGAGAGATAGAGAGAGAGATTTTTGATGGGGCCCACGGGGATTAACAGCCTCGCGATTGGCTGGGGTTGAAAAATTGCAGAAGATTTAAACAAATATTATTCTGTTTAAAATATTTAGATTGGTTAGTGTTAATCTATGCGATGGTTTTAAAATATATTAATTTTGGGATTTGGCGCTAAATAAAACATTTCCAAATCGCTCCCGGGTCGGGTCCAAAAATTCAAAATTGAAATAATAGGATTTTAAGCGGGTTCCAAATTTTAAAATTAAGTGTTTTATGATTAAAAAGCATACCCCCAAGACGGACACATGTACGCGCGCGTAGCCGTCCAAACTCGCCCGTTTCACTGAACAGGACGAGAACACAATACACGGACGCTACCACAAGGCTAGGGGTGTCGAGTAGGCCAAGATGGATATTTTTAATTTTGTTTTAGATACCAAAAATTGTTATATGCAGAAATGACTTTGCTAGGTAAAATTTTACAGTAAGTGAAAATTAAGCAGGCTAAATGAAATGAGTACCACATTATGCTCAAACAGTAACAGAAATTAGTAGTAATGGGCTCGGATGTTACAACTGCCCTATAGAGAGGTCAATATAGACTATCCATAGGCCACTTTCCCCGAAGTCAAATATCGACAAGAAGGGAAACAATCACTTATGAGTCCTCTCGACTTGTAAGGGAGAAAATTCTCTTGTGAGATCCTTACGACTCTCAACAGAAAACGCACTTAGGAGTCCTCAAGACCCCTAGGGAGAAAATACACCTACGGGATCTTCTCGACCTGTAGGGAGAAAAAACCTTCTCGAGACCCTTACGGCTCATGAAGACGAAAAAGTCTTAGGCTACAAGGACCCTAAAACTCGTCTCCTAAGCCCTCAATTCTATGGCCATGCATAACTCTATACTACTTCACCCACGTACATACTTACGTGGGCAAAGTAGTGGGGGGCATTTGTTCCCGCCAAAAATTTCTGCGCAAAGAAACTAAGGTATCAAATGGCAGCGATATGCTTAATAAAATGCGAACCAGTATTTTCCATGCTGTATTTTGACAAATTCCTGAATGAGAAATAGCTAAATTTTGATGGTATCGAAGGCGTATAGAAAAATCCTTCGATTTGATATATTATTGTCCTCATAATTAATCCGGGATCAAAAGTTATGGGGCATCACGTGCCCACACGTGACCATTTACAAGCAAAGCTTGTAGGCACTGAATAAAATAAATAATTAAATGGGGTCACGTGCCATCACGTGATAGGCCTTTGAAAACCCACTGAAGAAAATTAAAAGTGCAATAAAACAATCAGGAATTACCTCAATGAGGTATCACGTGCTCACACGTGACCAATGGTCACGTGTTGACACGTGATAGTTAAAACAGAAATAAAAACAAACGGCTGAAGGAGGACCCAATTGGGGGTCACGTGCTCACACGTGACCAATGGTCACGTGTTGACACGTGATAAAAATAAAAAACAAACGGCTGAAGGAGGAACCAATTGGGGGTCACGTGCTCACACGTGACCAAGGGTCACGTGCCAGCACGTGACAGGCTTTGAAAGCCTTACAGTTTAATAGAATTAAAATTCTAAATTTCTCTAAAATCTTTCCAAATGGGAAAGGATTAGGGAGAACCGTTGGATTAAAAATACAGGGGTGATTAAATATCACCAATTTATGGAAAAATCTTAGACAAGGAAAGATTTCCCTAAATCTCACCGAAAATAACAAACAGAATATTTTTGGATTGAAAATCCAACGGTGAATAAAATTCACTGAATGATCTAAAGGCTCATATTAATTATGAAAACAAACAAAATCTTTCAATGAAAGATTCATTAAACAAATTGATTCTTTTCCTTCTCCTATAAATAGGAGCCAAGAAGAAGAGAACGGGGGGATCTTGAAATTTCCTAAAGGCAAAAAAGCAGAGAGAAAAGAAAGGAGAATTCAATTCTCAACAAAGAAAACCCTAGGTGAGAAAAGAAAGGGAATCAAAACTTCAAACAGAGAATTTAATTCTCAAAATCTAAGAGTTTAACTCTTCTGCAAAAGAACTTATTTCTTCCTCTAGTTGAAGATCTGCAGAAGCACATCTCCTCATAGGTTGAGAATTTAATTCTCATCGGGTTGAGATCCTGCCCTGCAGATCCAAAACTTAGAGGGGGAGTTGAGTTTAGAGAATTTAATTCTCTCAAAACAAAACTAGGGTTTAACCCTATATGAGAATTCAATTCTCCTAAAATTACAGGAATTTAATTCCTTCAAGATGGACAAAAACCAGGGTTCAACCCTAATTGAGAATTTAATTCTCCCAAATTTATAGGAATTTAATTCCTCCAAGACAGAACTAGGGTTTCACCCTATACAAGAATTTAATTCTTTTACATATATTGGAATTTAATTCCTCTAAAGAAAATTAGGGTTTAACCCTACATAAGAATTTAATTCTTTCAAAAATAGGAATTTAATTCCTACAGAATCATAATCAGGGTTTAACCCTACAGAGAATTTAATTCCCAAAATAAAATAAGGAGACTTAAAAGATCTCTGTGCATGAAAAGAACTAAGGCCACGTGTCCCCACGTGACCCCTGAAAAGATCCCCAGAAATGAGAAAGAGAGAGCTCTGGGCGCTCTCACGTGTCCCCACGTGACCCCTTAGCGAATGCTTTAACAATCAGTGCATAAATGTCCATCACGTGCCAGCACGTGATGCTCAAAATAAAATATAAAAAAAAGTGTTTAACACTCAATTGCAG
The DNA here is from genome assembly GCA_030015575.1 of Agapanthus africanus. NCBI lineage: Eukaryota > Viridiplantae > Streptophyta > Magnoliopsida > Asparagales > Amaryllidaceae > Agapanthus > Agapanthus africanus. The sequence goes on along the minus strand of CM057344.1, from coordinate 647,828,876 downwards.
AGCGAAGTAAAAAGGGATTTGGTCCCACCTTTGGGCGCCCTCACGTGTCCACACGCGACCCTTTTTTTTAGTGTTTAACACTAATTTGAGAATTCTGTCTCCAGTATTTAACACTATTGCTCTTTAGTGTTTAACACTACTTTTAGTTAAATTGGCTAATTTTCCAGAGGCGAAAGTCCCTCCTCCAAATGAATCTCAAAATTGAGGAAATCAAAAATAAAATGTTACCAAAGCCCTCAAACTCTTATTTAAGCATTGCTAAATGATGAGAAGCTGAACCAAGACAAATGTCTAATGGTCCAACAAAGGGCCAACACCTCAAATGTAATTGGACTTAGCCCAAGTTAGCCATAAGTCCTCAATTCAGACTCAACTGAGCCAATGTGCTCATAATATAATTAATTGATCTTAGTTCCAAATTGGACTACAGATCATTTAATCCACCCTGGTTTAAGGGTACATCTTTTCACTCCTTTGATATTTGTCGTTGTAATTCCTCAACGTCTTCAAAGAGGTGACGGGTCCCGAAACCACACATTTCATGGACTGTGGGGTCCTTAAACTCATGGACTATTATGTCCTTAATCTCGACCGTGATGCCTTTAAACTAACAATGGGCTATGGGGTCCTTAAACTCATGGACTATGATGTCCTTAACCTCGACCATGATGTCTTTAAACTAACAATGGACTGCGGGGTCCTTAAGCCCATAGACTATGATGTCCTTAACCTCGACCGTGATGTCTTTAAACTAACAATGGACTGTGAGGTCCTTAATCCCATGGACTATGATGTCCTTAACCTCGACCGTGATGTCTTTAAACTAACATTGTACTGTGGGGTCCTTAATCCCATGGACTATGATGTCCTTAATCTCGACCGTGATGTTTTAAAACTAACAACGGACTATGATGTCCTTAACCTCGACCATGATGTCTTTAAACTAATATCGGACTGTGAGGTCCTTAAACTCAAGGACTATGATGTCCTTAACCTGGACCGAGATGTCCTTAAACTAACAATGGACCATAATGTTCTTAAATTAATTATCGACCGCAATGTCACTAACTAAACAATAGAGCCCAATTACTCTCTTGTCGGATCTAAACGATCCCATTAAGTTGATCTTAGTCTAAAATTAGACTAACGTATCATTAACATACGTTTAAGTTGATCTTAGTCTCAAATAAGACTAACGTATCCTTAAACCCAACCCCCAAACCCAAATCTAATAAAATACGGATTTGGACTAGTCCACGCCCTACGGGCGACGACATAACTTAGTCTCCATATACAATCCACGGGCAACCAAACATAAAACAAACACCCACGACACGAAGTGACCATCTGGAGAAGGAGAAAGTTGTTACCACGACGCGGTAGCGTAATTAACTGCTGGGGCTTGCGCCTGCAGGGAAGAGCGTCCCCATAATCAAAACCCCTCAAATGAGGGGGAATCTGACGAAGTCTGCTATATCGGCCGCATCCGTTTAAACCTTCGATATATAGTGCCATAAATCAACTTGGCATATTCGGAGAGGTGGACGGATATCACCAATTAGCATCTGCCCCGAAATTCAGGCAAGACTTTCGCCGCGTCTTCGTCCGCGTCTTTCGGAGGGGAACACACTAATTAGCATCTGCCCTCGAATTTCAGGCCTGACGTCCCAACGTCCCGGTCGCGTCTTTCGGCGGGGAACACCACCATGCTTGATTTAATATGTATCTGCCATTATCTATTGTACCTGACCCAATCAAATTTTGATTAAGGTGGATGTGTACAATATCGCTTACAAATGTAAAATCATATCCTTCTTTAGAAAGCAAAGATACAGATATGATATTACAAGCCAGACTGGGTACATACAAACAGTTATGCAAAATCAATATCTGCCCACTTATCAATCCTAAATGATATTCCCCTACGGATACAGCGTACATGCTCATTCCGTTAGCAACTCTGAGAGTCATATCACCTGCTTTCATAACTCTATGCTTTCTCAAAACCTGTAATGAATTACAGATATGAGATTCTAATCCGGTATCTAGCACCTAGGAAGTAGAGTTAAATGACAGACAGTTTTCAGTCATAAACACACCCGAAACCGAAACCACAACGTGGTTTGAATCCTGTTTTTTGGCTTTCCAAGCCCTGCAGTCCTTCTGACAATGCGCTTTCCCATAACAACAGAAGCATTCATCCTTCTCTACTATTAACCCCAAAACTTTTGCCCTGCCCTTTCCCTCTACCTTACTGACATCGCTTTGGTAGAGGCTTTCTTTTTCTCTCCCTTGGCTTTCTCCTTGGATCTAGAAGAGGAAGATTCCCCAATAAGCAGAGTGGGTGTCTCCTTGGATTCCTTCAGGGTGCCTTCAGTGCTCCTCAATATATTGAGGAGTACTGAAAGTGTAACTTTCTTCCCTTGAATTTTGAAATTCAAGATAAACTGGGCGTAGGTGGAGGGGAGGGACTGTAGAATCAAGTCAATACATAACTCTTTCTCCAACGTGGTCCCAGGGTTCGTGAGCTGTTCAATATAGATAATCATCGTAAGGACATGGTCCCCTATAGATGACCCGACAGCCAACCTCACCTGAAGCAATATTTTCGAGATCTCATATCTTGCGATACGAGATTGCTCTCTAGTATGGAGGAAGATGAAAGCTAAATCCATCTTCTCGTGCTGTCTCTGGTGTTCACTATCCATTGAGGCTAACACGAGGCACTTGGCTCTCGCACAATTCTCTTCCCATGTCTGACGGATATCAACATCCGCGACGGTGGAATCTGGACCTGGGACGGCAGGGGCTTTGGTAGTAAGGAGGTAGTCCAGCTTGTCATAGGTAAGTGCTATCTGGACATTCCTTAACCAATCAATATAGTTATCAATTTATTATCTAATAACCTAAGTCCAGTCATAATGGTTTCTACAATTAGGAGAGAAAGAAGAAACACCCAGCGTCATGCTCTTACAAGTTTAGATTGGTTATTAATTTATCTAAACAGGATGGCTCCCACTGTTCCTCGAATCCTTCCTCAAACCATAAAAGAAAAATTAGTCAGGATTAATCTCACTGTTACAATTCTTGCTTAACCTTTCGTCCAGGCTAGTGTCGGTACTTCGAGGGAGGTTTTCCAACACTTTCGCGAAGTTCCTTAATTACATAACCTCTTTTCCCCGGAGGCGTAGCCCCGCTAACCCCGTTCTAGACACCTACTTGGTTTATAGCATTGATTATTTAGTGAAAAAATCTCCCGAAGGGTAGCGGATACCCACAGCAGTATCGAGAACCAAATATCATCGTGTGACAACTTTGAAGGAATTCTATCAAAATCATCATACTCCAAATGGTATGCAACACTAGCAAGTTTCAATTTTCTTAGAAACTCCCGATGTGGATTTTTGCCTCATGCTCTTATGACCTTGACGAAGGCCAATATATCATAAGTCACATGTCAAGTTCTACCCGTCATTGTCCAGGTTAATTTGAACCCGACCGTAATACTCTTGATGAAGGCCAACATAATAGTACGACTGTCCCAAACCAACGCATCTATCTATGCTACATATGAATACCCAGCAGCTACCAATCATACTGCCTTGGCAAAGGTCAAAATACATAGCTTGAATACTAGTGAATACTCATATGAAATGACGGAGGGCTACGAATGGTTTTGGCGAAACCGTGAACGCAATGAACTTGATATAGTCGAAAGAACCATGATAGCTTTTTAAAAGGAGTGGTTTAGGCTCCACATTTAAAATTAGCCTTTTGAAGAAAACCGAGTGGTTTTGAAATTGTTCTAACGATTAACTTTTGGTTTGTTTTTCTTGCATTAATCAATGTTAATGAGGTTCCATCATTTAATTCTACCATTGCAGAAAAGAAACGAAAATACAACGTATGCTTATGCCATCCGCATTCGCCACGGGGCCCCGCCATGCACCATTAGATTACTTAACTACCGGAAGAGCGGGGGCTGGACTAGCGCGGGTGCAAAACATAAGCAACGCCTACTATATATATATATATTTTCCATTCGTCTCACGCAATAATAGGCATTCCAGATCACAGATAAATATATTGGATATACTAAGAATTCCGTGTTTCGTTTAAGCCTATAATGAAATACAGATTCCATAGTCGTGATGAATAGCTAAACCCCACCCTAGACCACTACGGGTGAGGCAAACTACCCGCCAAATTCCCGAAGTGAAGCAACCTCCCTCAGTAAAATGAGTAGGCCACTTGGCACTTTAAGAATCCGGTAGTTTGTGCACCCCACCTTGGGTCTATCCTAAGAGCAAAAACAGTAAAAGAAATAATACAATAGTTGCTACAACCTCAACCCGGATGTGCCCCGCAAAAATAATATTACATCAATTTAACAAATTACATGAATGAAAGAAAAGAAAACACTCTTCTCACATCTCCCGGTTATTCATCAACGACGAACCAATACTCCATATAAACAAACCATCATTGTAACAACCCGGAAAAGGTACATGACTGAAACTTGAATCATGTGAAGTCTATAAGATCACACCTAATTCAAGTAAGCCAAAATCCTATAAATCTAAAACTTTTTAGGGAAAATAGTGGAGGTGAAGTTTTGAAATAATGGTGTAATGAAAACAAGTTATTTCTACAAAACATAGAAAATAGTATACGAAAACACAATGTTTATATTTAACTTGAAAACATTTTCGTCGTTGAAAATTTGGGCAGCACCTCCTTTGTATAACTTAACCCGAAAACGGTACAAACAATATAATATAAGGCATCCCCAAGTAGGAGCTAGCTCTTTGCCAGAAACAAACATTCAAGTAAAGTAAATATACAACGCCGAAGGGCGAGGATCAAAACATAGAAAGAAAGAAAGAAACTAACATTATCAAGAAAATCAGAAACAACAACAAATACATAAGCGCGACTCTAAGGCCGAAAGAATATACAACTGTGTTTATCTAAGTCTACTAAATATATAAGTCTGGTTAATGGAGCTTTTAACTAGATAAAACTGAAATAAATAACAAGTACAACTGAAATATAAAGTACAACAGCGACGGTGGTCATGATGCAAGGTATCCCACCTACCAAAGCAATCATCCGAAAGAAAGTGGTGTGCCAGCGAAACCGCTACGGAACCTGTATAGATAAACCTGTAAGAAACTGTGGCACAACGGGGGTGAGTTGTCAACTCGTGAGTAGAAGACATCACCGAGTAGAAATCGCATGTATGACGATCTCTTAGGTCATACAGTACTATAATATTAGAATAATAATGATAGGATAACATCGAGTAGCGGTAAAGGTATTACTATGAGCATATGTGAAATGTCAGAACTCGTGTCCGTGTCACAAGATAACTATATGTCATGTATAGTATATATGAATACATCATCAAATGGGTGTGTCCAGCACCGACACACAAAATCATCAGAAAATCTGAGTGTCCAATATCGACACTCGAAACATCATGAAAACCGTGTCTATCAGCGACACATCATCCCCGTATCTCGGGCTCCGTCAGTCTGGATCGGCCCAAATCATCTGATCACACGACTATGGTCTGTATCCTCCGTATCTCCGCCGCATCAAATATCACTGGTCGGTTGTGCTCCTCTGCCAGGCTCATCGTCCATATCTCGAGCTTCTCACCCCGGGGTACCTTACCGGGTCAACCATGTACCCACAGATGGATCATCCTACTCCTCGAATAGGGTCTCGAAAACCAACTCAGAACCGAGAAAACATCAAGGTGGACGCTACTCATCATATAAGGAAAACCACATCTTTCTCTTTTAAAATAATCATAAGTTTATAAAATTCTCATGCGGTTTCCCAAATCCAGAAATCTCATGAAAGATCCGAAATCTCAAAATCACGAGTCAATGAACAGTGAATATCGGCATAAAGCCCCACAACAGTACATAACCGAATGAATATATAAATACATCGGGTATCTAAGTAAGGAATGCAATATCTAAACTAGCATATGAGAGAAAGTATACTAATAATATGTTTAAACTACCAGTTAGCAAGTTATGCTAATGAAGTAACGTTTCTAAAGTGTACGTGACATGGCAATTACCGATGATGATATGTGTGAGCCAGCAAGCAAGTGTACATGTAATATACGCATCATCGGTAATGATGCTGGTGTCCTAACAGATGAGATCATAATAGCTAAAGGAAAACACATGTATATATATGCAATGCAAAGAGAACAACATGAGTATAACGGAAGATGAATAGTAAACACAACATTATAGACTATAAATATCTGTATACGAGTCATACAGTTTTAGTGTTTGAAATAACATGAATCGTGGTTTTTAGAAAAGTAGAGGCTACGGTGTTTTGAGAAAAGATGTGTCCTTTGAAAATCCGTAACATCCCTCAGATTGTCTTTTGAAAATTCTCACGATTCGTTGGTTTTGAAAATAGGTATGACTCGAGCCTAGTCTAGCATCTAGCTAAACAACTAAAAGACTAAACTAAGAAACTATTCGAAAAGATAAGAAAAATCTAAACATATTCCAAGTCGATATATCTAATAGTTGGCGATCCAGCCTCATAGTATCGCGTACGGTAATATCTAACGTACGACATCCTCGAGTAAAGAGTGCGGATCAATCATTATATGTTATCACATGTTTGCATATATTTCGCCCAACGATCTTTTATTATATCAAATCATAAATGATACCTCAACTCAATCACATATCATAACCTCACGGCATCATGCTCGATCATATTGACTCATATCCGTTCAACATCTTGTATCCTCATCTTATACGTATATGTATACCATATATATATATGAGGTTAATGGAGGAAAGAGGCCATAGGAGTGAATTTCCTCCTATGGCGTCGAAAAAATACATCCTCCCTCATTTTTTCTGACGATCGGCACCCATCATCTTCATCGTTATCATCTAAGATGTGGGTACACCAAATTTCATGCGATTCTACAACCTTTTCACCGTTGATTTAGTGGGTTCAAAATTAACGGTTTACCGACAATAGAACTTTTTACATTGCTAAATCAACGGTGAAAAGGTTGTAGAATCACATGAAATTTGGTGTACCCATATCATAGATGATAACGATGAAGATGGTGGGTGCCGATCGGCGGAAAAAAAGAGGGGGGGTGTATTTTTTCAACGCCATAGGTGGAAATTCCCTCTTATGGCATCTTTCCTCTATTATTCTCTCTCTCTATATATATTTACGTATATACATATACATCCATATATCATATCTCGTGTGTGCCTCTGTGTGTGTGTATGTGTGTGTGTGTGTGTGTGTGTGACAACCTATACACTACGGGTTCGCGACTAAGAGACTAAACTAAGATTAATCTTCTTCCAAGTACGCTTAATCTACCTATGGTCTCTTAGAAAACCCTATTTGCTAAGGATCCGTACTACACATATACATACCATACACATCCTAATCTACGAATTTGCGGGGGTGCTATACGCCATCCACCCGACTTCCCACATAGATATACATTTACTCACTTTGATCCTCGCTTGCCGAAGTCGATGACGCCACACTCTCCCTTGTCGTCCTGAAGTCAACGCGGAGGTACCTACAGTTTTAAATGAGTTATATTGTAAAATAAGAATCAAATACAAGAAAAACCTATACGGCACACGAGACACACATAGGTTAGAACCTATGGTCTAAATATGCAAGAATAACCAATTAACTCTCGATGTTGTCGTACAAACGTCAATCGACCGAGATAAGCACAATATCAAAACTCAAGTTATTAAAAACCACAAAACTCAAAACATCAACTTAGAAAACTAGCTCTACATTTTGACTTAGGTACTTTGGAGCTAAACAAACAATACAGGGGCTAGTTTATGAGGTAAGTGAGCTACAGACCTAACCCTAACACCAATTCCCACAAATGACCCGAAGAGACGTCAAGTTTCATTGGCCTGGCCGGCCAAAATGAGGAAATTTTTCCTCGACTTTAGGTGGTGGTCTTCAGGGTTCTAATTAGGTCTCTGGAGTTGTTTGATTATCCTGAAAGGGTCTCAGATTGCACCAGATTCCCTGTAGTCCTTTAAATTCCCACAAAACCGACACGGAAAATTCTGACGTTCAAGTTTGGGTTAAATCTCAGTTTAAGATCAGCGATACCAATACTACAGGGCTTTAGTCACTATCTAATCCTCAATTACATCTTCACACATCAAAAAAATCACCTAACCCTCAACTTGGAAATTTCTAATATCTCTAATCCTCATTTAATCCACTCTAAACTATAATAAGGTATGAGGAATTTAAGATTCTAAACTAAAGGTGTAGGATTTTTCCTCATTTGGCAACTCAAGAAATTTCTTGAGTTGCCCAAAGTCTTCAAAACCTTAACTTGATAACACTATAGGGTTTAGGGTGAGCTCTAGACCAATTTTTGTGAAGTGGGGGTGAGATTTTGAGTAGGATTTTGGGGTGGTTTGAGGGTGGTGCAAGGTGGAGAAAGAGGAGAATGAAGGAGGAGAATATGAAGGAGAAAAATGAAGTGACGAAGGATAAGGGCCATGGTCAAAAATATCCTCCTCCTCTCTCTCTCTCTCTCACACACTCTCTCACTTGTCCATATCCCTTTGTCCCCCTCTTAAAATATCTTCCCTTTTCAAATATCATTTTCTTTTCTTTAAAAGAAAACCAAAAATCACCTTAAAAGAAAAGAAAAAGGCATGGTTTTAAAAATGAAACAAGTATTTCGCAACATGTCATGTACATAAACATGCTTAATGCATAATTAGTCAATATTAATCAAGTTTAGCATTAAACATGTATATAATTAATTGTATATGATTTTTATAACATGTCCAAATCAACGTAACACCTTCAAAATCAATGATTCATATTGATTCCCAAATATTTTCCAAACTATCGGTATATAATTATACCATTTCATTTAAAACCATCTTCCATATATTAAAATATTCATAATATTTATTATTTTAATTATTTAAATTCCTAAAATAATATTTTATTTCTGAAATATTACAATTTGTCACGACCCGCCTCCAAACATTGATGGTATAGTCCGTTTTGGCCGAAATCGCACGGTTTTGTCTCTTTGAATGAACCAGACTCAAGAAAGGGGATACTTCCTAGTAGGTCACCCATCCCAGAATTTCCCTAACTCAAGCACGCTTAACTACGGAGTTCTTCAAACTCCGGAGTTCCAATTCAACCAAAAAGCGCCTCCATATTATAGGAGTGGTATCATTCCATTTATAGTTCAGATCGTGCACTCTTTCGGAATAGAATTCAATACTCCCCATTGTTCTACAGTGGATCCCCGTGTGTATTCGTATCGGTTACATCCCCACCTCGATATCGGATAACATCTCACTTCTCACGGGGTAGGTGGTATTCATCCCCAACTCCACCTGGGGTATTACATCCCCCACTTAGAACAATGGTTCGTTCTCGAACCACAGACCTATCTTTGAGGGACCGACTCTGATACCATATTTGTCACGACCCACCCCCAAACACAGATGGTATTGTCCGCTTTGGCCGAAACCGCACAGTTTTGTCCCTTTGAATGAACCAGACTCAAGAAAGGGGCTACTTCACAGTAGGTCACCCATCCCAGAATTTCACTAGCTCAAGCATGCTTAACTACGGAGTTCTTCAAATTCCGGAGTTCCGATTCATCCAAAAGGCGCCTCCGTGTTATAGGAGTGGTATCATTCCATTTATAGTTCAGATCGTGCCCTCTTTCGGAATGCAATTCGATACTCCCCATTGTTTTACAGTGGGTCCCCGTGTGTATCCATATCCATTACATCCCCACCTCGATACCGGATAGCATCTCACTTCTCACGGGGTAGGTGGTATTCATCCCCAACGCCACCTGGGGTATTACAATCATAGATCACATCACAGATATGTGCAACCCCTACTAATTGACATATAGCGATTGGCAGACGTTCAGCATATATATCAAATACAGAAAACCCGATTAGCTAAAGTACTTAGAATTTTGATCGATAAATCAAATTTGAGTCTACCCTATGTACATTACAGCACACAAACAATCCTGGGAAGAAAAAAATATTCCCAAAATCACAACTCATCAAAATAGACATGCTGTAGAAAATCGGGCCGAGTCACCCTTGACTCGGCCGTGGAACGGCGGCAGAACACATCTTCCTGCCGCGGTTCCACGGCGGTCTTGGGGATTCGTGAGCCCAAATTTCTCCAGTGATCTTAGAAAACCCTGTATTTATTTTTAAGGCCTCTGAAAAGATTTTTAGACCAGTTTTGAAAATTGACAGAAACATGGTTTTCGAATTGTGTTTTCGGGATTTTCCGATGATCGAATTTCTAAACACTTTGCTAGCTAGCTAGTTAAGGTTTTGTAGGCTCTGATACCACTGTAAGCCGATGTCACGCACCCTGCGGGTTCGCGGGGAAGCGGAATTTTCAAAAAACGGTTTTGATGAACTACGCAACACTGGCTAAACTCTAGGATCTATACTAAAACCTTAACTAACTAAGCTATCTAAGAGGTTTAACTACTATGTTAGATAGTTATACCTCCTAGAACCGGTCCTTCGGCTCTTCTAGTCCTCCTCTCCTTGGCTCCTCGGTGAATGAAAGAAGGTTGCATCATCGGCCTCGTCGCCTAAAGATGATCCACCGGAGAGAATGTGCTCCAAGCTCCAACCTCTAAACCTAGGTAACTAGGGTAAATGATTCGCTAATCCAAGTTACCTAGGTGATGTAGAGAATGTCTAATGGATTGTATTAGTCTCACTAAACCCTATGGCTCACATCACATGTGAAGGTTTAGGGTTTAGTTTGAGGAAGAAGGAGATGGAGAAATCAAGAGAGAGAATGAGGACAAGAAAATGAACTGAGTGTGTAGAATGCTAAGTGTGAAGAATGGCTATATCTCTTCTCAATAATTCAAGCATGCAATATTTCATAATAGAAAATATCTCCCATGCTTGAATAGTGAGTCAAGAATAATATAAAAATGCAAGATCCATTCCTCTCACCTTGCCACAAAAATCTCCTCCATTTCCACCTCATTAATCTATTAAGAAAAATGGATAAAACAAATAATAAGGTGGCTCCTTCTAGAAGCATGCCTTACTAAATTACAATAATGCCCTACCAAATTACAAGAATGCCCCTCACCGTATATACATACCCGTATCCGTATTCCGAAAAATACGAATACATTGAGACGATAACAATCTAATAATACAATACTAGGATCCGGCTTAAACAAAAGCCCACTAGTATTGTTCGCCCGATCAGCATCCGTGTACAAGTACACGTATGTGATCGTAGCCCTACCGTAAAACCATACGACCTCTACATCTATTGCCCAAAGCAGGGAAACCCTCTGTGTGGGACTCTAAAGACTCGACAGTACGCTGGCCGTGGGTTTAACCACAAGCACATCAGCGGTATTAGCTGCATGTAACGACTACCCAGGTATCTGCTGATAAGAAGGTCGATGAGCAAACTCATCCGAACTCCTACTGAGCTTGTCTGTGACAATCTCCTTACAGTCCGGTCTGTTCGTCTAAGATACTCGCATATTGGACTTAGGGGGATGGTAAACGTCAGACCCCTAACAGCCTAATAAGTCGTGCCGGAGGAGAGCCCAATACACCCTGAGAAACTACTGGAGTGCCTACCAGTATTTCTCGACTTCCCTGGCCAGGGACTTTGTGTAATGGCTTTCCGAACACTGTGCGATATCAACCCCCAATACCAAAAGAGACGAATCCTATCTGACCGCTACTGCCTCCAAGTGCTTCGGGACTACACCCAACTACTACCTGTTTGCATGACTCCTTTGAGCCATGGTAGGGTAGTAATCTAAGTGCGGTGGGAACACACTCGAGACGAAGTAGAAATGGCAAGTCAACAGATTAACCTGTACTCATGTCACCCGGGAACTACTTCCTGACAATAGGTATAATACCAACCAGCAGTTCCCGACGAGTCCTGTCCAGTGTAACTCATAACCTAATAAGCACCTGTATACTATCTCCATTATGTCGTAGTAATGGCTGTGGGACAGACTATATCCCCTGCTGGTATGAGAAGTGTACACACTAGTCTACTCCGGAGTATCGATACCCCGTCTCGATAATCCTACGACTAGGGACCTGTATAAGGATGTGCTTATAGACTACCTAGCCCATACTAGTGTGACTGCTATCACAATGCAGGTAGTCAAGAAAATATCCTAAGGGATCTACCAATATGTATAAGTGATATGCTAAAAGAAACACATGCACATATTGAGGTAGAATCAAACCAAGTAGCATACTACAATTTTGAGCAAGACTGTTATTACAACTGTGAATATCCCAAGCTTCCAATATGTAATAGACAATCCAGTATAATACAATAATGGCTTCTAGGGAATATATCACTAACACATCTTGCAACTGAGGCTAAGTTAGCCAGACCGGTACAATATCGATGGATGTATCCCGTCGAAAGGTACACGGAATTTTTTATTTCACGCAATTTGTAAAATTATTGTTGTTCTATATGCCCGTATTTATTTATTTAACATATTTTTCTTTAGTTACATCTACACTCTAAAAAGTATATACGCAATAGAAATCGACCAGAGGGTTCTATCATGCGGTTATCTTCTAGATAAAGTAACCACATTTTATTCCTACTATTTGGACGAGAAAATTGAGATGAAGTTTAACCGACATCGAAGAATTTAAGACATTCTATATGACAAAGCTGATTATAAGAGAGTAGCCACTATATTTATCAACAAGATATATCGGTTTATCCTCCTCAATAGCGTATGTCTTGAAGAAATTAGAAAGAAAGTTCTTTTGGATTAATTGTTATATTTGTGTTTGTGTGTGTATGAAATGATATAATATTAATGCCATAATTTATTGTTGAGAACATGATTCATATTAATGAGGTACGTGAGGGACATCCTGATTGGAATGATGAACGATTAGAAAAATATCATCAGGATAATTTTTGTGATTGGGATGTAGATCATGTAAATTGTTCGAATAACATGTTATTGCTATCGGTCTTAATCTAAACTTATATCGTTGTGCATTTATCATAAAATTTGTTTTGTCAGATCCACGATCCGAACTTGTTTGCATCATTATAGTGAGATTCCATATGTTTAGCTTAGTTTCATAGTATGGAGGTTGCATATTATAAAAGATTCGGTGTCCTCAGATACAAATTTGAAGTTAAGGACATAGTAACATCTCGAACCACTCAGAATAGTGGGATTGCGATAGTAGGATCGGATGGTGTGATTTATTATGGATACTTAAATTGCATACTTGGCATCCAATATCCCGGATAATCAGAACCGTTTTATATATTTCAGTATACTTGGTACGATATACGAACCATACAGATAGTGCAGAAATAATGTCGGGACTTGGAAATATGAATATGGATTGACTAGTGTGAACACACTTCGATTTTATGGTCAGGACGATCCATTTATCTTTCCGAACCAAGCGTTCCAAGTATACTACTCACAGTGCTTGAAGCATCCGAGATGGTGTGTCGTATGCCATTGGAAACCAAAGGATGTTTTGTTCCAGAATTCGAGGATCGTATGGAGGACAACGATGATGATAAAGAAGAGAGAAGACTTAGAGTGCTCCGATCGTCTGTTTTAAAAGACGGGTTGTATTTGGCTGATCGTGAAGTTACGTAGATTAAAAATGATATCGATGATGAAATCCAAGTAGATATGTCTAATACGTCCACGGAACGAAAAAGGTTATCAGTAATGTTATATTATTACTTCATATTTCTATGATCTATACATATATTGCATGCATATATAATGATTGTACTCTTATCTAGGTTTAATGACGACGATTGGAGCAGCGAGGGCCGACAGGAGCACCAGCCGCGGCAGAGGCAGAGGAAGAACGGTTCTTCCGCCCGGAGAGCTGCGTAGGGAGCTTTGTAGGGCCGGTCTTGCACCCCGATCAGTATCCCCTTCGGATGACTCCTTCCGTGTGGACTTTGCCACACCTTCAGGTATATTGCACGCATATTCATTTTGAATGTAATATTATAGATACACACGCATATTTATTTCAAAATTACTTATATAGCCAATGTTTAATTGTCTAGTTATTGATGGTGCGTCAACATCAGAGGCAGATGCCACTACCGCACATCCAGGTATGTTTATATATCCTATTGTGCATGTATATTGATTTAGAATGTTATATCATAAATATACACACATTCTTTTTGCTCTTACTTAGATAATCATTTTTTGATTGTCTAGCTGTAAATGGTGCCTCTACATCTCGGGCAGAGGCCACCACCGCACCCGCGGGTATGTTTATATATCCTATATTGCATGCATATTGATTTAGAATGTTATATTATTGATATACACATTCTTTTAGATACTGCTTATATAATCTATTTTTAATTGTCTAATTATAGATGGTGTATCCACATCTGGCGCAAAGGCCACTCTCGCCACTTCCGTACCCTCCGTTCAGTCTGCAGGTTGATATGAATAAATATAAAATAAGAAGTTCATTTTACGTATCCTCTAAAAATAAACATGAAATTCATGTAATTTTATCGTCAATGTTTATTTTCTAGTCGGAGGGGATCCGTCCACGTCTGGGTCACCGGCTGTTCCTCACCGGAGGAACTATCATCCCACTCGTGCTGCTGCCCGGGCTCAGGCTCGTGCTACTATTGCCGGAGGTATATATTGCACTTCAATTTTCGTAAATCCTTGATTTCTTAATACCACTCTGTCTTAATATTGCTTGTCTTGATATTTCTTTTAGATGCAGGGCGGCCCCATCTCAAGAGGGGGACTCGAGAGCCGAATCAGTCCTACAGGCTGAGACCCGATAGAGCAAGGCGGAGGCACCATTCCCCCTCTTATTTATCCCCGATTATCGCTATACTGGCGATTATGTTGAGAGGTTCGGCCGGTATATGAGGAATGAGAGCCGCATCCTAAAGAAGTTTCTACTTCATGTTGAGTGGGGCGATCAGCACTAGCGCTCATTTGCCCTCTTCTGGGATCAGGTTCGGGTATTAATAAATATTTTCATTTGACTTATCCAATATATTTATTATTATTTAACACTTGCAATTTAAATACATTATTTTTTTGTATTTGTAGTTGGATTACGACTTTCAGCCTATACCCGACCATGATCACCCTGAGAGAGTGCTCGATCTTCACGCTCTTTACCATAGCCTGATGAAGAACATGCAATCAAAGATCCGATACAATAGGAACGAGCTGAAGATCGACTTCTATTCCCTATGGATGACGACCCCCGAGGCAGAGAGAGCGGCTCTCCTATATATTCTGGCCTTTGCGAGAGTCGACGTAAATACAGGGCCTCTCTTGTGCCAATATTTCGATTCTCAGCGCAAACAGATTTGTAATTTAAATGTAATTCATTATTTAATATATAATTTATTTTTTTGTGTTGCTTAATTAGAAAATTAAATCTGAATGTGTTATGCAGAAATAGGCCGATCAAAATAAGGAAAATAGAAAGTCGGCGAAGAGGGGTCGCCCCACTTATACAGGTGGCTCAAGGAACATTACTCATACCATGGAGGCATTGGAAAATTACAATAGATTTATTTTGATATAATGTAATATTACGAGTTATTTTATAATATATATAAATTTTTGGCGAATTGCAGAGAGCTCAGACCCTGGCACAGGGTGGTATACCGAGCGTGCTGACCGCGTATCTTGCCGTCCACGGCACCTCGATAGATCCCGCCATGGGCGAGCTTCGATTCCCCGACATCGCTACCCAGGAGTATTGCGTAAGTGTTAATATTTATTCTAATTCGAATGAAATTTTTATTTTAAAAAGTTCAAATTTAAATGATATACTTATATTTTAATGGTTAATGTGGGTGTAGGAGCGGGAGGTGGAGCAGGCGGAGGCATCGGGGATCGATAGTGGACAGACCGATCCGATGCTATAAACCCCAGTCCCAGACACTGCACACGGAGGGCACCACGGAGTTGGGAGAGAGGCCGGGGAATGGGTCCTAGCAGGGCCCATATGAGGTTGTCTCCACTCCGGTGGTTACTTCCCCTATCGCCCATGAGCGACGTCTGATGCATGATATTGCCGTCTTGAAGACCACCGTTGAGGAGTTGAAGGAGATGTTGGTACGTATACTACTTAAAAGTAAAATATTATATCACATTATAGATAATAACATATGCAATACTAGTAGCATAAGCTTATTTGGTTATAGACTTAGCTTTGATTAATCATACTTACATAAAACTATCTAATTAAAATAAACTAGCGTTTTCCAAACTAGATACCCAAACGAGGCCCAAGTCCTTAAATATTCTTAAATTGGGGTTTCGCAATAACCTGATAATGATACTAATTCGACTAAAATCTAATACACTGTTCTTACTCGTTTATTACACAAAATTTAACAGATGCAACAGGCTACTTCGGCTGCGTCTCCATATTCATCTCTTTCGGCTGCGGCTCCGCAAGACACTACCTCGGCTGCGGTTGCGCGGACCACTCCTGTAGCTCCACAGCCCGCTCAGACCCTCGCACAGTCCGCTCCTTTATTAGTCGAGTTTTTTACGACTAAGGGCTGCACCGAGGAGAAGATGCGCCAGATTGCGACATTTATCAGATGTGGAGGTGCTGGACCAGGCTAGGGTAACTATTTTTTTTTTATATATTTTTGAGGATGTATGTACTTATCTGATACATATTGTATATATTTTGGACGATATTGGTGGTTGTTTGCTTGTTCACAATAATTTAGATTGATATCGTATTCTGTTTGTTTATTTCTTTTATATATTATGCATGAGATGTTGATTATGAATATTTTTGTATTTGGTTATATGATTTATATATTATTGTGCACAAGGCGGGTAAAAAACAGCAAGCTCGTTTTTTAAAAGAAAAACCTGATATTTTGTTTCTACGGATTAATCCGTAGGGCCATCTGTTGCACCTACGGATTAATCTGCAGGTGCAATGTTTTCCCCTACACAGTTCGTCGTAGGGGAAAATTATCAGGATACCTGATATTTTGTCTGCAGGGTTTCCTAGGGCGGCAGCAAGGTTTCGGGAGGCGTCGTCCATACCAATTTCAAAAATTTACCGTTCTAGCTAACCCTAATCTTAGAACCGTTACTAGAAAATCTGACGAAAACATATGTAAACTACTTTACATCCTAGTGAATGAGGAATACAACCTTTGTAGGCCGGTCCTTCACTTCTAAAGTTCCGTGTAGTAGTCCCTTCGCTGCATGTAGTGAACTCCCGGACTCTTGAAAGGGTTCACTTGAAGAAATGAACGAGCTTGCTCAATGTCTTCGAGGCCGAAGATGATCTACGTCGAGGAGACTCAAGCTCATGCTACCTCTTCACTAATGGTGAAATTAGTGAAGCAAACACCCTAAACAAAATGGATAATAATAGAGGATGATGAAGTAGGAAATGGACTCACTTTAGTTTTCTTTTTCTCACAATATTTTCTCACCTTGAGAAAAGCTAGTAAGTTTTTTCCTATGAAGAAGAAGATGAAGAATAAAGATGAGAGAATGAACTCATGAGGTGAGAATAGCAACTATGGGTGAGTTAGTGTCATACACTAACTCATATAGACAATAAACCATGGGTTAACAATAATGGTTTGGTTAATAAATATCTTCAAGTAAAACAAAATGAGTGGACTTGGTCAATGGTTCCACAAGTTTCTACAAGCTTCAACCATGTGACTAATTACCACTAATTTTGATTTACTTTAAATAAACAAAACTCACATTATTATAAGCATGGTGTAAGTCTCATACACCCATGTTGCATGTGGTATCAAGCATGACACAATAGTTGTACATTATATCACACACACACACACACACACACACACACACACACACATATATGCACACAAGTGAGAAAAAGAAATGTTTAAGTGAGCTAATATTAGTTAATATAATCTCGTATATCAACAATTATACATTAAATTATTAAATCAACACTTGATTTAATAATCCGGCTTTATCACATATAACCGACTAATATCAAATGTAACAACTTATCGAATCAACACTTGATCTGATAACCCGACTATATCACATATAACCGACCGATGTCACATATCGCGAGAAATAGAATGCGGTATCACATACGCGCATTAATCTCGGTCCCGCACATATCACATATGTGCTCCTACTCCGTTTCGCATGAACCAGAAAACCTCTGTGTAGGACTCTAAAGACTCATCAATACGCCGGCAGTAGGTGATGATCATATCAAACACCCACAAGCCGCAAGCGGTCTGCTAAACGTAACGACCACCCGGGTATTGAGCAATCAGAAGATCAACAAGCAAGCCTGCTCATACTCCTGCGAATCCAAACAGTAACACTACCGTACAGTCCGGTCTCTTCATCTGATATGTCACATATCTCGCCTGGGGGTGGTAAACGTCAGACCCCAATAACTTGATAAGTCATGCCGATGTGAGGCTCATAACGGGTCGAGAAAATACTGATAACACTTACCAGTAAATCTCAGAAACAGCTCTGGCCAGGGACTTCCTGTTATAGACAATCGAGCACAGCGCAACATCAACCCCCAATACCGGGAGAGACGAAATCCCCTCCGATCGCTCATTACCTCCATGTGACTTGGGACTGTACCCAAAAACCACCATTTTGCACGTTCTCTTGAACGCGGTAAGGTGAAAATCAAAGCACAGTGGGAATCACACAAGACTCTATGATGATCTCGGGTCGACAGACTAACCTGTACCAGTGTCACCGGAGAACTGCCATCTGACGTGAGGTATAATACCATCTGGGAGTTCTAGGCGAGTCCGTCCAGTGTACCCAGTCTCCACTGAGCACCTATATACCATCTCTGATGTCAAACACCAATGGATATGGGATCATCCATCGCCCATCTACATGGGTCGAGAAGCTATACGCTAGTCTATTCTGGTATATCGATGCCCCGTCTCGATACACCCACGATTAGGGACATTAAAGGATGTACTTACAGACTACCTTTGTCTCACTAGTATGATCCGCATCATAATCCAGGTAGTCAAGTACACATCCTAAGGGCTTTACCAACATGTAACAGAGAGACAATCAGTGTACATGTTAAGATAAAGAGTAACCGAATAGCATACTATCATGTCGAGCAAGAAAGTCCTCCCTATATATGTCCAAGCATTCACTACAATATATATCTCATGTACAGTAATGGCCTTTAGGGCATACATATAACTAACAATCTCCCACTTGCACTAGGGCCATCATATAGCAGTGGTTGTAGTATCTCATACTCAACTATCCCATAAAAGTCTCTATCTGGAAAAAGGCATTTGTGAGTGGATCCGTGTTGTCCTCTAAGTCTACTCTCCTAACCTCGATCTCCCTGGAGATCAACCATCTCCATGATCAGATGATACTGCCTAAGAATATGTCTGGATCACTGAAGGGACGGGGGTTCCTAGGTATAAGCCACAACTCCATTGTCACACAATGGTAGGAACCAAGTTCATCTCATGAACTTATATACACCTAGAATGCCTCTTTGGTAGCACCGTTGGTAGCGATGTATTCAGCGTTTATCATCTTGTTTGCCACGGTATATAGCTTGGAACTCTTCCAACATACCGTCCTTCCACTGAGAGTAAAGACAATGCCCGTGACTGATTTTCAGTCGACCTTACCACCCTGGAAGCTATCCAGTGATTCTCCTCAGGATCGATTGATACCATCTCACTACACCTAGTGAGAATCTTAATATCCACTTAGATCTATCTCATAGATCCAAAACCCAAGGTTTAGGAGGTATCACCTTGATCCTATATGGAGAATCCTTGTGATAAGAGGAGATTGACCGAGTGTAGCATAGGAAACACCTTCCCTATCAAGAGTATGTCATCTACCTACAATACGAGGAAGACCACCTTACTCTCTACTAACTTTTTGTATATACAAGGTTCATTTACCATTTTGATGAAGTCAAACGCTTTGACTACCGCATCAAAACAGATGTTCCAACTCTGCGATGCCTGCTTTAACTCGTAAAGCAACTTGCACATGTTTCCGCTGCTCCCACTGTCTACGAAGCCCTCTGGCTGTGTACTTATAGACGCTCTCTTCTAAATCACTATTTAGAAAAGCAGTCATGACACCCAAACGCCAGATATCGTAGTCATGGTATGTGGCAATGGCAAGTAGGATCCGGATGGACTTAAGCATAACCATTGGAGAAAAGGTTTCATCATAATCCACACTTGGTCGATGACGAAAACCTTTTACAACAAGTCTAGTTTTGAAAGTCTCAACTTTTCCATCTACACCAAGTAATCTTCTCAAGATATACTTGCTCCTGATGGGGATTTAACCCTTCAGATAAAGAAACCAAAGTCCATACTTTGTTGGTGTACATAGATTCCATCTCAGATCACTTACCATCCAGCTATTCTTACAGAGTCCCCACTCTTGATGGTCTGTTCGAAACTAGTTGGGTCATCGTCTCATGATGCAATCCTCGCTCCCACTGTCATAGAGAAAACCGAAGTATCTCTCAGGTGGATGAGGAACCCTACCAGATTGACGGAGTGGCTGAGGTCCGTCGGGAACTATTGAATCCTCCGGTTCTACCAAATCGTCAGCTGTAGTTTGTATAGATGGAACTCCTTCCAGTTCTACCTCATGACCACTAATTTCTTCATAAGAAATTCCTTTTCTAAAAAGGTGGCATGCCGAGAAATAAAACACCTTTTGTTCCTCGGTGCGGTAGAAGATATTGCCTTGCGAATGCTTGGGATATCCAACAAACTTTCACAGAACTGACCTTGCCTCGAGCTTGTCCGGATTTTGATTTTAGACATAGGCCGGACAACCCCAAATCTTAACTTTATTAAGACATGAGCTTTTCCCATACCATATCTCATATGGAGTGGTAGGCACCTGATTTGGTTGGAACCCTATTCAATAGGTATGCAGTTTCTCGAGTGCATAACCCCAAAGGAAATAGGCAACTCAGTAGTACTCATCATAGAACGCACCATATCTAATAGGGTGTGATTGCTCCGCCCCAATACACCGACGTGTTGTGGTGTATACGGAGGAATAATGCTGAGAGAGAATCTCATTCTCCTTTAGAATAGTCCAGGAATATCGTGCTCAAGTATTCTCCTCCCTGATCACATCAAAGGACATAATACTTATACCCGTTTTGGTTCTCTACTTCAGACTTATATTCTTTGAATTTCTCAAAAGCTTCAGACTTGTGTTTCAACAGAAACATATGTCCGAATCTTGAGACATCATCAGTGAATGTAATGAAGTACAAAGAACCAGTCCGACAGGGGACCTACATATATCATCATGTATCAATCCCAAGAGTTTACTAACTCTTTCTCTGTTTCCAGTAAACGGAGCTATGGTCATTTTATCTTTGTGACATGACTGGAAAGTTTCACAAGATGTAAATTCAAACTGATTTAAATATGCATCTTAATGTAACTTAGCTAGTCGGGTCGCATTGATATGACCTAGTCTACAATGCCTCAAGAAGAATTCGTTCATTTCTAAACTCTTTCTCTTGTCTGTGTTCTGTACGTTGAGAACTGTAGTTTGATTTAGAACGTCTATGTTTTTAGATAACGTGCCTGAACCGATCAACTCTTGATATAGGAAATGTTCAAAATATTATCCAACAATACAAAATTATATTCTTCTTTAGTAAATAAAGAGACTGATATAATGTTGCATATCAGGTTCGGTATCTAATAACATTCGTTCAGAATCAATGTATTTGGTAATACAGGGTGATAACTGCCAACATCTTGGCTGAAACAATTGCATCGTTTCTAACTCTTAAAACTTTATCACCCATTTTTAGTTCTCTACCTATCTATAGCCCATGTAATAGATTACATATATGGGATTCTGATCCGGTATCTCATACCCATGACGTAGAGGATACTGAGAAACGGTTTTTTGTAACGAACACACTCGAATAAGATGCATCAACATGCACTTTCTTCATTTGGGCGGCACGGGAATCCTGGTAATCCTTTATTTCCTGCTCAGATTTATAACAATTATAACTTGGAGCGGGACCAACGTTCCCCAGCTCAGTATAACAAGCGAGTTCGGTCAATACATCCATATTATTATCTTGATTAAGGCGTGACATAATCGCTACCTAGAGAGAGAGAAGAAAACACTTTGCGTGCGCTCTTGCAAAATTAGATTGGTTATTATTTTATCTAATCAGGACGGCTCCCACTGTTTTTATCAAATCTTCCTTCAAAACCTAAAAGGAAAGACTGGCCGAGATTAATTACACTCTACAAGTTCGCCAATTTTTTAGCCAGGCCAGTGCCGGTACTTTGAGGGAGGTTCCCCGTGCTTTCGTACGGACCTAATTAAAATAAACCTTGTTTTCCTAGGGGCGTAACCCCGTTAACACCTTTTTAGACACCTACTTGATCGGCTAGTTGTAAAGTGCAAAACTCTTCTAAGAATAACTCTTACTCGCAGTGGGTATCGGGATCCAACTATCTCATAGAAGGTATGCAATCTCATTGCAAATTTCAACACTTGAAATTCCCGATAATTTTGCCCCTGGCGTCCTATGACCTTAATAGAGGTCAACAAACCATATGCTGCTAATCAAATTCAACCCGTCATTTCATGATTGAAATAAACCCACCCGTACGACTCTTGACAGAGGTTAACAAGGTCGCACGACTACCCTAAATCAATCGCATCATATGCTTTGCAGATAAGCACTAATCAGCTACCGCACACTACGTCTTGACAGAGGTCAACAAACGCAGCACGAATACTAACTATTACTTATCTGAAATGACGGAGGGCTACGACAGGTTTTTAAGAAAACCTTTTGCGTAATGAACTTGATATCGTTGTAGAATCAAATGATTTAAAATGGAGAGTTTTTGAGACCTTTGCTAGTTTCGCTAAAGAGGTCACTCCCGGTGAAGGGATCTCGGCTCTTTCCTCGTCGAATGAGGTGCAGGATATTCACAATACCACTATGCAAAGCAAGAACTAGAAAAGCAGTTAAAATACGAAACCGAGGGTTGTAGTATCTGCCAGTTATGGCTAAAGAGGTCACTCCCGGTGGAGAGATCTCGGCTCTTTCCTTATCGAAGAAAGTGCTGGATATTCTATAAGGAATACCGATATGCAAAGCAAGAATTATAGCTACCTGTTTTTGAAAATTCGATTCCACAATATCTTTAGGTTTATTTTCTTTCATTAATCTCATTAATGAATGCCCCATCATTTAAGTTACCTAAGCATCACAGATAAATACAACATACGCTTATGCCATCCGCATTCGCTTCGATGTCCCGTTATGCACCGTTAGGTTAGGTAACAAACGGCAGAGCGGGGCAGGGCTAGCTCGGGTGAAAAACATAAGCAACGTCTATATAATATATCACATATACTATATACAGTATTTATCTCATCGTATCAAGTGATCACATCACAGAACATCGCAGCAGAAAACAACATATGAAATATTGGATATACTAAGATTTCCGGGTTTTATATTAAGCCTGTATAAAACACGGATTCCACGGTCGTGATGAATAACCAAACCCACATCCCTAGACCCCTACGAGAGCGGCAAGCAACCCTACCAATTCTAGAGTTAGGAGAGCCGGACTCGACGCCTCAAGATGGTCTCCCACTGGACTCTAGAACCCGGTTACTTGTGCTCTCTTCCTTGGGTCTATTCTAATGTGGAAAAGTAAATAATATACATCAATGGTGACATCTTTCTCAACTCGGAAGTGCCCCAATAAAAGAATATTACATACAAGCTTTTACATGAATGAAAATGAAAAACTCTTATCTCACATAAAAAATACCCGGCTATTCAAACACGACGATCCAATATAATATATCACAGCAACACATAACATCACATGTCATCAACGTAAGTAAATTGCGTATCCTAATTGTTGTTGACATATAGCAACGAAACCGGCGATACACCACATATTACACTTACGGTCGCAGAAAAGAAAGTGAAAAACTATAACAATTGGAATCATCACTGCCCTTAGACATCATAAACCCGGAATATCATATATTCCGGATTTCATGCTTAACAATGCAAATCTTACACTTAGGTCTCAACTATGAAAACACTTTTTGAAAGAAGTTGGGTAATTCAACAAGATTTCCGATTTCACCCGAGACCGAAATGTTAAACTTGCACACAACTAAATAGATTTCAATTATTGTATCACAATCACAAATAGATAGACGAAATTAAACTTTTCGATCGAATAAGCAAGCTCCCAAAATTTCCCAACAAGCTCAACACTTAAGCAGAGTTCAAAAAGTTCCCAGAAACTATCACAGCTCCTATGAACCATCCGTAGAAGGGCCGACCCATGCCTCACTCATGTCGCCACGGAACTGCGGCAAACCGTAGGGTATGACCACGGTTCCACGATCCAAAAAAGTCGAGTTTGGGTATCGTTTTTCTAGAGGGTCCACAGAATCACTTGCATGATTTTCTGAAAATTTTTAACTCGGAAAAATCCAAATCATGGAAAATTTCAGTGAGGGAAAATATAGGTTATTGATATCCGTTCAAACTTTTTAATATCGTCTAAATAACCCGAATACATATTAGAATTACGACTGCAAAAGACTCCGAATTTCCTTTGCAGAAAGTTAATATCACATGAAAATTTAGCAAAAATAAACAACACCTGAAACACCAAAACCCAGAAACTAGAACACCACCAAAATTTGAAGCCAAAAGGCCAAAATTGACCCGAGCACGCCGGTTTTAATCATGATGTGGCCGGCCACTTTGAGGTGAAATTGGACCAAATTTTGGTAGTGTTCATGTTGTATCTCATACACCATTTTGTACTTGTTTAAAATTTTTTTTGAAGACTTTATAAATTCGACAGAAACTGGGTTATTTTGTTTCAAGTTTCGGAGTCGTTTCGGTTTCGTAATCTAACAAATATCGTCTAATTTTCTAGCATGGCTCTGATACCACTATTGGGTTCCCTAGAGTGGCAGCAAGGTTTCGGGAGGTATCGTCCATGCTAATTTCAAAAATTTGCCGTTCTAGCTAATCCTAACCTCAGAATCATTACTAGAAAATTCGACAAAAACATATGTAAACTACTTTACATCTAAGTGAATGAGGAATACAACCTTTGTAGACCGGTCCTTCACTTCTAAAGCTCCGTATAGTAGTCCCTTCGCTGCATGTAGTGAACTCCCGGACTCTTGAATGGGTTCACTTGAAGAAATGAACGAGCTTGCTCAATGTCTTCGAGACCGAAAATAATCTACGTCGAGAAAACTCAAGCTCATACTAGCTCTTCATTAATGGTGAAATTATTGAAGCAAACACCCTAAACTAAATGGGTAATAGTAGAGGATGATGAAGTAGGAAATTGGCTCACTTTAGTTTTTTTTTTCACAATATTTTCTCACCTTGAGAAAAGCTAGTACGTTTTTTTTTCATGAAGAAGAAGATGAAGAATAAAGATGAGAGAATGAACTCATGAGGTGAGAATAGCGACCATGGGTGAGTTAGTGTCATACACTAACTCATGTAGTGAATAAACCATGGGTTAACAATAATGGTTGGGTTAATAAATATCTTCAAGTAAAACAAAATGAGTAGACTTGGTCAATGGTTCCACAAGCTTCTACAAGGTTCAACCATGTGACTAATTACCACTAATTTTGATTTACTTTAAATAAACAAAACCCTCACATTATTATAAGCATGGTGTAAATCTCATACACCCATGTTGCATGTGGCATCAAGCATGACACAATAGTTGTACATTAATATATATCACACACATATATATATAATGTTTAAGTGAGAAAAAGAAATATTTAAGTGAGTTAATCTTAGTTAATATAATCTAGTATATCAAATATACAATTATACATTAAATTATTAAATCAACACTTAATTTAATAATCCGGTTATATCACATATAACCGACTAATATCAAATGTAACAACTTATCGAACCAACACTTGATCCGATTACCCGGCTATATTACATATAACCGACCGATGTCACATATCGCGAGAAATAAAATGCGGTATCACATACGCGCATTAATTTCGATCCCGCACATATTACATATGTGCTACTACTCCGTTTCGCATGAACCAGAAAATCTTTGTGTAGGACTCTAAAGACTCGTCAATACGCCGGCAGTAGGTGATGATCATATCAAACACCCACAAGCCGCAAGCGGTCTGCTAAATGTAACGGCCACCCGGGTATTGAGCGATCAGAAGATCAACAAGCAAGCCTATTCATACTCCTGCGAATCCAAACAGTAACACTACCGTACAGTCCGGTCTTTTCGTCTGATATGTCACATATCTCGCCTGAGGGTGGTAAACGTCAGACTCTAATAGCTTGATAAGTCATGCCGATGTGAGGCTCATAACGGTTCGAGAAACTACTGATAACACTTACCGGTAAATCTCAGAAACAGTTTTGGCCAGGGACTTCCTGTTATAGCTAATCGAGCACAGCGCAACATCAACCCCAATACCGGGAGAAACGAAATCCCCTCCTATCGCTTATTGCCTCCATGTGACTCGGGACTGTATCCAAAAACCACCATTTTGTACGTTCTCTTAAACGTGGTAAGGTGGAAATCAAAGTACAGTGGGAATCACATAAGGCTCTATGACGATTTCGGGTCGACAGACCAACCTGTACCAGTGTCATCAGAGAACTGCCATCTGACGTGAGATATAATACCATCTGGGAGTTATCGGCGAGTCCGTCCAGTGTATTCAGTCTCCACTGAGCACCCGTATACCATCTCTGATGTCAAACACCAATGGATATGGGATCATCCATCACCCATCTACATGGGTCGAGAAGCTATACGCTAGTCTACTCTGGTATATCGATGCCCCGTCTCGATACACCCACGACTAGGGACGTTAAAGGATGTACTTACCGACTACCTTTGTCCCACTAGTATGATCCGCATCATAATCCAGGTAATCAAGTACACATCCTAAGGGCTTTCCCAATATGTAACAGAGAGACGATCAATGTACATGTTAAGATAAAGAGTAACCAGATAGCATACTATCATGTCGAGCAAGAAATTCCTCCCTATATATATCCAAACATCCATTACAATATACATCTCATGTACAATAATTGCCTCTAGGGCATATATATAACTAACATTGTCCCTATGGACTGAGTAACAGGGGTAAAACTTGCCCCTACGGATTAATCCGTAGGGGCATTTATCAAGTCCTATGGATAAATCCGTAAGGGTAAGTATCAGGCCCAACGGATAACTCCATAGAGGCAAGTATTTTATTTTGTAAACCAATAAATTAAATAAAGATTATGTTCATACGGAGTACTTCTTAGGGATAAGTGTCTCTACGGAATAAGGTGTATGGGCAATTATTACTTTGTGTAGGCATTTTCAGAACGAAGACTTTGCATCTACGGGGGAATTGTAGTAGTGTATATATTCTGGAGATAAACTTGACCGTGGGCTATTTCTTAAGATATCTTATAAAATTTATTTCTGATGAAGTAGTTATGATCTCAAATTAAAAATTCGTTCAATATCACAAACTATTCATACAATAACCACTCATAACTTTAATTTTAAAGAAACAAATTAATCCAACAATAAATATCCATGTCCATGATTTTCAGTTTAGAAATATTTTCATACCTAATAAATAAATTACTGATCGTTGAAATATCAAGAACAGTAAATATGTTCTTGCTAGTTATGTATAAGGTATTTTGTCCATATATCCTGGCCAAATAAATTAGCTTAATGTTATGGAACACGATACATATCTACTTGAGTACTTTAAATTGCCAGATATAACCATTATTTCAAACATATATAACACAATAAAAGTATGAATATTTTTCTCATAGTCGAGATTGATGGCATAAACTTTACGCGTCTCGAGACCATTTTTGGTCGCACGATTAGGCTTTGAAAAGAATTCGGTAATTATTAATTAGGTTTCAAAGCGATTATTTTAATCTCATGGGTTATATATGATGAGTCTTGAGAATGAAGTAGCCTAGTATTAAGCATATTTTTATATTTTGATGCCGTGGACATAGATTTAGAAAGAAATTTTAAAGAATTAATTAAAATAATATGGGTAATGATGACCTTTTATTTTTATAAAACTAAATAAGATAGCTATTTTAAATATATTTTAAACTTCATTATCTTAACTAAAAGTTTTTATAATATTGCTCAAATGATTTGAACTAACAAACTAATAAATCTTCATTATATTTTTATATCTTATTAATGAGATATATTTAATCTCATGGGAAATATTGGATTATGAGATGGACATGCATAAAGATTAGGTGACAAATCATGGATATATAATAGGGTATTGATAATTTATTATAACAATTTATTAGCTTTCCGTAATAAACAACAAAATAATAGCTAATTATTTATCAAATCCTTATTGATAATTATGGGTCTTGCACCTATCAGCCATTGATCGACATGTCAGCTCCAACAATCCCTTGATGTCGAGATAGCTTGCCGCGATGACGAGATGCGTCAGGGTTCTCTTATTGAGCGCCTTCACAAAGTCGGCATCCCATCGCCCGAGTTGTTGATCGGTTAATGTATTGTATTTATGCATGTTACAATACTCGATCAGTTTTGGGAATATGCGGCTATTGACATTAGGAAGAGAGACCTCGGTATAGTTATGTTTGATCATGCGTCGTAATATACCAGACTGCGTTATAATAGTTTTATCCACCTCAAACAGCATTCCATTCGTACACTTCAAGTTTATTGTCATCCTATTCGAAGATGAAGTAGCCATGAAATAATCCTTACTGAGAAATGAAAAACAATATTTAAAATTGGTTAGATTTATCTTTCATATTGTTGTCAATGTCAGCCTGCAGAACTTATTAGAAGAAAATAAAGGAAAAGGAATTTAAATTACGAAGAAATAAACAATCTAATAAAATACTAAATCTCAAGACTTGAAAGGAAAAACAAATAGGGAATGAGGAATGCATTCTTGTATTACTAGAGATTTTTAGGATTTCAAGAGTTTTCGATTCTAAAAGATTTCCTCTTCTCGTCAAAGAGGTTCGATCGTAATATATCTAAGAATTAATATAATTTTTCTCATCCCTCGATATTTAACTCATGTTTTTTAAATTTAATATTCAGAAAAATATTTTCCATGTAATCAATTCTTTTGATATGAGAACACATGGTCCATTTATACAGAAAGAAAAACTAATCAATTAGGAACGAATTGATAGAACTAACACAATTCTTAAGCATAAAAAAGTTAAAATTAGAAAAGAGAGCATACTATATATTAGAACTTCTCAAAATTAAAAGTCAGATATTGTTATTTAGAAAAGGCAAAGTTTTATCTTTTCTCTTCTCTAATCATCTTCATGATCGATGTTCATTTTATTATGAAGCGAAAACCAATCGACAATTTGAAGTACTTTAAACTTTTTGACTTTCAAAATAATTGACTTACCAATATCTATAATGTATATTACGTAATGCCCAAAAATTATAATTAGATGATGACAATTACAATGGTCTTCTTAATTAGAAAAGGCAAATAGGCATTCGATCACCAACAAAAATTTCTTTTAATTTAGGTACTAATTAAATATTACAAATAAAGTTAAAAAAGAAAAGAAAAGAATTCACCTTTGTTTTTTCCAGTACGTCGACTCTAATTCTTCCGAGCTTCTACTTTTCTTTCGTTTGCAACTCTCCCTCTCTTTTATATTTTTTTTATAAGATCGATCCCCTTTTATATTTGTATATCTAGAAGAGCAAATCAAAGTTTAGTTAGAATAGGAGTCAAAGTAGGAGATGCTATTTTGAAAGATATCTGCAATTTTGAGATGATAGATGGAAATTTATTTTTAATTTGCAAATCGTGTAGCCTACCCATTAAACCTATCCAGGAGACAAATACCGTGGGGCCATTCTTTTGAAAACAGTATCTAGTTAGATTGTGGGTAGGATTGTGGGTAGGTTAAGTATGACTCGGACCTTATCGGCATAGATTTGAAAAATATGTGCAAAAATTTTAATGAATCTCAATAGAATGAATCTAGTTTTCTAAAAGGCATGAAGGTTTGAAATGATTTAAAGAGTTGGTTATAGATTTTCAAAATTCCAGAGGATATAAGGCACGACATGAAACAATTATAAAGGATTTAATGATTTAATTTGGGTTAATTGTGGGTTAATTAGGGATAATTTGAGTTACGGTGATGATTAAGCTTAATTTGAGTTAATTATATTAATTTGGGTTAATTAGGGTTAGACTTTAGGGTACACTAGTTCCTTCAGAAGAATACTCGATGATAACGTAAACGTGCATCTTAACCATGAACGTAAGAAAAATTTATGCTAAACTAAAAACTTCGAACTCTTAAAAACGAAACGTAAACGTAAAACCTATTCAAGTTAAATGTTCAAGTTAAAACCAATATATGATACTCGATAATAATATGAAACTTTTATATTCTCATCGATACTCATATGTGAAAATCAAAGCGTGACTTAGTCCCCATCTATCGGTTAACATACGTTCGATATTCGTCGTGGCATAGAACTATACAAAGGTTGTTAAATATCGGACGGTATAGTTCGATACTAACAACCGTCGTATAGTTTATGTGACGAAAAGATTCAATCGTATTATAACCGATAGATTTGTCCAGTGTGGACAAGTTATGAATATATAAGGAAACACCTGCATTCACTTGTGTTTTCATTCGTTCCGAGTTATTTTGTCGGTACTTTTCTATTGGTTCTCCATGTACAAAGACAGATTAGATGTTCATTTCAACGTTGTTTTGCAATATTAAAATGATTATCTATTCTATTACAGTATACTTGGAGAACAGCGGGGAGGTGCTGCCGAAATTTACTCAAAACGGATGAAAGTATAAGCGAATGAGTGTCTGCTCTATACATTCTTAATGGGATAGAAGTCTTACCCTCGACAGCCGAAATACACACATACAACACGAATACACAACAAACACACACACAAAGCACATACACACTAATAACTCTACACTTAAGCGAAATCATAAATTGAAACGCATATACACAGAATACAACTAATACCTGAGTATCTTCAAATCTAATTTTGTTTATCGATAATTTATTCTTTTCATTGACAAACTTGCCTATACGGATTTTCTTCCTTGTCAATGACCATCCCGTTCTTAGATTTCTCAATATAGTCACCATAACCTACAATTTATATGCTATACAGTCTAACATGGCCTATGAGTATATCAGACTTAAGGACTGGATGTACGTGGATTGGCAACAACGCATGCAATCTAAGTTTGTCGCGGGAGTTGCTGCTTTCATTGAATTTGAATGCGCACATAATAAGATCGTATTAGAGAAGATTCTATGCCCGTGCGATAGATGTGGGAATAAGTTCTGGCAGAAGGTAGAAATCATAGAGCTTCACATCGTTAAACTTGATTTTACTAGACTTTATACAGCTTGGCTATATTACGGGGAAGGACAAGAAGAAGATGGTAATGCGGCAGAAGAAGAAGGAGAAGACGGTAATGTGGCAGAAGAAGAAGAAGAAGACGATTACTTCTTTCCAGGAGAAGAAATGGAGGATATGGTAGAGACTGCCCTAGGTGATAGTATTCCTACCGAATATGATATTCCTTCCGGTCAAGGACCACGTGCGGATAATTATGAAAATTTTATGAATGATGCTAGAAGACCAATTTATGACAATGCAAAGTATTCTACCCTATTATGGTTCTTCCAAATTTTCCAGATTAAGTTCCTAAATAGATGGAGCAACAAGTCATTCACTATGTTTCTGAAGTTCCTGAAAGATTCTATGCCCCCGGAAAATAACGTGCTCGACAGCTGGTACGAAGCCCAGAAGATGATGTCTGATTTGGGTCTGAAGTATGAAAAGATTCATGCATGTCCTAAAGATTGCTTGTTGTACCGGAAAGAGAATTCAGATTTGAAAGAGTGTCCAACATGCGGAAAGGTCGGATATAAGCCGAAAGAATTTGATAAGAAGCCCATTATACCTGTCAAGATAGCACGATACTTTCCCTTAGCACAGAGGCTACAGAGGCTATTCAGGTGCAAGAAAATAGCCGAGGCAATGATTTGGAATCACCGTGTTGTTCCAAGTGAAGATGGAAAAATGGGTCATCCAAGAGATTCACCGGTATGGAAGGATTTCGATAGGAGCCACAAAATATTCAGTAGTGATCCTCGCAATGTCAGGCTCAGACTCGCTAGTGATGGCTTCTGCCCATTCAGCTATGTGGCTGGAAGCCACAGCACATGGCCCGTTGTAATGATAGTTTATAATCTGTCGCCTTGGTTGGTTATGGATCAATCCTACTTTATGATGCCTCTTCTTATTGATGGACCAAATTCCTCAGGAAACAATATCGACGTCTATCTCCGACCTCTGATCGATGAGTTAAAATCTTTATTCATTGATGATATAGATACTTACGATGCAAATACATATACAATCTTCACACTGTGTATGGTTTTAATGTGGACAATTAATGACTTTCCTGCATATGGAATGCTATCAAGTTGGTCCGTACATGGTTACAAAGCATACCATTATTGCCATCAATATACAACATCGAAATGGTTGAATTTAAGCAGGAAGGTTTGTTATTGCGGTCATCGGCGTTTTCTGCCACTAGATCACCACTACAGGTTAGACGCTGCTCACTTTAATGGTCATCAGGAGCTTCTTGGGCCTCCAGCCTTATTATCCGGAGAGGACGTGATTGCTCAGTAGGATGGTTACAATAATATGACTTTCGGGATAGATCCGGCAAAACAGGTCAAACCACCATACTGAAACAAATTAAGCATTTTCTACGAGTTTCCATACTGGTCAACAAATTTAGTGCGTCATTGTCTAGACGTCATGCACATAGAGAAGGGAGTATCCGAGCACGTACTCAACTTTCTTCTTTATAAAGACGGAAAATCGAAAGACAGCCTTCGTGTTCAGATGGATCATCAGGACTGTGAAATTAGAAGTGAATTGCATCCTAAACCGATAGCGGGTAAACCCGACAAGTTTGTACTTCCCAATTCCGCGTATCATATGTCACAACTGGGGAAGAAAAGGTTCCTGCAGATGTTGCATGATTTGAAAGTTCCCACTGGTTTCTCAGGATCATTTAGGAAGAAGATAAAAATTGTGAAAGGTAAGATCGATTGGTTGAAAAGTCATGATCACCATGTTATTATAGAGCACCTTCTCCCATTAGCCCTCAGGACTTTCCTTCCCGAATCAGTTGGTCTAGTAATAAATGACCTTTATTGCTTTTTAGAGAATTTTGCGCTAAAACCCTGGATGTTGTGACGCTGGAGAATCTAGAAAATTCTATTTTATTGATATTTTGCAAGCTTGAGTGTGTTTTTCCACCGTCATTCTTCGATATCATAATACACCTGACGATTCATCTTGTAAGCCGATGTCGCGCACCCCGCGGGGTCGCGGGGAGGCGGAATTTTCAAAAAACGGTTTTTATGAACTACGCAACACCGGCTAAACTCCAGGATCTATACTAAAACCTTAACTAACTAATCTATCTAAGAGGTTTAACTACTATGTTAGATGGTTATACTTCTTAAAACCGGTCCTTCGGGTCTTCTAGTCCTCCTCTCCTTGGCTCCTCGGTGAACGAAAGAAGGTCGCATCATCGGCCTCATAGCGTCAAAGATGATCCACCCGAGAGAATGTGCTCCAAGCTCCAACCTCTAAACCGAGGTAACTAGGGTAAATGGTTCGCTAATCCAAGTAGCCTAGGTGATGTAGAGAATGTCTAATGGATTGTATTAGTCTCACTAAACCCTATGGCTCACAACACATGTAAATGTTTAGGCTTTAGTTTGAGGAAGAAAGAGATGGAGAAATCAAGAGAAAGAATGAGGAGAAGAAAATGAACTAAGTGTGTAGAATGCTAAGTGTGAAGAATGGCTATATCTCTTCTCAATAATTCAAGCATGCAATATTTCATAATAGAAAATATCTCCCATGCTTAAATAGTGAGTCAAGACTAATATAAAAATGCAAGAGCCATTCCTCTCACCTTGCCACAAAAATCTCCTCCATTTCCATCTCATTAATCCATTAAGAAAAATGGATAAAACAAATAATGAGGTGGTTCCTTCTAGAAGCATGCCTTGCCAAATTACAAGAATGTCCCTCACCGTATATACATACCCGTATCCGTATTCCGAAAAATACGGATACACTGAGACGATAATAATCCAATAATACAATACTAGGATCCGGTTTAAACCAAAGCCTACCAGTATTGTCCGCCCGATCAGTATCCGTGTACAAGTACACGTATGTGATCGTAGCCCTGCTGTAAAACCATACGACCTCTACATCTATAGCCCGAAGAAGGGAAACCCTCTGTATGGGACTCTAAAGACTCGACAGTACGCTGGCAGTGGGTTTAACCACAAGCACGTCAGCGGTACTAGCTACACGTAACGGCTACCCAGGTATCTGTCGATAAGAAGGTCGATGAGCAAACTCATCCAAACTCCTACTGAGCCTGTTTGTGATAATCTCCGTACAGTTCGGTCTGTTCGTCTAAGATACTTGCATATCAGACCTAGGGGATGGTAAACGTCAGACCCCAAATAGCCCAATAATTCATGCCGGAGGAGAGCCCAATACACCCTGAGAAACTACTGGAGTGCCTACCAGTATTTCTCGAATGCCCTGGCCAGGGACTTTGTGTAATGGCTTTCCGAACAATGCGCGATATCGGCCCCCAATACCGGGAGAGACGAGTCCTATCTGACCGCTACTGCCTCCAAGTGCTTCGGGACTATGCCCAACTACTAGCTATTTGCACGACTCCTTTGATCCATGGTAGGGTAGTAATCTAAGTGCAGTGGGAACACACTCGAGACGAAATAGCGATGGCAAGTCAACGGACTAATCTGTACTCATGTCACCTGGGAACTGCTTCCTGACGATAAGTATAATACCAACCAGTAGTTCCCGACGACTTCTGTCCAGTGTAACTCATAACCTAATGAGCATACTATTTCCAGTACGTCATACTAATGGCTATGGGACAGACCATATCCCCTGCTAGGATGAGAAGCGTATACACTTGTCTATTCCGGAGTATCGATTTCTCGTCTCGATAATCCTGCGACTAGGGACCTGTATAACTATGTGCTTATAGACTACCCAACCCCCACTAGTGTGACTACCATCACAATACTGGTAGTCAAGCAAAGATCCTAAGAGCTCTATCAATATGTATAAGTGATATGCTAAAAGAAACACATGCACATATTGAGGTAGAATCAAACCAAGTAGCATACTACCATTTTGAGCAAGACTGTTATTACAACTGTGAATATCCCAAGTTTCTAATATATAATATACAATCCAGTATGATACAATAATGGCCTCTAGGGCATATATCACTAACAATATCCCACTTGCACTAAGGCCAAGCATGGCATATTGCAGAACCATCATCTCGATTAGCTGCTCGAACTGTGTTTGAGAGATAGCCTTTATGAGTGGATCTGCAGTGTTGTTCTCTGTCTTTACTCCCCGCACCTCGATCTCTCGACAATCAATGATCTCCCTGATCAGGTGGAACCGCCTCAAGATGTGTCTGGACTTCTGATGGGACCTTGGTTCCTTAGCCAAAGCTATAGCACCGTTGTTGTTACAATACAGCAGTATTGGATCAACAATGGATGGAACCACCTGAAGCTCTGTCACGAACTTCCTGATCTAGACTGCTTCCTTCGCGGCGTCATATGCAGCGATATACTCCGCTTCCATCGCCGAGTCAGCAACGGTGTCCTGTTTGGAGCTCTTCCAACAGACCGCCCCTCCATTGAGGGTAAAAACATAACCCGACATGGACCTGGAGTCATCCTTGTCACTCTGGAAGCTGGAGTCGGTGAAGCTCTCGATTTATAGGTCTTCTCTACTATACACCAAGAACATCTCTTTAGTCCTTCTTAGGTAGTTTAGAATGTTCTTCACTGCTGTCCAGTGCTTCTCTCCTAGGTTCGACTGATACCTACTTACAACGCTTAGTGCGTAAGCTACATCTGGTCTGGTACACAACATCGCATATATTATAAAGCCTACTGCAGAAGCGTAGGGTATAATGGATATGTGATCCCTTTCCAAATCAGTCTTGGGAGACATCTCTTTGAAAAGGGTGATTCCGTGACAAACCGGTAGATTACCGCGCTTTGAATCTTCCATACTGAATCTTCTCAGTTTAGTGTCGATGTACCTTGACTATGAAAGTCCTAACATCCGTTCAGATCTATCACGATAGATCTGGATCCCCAGAATGTAGGAGGCATCACCCAGGTCCTTCATGGAGAACCATTGTGACAAGAGTCCTTTGACTGATTGTAGCATAGGAATGTCATTTCCTATCAAGAGAATGTCATCCACGTACAAGACGAGGAACACCACATTTCTCGCTACAATTTTACTATAGATGCATGGTTCATCTGGATTTTTGATAAAGTCGAATTCCTTGACCGTCTCATCAAAACAGATGTTCCAACTCCGCGATGCCGGTTTTAGTCCATAAATGGATTTAAGCAACTTGCACACCTTTCCACTGCTCCCACTC
Organism: Agapanthus africanus; assembly: GCA_030015575.1. Taxonomy (NCBI): domain Eukaryota; kingdom Viridiplantae; phylum Streptophyta; class Magnoliopsida; order Asparagales; family Amaryllidaceae; genus Agapanthus; species Agapanthus africanus. The sequence goes on along the minus strand of CM057344.1, from coordinate 647,792,043 downwards.
TGAATGAAACCCTCCGGCTGATCCATATAGACACACTCTTCCAAATTTCCATTTAGAAAAGCGGTCTTTATGTCCATTTGCCAAATCTTATAATCGTGGAAGGCAGCAATGGTAAGAAGGATCCGAATGGATTTGAGCATAGCCATTAGAGAAAAGGTTTCATCATAATCCAAACCAGGTTTGATGAAAACCTTTTGCAACAAGTCTAACTTTATAGGTTTCAACCTGTCCATCTACACCAATCTTCTTTCTGAAAATCCATTTGCAGCCTACGGGTTTACCCCTTCTGGAGCAATATCCAAAGTCCATACTTTGTTGGTGTACATGGACTCCATTTCGGTCCGCATTACATCCAGCTATTTTACCGAGTCTCTGCTCTGAATGGCTTGCTGGAAGCTAGTTGGCTCATCATCGTCGATGAGGCAATCCTCTCTATTCCCGTATATGAGAAAACCGTAGTATCTCTCGGGCGGATGAGACTGCCTACTAGTCACGAGGAGTAGCGCGGGGATATTCGGTTCTTTCGAAACTTCTGGTTCCACCATACTTTCAGTAATAGCTTATAGTTCTGGAATTTCTTCCAGTTCTTTTGCGCTCCTACTTATCTCTTTTTCTAAAAATTGAATTTCCAAGAAGTTGACATGATGAGAAACAAAAACCTTTTGTTCCTCTATGTAATAAAATAAATACCCCCTAGAGTTCTTTGGGTATCCCACAAAGTTACACAGTACTGAGCGTGCTTCGAGCTTGTCCGCATGCTGCTTTTTTACAAAAGCTGGATATTCCCATATCTTCAAATACTGAAGAGAGGATTTGTCACGCCCCGCTTCCCAGAGTACGCAAGATTGGGCACGTGACATAGCCAACCATGCTACCTGTGGGTAGGAAGTATCCATCCACAGTCACATTACGGTTGTAAGGATATCAAGAACAAGATAATAAGCTAATCTAATACATGTCCAAATCCATAATAACAAGAATCAATAAACAATAAGTGCGGAAGCTAAAGATCCAATACAATGAATAAACAGTACGTCCCATAATGCGGGCTCACATCTGGAAATGAAATGAAATAAATAAACTAAACTCTAAGGAACTCACAGTTCAGCCTGCTGGCTGAAGTACTCCTGCTCGGTCGTCGACAGTGGTACGGAATCTGGGCCATGCAAAACCCAGACGTCAGCGCGTCATGACATCAAGTATATAATGTAAACATGGTGATAAGCAATGCAAATATGAACATGAATAAAGCAGTACTAAGAAATAACAGAGCAGGGTAATGTGCAATGGTGACTAAACTATCCTGTCAGGTTTCTACTCTATAGTCTTTGAAACCAATTGATGAATCGTCGATGTAACTCAATAGTATCCCGTGCGTGCCCGGGACCACGGTCAAGATCCTCGGGGCTGAATCCGAGACGTGCCGCTAAGCAGTAAAAGGTAGTAGGATGGACGAGTGATGTCAGCATCAACACTCCGGAGCTGGCCAAGCCCGTAAGACTGATCAGATTAATGTATCGAACTGTTGAGTTACAAGTCGGTTTCACCTTTGATTTCCCCATACCCCCAAGCTATGTATGTCAGGTCAGGTATTCAGTAGTCAAGGACTAATGCCAACACAAAATCCGGTAAGAGTAGGTCTGTCTGGATAGACAGCAGGGATGGTCGGGTTTGTCGGCATTAGGCATGAAATCATGAAACAAGTCATGTCATGGTACAACAGGATGAGTCGGTACGTATGTATATGTCATGTGTAGCAGGGTCAGGCCAATATGTAGTGCAATCGGGTATGTGCTCACAACAGGTATACAATCAATAATGAACAGCAGCAGGAAACAGTAAATAACCATAATATTCCATGTAACCACAGTGATGTTTGTATTCTCTTATTAACAGGTTCACGCACCTTTAGGGTGCAATAGCCACAAGGTGAAGCAATATCCACAATCATGAAGTAATGAAGCTACAGGAATTTACACTAAGTATAATAATTGTCTCGTGAATGATTTAACAGTTAAAGCAGATATGATCCAGTCGTTTTATTTAGTTGAAATATGGATTGATGTTGGGTTGATTAATTACGAGAACTATTATAACGATTCCATGTTAAAGATAACCGCAACTGTCAATTCTAACTTATAACATTTTATCAATTACCATTATTAAGTTGTCTTAAAGTATGAATTCAATTGCGTGGCAAGACTAGATCTCGCACGCTAGCATGTTAGAGCAAGTATTCAGATAATTGCCTCGACGGTTTTGCAAACCGGAACACGGATGCGATGTCGGCAGAAAACGCGATATGATAGCACGGGTCACGGATCGAGTCCCAACAGAGAACAACGGGATCACACGGACCAGGGGGCTTCGCTGGAGCGTCGGGTTCGCCAAGACGGCACGGTCGGATTCCGGCAACAACACGGCAACGAGTTAGCAACACACGATAAACTTAAAGCGATCAGCGGGGGGGGGGGTTTACTGCACAAAGGAAAGGCGAGGAAGGCTTACCGGGAGATACCAGGGGTTACCCCGGCGAGCTCGACGGCGTTGGGACGCCGGCGAGGCAACGACGGCGGCAGCAAAGGCCTGAACGGCCTCGGGGTTCGCGGGAGAGGGTGCTGCGACGAGTGGGGGAGAGGGTGGTCGGCTCTGGTGGCCGAGGGGAGACGGAGGTGGCTCTGGTGACGACGGCGAGGATCGCCGGCGCGTTCTCCGGCGAACAGCGGAGGGTAGGTGATGGGTTAAGGGCTCGGGTTGGTGGTCCGGGGAGGGGAGGAAGGAAACGACGACGAGGTCGGGACGAGGATGGTGAGAGGGAGTCGCGGGAGTCGTCGGCGACGAGAGGCGGCGTCGACGTCGGCTCTGCAGTGGTTGGAGGCGTCGGGGTTGGTTGCAGGCACGGGAAGAGGAACGGAGGAAGGAGGTAGAAGGTGCGGCTGGGCCCGCGGTGGCGAGGGCGGCGACGGCGAGGTCGCGGGGAGATCGGCGGTGAGGTTGCGAGGAGCTAGGGTTAGGGTTTCGTGGGTTCGTGATGGGAGAAGATGAGTGGGGAGGCGGCTGCATGGGGTTAATAATATAGGAAGAGAGAGAGAGAGATTGGAGAGAGAGATTGAGGGAAGAGAGAGATAGAGAGTGGCGGTTTGAAGAGGGCCCCACGAGGGTACAGTCTTCGCTGTGATTGGCTGAGGCGAGATATAAGGAGGAATTTGGAAGGATTTTGGAAAGATTTGCTGTGAAAGAAATTATTTTCGTATATATATTAGTTTACGATATTAAATTAAAACGGGCCTTTTTGGCGCTAAATGAAACATTTCCAAATCGCGCCCGGGTTGCGCCCAAATGCTCCAAATTCAAATTATAGGATTTTAAGCGGGTTCCAAATTTTGAAAAGAGGTGTTTAATGATTAAAATGCATGCCCCCAAGTCGGACACTTGCACGCGCGCGTAGTAGTCTAAACTTGCCTATTTAGCCGAACGGGACGAAATCTCGACACGCGGACGCTACCACGCGACTAGTGGCGACGAGTAGGCCAACATGGACATTTTAAATTTTATTTTAGGAGTTAAAATTTGTTATGTGCCAAAATGACTTAACCGGTTAAAATTTAGCAATAAATCCCAGAAAAACAGAATAATTGGAAATGAGCAATATATAACCCTCAACTAGTAATATAAATAGTATTATTGGGCTCGGGTGTTACATCATACCCAACTACAAAAGAATTTCGTCCTCGAAATTCCAAGGATACAAGATAGCTAACTACTGGAAAAGGTGAGGGAATTTCTATCGGATCTCGTCTTCTCGCTCCCAAGTGGATTCTCCATGCGATCGATTACCCCAAGAAACTAGCACAAGAGGGATAACCTTGTTCTTAAGAACCTTTTCTTTCCGATCCTTGATTTCAACTGGTCGCTCTTCAAAAGTCAGGTCCTCCCGTACGGTCAACTCCGAATGATCCAAGACATGAGTCTCATCACGAACATACCTCCGTAGTTGAGACACATGAAACACATCGTGAACTCCTGCTAATGACTGTGGTAACGCCAACCGGTACGATACCTCTCCAAAACGCTCCAAAATCTCGAAGGGTCCAACGAATCGAGGACTAAGTTTTCCCCGACTTCCAAAGCGAATCACCCCTCTAGTCGGTGATATCTTCAGGAATACCAAATCACCCACGGCGAACTCTAGAGGTCTTCTTGACGTGTCGGCCCAACTTTTCTGTCTGTCCTGAGCTGCCTTCATATGTTTCCTGATTGTATTCACCTTCTCGATTGTCTGTACCACCAAATCTGGTCCTAGTAACCTTCGTTCACCAACATCATCCCAACAAACAGGTGAACGGCACTTACGACCATACAGTGCCTCAAACGGAGCCATCTGAATTGTCGCTTGGAAGCTATTGTTGTACGAAAACTCCACCAGGTGTAGATGATCCTCCCATGAACCTTTGAGGTCCAACATGCAAGCCCTCAACATATCTTCAAGGGTCTGGATCGTTCTCTCTGATTGTCCATCAGTCTGAGGATGATAAGCTGTGCTAAACTTCAATCGAGTCCCCAAACTTTCTTGTAAACTCCTCCAAAAGTGTGACAAGAATCGAGTGTCCCGATCGGACACGATGCTTACCGGCACTCCATGCAATCTGACAATCTCCTGCATGTATCGCTCTGCCAAAGTCTCTGTCGATTGACCAACCCGAAAAGGAATAAAGTGAGCTGCCTTGGTCAACCGATCGACAATCACCCATACTGCATTGTTGCCCTTTGGACTCCGCGGTAAAGCTGTCACGAAATCCATGGTTATATGTTTCCACTTCCACTGAGGAATCGGAAGTGGTTGCAACAAACCAGCAACCCTTTGGTGTTCAGCCTTGACTTGCTGACACACCAAGCACTTAGCCACGAAGCGAGCAATTTCCCGTTTCATACCTTCCCACCAGAAATGCTGTCGAATATTTCGGTACATCTTTGTCCCTCCTGGATGTACAGAGTAAGCTGAACTATGTGCCTCCTTCATAAGCTCTTCACGCACATCTCCTTTTGGCACACACACACGGCTACCGTATCTCAACGAACCGTCTTCATGGATCATTAAATCGGTTCGTAGTCCGGCTTCAACCTGCTCTCGAAACTTTTGCAGTCTAGGATCCTGCGATTGTGCCGCTTTAATCTTCTCAACTAAGGACGACTGTACTTGCAACTGCATCAACTGTCCTGTAGCATGTGGTAGCACAACCTCCAAATCAAATCTCTGAAAATCCGCAATGATCTCCCTTTGTGCGGTCAAAACCTGAATTGCTGGTAACCGACTCAGCGCATCTGGCACGACGTTAACTTTTCCCGGATGGTACTTAAGATCGAGGTCATAGTCGGCCATCAGCTCCAACCATCTGCGTTGCCTCATGTTCAACTCCTTCTGAGTGAACACATATTTCAAACTCTTGTGATCCGTAAAGACTTCAACTCTCTCGCCCAGAAGGTAGTGTCTCCAAATCTTCAGGGCGAAGATCACGGCTGCAAGCTCTAAGTCATGAGTCGGATAGTTCTTCTCATGAGTCTTCAGTTGTCTCGATGCGTAAGCGACGACTTTCCCATTCTGCATCAAAACACATCCCAATCCCTTTCCGGATGCGTCGCTATGAATCACCAGTCCTCCTGAATTATCCGGTACGGTCAGGATAGGGGCGGTTATCAATTTCTGCTTCAACGTCTCAAAGGCCAATGCACATCCATCCGTCCAAACAAACGGTACCTCCTTACGCGTGAGCTTGGTTAACGGCTCAGCTAAACGAGCGAAGTTCTCCACAAATCTCCTGTAGTATCCGGCGAGTCCAAGGAAACTTCTTATCTCCGCAACATTCTTTGGAATAGGCCAATCTTGAACTGCTGCAATCTTTTCGGGATCGACGGCGATTCCATCGCCCGACACGACATGCCCCAGAAACTACACTTCCTCCAGCCAGAATTCACACTTACTCATCTTCGCAAATAACTTCTCTTGTCTCAGCGTTTGCAGTGCGATCCTTAAGTGCTCAGCATGCTCCTCCGGACTCCTCGAGTACACCAGAATATCGTCAATGAATACCACAATAAACTGGTCCAAGAACGGTGAAAAGATCCTGTTCATCAAATCCATGAATATTGCCGGCGCATTAGTCACTCCGAAGGGCATCACTAAATACTCGAAATGCCCATACCGAGTTCGAAACGCCGTCTTGCAAATGTCTTCTGCTTTCACTCGGACTTGATGATATCCTGATCGCAGGTCCAGTTTCGAGAATACCCTCGCGCCACTAAGCTGCTCAAAAAGTTCTCCAATGCGAGGGATCGGGTACTTGTTCTTAATAGTCACCCGGTTCAATTCTCGATAATCAATGCACATCCTTCTCGTGCCATCCTTCTTCTTTACTAAAAGAACTGGAGCTCTCCAAGGTGAGTTGCTGCTTCGAATCCATCCCTTCTCGAGTAATTCACCAACTTGTTTCTTAACTTCTTCCAATTCCACCGGTGCCATCGGATAATAAGATTTTGATACTGGCGCTGCACCAGGAATAAGGTCAATCGCAAACTCCACATCTCGCTTCGGCGGTAAGCCCGAAATATCTTCAAACACATCCATAAAGTCGCGGACAACTGCCGGCTCTTCATTACTATCCACTACCATAGCCGCAAGAACACTGTTTGTCGGCCTAGCCCTAAACTCGACTGGCCCGACAGAACTGCTTCCTCCAATGAAAGTAAACGCAGGGTGTCCGGGAATCTGGAAAATTACTTTCCTTGCCCTACAATCAATGTGTGCGTGGAAAGTGCCAAGAAAATCCATTCCCAAGACTACTTCATAACTGCCCGTATCAATCACCAAGAAATCTGCAAAAAGCTCCCGTCCGCAAACAACAACTGTACAATCTTTACATTCCTTACTAGCTATGATTTTCCCATTCCCAGTGTGTATGTCCCAGAAACTAGACAGGGTCGTGCAGGTAATCGAGTGTGTAGTTATAAATTTGGATGACATAAAACAGTGGGATGCTCCGGAATCAAATAATGCCAATGCGGGAAAACCACGAACGAGTACAGTACCTGAAACTACTTCTCCCGATGCCTTGGCTTCCTCAGCTGTCAATGTGAAAGCTCGACCCTGGTTGGGTCCTTGTGTCAGCTGGTTCTGCCCTTGGAATGGTCTCTGCGGAGGCTTCCGTATCTCATCTCTCGTGCGAAGCTTCGACGGATAAGCACCAACTGCGTGATCGGCTGCTCCACAAACCAGACAAAGTCCCAGTCTCCTTCGACAATCCTTCTGCACGTGCCCAGGTAATCGGCAGTAATCACAAATCACGCTTTTCCTTCGATCAACGATCACAGGCTTCTTCATTGGCGCTACACCTCGACGGTCCACTGGAATACCTCTGCGCCCATGATCTCGGTTAGGTACAAATGCAGGCTTCCTGGCCGCAACTGCTGTCTGGTGAAGGTTCCCTTTCGATCCTGATAAACTCTGCTGCTCTCTGGCTGCCGTAAGAACCTGTGAGAAAGTGGTCAAACCCAGGGAGACAATCTGCCTCTGGATTTCCACATCCAAACTGCGCAAGAATCTTCGCGCCCTGTCTGCCTCCTTGGCGACTAAGGGTCCAGCGAAACGGCTGAGTCTCGTCCATTCCGTTGCATGTACATCCACAGCTGCTCCATTTTGTCTCAGCCCAATAAATTTCTCCTCCATTTCCTCCCGTGCAGTCCGCGGGAAGAACTTTTCCAAGAAACTTTTAGAGAAATCCGCCCAACTGATTGGCTTGGACAAGCGGGTCTCTTCCACAAGCCACCACTCTCGGGAGTAATCCACCAGCTGAATGCGCACCACATCAACTCTCTTGTCTTCAGGGATCTGTGCCGCAATCAGTAAATTCTCCGTGTCCACTAGCCACTGCTCGGCTGGTAACGGCTCCTCCAAACCAGTGAAAGTAGTAGGACCCAAACGTCTGAAATCTGCCACGGTCCCTACTCGATCGACTGGCTTCGCTACAGCGGTGTTTACAGACTGCTGAATAACCTGCAAACCTTCCTGAAATGAATCTGCTTGCTGCTGGATCAGCTCAGTTTACCTCTTCTGATTTTCCAACATCCCACGTATCACTCCTAACATGGCGGCTTCATCCACGCGCCTCTGATATGTCTTGAAAGTCTTATCTGCCATGGTCTTGAAATCAAACAAACAACATTAGCATGATGATAGATTCAATATATAAATCAAGGCTAGAACTCCAAGATACTTAAATAGAGTACTGCATTGTAGCTATGCCGCGGTATCATAGCCGCAATTACTTAACTCCACCCAAGTCGCCTAAGTCCTAGAGATAACAAGAAGTTAGGTTTTCGAGTTGACAATGCAAAGTAAGTTTGCATGTCGACATGATCCGGAAGAATGATTCAAGGATGGTAAAACGGTCAAAGTGGCAGGACATGTTTCCTAATCACGGGTATTCTGATTCGTGTATCGGGTGGGATACCCAACTACAAAGAATCAACCCAATTAACCTATGTCTCTGATACCAAAAGAACCATGTCACGCCCCGCTTCCCAGAGTACACAAGATTGGGCACGTGACATAGCCAACCATGCTACCTGTGGGTAGGAAGTATCCATCCACAGTCACATTACGGTTGTAAGGATATCAAGAACAAGATAATAAGCTAATCTAATACATGTCCAAATCCATAATAACAAGAATCAATAAACAATAAGTGCGGAAGCTAAAGATCCAATACAATGAATAAACAGTACGTCCCATAATGCGGGCTCACATCTGGAAATGAAATGAAATAAATAAACTAAACTCTAAGGAACTCACAGTTCAGCCTGCTGGCTGAAGTACTCCTGCTCGGTCGTCGACAGTGGTACGGAATCTGGGCCATGCAAAACCCAGACGTCAGCGCGTCATGACATCAAGTATATAATGTAAACATGGTGATAAGCAATGCAAATATGAACATGAATAAAGCAGTACTAAGAAATAACAGAGCAGGGTAATGTGCAATGGTGACTAAACTATCCTGTCAGGTTTCTACTCTATAGTCTTTGAAACCAATTGATGAATCGTCGATGTAACTCAATAGTATCCCGTGCGTGCCCGGGACCACGGTCAAGATCCTCGGGGCTGAATCCGAGACGTGCCGCTAAGCAGTAAAAGGTAGTAGGATGGACGAGTGATGTCAGCATCAACACTCCGGAGCTGGCCAAGCCCGTAAGACTGATCAGATTAATGTATCGAACTGTTGAGTTACAAGTCGGTTTCACCTTTGATTTCCCCATACCCCCAAGCTATGTATGTCAGGTCAGGTATTCAGTAGTTAAGGACTAATGCCAACACAAAATCCGGTAAGAGTAGGTATGTCTGGATAGACAGCAGGGATGGTCGGGTTTGTCGGCATTAGGCATGAAATCATGAAACAAGTCATGTCATGGTACAACAGGATGAGTCGGTACGTATGTATATGTCATGTGTAGCAGGGTCAGGCCAATATGTAGTGCAATCGGGTATGTGCTCACAACAGGTATACAATCAATAATGAACAGCAGCAGGAAACAGCAAATAACCATAATATTCCATGTAACCACAGTGATGTTTGTATTCTCTTATTAACAGGTTCACGCACCTTTAGGGTGCAATAGCCACAAGGTGAAGCAATATCCACAATCATGAAGTAATGAAGTTACAGGAATTTACACTAAGAATAATTGTCTCGTGAATGATTTAACAGTTAAAGCAGATATGATCCAGTCGTTTTATTTAGTTGAAATATGGATTGATGTTGGGTTGATTAATTACGAGAACTATTATAACGATTCCATGTTAAAGATAACCGCAACTGTCAATTCTAACTTTTAACATTTTATCAATTACCATTATTAAGTTGTCTTATAGTATGAATTCAATTGCGTGGCAAGACTAGATCTCGCACGCTAGCATGTTAGAGCAAGTATTCAGATACTTGCCTCGACGGTTTTGCAAACCGGAACACGGATGCGATGTCGGCAGAAAACGCGATATGATAGCACGGGTCACGGATCGAGTCCCAACAGAGAACAACGGGATCACACGGACCAGGGGGCTTCGCTGGAGCGTCGGGTTCGCCAAGACGGCACGGTCGGATTCCGGCAACAACACGGCAACTAGTTAGCAACACACGATAAACTTAAAGCGATCAGCGGGGGGGGGGGGAGGGGTTTACTGCACAAAGGAAAGGCGAGGAAGGCTTACCGGGAGATACCAGGGGTTACCCCGGCGAGCTCGACGGCGTTGGGACACCGGCGAGGCAACGACGGCGGCAGCAAAGGCCTGAACGGCCTCGGGGTTCGCGGGAGAGGGTGCTGCGACGAGTGGGGGAGAGGGTGGTCGGCTCTGGTGGCCGAGGGGAGACGGAGGTGGCTTTGGTGACGACGGCGAGGATCGCCGGCGCGTTCTCCGGCGAACAGCGGAGGGTAGGTGATGGGTTAAGGGCTCGGGTTGGTGGTCCGGCGAGGGGAGGAAGGAAGCGACGACGAGGTCGGGACGAGGATGGTGAGAGGGAGTCGCGGGAGTCGTCGGCGACGAGAGGCGGCGTCGACGTCGGCTCTGCAGTGGTTGGAGGCGTCGGGGTTGGTTGCAGGCACGGGAAGAGGAACGGAGGAAGGAGGTAGGAGGTGCGGCTGGGCCCGCGGTGGCGAGGGCGGCGACGGCGAGGTCGCGGGGAGATCGGCGGTGAGGTTGCGAGGAGCTAGGGTTAGGGTTTCGTGGGTTCGTGATGGGAGAAGATGAGTGGGGAGGCGGCTGCATGGGGTTAATAATATAGGAAGAGAGAGAGAGAGATTGGAGAGAGAGATTGAGGGAAGAGAGAGATAGAGAGAGGCGGTTTGAAGAGGGCCCCACGAGGGTACAGTCTTCGCTGTGATTGGCTGAGGCGAGATATAAGGAGGAATTTGGAAGGATTTTGGAAAGATTTGCTGTGAAAGAAATTATTTTCGTATATATATTAGTTTACGATATTAAATTAAAACGGGCCTTTTTGGCGCTAAATGAATCCAAATCGCGCCCGGGTTGCGCCCAAATGCTCCAAATTCAAATTATAGGATTTTAAGCGGGTTCCAAATTTTGAAAAGAGGTGTTTAATGATTAAAATGCATGCCCCCAAGTCGGACACTTGCACACGCGCGTAGTCGTCCAAACTTGCCCGTTTAGCCGAACGGGACGAAATCTCGACACGCGGACGCTACCACGCGACTAGTGGCGACGAGTAGGCCAACATGGACATTTTAAATTTCATTTTAGGAGTTAAAATTTGTTATGTGCCAAAATGACTTAACCGGTTAAAATTTAGCAATAAATCCCAGAAAAACAGAATAATTGGAAATGAGCAATATATAACCCTCAACTAGTAATATAAATAGTATTATTGGGCTCGGGTGTTACAGGATTTCTTCCCACTCCACATCTGATATGGTGTGGTAAGCACAGTCTTGGTAGGAACCTTGTTCAAAAGATATGCAGCTGATTCTAGTACATAGCTCCAGAAGGATCGCGACAACTCAGCGTTACTCATTATGGAATGTACCATATCTAATAAGCTTCTGTTCCGTCATTCCGTTATACCGTTGTGATGAGGTGTGTATGGAGGAGTAAGCTGAGAGAGAATTCCATTCACTTTTAAGTAGTCCAGGAACTCGGCACTTAAGTATTCACCACCTCAATCAGATCTCAGTGTCTTGATACTTTTGCCGGTTTGTTTTTCCACTTCATTCTTATATTCCCAGAATTTCTCAAAGGCCTCGGATTTATGTTTCATAAAGAATGTTAGTTATATGTATGCCCTAGAGGCCATTATTGTACATGTGATGTATATTATAGTGGAAGCTTGGACACATATATATAGGGTTTTCTTGCTCGATATGATAGTAAGCTATCTGCTTACTCTTTATCTTAATATGTTGACTAGTATTCTTTACTGTCTTGCTCTCACATGTTGATAAAGCCCTTAGGATATGTACTTGACTACCAAGATTATGATGAGATCATACTAGTGGGGCCAGGGTGGTCCACAAATACATCCTTTAATCAGTTCCCAGTCGTGGGAATATCGAGACCAGGGCATCGATATTCCAGTGTAGACTAGTGTGTACGTTTCTTGTCCCTTAGAGGGAGATGGTTGATCCCATAACCATTGGTGTGTGACATCAAAGATTGTACACAGGTGCTCATTGGAGAATGGGTACACCAAACAGGACTCGCCGAGGACTCCTATGTGGTAGTATACCTATCGTCAGATAGCAGTCTTCTGGTGACATTGGTACAGGTTAGCCTGTAGACCCGAGATCGTCATAGAGTCTTGTGTGGCTCCCACTGTGCTTTGATGTCCTCCTTACCACGGTTCAAAGGAGTCGTGCAAACAGGTGGATTTTGGGTACAGTCTCGAGTCACATGGAGGCAATGAGCGATAGAAGGGGTTTCGTCTCTCCCGGTATTTAATTCTAACCATGGTCAAGTGTAGAGAATGAATCATGGTTAGTGTGAATGGTTAGGGTTAAGGATGAGATAAGTATGGTTGACTTTATCAAAGCTTCATGAAGCTTCAACTAAACTCCAAATCTAGCAACCATTCTTTTCTCATTTCATTTCCAAAATGAATAAATAAATAAATAAAGGAATAAATAAAGGAAATGAAACCCTAGCCATTCTTTTAACCATGGTTTATTCTTTGCACTTAACCAAATAAACATGTATCATCAAACATGATACAATCAAGTGCACAAAATCATATCGCATATGTAATGCGCACAGCCGAGTGAGAAAATCCATCTTAAGTAAACCGATACTAGTTGATGCAAAGTAATATATCAAATATATAAATATGCATTAAATCATTAAATCAACACTTGATTCAATGACCCGGTTATGTCGCACACAACCGACTAGTATACAATATATCGGCTTATCGAATCAACGCTTGAATCGATAACTAGGTTATATCGCATACAACCATTCGATATATTTATCGTGAGAATAGAATACGGTATCACATACACGCATTATTCTCGGTCCCGCACATATCTCATATGCGCTCCTATTTCGTTTCGCTTGAGCCAGGAAACCTCTGTGTAGGACTCTAAAGACTCGTCAATACGCCGGCAGCAGATGATGATCATATCAAGCATCCACAAGCCGCAAGCGGTCTGCTAAACGTAACGGCCACCCGGGTATTGAGCGATCTGAAGATCGACGAGCAAGCCCGCTCACACTCCAGTGAATCCGACCAGTAACACTACCGTACAGTCCGGTCTGATCGTCTGATATGTCGCATATCTCGCCTAGGGGTGGTATACGTCAGACCCCAATAGCTCAATAAGTCGTGTCGATATGAGGTCTATAACAATTCGAGAAACTACTGGTAATACTTACCAGTAAATCTCAGCAACCCTGGCCAGGGATATCCTGTTATAGCCAATCGAACACAGCGCAACATCAACTCCCTATACCGGGAGAGACGAATCCCCTCCTATCGCTCATTGCCTCCATGTGACTCGGGACTGTACCCAAAAACCACCGTTTTGCACGCCCTCTTGGACGTGGTAAGATGGAAATCAAAGCACAGTGGGAACCACACAAGACTCTATGACGATCTCGGGTCAACAGACTACTCTGTACCAGTGTCACCAGAGAACTGCCATCTGACGTGAGGTATAATACCATCTGGGAGTTCTCGGCGAGTCCGTCCAGTGTACCCAGTCTCTACTGAACACCCGTATATCTCCTCTGATGTCAAACACCGATGGATATGGGATCATCCATCGCCCATCTACATGGGTCGAGAAGGTATACGCTAGTCTACTCTGGTATATCGATGCCCCGTCTCGATACACCCACGACTAGGGACTTTGAAGGATGTACTTTTGGACTACCATGTCCCCACTAGTATGATCCGCATCATAGTCCAGGTAGTCAAGTACAGATCCTAAGGGCTTTACCAACATGTAACAGAGAGACAAACAGTATACACGTTAAGGTAAAGATCAACCAGATAGCATACTATCATGTCGAGCAAGAAAGTCCTCCCTATATATGTCCCAGCATCCACTACAATATACATCCTATGTACAGTAATGGCCTCTAGGGCATACATATAACTAACAGGGGGATGATGTTGCGCTATGCTCAATTGGCTATAATTGAAAGTCCCTGGCCAGGGCTGCTGCTGAGATTTACTGATAAGAGTTATCAGTAGTTTCTTAAACAGTTATGTTTCCTGATTTAAAATCAGGAAAGCTTATGGAAAAAGCTTCAGAAGAGGGTCACGTGCTTACACGTGACCAGCAGTCACGTGTTGGCACGTGACACCCAAAAGTACCGGCAAAGCAAGTTCAGTTTCCCAACTACATCAAAGAGAGGGACTTCAGTAAGGGTCACGTGCTCCCACGTGACCTGGGTCACGTGTCGGCACGTGACATTTAAAAGCAGCAGCAAAGACCCAACGCTTCCTGATCAAATCAAGGAAAAAGCTTCAGAAGAGGTCACGTGCTCCCACGTGACCAGGGTCACGTGTTGACACGTGACGATCAAAACATCAGACTCATTCTCCGGTTAAAGCAAGAAAAAGACTCCAGACGAGGGTCGCGTGCTCACACGTGACCAGTTGTCACGTGGTGGCACGTGACAGCGAAACAGAGAACAGAAAGCAAAGCGCAGAAAGAAAGAAGAAGGCTCATTCCAAAGGGGGTCACGTGCCCACACGTGACCATGGGTCACGTGGTCACACGTGACCGGCTTTCAAAGCCCATTTCGTTTACAGAATTAAATTCTGAAAGAGATTCGAATCTTTCCAAAGGAAAGCGATTATCTGGAACCAATCGAATTGAAAATTCAGAGGTGATTAAATGTCACCTATTTATGGGAAAATCTCGGGTTTGGAAAGATTTCCCCTTTAAATCTAACCGAAATAACAAAGGAGAATCCCGGGACTTGAAATCCAATGGTGAATAAAATTCACCTAATAATCCAAAGGTCCAGAACGAATGATGGATGCAAATCAAATCTCTCAATGAAGATTCGTAAAAAAATAATTGACTCGGCTGCTTCTCCTATAAATAGGAGCCAAGAGACACAAAAAGAGATATATACGCAGAGGGAAGAAAGGGAGAGAGAGCCTTGATACTTCGAGGAACTTGGATCTTCTGCAAAAGAAAACCCTAGGTAAGAAAGGGAGGGCTCCTTGAAAGAAAGGAGAATTTAATTCTCAACAGAGTTTAACTCTGATATATAAAACAGAAGAACATATTTCTTCTCTCTTTGATAGAGGATCTGCAAAGTGCACATCTCCCCTTGAAGTTGAGATTTTAATTCTCAATGGGTCGAGATCCTGCCATGCAGATCCAAAACATAGAGAGGGAATGGAAGCACGAGAATTTAATTCTCACAGAACTATAGAATTTAATTCCTTTAAAATAAAACTAGGGCTTGACCCTGTGTTATGGGAATTTAATTCCTTCAGAACAAAAAGAAACAGGGTTTAACCCTAATTAAGAACCTAGTTCTGTTGGAACAGCGGGGATTTAATTCCCTTGATCATAATTTAACAGAGAATGGGAATTTAATTCCTTAAAAGCTTTTATTAGGGTTTAACCCTATGAGGAATTTAATTCCTACAGAAAATTCAGAATATAAATCTTCAAAAGGAAGTAGGAATTTAATTCCTTTGAAATTACTGTCAGGGTTTAACCCTACTAGGAATTTAATTCCTGGAAAAGATTAACAGATCCTTTAAACAACATACATAGAGGCAGGGTCACGTGTCACCACGTGACCCCCCCAAAGAGATCTACAGAAAGCCCCTTTGAGGCAGCACCCCACGTGACCCACGTGACCTTCGGCAGAAGCTTTAACATATAAGCATTTAAATGCCCTTCACGTGAGGGCACGTGATGCGATAATCTCCGCAGAATAAATGAAGGGAGGGTGCTCTCACGTGTTGCCACGTGACCCCTCTTGCCTTAGTGTTCAACACTAAATTGGAACTCTCGAATCCAGTATTGAAACACTGTTAGGCCCTAGTGTTCAACACTAATCGAAGAACTTTATTCGCAGTGTTCAACACTGATTACCTTAGTATTTAACACTAATCTGAGATCTCCATTGACAGTGTTCAACACTGATCTGCTTTAGTGTTTATGATAATTTGAAAGCCCTGTTGCTGGTGTTTAACACCAATTATCTTTTAGTGTTAAACACTAACTTGTCAATCTCATTCTCAGTGTTCAACACTGGTTGGTCTTTAGTGTTTAACACTAGACATTGGTCCAATTGGCTAAATGGATAGAGGCAAAGCCTCTCCTAATTGGACTTAGCCCAAGCTAGGCCATGAGTCTTCAATTCGCAATTAACTGGGCTAATGGGCTCATAACATAATTAA
This sequence comes from Agapanthus africanus, assembly GCA_030015575.1. NCBI lineage: Eukaryota > Viridiplantae > Streptophyta > Magnoliopsida > Asparagales > Amaryllidaceae > Agapanthus > Agapanthus africanus. Next base: position 647,775,613 of record CM057344.1, on the reverse strand, counting down.
TCGGTCTTGATCCCAAATTGGGTCAAGGACTATTTAAGCCATTCCGGTTCTAGGGTACATCTCTTCACTCCTTTGATACTTGGCATTGTAATCCCTCAATGTCTTCAAAGAGGTGACGGGTCCCGACGACCACACATTGATATGGACTGTGGGGTCTTTAAACCCGTGTCTAATGCAAAATTCCTGGTTACGTGGAACGCGGATAATTTCACTCTTTGACCCCGTGGAAAACATCCAGAGCGGAGCCTAGTCCTCGCCGAGCGCGGCAGTGAACCTGTGTGAAGCATTTAGTGCAAAATTCCTGGTTACGTGGAATGCGGATAACGTCACTCTTTGACCCCGCAGAAAACGCCCAGAGCGGAGCCTGGTCCTCGCCAAGCACGGCAGTGAACCCGTGTGAAGCATCCAGAGCACATACCGGACTATGGAGTCCTTAAACCCATGGACTACGACGTCCTTAACCTCGACCGCAATGTCCTTAAACTACCCATGGACCGCAATGTCCTTAAACTACCCATGGACCGCAATGTCCTTAAACTAGAACAATAGAGCCCCGCATGCTCTTTTGTCGGATCTAAACGATCCCGTTTAAGTTGATCTTAGCCTTAAAGATGGCTAACGTATCCTTAAACCTTCAAACAGACTGGACTATGAATCCCTTAAATCAACATCGGTTCAAGGGTACATCTCTGAACTCCTCTGATATCTGTCGTTGTAATCCTTCAACGTCATCAGAGAGGTGACGGGTCCCGACGGCCACATATTCAATGGACCACTATGTCCCTAAACTGGAACAATAGAGCCCAAATGCTCCTTTGTCGGATCTAAACGATCCCGTTAAGTTGATATTAGTCTCAAAGTTAGACTAACGTATCCTTAACAAACGTTTGAGTTGATCTTAGCCTCGAGTATGGCTGACGTATCCTCAAACCAAACCCCCAAACCCAAATCTAAGATAATACGGATTTGGACTAGTCCACGCCCTACGGGCGACGACATAACTCAGTCTCCGTATACAATCCACGGGCAACCACAAATAAAACAAACACACACGACACGAAGTGACCATCTGGAGAAGGAGAAAGTTGTTACCGCAATGCGGTAGCGTAATTAACTGCAGGGGCTTGCGCCTGCAGGGAAGAGCGTCCCCACAATCAAAAACCCCTCAAGCGAGGGGGAATCTGACGAAGTCTGCTACATCGGACGCATCCGTTTAAACCTTCGATACATGGTGCCATAAATCAACTTGGCATCTTCGGAGAGGTAGACGGATAGCACCAATTAGCATCTGCCCCGAATCTCAGGCAAGACGTCATGTCGCGCCGTCTTTCGGAGGGGAACAGATTCTGGCACGCCCGGTGGGACCTTTTCCTCTTTCCACTCCACACTTCGTGTGTCGTGACTCGCGAACCAATCGCGGTTCGGTAATGGTTGCCCTTGTATTTCAAGATACTAAAACTTGGCGTCTTGCTTATTGTAGAAAGCAAAGGATCGATGGCTTCTACTTCTGCGAAATTCTCCAACTGCTTAGACTGCAATTGCAACCAACGCTCTGCCTCGCCAGGAGGTATAGCCTACGGACCCCAAGCTGCTTCGTTATTCACAATGCCGGTGGACCAGGTGACTCAAGCCACTACCGGATTGTTCTTTGGGACCATGCTCCCGCCGACAAGCTTCACCGCTCCAGTGCTGACAACGGAAGCTCTCAAGAAGTCGGTCTTTGATCGTCTTACCCCTGCCGCGGCTCCTCTCAACGAGTCGCCCAACGTCAACGCCTCGGTCTTCTCTAGATTGGGCCAGAAATTTCGCGAACTCATCATGGGGCCTACAATCTCAGAGAAGGCTGCTTCTAAGAAAGTGGCCGCTCCTGCCTCTGAAATCGTCAAGGCAGCTTCTCCGACCAAAAGGTCGGTCTTTACAAGATTGACGACTCCAGCTCCCGCTCCTGCTGCCCAAAGGACATCGGTCTTTGACAGGCTAATACCAACAGCGACCCCCACCCAGACAGGGGGCAAGATGAAACCATTCTTACCACTGACCCTACGCCGTCCGCTCGACACGCTCGACGTCTCCATTGGCGCCGAGTGAAGAAGGCTGGGGGCAACTCCCCCTCCGGGTTGACTCTATCAGCCCCGGTGGCAGAAGTTAATGCTGCTGTCCCAACCGGGAACAGCTTCGAAATGCTAAATAAGGTGCGAAGGAATTCTCCTACTGCAGTGCTGAAGAGGTCTCCTCCCCCATTAAAAAAGGTTGTGGAAATAAAACCAGAACAGCCCCGATCTCCTCAACAGCTGTCTTCCAAAATCTATAAGGTTTGGCGGCAGGCCCGAAACTCGATCATCGATCCAAACTTCTCCCGCCAGCACAAGAAGCTGAAAATCCAACCGGAAGCTGGTCACCAGGCTAAACCCCAAAAGGCTGTTAATCAACTGGCTCATAAAAGGAGGAGGCCAGAGAAGACCCCCCAGCATGCGACGACGACTAAAAGCACTGAGCCCAGACGCCCTAAGTCTGGGGGCATGGTGGTGCACACTGTTTACATGGCCTCTGGAAAGGAGGAAAGCCGCACTTCTACGGGCCACCGACCGCTAACCCGATCCGTGACGAAAGCCCAGGAGCAGCAGCAAAAGCTTCAGGAAATGATGAATGCTATGGCCGCACTTACCGGGCCAAAAGAAAACCCAGAAACGTCCTCAGACGTACGCCGGGAGGAAGAAACCGACGCTGAATTCCTTCGCCGGACACTGGAGAAAAAGGACAAAGAGGCTGCTGAACAAGCGGCCAACATACAACGTATGGGCCTTCTCTTTCAAGATATGATAGGAATGATAATCCAGCAGGACTTACCCGCCGAGGATCCCCCAATCGTTCTTGAAGACGACCGAGGAGAAACATCAAATCCACCACCAGCCCTCTCAACGGCCAAGGAGGAGGCAATCTCTAAGGCGGACTTGGTTGACTACATAGCCCAGCAAATCCGGGTTCATCACGCGACTGAGGCAGCTGGTCAAGTCGTGAAAACGGGGCGGCCGTATCCAAGCTGGTATGACCAAATCAAATACCCGCAAGGCTATACGATACCAAAATTCCACGTGTACAAGGGGACTGGCAACCCCCATCAACATGTCGCCCAGTTCCGGGCCCTCTGCGGTAACACCGGCGGTGATGATAAACTGTTGCTCCGCCAGTTCGTGGGCAGTTTATCAGAAACAGCGTTTGAATGGTATTCGGAACTCCCGAACGATTCTATCAAAACGTTCGCTGAAATGGAGTTGTTATTCACTCAGCGATTCGCAAGTGCCAGCGAACGCACTCCAATAACTGCACTGATTAACGCCAGGGTAAAACCAGGCGAAACCTGGGTCCAGTACGCTATACGCTGGCGGAACTTGTGGTCGAGATGTGAACAACGCATTGAGGAGGCACCCGCAGTGGGCATGTTCGTGGGAACCCTAGACCCCCACGCAACTATCTCCCAGTTTATGATGTTCTTTAAGCCAACCACATTCCAGGCTTTAATCGACAAGTTGGCTCAGATGGACCAGATGGGTCATAGACCACCTCCCCCGAAGTCGGAACCTCTGAATGACAAGGGTAAAGGAAGGGCAACCTTTGTTGCGAATGCCCAACAGCAACCTAACGCCCCGAAACCGGCAGATCAACTAGAAGAAAGACGCCGGTATTATAATAAGAAGATAAAGCGTCCCTACTCGTTCCCACGAGACAAGAAGAAACGGTTATTCGAGCTGGCAATACGCAACAGACTTATAAGCCTACCAAATCCAAGGCGACCGCCGCAACCCACCGAGGTGAATAACCCTAACTATTGCCCTTACCATCAAACGGTAAGCCATCCGATTGAAGATTGCTTCGTCTTCAAAGGATGGATTGAAGATCAATACCTCCAGAGGAAATTTGTACTGTCCGAAAAGTGGAAGGTGAACCCACCACAACCGCATGCTCCTAAGAAAGCAGATACACCGGGGGCAATCTGCTCCTTTATTGAAGAAGCTCCATGGGAGGTCGTGCTATCAACTAAAACCAAAAGAATGCTGAGAGACCTTCATGCGTGCCCTACGATCGAATGGAAGGACCCTCTTGAACCTCAAGTTATCGAAGGGATGCTAAGATGCCGCCCAACTACGAAGACTTGCGATGAGAACCCAAATACTCACGCCTAACCGTCAAAATCTTCGAAGAAAAAGAAGAAGAAATCCAAGAAGACCGTGAAGCTTGGAGACGAGCACACGAACTTGCAAAAGCAAATCGACGCACTGGAAGAGTACAATCAAAAGGCGCGGACTCCTGTCACACTGCAAGAGTTCCTCAACCACATCTTTCAAGAAGAAGATGATGGAGAGAGCTCGTCGGATGAATCCGAAAGATATGTGGCGAGTTGTAACGTAATATCCCACTCGTTTACCGATGATGAGAAAACTCCAGGCACTAAGAAGCCGGAAGCAGAGCCTGTACCAGAGCGTGCATGGCCAACAGACGAAATGATCGACGCTTTTCTAGACGAGATTCGTCTAAAAAGTAAAGCGGACCAGGAGCGTGAGATGGCCACATCGGAAGGAGCCAAATGCGGGCAACTGAACGAAAGAGTTGACCTACCACTGCCAGAGCGAAAGGCAGCTGAAGAAGGCAAGAAGATATTCAAGACGAGAAAAAGGTTCGCCAAAGCCATGTCAATGGGGATGAAGCTACCGCCCTCGGAAGGAAACATACACGATGGGGTGGAGAGGCACCCTGATTATTGCGCATATCACCGGAAAATATCACACCCCACGAAGGAGTGCGACGCCTTTAAGATATGGTGGCAAGGATATGTTGCTCATCGGCAACATTTTAAGCGCATGAAACGCAAGATCCGTCGGGAGCGAAGAAGTACTGTCGATGGGCACAACAGAACTACTGGCAACTGTTACATGGTTAACGCCAGGGGGTCACAAGTTCTCACCTTTGGGAGCGACTCTGACGAAGAAATGGCTCTGGGCCCTCTCTTTAAAGAATCCGCTTTAGGGAAAGAGGAGAAATTGGAGGCCTGCGAGAACATTCAGCTGCGCAATCGCACACTCCCAGAAAAGAATCTCGGGCCCGTGAGTAGAAAAGATAAGGGAAAGGAAAAGGTCACTGAAGATATCACTTTAGATGACCAAGTCATGAGAGAGCTGGCTGCCAAAGACCCTCCTAGGAAGGGTAAGGTGGACTATAACATCCTCGCGCACCTAAGGAAGTTACCTTCTCAGCTTAGCATTCTCGATGCCCTCCTATTATCAAAAGAAGCGCGAGACTCACTAATTAAGGCGTTACAAGAACCTGAGCAATTCCAAGCCTTCCTCGCCACTGAAAAGATGAAGGATGAACTGGAGGAAGTACATACGGCCGACATCACTTTCGGTGATGAAGACCTCCTTCTCGGGACGTGCGACCACAACCGTCCCCTATATGTCTCCGGATACTGCCATGATATCAAGATAGGAAAGATTCTGGTGGATAATGGATCCTCCGTCAATCTCCTTAATGTTCGGGTGTTGAAGGAAATCTGCATGAGTGTGCAACACCTCGCTCGTGACAAAATTCCTATCTCCGGTTTCGATTCACAATCGTCACGGACTCTCGGATCTGTGATACTAACATTACGCTTTGGACTTCTCGTCACAGACATCAAATTCCACGTCATTGACGCCAAGACCTGCTACAACGCCTTACTCGGCCGTCCTTGGCTACACGAGTACAATATCATCCCTTCTACGCAACATCAGTGTATGAAGTACTTTAAGGATGGTTTCGAGTATACCGTAACAGGTGAGTTGAACCCATTCTCCGTGAACGAAGTCCGCAAATACGAAGATGCGAAGTACTTTTTGCCAGATTTCGAGGATACAGAAAGGTGTCGCAACCCGGAAAACAAAACCGCAGCCACCATCCCTGTTTTCGGGAGCGATACCGAAGAAGAGGAAGAGATAGTTTATGCAGGGCCATCTCAACGCAACAACCTGGGGACGCCCGCCCCCATGTTAGTCTTCGGAAGTGATTCAGAAGATGAAGTTAATGCTGTGTTCTCCAATCGGCTGTCAATACAAGCACCCCCTGGCGATGACCATAGTTTGCAAATCACCATGGTACCGCGAGAACACTAGAAGGATCTCGACACGCTTCAGGCTCACAATGTGCAGGACCTGCAAACATTTTACGTCCCTCCCAGGAAAAAGGGTGAGAAGGTGATCCTATTCTACCGATCCTCAGAGTCGAAAATAGAGAAAGAGATCTGGCATGGCGCGGATGCTACACTTGACAGGATCCAACCCATCCGTCTGCCCAGATACTATACCAATGGATTAAAGAAGCTACTGAAGCGCCAAGGAGTACCCTTAAAACAGACCATTCGGCAGGCTCGGTTCTACAACAGGATTTGGGATGTCCCCAGGACTCAACGCAAATTGCCCAACCGGAAAATGGAAACACTCGGGCTTGGATACGCAAGAGCCGAAAAACGGGAACGGGCCCACAGTAGCTATGCCATATATACCTTTGATGAAGAAGAGGACGCCTCGTCGGGAGATGCCAACCCCTCATCAAAACTAGACTCCGCGATTGAAGCGCCGAGTCCGTCGTTTGAAGAACGAATGGGCAAGCCTATCAGGAAAGTGGGTCAGAAAGCTCGGGAAGATCACAACCGTGAGATGGCCATCTACGAGAAGGCCAGGACACAACGTCTATTTCAACAGGCTACAAAAGACAAAGATGTTCGTCTTTGTCAACCCGTTGTACGAAAGGCCCGACGCAGAGACAGAAATAAATCAAGAAGCGGAAAAAGGAGCCGACAACAACGACGCAGGATTACAGAGTTACGTGATCGGGTATTGCATGGCTCGGATTTGTCCCTCATGAAGAAGATGAGTCGAGCGTACTCCTTCCCCCGAGACAAGACGGAGAGGTTACTCAAGCTCGCTTTAAAACATCAAATGATCACGCTTCCAGAGTCTAGACTCCCTGAGCAAGCTAACAAGGCGTCTCATCTGAACTATTGCTCTTATCACCGAGCCATAGGACATCCTACCGAAGACTGCTTCACCTTCAAGAACTGGGTCGAGGACCAGTACCAACGGGGCAGATTCGCTTTATCCGACGGCTGGAGGGTAACGCCGCCACAAAAGCACGAACCCAAGGCCGCAAGAGCAGAACCGAATCCATCTCAGTCCTGGGAGTGGATTCGCACCTATTATACGATCACAATATTAAAAGAAGAGCCCGAGAACATGGATGACCTTCCCCGGTGCTTTGAGAACAGCGATGATGAGGTGATCTCAGAATTTCCGCCAGCTCCGAAAGAACTAGAAGATGGTATACATACTACTGCAGATAACCTCAAGAAGATTGAGTTGGGATCGGCAGATGACCCGCGACCGACATTTGTCAGTGAGCTGCTATCTGAAGAAAGGGTGGCTGCGTTAAAGAAAGTGCTTCTACGACATAAAGACTGCTTCGCGTGGAACTATTCCGAGATGCCGGGATTAGATCCAGAGATTGCTGTGCATAAATTAACAATATCCCCGGATATCAAGCCGGTCAAGCAGGCGCCAAGAAGGATGCCACTCGAGCTTGAGATGAGCATCAACGCCGAAGTCAAGAACCTGATCGATTCTGGATTTATCCAAGAAGTCCAATATCCCGACTGGATCGCTAATATCGTCCCGGTAATGAAGAAGAATGGGACGGTACGCATATGCGTGGATTTCAGGGATCTCAATAAAGCCTGTCCAAAGGACGATTTCCCGGTGTCGGTAACCGAGCTAATGATAGATAACACATCCACTCACGAGGTTTTCTCCTTTATGGACGGTTCATCAGGATACAATCAGATAAAAATGCATCCCGAAGACCAGAAGCACACCGCTTTCCGGACCCCTTTGGGTATATTCTGCTACAGGGTTATGCCCTTTGGTCTAAAGAACGCTGGCGCTGCCTATCAAAGGGCCATGACAAAGATCTTTGATGACCTCATACACGACGTCGTCGAGTGCTATATCGATGACCTCGTAGTAAAGAGCATGTCATACGAGGAGCATTTAAAGCATCTGGAGACTGTATTTCAACGCCTTCGGCAATATAACTTGAAAATGAATCCCCTCAAATGCGCGTTTGGAGTCTCCTCGGGCAAATTCCTGGGATTCATCGTTCGACACCGAGGTATTGAAATAGATCCGTCAAAGATTAAAGCAATCATGGAAATGCCTCCGCCAAGAACCCTCAAGCAGTTGCGGTCTCTCCAAGGGAAGCTCGCATACATCCGGCGGTTTATCGCTAATCTTTCGGGCAAATGCCGTCCTTACAGCCACCTGATGAAAAAGGGAACTCCATTCGCTTGGGATCACAAATGTCAAGGTGCACTAGACGAGATCAAGCAGTACCTGCAGAACCCTCCGGTGTTGGCTGCGCCGGTCAAGGGAAAACCCCTCATTCTTTATACAACCGCCCTCGAAGGTTCCTTGGGCGCATTATGGGCACAAGAGAACGATCAAGGGAAAGAGAGAGCACTCTACTACTTAAGTCGAGTTCCACTGGGGGCAGAAAGCAACTACTCTCCCATTGAAAAACATTGCTTGGCGTTAATCTTCGCGATAACAAAGCTCAGGCACTATGCGTTGGCGCATGAAGTCCGTCTCATTTCAAAGGTGGATCCCCTTAAATACTTGATGTCGAAAGCCATATTGACGGGACGACTCGCTAAGTGGGCTGCTCTTGATGGAGTTCTCGATAACGTATCAACCTCTCAAGGCAGTGAAATGCCAGGCCATTGCCGACTTCCTCGCTGAGCACCCGATACCGGCCGATTCTCCTCTGAACTATGATTTGCCGGACGAGCATGCATTTGATGCGATTGGCAACGGTGGCGCCCGATGGGAACTCTATTTCGATGGAGCGTCCTCCGTAAAGAAACAGAAACAAGGTATCCCAATGATCAAATCGGGGATAGGCCTCGTCTTTGCAACTCCACAAGAAGGGATAATGCGCTTCGCCTTCTCCTTAACAGAGCCGAGGACAAACAATGAAGCTGAATACGAAGCTCTGATAGCAGGCCTCGAAATCGCCATCGACCTGGGAATTGAAGACCTCCTTATATACGGGGATTCTCAACTGGTCGTTAGTCAAGTAAAAGGTGACTACCAAACGTGCAAACCGGAGTTGGTGAAGTACGGCGAAAAGGTGCAACAACTATTGACCCAAATTCCCTCCTATACTTTGGAGAACATACCGCGCGCGAAAAACAGCAAAGCAGACGCGTTGGCTAAACTTGCTAAAGAACTGGCTGACGAGAACCTCGATGATGTCAGAATCGTGGTACAAAGCCGTCGAGTGCTCGCCCCGGCAGAAATATCTCCGGAATCATGCGAAGAGAAGGGAGCGACTGAGCAGACGACCCTACAAATAAAAGACCATGAGAAGGTCGAAGACTGGAGGGAAGTCTTCATAGACTACTTTAAGTCCCACCGAATGCCCAAAGAAGCGTCCTCAAGACATCAGCTCATGAAACAAGCTCTATCTTTCGCTTTCGTCAACGATATTCTATACAAGAGATCGTTTGATTCTCTATGGCTGAGATGCTTAGGACCTGACGAAGCAGAAAGAGTCATTCAGGAAGTTCATGATGGACTTTGCGGTTCTCACCAAGCAGGCCCAAAGATGAAGTTAAAAATTAAACGGATGGGTTACTACTGGCCCACGATGATCCAGGACTGCCTCGAGTATGCGAAGCAATGCCACTCATGCCAGATTCATGGAGACTTTATCCACCAACATCCGAATCCACTGCACCCAACGGTGGCTAGCTGGCCGTTCGAAATGTGGGGGACTGACATAGTCAACCCATTGAGCCAGCATCATCCCGGGGACACCGTTTTAGCCTGGCGACAACTGATTACTTCTCCAAATGGGCAGAAGCAGTACCACTGAGGGAAGTGAAGACAGAGAATATCCTCCATTTCTTCAAGACGCACGTCATCTATCGGTTCGGAACTCCACGGCGGATTATCTCCGATAATGGGCCGGCCTACCGAAGCCATAAGATTAGCCGCTTCGCGCAGCAGCACAATATAGACTGGAGATATTCTTCGGTTTACAATCCACGAGCTAACGGTCTGGACGAGGCCTTCAATAAGACCTTGACGAAGATCATAAAAAAGACCGTTTCCAGGAATAAGAGAGACTGGCACGAAAGGTTGCAAGAAGCCCTTTGGGCTTATCGAACTACATTCAAGACGGCCACGAACACAACGCCGTACGCGTTGGTATTTGGGACGGAAGCAGTGCTCCCCCTCGAGATAGAGTTACCCTCTCTACGAGTAGCAGTCCACCACGAGCTGACGAACGAAGAAAATGCTCACCTTCGGCTTGAGGAGCTTGATGCCCTCGACGAAACCCGGCTCATAGCGCAACAACATCTAGAGGCCTACAAAGCAAAGATGACGCGCTCGTACGAAAGATTGACCAGGCTGAGGACATTCCGCCAAGGCGAACTCGTACTAGTGGTCAAAAGACCTATGATCCCCAATCGTGCCAAGCGGGGAAAATTTGAGCCAAACTATGAAGGCCCGTACATCATAGACAAGGTCTACCAGGGTGGAGCCTATCTACTCGTGGACATGCACGGTGAAAGGCCTTTCAGGCCAATAAACGGCCTCTTCTTAAAGAAATACTATGCTTAATGAGCCACAGCCTAGGTCAATGATAGATGACAACGACTATGTCCGCTCGCTATCTTCCTAGGCTCAGACTTTACAAGCAGCAGCCGGCCTTCCCCTAACGACGGACCCAAACGTCCTTAAACTAACGACGGACCGAAACGTCCTTAAACTATCGACGGACCGAAACATCCTTAAACTAACGACGGACCGAAACGTCCTTAAACTAACGACGGACCGAAACGTCCTTAAACTATCGACGGACCGAAACGTCCCTAAAACTACTACCGCAGTATCTTTAGGCTGACGAGATAAAAAAGAGAGAGAAAGAAAAAATAAAAAAATATATGAAAAAGAATTAAAAAAAACGGTATGTCCATAAGCAAAATGGGCACGGATGAAAACCCGAAAGGGCTCCGTGAGTAAAAACAGCAGGGCTGCCGGCAAGTGTTCGTGAAAACCCGAAAGGGCGCGACCTTTTAAAAAAAAAAGTGAAAAAGAATAAAAAAAAAACGGTATGTCCATAAGCAAAATGGGCACGGATGAAAACCCGAAAGGGCTCCGTGAGTAAAAACAGCAGGACTACCGGCGAGTGTTTGCGAAAACCCGAAAGGGCGCAACCTCGTTAAAAGACACTTGTAGGGTCCTCTCGACCTTGTAAGGAGAAACCACCTGCGTGAGATCCTTACGACTCACAAAGGAGCAACACACTTAGGGATCCTCACGATTCCTAAGGAGAAAATACACTTACGAGATCCTCACGACTCGTAAGGAAAATTCTCTTATGGGACCCTCACGACTCATGAGATTTGAAAGTCTTAAGTTACAGAAACCTAAACCTGTTCTTAAGCAAATCCTCCAAAACCTTCGATATTGCCCTACAAGAGGCTCAATACTGACCCTTGTATACAATCCACGGGCGCGAAAAAACATTTCCCCAGCAAAGTCCCACCCGTGACTAGGGATATGCCCATATGATGAGCAACCCTTGTAGGTCCTCTCGACCCATAAGGAGAAAGCCCTCTTGTAGGATCCTTACGACTTGCAGAGGAACATACACTTAGGAATCCTCACGATCCCTAAGGAGAAAATACACCTGCAAGATCCTCACGACTTGTAGGGAGAAATACCTTTGTGAGACCCTTACGGCTCATTAAGTCAAAAGCCTTGGTCGACAGGACCCTTAACCCTGTTTACTAAGCCACCTTTGTTCGACATCGACAGAGGCAAATGATGATTCGCTCCTGGCGACATCCCAGTTGTAGCGGTGCTGATGCCGAAATCGGTGTCTAAAATCCAAGCTTGCGGCGAAAAAGCTAGCAAGCCACACATTCCTACGAAATAGCCGAAATGATGGGGAAACTTGCAATAAAAAGCAGCAAGTAAAAATGTATGCATGAAAAATAGCCGAAACGATGGGGCAACTCGCAATAAAAAAGCAGCGAGTAGAAAATAAATAAATAGCCGAAATGATTGGGCACCGCGAAAAATAGCCAAAATGATGGGGCAATCGCGACCTTTGCGATATAAAAGCTGAAACGATAGAGCATCGCGGAAAAAGAAATAAAATAAAAATAAAATGTATGCCTTACAGGTGATGTTCCATCACACCCTATATACAATCCAATGGCATAAACAAAAAGGGAACATACCTCCCTCCCCCAGGTTTCACCAAAGAAAGAAGCTAAATCTCGACGGGCCACAAGCGACCTAGAGATCATCCCAACACTCGTCTCGTAACAAAGGACACAACTTCAAGCTAAGCGGAACAGCAGCAACTCCCAGTTCCATGGCTCGGTGGTATACATATCGCCAACAGTCAAACCTCCATCCCGTGAAATGCGGATACAATCAGCAAAATTCCTGGTTACGTGGAACGCGGATAATGTCACTCTTTGACCCCGTGGAAAACGTCCAGAGCGGATCCTGGTCCTCACAGAGCACGGCAGTGAACCCGTGTGAAGCATCCAGAGCGGAGCCTAGTCCTCGCCGAGCACGGCAGTGAACCCGTGTGAAGCATCTAGTGCAAAATTCCTGGTTACGTGGAACGCGGATAATGTCACTCTTTGACCCCGTGGAAAACGTCCAGAGCGGATCCTGGTCCTCGCAGAGCACGGCAGTGAACCCGTGTGAAGCATCCAGAGCGGAGCCTAGTCCTCGCCGAGCACGGCAGTGAACCCGTGTGAAGCATCTAGTGCAAAATTCCTGGTTACGTGGAACGCGGATAATGTCACTCTTTGACCCCGTAGAAAACGTCCAGAGCGGATCCTGGTCCTCGCAGAGCACGGCAGTGAACCCGTGTGAAGCATCCAGAGCGGAGCCTAGTCCTCGCCGAGCACGGCAGTGACCCGTGTGAAGCATCTAGTGCAAAATTCCTGGTTACGTGGAACGCGGATAATGTCACTCTTTGACCCCGTGGAAAACGTCCAGAGCGGATCCTAGTCCTCACAGAGCACGGCAGTGAACCCGTGTGAAGCATCCAGAGCGGAGCCTAGTCCTCGCCGAGCGTGGCAGTGAACCCGTGTGAAGCATCTAGTGCAAAATTCCTGGTCATGTGGAACGCGGATAATGTCACTCTTTGACCCCGTGGAAAACGTCCAGAGCGGAGCCTAGTCCTCTCCGAGCACGGCAGTGAACCCGTGTGAAGCATCTAGTGCAAAATTCCTGGTTACGTGGAACGCGGATAATGTCACTCTTTGACCCCGTGGAAAACGTCCAGAGCGGATCCTGGTCCTCGCAGAGCACGGCAGTGAACCCATGTGAAGCATCCAGAGCGGAGCCTAGTCCTCGCCGAGCACGGCAGTGAACCCGTGTGAAGCATCTAGTGCAAAATTCCTGGTTACGTGGAACGCGGATAATGTCACTCTTTGACCCCGTGGAAAACGTCCAGAGCGGATCCTGGTCCTCACAGAGCACGGCAGTGAACCCGTGTGAAGCATCCAGAGCGGAGCCTAGTCCTCGCCGAGCGCGGCAGTGAACCCGTGTGAAGCATCTAGTGCAAAATTCCTGGTCACGTGGAACGCGGATAATGTCACTCTTTGACCCCGTGGAAAACGTCCAGAGCGGAGCCTGGCCCTCGCCAAGCACGGCAGTAAACCCGTGTGAAGCATCCAGAGCAAATACAGGACTGTGGAGTCCTTAAAATCCACGGACTATGACGTCCTTAACCTCGACCGTGATGTCTTAAAACTAACGATCAACCACCCCGATTCCCTACGGATTCTGCCTTGGTTTAAGGGTACATCTCTTCACTCCTTTGATACCTGGCACTGTAATTCCTCAACGTCTTCAAAGAGGTGACGGGTCCCTGCAACCAAACATCGGACTGTGGAGTCCTTAAAATCCACGGACTATGAGGTCCTTAACCTTGACCGTGATGTCTTAAAACTAACCTCGGACTGTGGAGTCCCTAAATCCACGGACTATGAGGTCCTTAACCTTGACCGTGATGTCTTAAAACTAACATCGGACTGTGGAGTCCTTAAATCCACGGACTATGAGGTCCTTAACCTTGATCGCGACGTCTTTAAACTACAATACCTGGAGAAACCCCTAACTCCGTAAAACACAGACAAGGGTGACCGCATCCAACACTTACAAGTCCTCACGACCTGTGAGGAAGAAAAACTCTCTTGTGGGATCCTTACGACTCTCAAGGGAAAACCCTTTTAAGAATCCTCACGATTCTTAAGAAGAACTTACACCTATGGGATCCTCTCGACCCGTAGGGAGAAAAACTCTTTATGAGACCCTCGTGGCTCATAAGATGCAAAGCCTTAGGAAGCAGATCTTAACCCTGAACCCTGAGCCATCGCTGTCTTGCAAGGAGATCAAGGTAGAATATCCGCAGAATACATTCAACGAAAAGGAGACACATCATTGAGAAGAAAAATGTATCTTTTATTCATAAACCAAAATGGGTACAAAGTACAATTCATGAAAGAAACAAAAAGAAAATACTCTCATCCATGAGTATGTACAAAAAGAAAGGAAAAGATACAAATGTTTCAAGCCGGCGGGCGATTCAGCAGCTTGGTCAGCTCATCCTGCTTTTGTTGGACCACGGCTTCATGACGCAAGATCTCCAAAAGACGAGCCTCCGCCTGAGCTTGTTGGGCCTGATATGAAGCAAGCCGGGCTTCAAGCTCTTTCTCAGTGGCCTTATGAGCCTCGACCCTCTCACGAGTGAACGTGGCAGCTTTATCGAGAGCCACCACCTCTTTGATGGACTCCTGAAGCACCCGCCAGAGTTCATACGCTTTGTTGGCTTTGGCTGTGAGATTGGCTTGAAGCTCGCCCAGCGCCTTGGAGGCTAGCTCCCTCTCCGAGAACTTGCGACCGAGCCTCTTCTCACATGACGTCATGTTTGCCGCGCACTGTGCTATCAGCCCCCGTAACTCCGCCTTTGCAGCCACGGCCTCCGAGGAAAGGTGGGAACATTCAAGGACGTGCAGGCAAGCCTCTACTCGCCGGCAGAACTCCACCCAGACTCGCACCACCTCTTCGCTGTGGTAGGTGGCAAGAAAAGGAAGAGAACCGTTAGCCTCGGCAGCGAATGCTTCAGCCGTGGTCGCGCTGCCAGCACGAAGCTCCTCGATCAGAGACGACAAGGAGACGAGAATTAATTGGGCCAAGCGTTCTGAAGCCCGCAAGGCATAAGGGCCGGGTGGCATCACGATGCGCGACTCCAACGCCGTGGAGACTGGCAGAGCTGTTCAAATTTGGAAGACGTCAGCAAAACTCTTAAACGCAGAACGAACGGGACTATAATAAAATGTCACTCACCGACAGTCATGCAAGTAGGAGCTGAAGGTTCCCCTGGCCCTTCAACGACCTCGACCTCATCGTCGGCTTCCAAAACTATAAGAGACATCAACGTCATTTCGCAAAATAGTAACAATGCTATGGTAAAAAAAAAAGGGGGCGAATGACACTGACCTTGCCCAGAGGAAAGGACAATACGCTGAGGGGAGATCGCCTGCGGAGCTGCCATCTCCAATAAACGCTGAAATGACTGTCGAGGCGACAGATCCACGATCGTGGCCGTCAAACCGCGCAATTCTGGGAAAGATAAAAGAGTTCAGACTATGAAGGGGTTGCTAAATTAAAACGCAGAGGGATACCTTCAACACTCCTCCCGTTCTGAGCCGGGGGGATAGCAGCTTCAACGGTCTCCGCCGTGACCTCAGGCTCCAACAAAGGGAGAGTAGCCCCGACTACCTCGCTTCCAGCCTTTGGGCCGCCCTCAGTAAGAGTCATTAGGGCGGCGGCCTCCAAAGGAGCCTCCCCCAAAGGGGCAAGCACTCCCTGATCAAGAACCGCCGCTGGAAGTTCTACCACAAGAGGAGCAGCCTCGTCAGCCCCCTCCACATCCAGCAAGGCTTCATTGAGAATTTCGGCGGGCTTTAGCTTTAATGGGCCCGTAGGGAGCTCCCCCAGCGTCGAAGATTCTGCACGATTCAAATAAGAATAATGATATATATGCACGGGCATAAATGATCAGAAAAACTACAAAAGAAACACAACGTACCTATACGCAAAGAAGCCCTCAATATGGCTTCTTCAAGCCGCTGCTCCTTCTCAAGAAGGTGGGCTCGCCGGGGTTCAAGGGTAGACTCATGACCACCGGTCCATAAAGAAAGTGCGTCAGCTGCATCTTCTGAAGCGGCCTGCTTCAAAGCCCTTTCCCCCCATTCCTCCAAAGGGCCGATAAATCGCCGCCGAATCCACGAAGGGTCTTCATAAAAAATCACAGCGGGATAAGACTTCTTCGGAACCTTGGCGTTATGAGACGCGTCTTTTGAATGCCGTATAGCCTCAGCCAATTGTGCGGCCTCCTCATCAGCCGAACTCGGGAAGAGAAGTCCAGCGTCTGACTCTTGCAAGGCCAATGGTTCGTCTGCAAGGATAGGCTCAGACTCCGCCACAGAATCAAGCAGGGTGGTGGCCGCTTTCCTCCGCCGCTTAGACCCAGAGCCGGTCGCTGAGGATGACCGCTTCCTCCCCCGCGAAGCCTTAGGGCGGCGCTGGCCCACATCGCCCCCAGCGCCCTCATCCCTGTTACTCTCGCTCGGCGCCACAACCGAGGACGACATCGCCATCATCGACGCTACAGGGGGCGGTGCCGCCACCGGCAGGGGTGCTACTACTGGGGCCCGTTTACCCCGCGATCGGGAACCCAAGGGCATACCAGCTGTTGGAGTAAGGTCTACCCCTGACTCCCCCGGAATGAGCGCGGTGCCAATCTCCCTCAAAGGGAAGTGGACCAGAACCCTCGGCCGTAGCTTAGCCCCCGAAACCTGAGGAGGGGCGTCGTGACCAAGAAGCACCCTTCTTTCTTCAAGAATAATCGGACTGATCCGATGAAGATACCAGCCCGTAAATGCACCTACACACCGGGGCATGTACTCAGCTTCAGGGACCATGAAACGGGAGCCGGTGTTCAGCCTCATGAAATGATGAGCTGCATCACGAACGGCATCGAGCGAAGGGATCGGGGCAACTATAAAAGCCTCGAAAGGAACGCCCTGGTCATATCCAAGATGTCGGGCAAATCGATGCGGGTTGTACCGCATGAAAAGAGCTGCACTGTCCTGGCGAAACACCAAGTAGCCCGATCTAATTGTATACAAATGCGCGGCCTCCCGGGGCTTCAAAGAAGGTGCGTTGTCTTTCGACTGGTCCCAGAGTTGTTGAACGGGACCCGAAGGAGTAGAAAAGACCCGATCATTAAAAACCAACCCGCCAGCGGTGGCATGAGGAGAAATCAGCACCCGAATAGCCCCGAATTGAGTCGGGTCGGCGGCAGAAGCATCCACTAATCGCATAAGTCGGGGAAAGGGGTAGGCATCGTAAAATGAGGGCCTCTGATGCATGGCGAAAGCCCCCAACACGTGCATTTCGATCCAGGACGTGAAATAATGAAGCGAAAAGTTTACTACATCCACGCCAGGAGTAGAGGTATTAGCTGCGGTGCCCAACCCATGATAAAGATGCGCCAACGCCAGGATGCCGATAGCCAATCGCGTCCCCTCAGCAATACGATGAGCCGGGTAGATAACCGAGGCTCTCATGAAGCGGCGATGCATGGGGATAACGAACCAACTGAGCCAAACACTGACAAACCCCACGAAGAATGTTTCCTCATCCATACCAGGTGCTGCAATGGACTCAAAAGACATCGGCGACACGATGGGAATATAGTATTGTGGCAGGTCCGATTCAGCGGTCGGTAGCTTCTTCGGACCGAACCCAAAGGGGTCTTTGATGTTAGCAAACTTCGGAGCAGTCTTCGATATGACGTCCTCACGAAGGAAGCAGGAAATGAAGCTTTTAAAAGTAACACCCTGCTCCTCAGATTCAGTGAACAATCGATCAAAAATACCCAGCGCCTTGATCAAGCTGGGGCGCTTGTGGCGAATGGCGTTCTCAACAGACAAGCCGTCAGCCGGTGCAGACTCGGGCTCAAAGACATACTCGTCAGGAGGCAACAACTCCTCATACAGTGCACCCCTGATTGGCAATCCCGAGATTTCATAAAATTCTGCAAGAGAGATCGAGACCTCACGATCTCCTAGAATGAAAGTGTTGGTGGGAAGATTCCATTGGTTCAAAAACGCCTTAACCCACCAGGCATGCGGGGACTTATAATGGAATAGTGACGCGTATATGGCCTGATAAAGCCCGACTTTCTGCAACCGCGCCCGATGGGCAGAAAGGATGTAGCGAGCCCAGAGAAGATAGCCCGTAGGATGCCTAGGAGTGAGCCCTATCTTATAAATTTGCCCCCACGGGTGGGCCTCACCCTGGCAGATACGCCGTCCCAAGATGTCTATAGCCGGGATCGGATGGTTCGGAATGCCAGTCGTCGAAGGCTCCAGCCTCCCCGTTGGAGTCCAGTTGGGCATTTCCACAGCAAAAACTGTCCTCGGAGGATCCATCGGTAAAAATGGGAAAGTGGATTCCGTCGGCACCGCGCAAAGAAAACTCCGGCGACCTTGAATAATCTGACTGTACCAAGATCCCCATTGAAGAAGGTTGGTGCGGTTCGGGTCATGGGCCCGAATCATCGCCATCGCTTCCTCATCAGATGGTGACTGAGGAAAAGCCGCCTCCGAGCGAGAAAAGGGAAAGCGTGGAACAGAAGCCATCGCACCTGAAGTCCAATAAAGGGAGACCGTTAAAAGAAAAGTTAGCAACATATATTCATGCAGGAACAGGAAGACTAGTCGAAGAAAGCAACAGCAGAGTTTCCTGGGACCATTGGCTACAAAACGCATGGGCCCCACAGAATCCGGATGACGGCTCATTAATAATGAAACCAAATAGTTATAATAAAACAAAGGGAATATCCTCATTTAATAAAGAATGATGACCATGCACATTCCCCCAACAGGATCTGTCTCGGGCTCTACAATGAATCCAACAAGATCAAAGGAATTAAATTCCCACAGAAGACATTATTACAAAACCACCATTTCATTAATTGCAGAAGAACAATCTCGGGCCAAGAGACCCCAGGAAGCCTCCGCGGGAAGAAATCAAGTCCTTCATTGGAATTAAAATTCCTTATTAAGAAAAGGGAATTAAATTCCCAAAATCATTTTTGGATGGAATTAAATTCCATGGAGTTGAAACGCCATCATCATCTCCCCAAAGATCATCTAAACCTTAAGAGATCTACAGTTTGAAGGTTAAGCGGTTTCATGTTCTTATGGAAAAACATGAAGAAAAAAGGGTAAAAACCCTTGTTTTGGATTTAAAATCCAGAGGAATGTGAAGGTCCATCGTTTGTCCAAGAACATTACCTGAGGAAAAGAATTCTTTTCAAACAGAGTTAAACTCTGAAGATTGTTTCAAGACAGAGAACTAAGCTCTGGAAGCGAGAATTAAATTCTCAAGGAAAAAGTTCTCAGAAGAAGAAGATGAGCAAAGTGAAGGCTCCTATGAAGAGACGTTGGTATTTATAGAAGGCGATGGAAACGCTTCATCTCCCCAAATCCCTAAAGGAATCCAACGGTCACAAAAGGTGACAGCGTTGCACTCACGTGCTGACACGTGAGAACAACGCTGTGGGGGAATTTGTTTCCTGATTTAAAATCAGGAAAGCTTATGGAAAAAGCTTCAGAAGAGGGTCACGTGCTTACACGTGACCAGCAGTCACGTGTTGGCACGTGACACCCAAAAGTACCGGCAAAGCAAGTTCAGTTTCCCAACTACATCAAAGAGAGGGACTTCAGTAAGGGTCACGTGCTCCCACGTGACCTGGGTCACGTGTCGGCACGTGACATTTAAAAGCAGCAGCAAAGACCCAACGCTTCCTGATCAAATCAAGGAAAAAGCTTCAGAAGAGGTCACGTGCTCCCACGTGACCAGGGTCACGTGTTGACACGTGACGATCAAAACATCAGACTCATTCTCCGGTTAAAGCAAGAAAAAGACTCCAGACGAGGGTCACGTGCTCACACGTGACCAGTTGTCACGTGGTGGCACGTGACAGCTAAACAGAGAACAGAAAGCAAAGCGCAGAAAGAAAGAAGAAGGCTCATTCCAAAGGGGGTCACGTGCCCACACGTGACCATGGGTCACGTGGTCACACGTGACCGGCTTTCAAAGCCCATTTCGTTTACAGAATTAAATTCTGAAAGAGATTCGAATCTTTCCAAAGGAAAGCGATTATCTGGAACCAATCGAATTGAAGATTCAGAGGTGATTAAATATCACCTATTTATGGGAAAATCTCGGGTTTGGAAAGATTTCCCCTTTAAATCTAACCGAAATAACAAAGGAGAATCCCGGGACTTGAAATCCAATGGTGAATAAAATTCACCTAATAATCCAAAGGTCCAGAACGAATGATGGATGCAAATCAAATCTCTCAATGAAGATTCGTAAAAAAACTAATTGACTCGGCTGCTTCTCCTATAAATAGGAGCCAAGAGACACAAAAAGAGATATATACGCAGAGGAAGAAAGGGAGAGAGAGCCTTGATACTTCGAGGAACTTGGATCTTCTGCAAAAGAAAACCCTAGGTAAGAAAGGGAGGGCTCCTTGAAAGAAAGGAGAATTTAATTCTCAACAGAGTTTAACTCTGATATATAAAACAGAAGAACATATTTCTTCTCTCTTTGATAGAGGATCTGCAAAGTGCACATCTCCCCTTGAAGTTGAGAATTTAATTCTCAATGGGTCGAGATCCTGCCATGCAGATCCAAAACATAGAGAGGGAACAGAAGCACGAGAATTTAATTCTCACAGAACTATAGGAATTTAATTCCTTTAAAATAAAACTAGGGCTTGACCCTGTGTTATGGGAATTTAATTCCTTCAGAACAAAAAGAAACAGGGTTTAACCCTAATTAAGAACCTAGTTCTGTTGGAACAGCGGGGATTTAATTCCCTTGATCATAATTTAATAGAGAATGGGAATTTAATTCCTTAAAAGCTTTTATTAGGGTTTAACCCTATGAGGAATTTAATTCCTATAGAAAATTCAGAATATAAATCTTCAAAAGGAAGTAGGAATTTAATTCCTCTGAAATTACTGTCAGGGTTTAACCCTACGAGGAATTTAATTCCTGGAAAAGATTAACAGATCCTCTAAACAACATACATAGAGGCAGGGTCACGTGTCCCCACGTGACCCCCCCAAAGAGATCTACAGAAAGCCCCTTTGAGGCAGCACCCCACGTGACCCACGTGACCTTCGGCAGAAGCTTTAACATATAAGCATTTAAATGCCCTTCACGTGAGGGCACGTGATGCGATAATCTCAGCAGAATAAATGAAAGGAGGGCGCTCTCACGTGTTGCCACGTGACCCCTCTTTCCTTAGTGTTCAACACTAAATTGGAACTCTCGAATCCAGTATTGAAACACTGTTAGGCCCTAGTGTTCAACACTAATCGAAGAACTTTATTCGCAGTGTTCAACACTGATTACCTTAGTATTTAACACTAATCTGAGATCTCCATTGACAGTGTTCAACACTGATCTGCTTTAGTGTTTATGATAATTTGAAAGCCCTGTTGCTGGTGTTTAACACCAATTATCTTTTAGTGTTAAACACTAACTTGTCAATCTCATTCTCAGTGTTCAACACTGGTTGGTCTTTAGTGTTTAACACTAGACATTGGTCTAATTGGCTAAATGGATAGAGGCAAAGCCTCTCCTAATTGGACTTAGCCCAAGCTAGGCCATGAGTCTTCAATTCGCAATTAACCGGGCTAATGGGCTCATAACATAATTAATCGGTCTTGATCCCAAATTGGGTCAAGGACTATTTAAGCCATTCCGGTTCTAGGGTACATCTCTTCACTCCTTTGATACTTGGCATTGTAATCCCTCAATGTCTTCAAAGAGGTGACGGGTCCCGACGACCACACATTGATATGGACTGCGGGGTCCTTAAACCCGTGTCTAATGCAAAATTCCTGGTTACGTGGAACACGGATAATGTCACTCTTTGACCCCGTGGAAAATGTCCAGAGCGGAGCCTAGTCCTCGCCGAGCGCGGCAGTGAACCCGTGTGAAGCATCTAGTGCAAAATTCCTGGTTACGTGGAATGCGGATAACGTCACTCTTTGACCCCGCAGAAAACGCCCAGAGCGGAGCCTGGTCCTCGCCAAGCACGGCAGTGAACCCATGTGAAGCATTCAGAGCACATACCGGACTATGGAGTCCTTAAACCCATGGACTACGACGTCCTTAACCTCGACCGCAATGTCCTTAAACTACCCATGGACCGCAATGTCCTTAAACTACCCATGGACCGCAATGTCCTTAAACTAGAACAATAGAGCCCCGCATGCTCTTTTGTCGGATCTAAACGATCCCGTTTAAGTTGATCTTAGCCTTAAAGATGGCTAACGTATCCTTAAACCTTCAAACAGACTGGACTGAATCCCTTAAATCAACATCGGTTCAAGGGTACATCTCTGAACTCCTCTGATATCTGTCGTTGTAATCCTTCAACGTCGTCAGAGGGGTGACGGGTACCGACGGCCACATATTCAATGGACCACAATGTCCCTAAACTGGAACAATAGAGCCCAAATGCTCCTTTGTCGGATCTAAACGATCCCGTTAAGTTGATCTTAGTCTCAAAGTTAGACTAACGTATCCTTAACAAACGTTTGAGTTGATCTTAGCCTCGAGTATGGCTGACGTATCCTCAAACCAAACCCCCAAACCCAAATCTAAGATAATACGGATTTGGACTAGTCCACGCCCTACGGGCGACGACATAACTCAGTCTCCGTATACAATCCACGGGCAACCACAAATAAAACAAACACACATGACACGAAGTGACCATCTGGAGAAGGAGAAAGTTGTTACCGCAATGCGGTAGCGTAATTAACTGCAGGGGCTTGCGCCTGCAGGGAAGAGCGTCCCCACAATCAAAAACCCCTCAAGCGAGAGGGAATCTGACGAAGTCTGCTACATCGGACGCATCCGTTTAAACCTTCGATACATGGTGCCATAAATCAACTTGGCATCTTCGGAGAGGTAGACGGATAGCACCAATTAGCATCTGCCCCGAATCTCAGGCAAGACGTCATGTCGCGCCGTCTTTCGGAGGGGAACACGTTATAGGCCAGACATCGGCATGACTTATCACGTTACTGGGGACTGACGTTTACCACACCTAGAAATGATATGCGACATATCAGACGAAGAGACCGGACTGTATGGTAGTGTTACTAATAAGCTTCATGGAGAGTATGGATAAGCTTGCTTGTTGATCTTCATATCTCTTAATACCCGGGTAGCCGTTACGTCCAGCTAGTACCGCTGACGGCTTGTAGGTGATTAATGTGATCATCACCTACTGCTGGCGTATTGATGAGTCTTTAGAGTCCCACACAGAAGTTTCCTGGTTCGAGTGAAACGAAGTAGGGCACATATATTGATATGTGCGTGGGCATGATTAAAAATGAGTCTGTGATACCGTATTATAATCTGGCAGTTATCTGATGTCGGTCAGGTTATATGTGATATAACCGGATTATCGAATCAAGTGTTGGTTTGATAATGTGATATTTAGATTAATGATATTAGTCGGTTATATGTGATATAACCGGATTATTAGATCAGGTGTTGATTTAATAATGTGATATATATTATATGTGATATAATTATATCTTAAGTAATATCATTAGCTCACTAATTGCTATATATATATATTAATGTATATTTGATATTATATATATATATATATATATATATATATTTATTTATTTATATGAAGCATGGCATGTTTTTCTATTTTTAGAAAATAGAAAAATGAGGTGTAAATTGTGTAGATATTTGTGGAATGGGTAAGGCATGCGTTTTATTATTTATATATTAGTCTTAACTCACTATTCAAGCATGGTTGCAATTTAGAATTGCAATTTTATTCCATACTTGAATAAGTGAGGAAAGAGAGAGCCATTTTGAGTTTACTCTCATCATTTTCATTCTTCATGTCTTAGCCATTTCTTGAGCTCTTGCTTCCTCTTACTCTCTACAATTTTCTTTACCCCACTTCCAAGTTCAAACCCTCACATGTGATGTGAATCATTGAACTTGTGAAAACCCTAGTGTGCAAATTAAACCCCTACTTTACCATCACATATTATATTAGCAATTTGGTGTGGAGTGTTGCCTTCACTAATGAGATTAGTGAAGGGTTAGCTTGAGCTTATGGACTTCGGATGGATCGTCTTTGGCGCGAAGATCATGTAGGAGGTTCGTTCAATTCGAAGAGGAACCTAGTAGAGTCGCATGGACTTCAACCCGGAGCTATTGAAGAGAAGGACTCGAACTACAAAGGTTGTATGCTCTTTTCTTCTCTTTAGTTCATCATATCACAAAGGCAATACCTTAATAATCTAGCAAAGATCTTGTTTAGTCTAGCGTAACATCTAATAAAATTTTGAATTTGGCATGCTTGATGCCTCTAGAACCTCATGGTGGTGCTAAGGTCGACTTTCATGGTATCAGAGTCAAGCTAGAACATTAGGGTAGCTTGTAGCGACGTTAGAAATCCTCCGTTTTTGTCGTGCAAAAATTGCCGATAAAAACAATTTTCCAAAATGATATTTTGAGTTGTTTGCACACCCCACGGGCTCACGATTTGAACCGAGAAGCTGCGGGGTGGAGCGTGCGCACCCCGGGGACACCCTAGGGGGACCGAATGGCTGGGCCCACTCCCTAAGACCACCACAAGGTGGTCTTGGAGGTGGGGACCCAAAACTGCCCCTGGCCACCTCGTGGTAGCCTTGGGGGTGGGGTACCCCCTCTAGGCCCCCCATTCGATAGTTAATTTTGGGATCTTCGCGCCCGCGAAGATTCGGGCGGGTTTCGAGTTCATTTCGACTTCTTAATTGGCTTAAAACGATCGGTTTTGAAACTTTAGCTCACTGGATATTTCATGTCTTGGAAAAATTGGTTTAGTTTTCCAATTGCGTGCAGAATTCTAATGTCGTGGTTACTTTACAAGATTTGTGATGTGTGATACAATTATTAGAATCCTGATTAATTAGTTTTATGAAAACTAGTTAGTATATTGTAAACCTAGCTGTTTAGTCTCAATTGATCGATTGCCATGAAGTTTTGATTCGAATCAAAACTCCGTCGCAATTGCGTATTGTACGCGATCATTAAGTCGGGAATCTTGTTGAATTATCCGACAACCAATTGAAAAGAGTTTTCAATTTGAGACTAAAATGCAAGTTTTATAAGTTAGGCATGAAATTCGGAATATGAGATATTTCGGGTTTATGATGTCTAAGGATATTACGGATTCTAATTATTATAGTTTTTTCAATTTCTATTCTGCGACCATAAGTGTAATATGTGGGGTATCCCAATATCGTTGCTATATGTCAACGAGTTTTAGAGATATGCATATTTGCTTACGTTGATGATATATGATATCATGTGTTGCCGTTGATATGATTTATTGGATCGTCGTGAAAGAATAGCCGGGTTGTTTTTTATGTGAGATGAGGGTTTTTATTTTTATTCATGTAAAATCTGTATGTAATATTCTTTTATTGGGGCACTTCCGGGTTGACGATGATGTCACCACTGTTGTATATTATTTACTTTTCCGCATTAGGACAGACCCAAGGCGGGGAGCACAAGTAACCGGGTTCTAGAGTCCAGTGGGAGACCATCTCAAGGAGTTGAGACCGGGTCTCCTAATTCTAGAATTGACAGGGTTACTTTCCACTCTTGTAGGGGTGTAGGATGTGGGTTTGGCTATTCATCACGACTGTGGAATCCGTGTTTTACATAATTGGTTAAATTTAAAACACGGACATCCTAGTATATCCAATATTTCATATGTTGCTTCTACTGATTGATTCTGTGATGTTGATCATATAACTACGTGAGACGAATGTAATATTATATATATATAATATATAATAAACGCTGCTTATGTTTTGCACCCGCGCTAGTCCAGCCCCCGCACTGCCGGTAGTTAAGTAACCTAACGGTGCATGATGGGGCCCAGTGGCGAATGCGGATGGCATAAGCGTACGTTCTATTTTCGTTTCATTTTCTGTGATGTTTAGGAAACATTAATTGATGGGACTTCATTAATGAGATTAATGAAAAGAAAGAAACCAAAAGATGTTGTAGAATCAAATTTTCAAAAAGGGCAGCTCTAGTTTTTGCTTTGCTTAGTGGTATTCCTTGATGAATATCCAGCACCTCATTCGATGAGGAAAGAGCCGAGATCCCTTCACCGGGAGTGACCTCTTTAGCAAAACTAGCAAATACTACAACCCACCCGGTTTTGTTTTTTAATTGCTTCTATAGTTCTTACTTTCCATAGTGGTATTCATGAATATCCAGCAGCTCATTCGATAAGGAAAGAACCGAGATCCCTCCACCGGGAGTAACCTCTTTAGGAAAACTAGCAAAACCCTAAAAAACACTCTTTTTCAAAAACATTAGATTCTACAACGATATCAAGTTCATTACGCTCATGGTTTTCTTAAAAACCTGCGTAGCCCTCCGTCATTTCAGATAAGTACTATTTAGTATTCGTGCTACGTTTGTTGACCTTAGCTAAAGCGTAGTGTGCGGTAGCTAATTAGTGCTTGTCTGCAGCGTGTGATGCGATTGGATTAGGGTAGTCGTGCGGCTTTGTTGACCTTAACCAAGGGTCGCACGGGTGGGTTTAATTCAATCAAGAAATGACGGGTCAAACTTGGCTAGCACTTATAATTTGTTGACTATAGCCAAGGTCATAAGTTGCTAGGGGTAAAAACCATTATCGGGAATTTCAAGTGTTGAAATTTGCAATGAGATTGCATACCTTCTACATTATAGTTGGATCACGATACCCACTGCGAGTAAGAGTTACTCCTGAGAGAGTTTTGCACTTTACAATTAGCTAATCAAGTAGATGTATAGAAAGGTGTCAATGAGGTTATTCTTATAGGAAAACGAGGTTTATTTTAATTAGGTCCGTGCGAAAGCACGGGGAACCTCCTTCGGAGTACCGATACCTGCCTAGCCGAACGATTGGCGAACCTGTAGGGTGTAATTAACCTGGCTAATCTTACCTTTTATGATTTGAAGGAAGATTTGATAAAAACAGTGGGAGCCGTCCTGATTAGATAAGATAATAACCAATCTAATTTTGCAAAGAGCGCACGCTAACGCGTTTCCTTCTCTCTCTCTCTCCAGGCAGCAACCAATGTCACGCTTTAATCAAGATAATAATATGGATGTATTGACCGAACCCTCATTTTATACAGGGCTAGGGAACGTTGGTCTCGCTCAATTTTATGACTGTCATAAGTCTGAGCAAGGGATATGGGAATATCAGGATTCCCATGCCACCCGTGCGAAGAAACAACATGTTGATGTATCTTCTTCGGGTGTATTCGTTACCGAGAACTGTTTCTCAGTTTGTTCTACGTCCTGGGTATTGAATACCGGATCAGGATCCCACGTATGTAACTTGTTACATGGGATAAAGAAAGGTAGAGAACTGGGAAAGTGTGATAAATCCCTAACAGTAGGGAATGGTGCAATTTTTGCAGCCAAGGCAGTTGGCGATTATCATCTTGTATTGCCAACTGGTAATACATTGATTCTGAACGACTGTTACTATGTACCAAAGATGATGTGAAACATTATATCGGTTTCTTTTCTAACTAAAGAAGGATATAATCTCATATTAGAGGATTACGTTATGAACATTTTCCGGAATCAAGTGTTGATTGGATCTGGTACGTTATGTAACGGTATATACGTTCTTAATCAAAGTACAATTCTTAACATACAGAACACAAACAAGAGGAAAAGTTCAGAAATGAATGAATCTTTCTTGTGGCACTGTAGAGTAGGTCATATCAATGCGACAAGACTGGCTAAGTTGCATAAAGATGGATATTTGAATCTGTTCGAATTTTCATCTTATGAAACTTGCTAGTCATGTCTCAAAGGCAAGATGACCAAAACTCCGTTTACTGGATACGGAGAAAGAGCTTCAGTTGGGACTGATGCATAGTGATGTATGCGGTCCTATGTCTACACATGCCATGAATGGTTTTTCGTACTTCATTACATTCACCGATGATCTCTCAAGGTTCGGACATGTGTTCTTGTTGAAACACAAGTCTGAAGCTTTTGAGAAATTCAAGGAATATAAGTGCGAAGTTGAAAACCAGACGGGAAAAAGTATTAAAATCCTACGATCTGATCGGGGAGGTGAATACTTAAGTGGGGAATTCCGAGACTATTTAAAAGAGAATGGGATTCTCTCTCAGCTTACTCCTTCGCATACACCACAGCACAACGGTGTATCAGAGCGGAGAAATCGCACCCTATTAGATATGGTGCGCTCTATGATGAGTACTGCTGAGTTACATATTTCCTTTTGGGGATATGCGCTTGAGACAGCTGCATACCTATCGAATAGAGTTCCGACCAAATCAGTGCCTACCACTCCATATGAGATATGGAATGGGAAGAGACCATCTCTTAAACGAGTTAAGATATGGGGTTGTCCGGCCTATATTAAAAAGAAAAATCCGGACAAGCCCAAGGCAAAGTCTGTTTTGTGCAAGTTTGTGGGATATCCAAAATATTCCTATGGAATATCTTCTACCATATTGAGGAACAAAAGGTGTTTGTTGCTCAACATGCCACCTTTTTAGAAAAAGAATTTCTTGTTAAAGAAATTAGTGGAATAAGGTAGAACTGGAAGAAATTCCAGCAGCACAAACTACAACTGACGATTTGATGGAACTGGAGGATCCAATAGTACCAAACGAACCCTAGCCACTCCGCAGATCTAGTAGGGTTCATCATCCACCTGAGAGATACTACGGTTTTCTCGTAGACGGTGGGAGTGGGGATTGCATCATGGAAGATGATGACCCGACTAGTTTCGAGCAAGCCATCACGAGTGGGGACTCTGTGATATGGTTGGATGCTATGTGATCCGAGATGGAATCCATGTACACCAACCAAGTATGGACTTTGGAAGTTGTTCTTGAAGGGGTAAAACCCATTGGGAGTAAGTGGATCTTCAAAAAAAGATTGGTGTAGATGGAAAAGTTGATACTTTCAAAACTAGACTTATAGTAAAAGGTTTTCATCAACGACCTGGAGTCGACTATGATGAAACCTTTTCTCCTGTCGCTATGCTTAAGTCCATCAAGATCCTACTTGCCATTGCTGCATACCATGACTACGAAATCTGGCAGATGGACGTCAAGACCATTTTTCTAAATGGTGATTTAGAAGAGAGCGTGTACATAACACAGCCAGAGGGCTTCGTAGACAGTGGGAGCAGCAGAAAGGTGTGCAAGCAGCTTAAATCCATCTACGGGTTAAAGCAGGTATCGTGGAGCTGGAATATCTGTTTTGATGAAGCTATCAAAGAATTTGACTTCATAAAAAATGTAGATGAACCTTGTATATATAAGAAGGCTGTAGAGAGTAAGGTGTGTAAGTGCACGGCGGCGCCCCGGCCGTCAAACCGACGGTCAAATGCGGAAGCGGTGAATAACTTTAATTTTCTTGAATTGGCAAACCGCCGCGCACTAATACCCGGATCGAACCATTAACTAGTCCTAGCTAACTACAAGAAAGGGAATAGAGATATACCGACGATCCTAGTCCTCCGGTCTTCTCGTCATGGTCCCGATCTCTTGCGGAAAATCCTGCCTCCTCCTCGTTGCCGGAAATGCACCACATCGCCTACTTTGTTTACGGGCTCCCACCTCAATGCCGAGGCAACTCGGGCACGAAGCCGGCTACTCGACGTGCCCAAGGTTCGCTGTAGAATGCGTAGTACTCAAGTCTCACTTTGGGGTTCATGGAGATTGCCATTGGAGGAGGAAATGATATAATCTTTTGAAGGAGGAACTTGTGGGATTTTTCAAGAATTGAATAACAAAAATCCCACACATGAAAATGGGCAACCCCTTCTAACAGTGGCCGGCCATCCTCATTGAGGTGGTGAAAAGAGCATGAGAGTGAGGGAGTGATATCATCAAAAAAAAAAAAAAAAAAAAGATCAAAACCACAACCATAATCAAAGGAGAGAGAGAAAGGAATGGTTATGATATCAAGTAATGATCACAAGCAAAACCAATACTCATCCAACCATCATCACCAACCTCATCATCAACAACCATGATGACCACTAAAAGTCAAGATATCATGAAGCTAGAAGTCAAGGTCAATGAGAGGCTATCATGATACAACAATAAGCAAAGAACCCCTCCATAAACACTTATTTGCAACAATGCAAATAAGCCCTCCTCCACCAATCTTCGGCCAATGAACGGAACAATGGAAATCGGCCGAAACGGAAAGCAAACTGGCAACTCCAGAAAACTGGTCCCGTAATAAATTACAGGAAAAACCCCGATACTGTGCATACACACCCGCATCTGTATTTCGACCGAAATACAAATACAATGAGACAAAGTCTACACTGTACTATACTAGGATCCGGCTTAAACCAAAGCCGGCTAGTAATATCTGTTCGATCCTGATCCGTGCAATACCGCACGTATCTGATCGAACCCTGCCATATAACCATACGGCCTATAGTACAAACTGTCCGATCCTGATCCGTGCAATACCGCACGTATCTGATCGGACCTTACCATATCTCCATACGGCCTCTACAACCTTTCGCCCGAAAGCTGAGTAACAGAATGTGGGGGACTCTAAAGACTCATCAACACCTTGGTTGTGGATTTAACCACTAGCACGTTAGAGGTATAAGCCAATACATAACGGGCTACCAGGTATTGACCAAAAGGGACGTCTGTGAGCGAACTCAGCCTGACACCCTACTGAGCCTGTCAGTGACAATGTCCGTGCAGTCCGGTCCGTTCGTCTATGAGTATCGCATGGCGGGCCTAGGGGGTTGGTAAAAGTCAGACCCCCAAAAGCGGTACAAGTCGTGTCGGAGTGTAGCCCAGAACACCCTGAGATACTACTGGAATACCTACCAGTAAATCTCCTTGCCTTGGCCAAGGACTTTGTGTAATGGCTCTCCTAGACACAGCACGACCTCACCCCCAATACCGGGAGAGACGAACCCCTAAGATACGCTCACTGCCTCCATGTGGCTCGGGACTGTACCCAACTAAAACCTGTTTGCACGACTCCTTTGAGCCGTGGTAGGGTAGTAATCAAAGTACAGTGGGAACTCACACAAGACAAATGACGATCCCCAGGTCGATGAACTAACCTGCACACATGTCACCAGGGAACTGCCATCTGACGTCTGGTATATGACCAACTAGCATGTTCCCGGCGAGTCCTGTCCGGTGTACTCATAACCCAATGAGCACCTGTATACATCTTAGGTGATCCAACTGACACCAGTGGCTTGTGAGACCGGCCACCGCCCCTCGTCGGGGTCTCGACTGTATACACTAGTCTACTAATGGAGTATCGATGCCCAGTCTCGAAACTCCCACGACTAGGGACCGTTTAAGGATAAGCTTATAGACCCCTAGCTCCCACTTATATGATCGCCCTCATACTGCTGGTGGTCAAGCAAGAATCCTAGGGGCTCTATCAACGTGTAATAGCGACGTGTCAGGTCACTTAAAACAGTACACGATGATAAAGGTAAACCAGATAGCATACTATCATCTCGAGTAAGACTGTCCTACCGGGATAGGTCCTCCCTCAATCATTACAATCACGTACCTGTGACCTAATAATTGACTCTGAGGGCACTATCTCCAACAAGGTGGTCTTTCTCGTATTTTACGTGGATGACACACTCTTGATAGGAAACGATGTTCCTATGCTACACTCGGTCAAGCTCTTCTTATCACTCAAGTTCTCCATGAAAGATCTTGGCGATACCTCCTACATCCTGGGGATAAAGATCTACAGAGATAGATCTAAATGGATGTTGGGATTGTCCCAATCTAGGTACATAGACACCATACTAAAGAGGTTTAGTATGGAAGATTCCAAGCGAGGTAATGTACCCGCTTGTTCAGGAATCACTCTCTCCAAAGAGATGTCTCCCAAGACTGATTTGGAGAAGGCTCGCATGCAAGGGATACCCTATGCTTCGGCAGTAGGCTTTATCATGTATATGATGTTATGTACCAAACCAGATGTGGCTTACTCACTAGGTGTAGTGAGCAAGTATCAATCAGATCCTGGGGAAAACCACTGGATAGCTGTGAAGAACATTCTTAAGTACTTGAGAAGGACTAAAGAAATGTTCTTGGTGTATGGTAACGGTGAACTCCAGATGGAGTCCTTTACCGATTCAAGCTTCCAGAGTGATAAGGACGACAGTAAGTCAGTCTCGGGTTTTGTCTTTACCCTCAACGGAGGGACGGTGTGTTGGAAGAGTTCCAAGCAAGTCACCGTAGCAGACTCGACGATGGAGGCTGAATACATTACTGCCAACGATGTTGCCAAAGAAACCGTCTGGATGAAGAAGTTCATTGCTGAGCTTGGTGTGGTTCCATCCATTAAGCATCCAATACCTGTGAATTGTGATAACAATGGAGCAGTAGCTTTGGCCAAGGAACCCAGGTCCCATCAGAGATCTAGACATATTCTGAGGCGGTATCACCTGATCAGGGAGATAGTAGATCGCCGGGAGATCGAGGTCAGGAGAGTTGACACGAAGGACAACGTAGCGGATCCACTCACAAAGGCCCTCCCCCAGTTACAGTTTGAGAGACTTTTTGGGCTGTTGGGTATGAGATACTACAACACATGGCCTTAATACAAGTGGGAGATTGTTAGTTATATGTATGCCCTAGAGGCCATTATTGTACATGTGATGTATATTATAGTGGAAGCTTGGAAACACACACACACACACACACAGATATATATATATATATATATGACTTTCTTTCTTGACATGATAGTATGCTATCTGGTTACTCTTTATCTTAACATGTTGACTGGTATTCTTTACTTTCTTGATCTCACGTGTTGATAAAACCCTTAGGATATGTACTTGAATACCAGGATTATGATGAGATCATACTAGTGGGGCCAGGGTGGTCCACAAGTACATCCTTTAATCAGTTCCCAGTCGGGGGAATATCGAGACCAGGGCATCGATATTCCAGTGTAAACTAGTGTGTACGTGTCTTGTCCCTTAGAGGGCGATGGTTGATCCCATAACCATTGGTGTGTGATATCAAAAATGTTAGTGTATATGCCCTAGAGGCCATTACTGTATCATACTAGCTTGTATATTACTTAATGGAAGCTTGGGATATTCACAGTTGTATAGACAATCTTGCTCAAAATGGTAGTATGCTACTTGGTTTGTTTCTACTTAAATATGAGCATGTGTTTCTTTTAGCATATCGCTTGTACATATTAGTGGAGCCCTTAGGATCTTTACTTGATTACCAGCGTTGTGATGGCAGTCACACTTGTGAGGGCTGGGTAATCTACAAGCGCATCCTTATACAGGTCCCTAGTCGTAGGATTATCGAGACAGGGCATCGATACTCCGGAGTAGACTAGCGTATACGCTTCTCATCCCAGCAAGGGAGATGGTCTGTCCCACAGCCATTAGTACGTCATACTGGAGATAGTATGCGGGTGCTCGTTAGGTTACGAGTACACTGGACAAGACTCGTCGGGAACTGTTGGTTGGTAGTATACCTATCGTCAGATAACAGTTCCCAGGTGACAGGAGTATAGCTTAGTCCGTCGAATTGATATTGCTACTTCGCCTCGAGTGTGTTCCCACTGTACTTTGATTACTACCCTACCACGGCTCAAAGGAGTCGTGCAAACAGGTAGTAGTTGGGTGTAATCCAGAAGCACTTGGAGGCAAGTAGCGGTTAGATAGGATTCGTTTCTCCCGGTATTGGGGGTTGATATCATGCTGTGTCTAGGAGAGCCATTACACAAAGTCCCTGATCAGGGCAAGCGAGAATTACTGGTAGTGTTTCCAGTAGTTTGTCAGGGTGTTCTGGGCTACACTCAGACACGACTTGTACCGCTATTAGGGGTCTGACGTTTACCGCCCCCCTAGGCCCGACATGCGATACTCATAGACGAACAGACCGGACTGTACGGAGGTTGTCACATTCAGACTCAGTAGGAGTTCGGATGGGTTTACCTCATCGGCCTTCTTATCGACATCTACCTGGGGACCGTTACGTACAGCTAGTGCCGCTTGCGGTCTGTGGTTAAACCCACTGCCAGCGTAGTATCGAGTTTTTAGAGTCCCACACAGAGAGTTTCCCTGCACTGGGCAAAAGGTGTAGAGGCCGTATGGTTTTACAGCAGGGCTGTTGCTGAGATTTACTTAGAAGAGTTATCAGTAGTTTCTCAAACCGTTATAGATCAGACATCAACATGAATTATCACGTTACTGGGGACTGACGCTTACCACCTCTAGACATGATATGCGACATATCAAACGAAGAGACCGGACTGTATGGTAGTGTTACTGATAGGCTTCATGGAGAGTATGGATGAGCTTGCTTGTTGATCTTCATATCGCTCAATATCCGGGTAGCCGTTACGTCCAGCTAGTACCGCTGACGACTTGTAGGTGATTGATGTGATCATCATATACTGCTGGTGTATTGACGAGTCTTTAGAGTCCCACACAGAAGTTTCCTTGTTCGAGCGAAACGAAGTAGGGCACATATGTTGATATGTGCGTGGGTCTGATTAAATATAAGTATGTGATACCGTATTATAATCTGGCAGTTATCTGATGTCGGTCAGGTTTTATGTGATATAAGTGGATTATCGAATCAAGTGTTGGTTTGATAATATGATATTCAGATTAATGATATTATTCGGTTATATGTGATATAACCAGATTATTAGATCAAGTGTTGATTTAATAATGTGATATAATTATATCTTAATTAATATCATTAGCTCACTAATTGCTTTATATATATATATATATATATATATTATATGAAGCATGTCATGTTTTTCTATTTTTAGAAAATAGAAAAATGAGGTGTAAATTGTGGAGATATTTGTGGAATGGGCAAGGCATGGGTTTTATTATTTGTATATTAGTCTTTGAAGGGTCCCGGTAGCGTCCCGGCCGTCGAAACGCGGCCAAAATGCGGAACAAAATTTTTCTAATCTGGCGTTACCGCTACCCGATTTACGGCTACCCGATTTACGGATCGACCTTAAACCCTAAACTAGCAAACTAACTAAGAGTTAGAATCATTATACCGAGTTGATCCGTGTCCTTCGGTCTTCATTCCAAGCTCCTAGCGGCTCGTTGATGTGGTTTGGTTGCCGGTCTTCCTTCGTCTCCGATGATCCACCCGAGAGAAACGGCGCAAGCTCCAGGTTCGCCAAGCGGACCAACCGACTCTCCAAGATTGCTAGTGGTGGAGAGTTGAGGTGTAGGATTGTGTCACTATTATTTTTCTCTCATCCATAAGCTCAAGTGAGCAACAATAGAAGATGAAGAAGAGGTGAGCTAAACTAGTGGCATGAGCAAAATTGGCTAAGTGTTTTTGGGTGTGTGTAAAAAATGAGAGTGAACAAGAGAGTGAACCAAATGAGCAAAGACCCCCTCTCCCATGATGTGGCCGGCCCCTCTCTCCTCCACAAAAAATGCACACCCAAAAAATCTTTTTCAATTACAATAAACAAATAACAACCATACCAATCACTACATGTCCAACCATATTTTGACTCAAGTCCATAATCATGCCATGTCACCTTTTCCACCTCATTTTAAACATGTGATTTTCTAAAGAAAATCAATAATGAGGTGGCATCTTCTAGAAGCCATTCCGTATAAATATGGAATGCTTCCCGGTACATGTATCAAAATACATATACACGTATTCGTACGAAAATACGAATAGCCGAGAGAGAAAACAAATAGTGAACAATAATACTAGAATACATATATATAAATGCATATGTAAATTATTAAATCAAAAACCTGATTTAATAAACTTGTTTAATCCTAAGCCGCTAGTATTATCAACCGTCCGATTAAAGTCTGCACAGCATGTGCACATATTTAATCGGACACCTGTATGCACCAACATACAACATGTACACCATATCGCCTGAACCGTGAAAACCCTCTGTGTGGGACTCTAAAGACTCGTCTTACGCTGGCAGTGGGTTTAACCACAAGCACGTCAGCGGCGCTAGCTGTACGTAACGGCTACCCAGGTATTGAGCGAAAGGGAGGCCGACGAGCGAACTCATCCTGAACCCCTACTGAGCCTGACAGCGATAATATCCGTACAGTTCGGTCTGTTCGTCTAAGAGTATCGCATATCGAGTCTAGGGGGTGGATAAAGTCAGACCCCCAACAACGCGATATTTAGTGTCGGCATGATACCCATCACCTCCTGAGAAATTATCGATCCTGGATCGGTAATCCTCGTCTACCATGGCCATGGATTTGTGGTGATGGCCACCCGTACACAATGCGACATCAACCCCCAATACCAGGAGAGACGAATCCCCGACGATCCGATCACTGCCTCCATGTGGCTTGGGACTGTACCCAACTAAAACCTGTTTGCATGACTCCTTTGAGCCGTGGTAGGGTAGTAATCAAAGCACAGTGGGAACTCACACGAGACAAATGACGATCTCAGGTCGACAGACTAACCTGTACACATGTCACCTGGGAACTGCTATCTGACAATAGGTATAATACCAACTAGCAGGTTCCCGGCGAGTCCGTCCAGTGTACTCAAAACCCAATGAGCACCTGCATACTATCTTAGGTGAACAAACTAACACCAATAGCTTGTGAGACCTGGCCACCGCCCCTCGTCGGGGTCTCGATCAGTATAAACTAGTCTACACTGGAGTATCGATGCCCGGTCTCGATACTCCTACGACTAGGGACATTTAAGGATGTGCTTATAGACTCCATCTCCCACATATATGATCGCCATCATACTGCTGGCAGTCAAGCAGGAATCCTAAGGGCTCTATCAACACGTACATGATGATAAAGACAAACCAGATAGCATACTATCATCTTGAGTAAGACTGTTTTATCGGTATAGGTCCTACCTCAATCATCATAATCACAAGTCCGCGACTATGATAATTGCCTTGAGGGCACTATAGCCAACAATCTCCCACTTGCACTTAAGGCCAATTATTACGATGTCGCATACTCACAGCCCGTGTGATACCGAACACCCAATTTCTCTACTAATCAGTTTCGCAAAGCCCGTTTGCGAAAATGATTGCGTTCGAGAAATAGCCTCAGTGTGTGGATCCGCTCTAAAGTTTCTTTCTGTATCTCTCTTAATCTCAACTTCGCGGAGAAAGCTATCTCCCGAAATGAGCAATACCTGTCTTAGAATTTGTCTGGACATCTGATGGGATCCAGTTCACAAATGAACTCCAAATCCAGCAAACCTCCTAGACAATATCGTCCACTGAATTTAATCAGTATCCTGCGCCATGTCTTTCCTCAGTATCCGCTTGGACCACCTGTCCAACATACTGTCCCTCAAAGGAAGGAAAACTATAACTCTAACAGTCACTCTGTCATCCAGGTCACTTTGGAAGCCTGAAATGATAACCGTCTCCTGAAGGAGGCGGCCGTAATCATTTCCCTAGAACATTCACTTATGTTCAATAACTGCTTCCCAATGTTTCTCCTGGATTGGATTAATATATCTTCTTATTGCATCTAGTGCAAAAGCAATATTTGGTGTGGTACTTGACATTTCATGATTAACTCAATTGCATAAGCAAGTGATGTGCTAATCATACAGACCCCTCTCTCTTTTAGTCTGTAAGACACCTTTAGAGAGGGTGACTCCATCACCTGCTGGTACACCACCATTCCAGGAGTCGTCCATTCTAAAATTCCTTTAGAATAATGTCAAAATACCCAGATTAGGATACTTCCCAAATCTAGATCTAAAACCATAGATCTAGTAACCAGAAACCTGATATTGTATCCATATCCTATGTGGAGAAACAACTTTGTGTCAACCACAATATAACCGATTGTAGTATAGGAATATCTCTTCCTATCAAGTGCATGTCATCCAAAATACCTGGACATCACTCTCTACTACCTTCTTACCAGATCCATCTCCTATTCTAATGAGGTCAAAGCCTATGACTGTCACATCAAAAATAGATGATCTATATCCGCTATATCTGTTTTAGTCTATAAATAGACATAAGCTGCTTGCCCATTATACTTCCGCTGCTCCCACTGACTACAACAACCCTCTGGCAGAGTCATATACACGTGCACTTCTAAAACTAGTTTAGAACGACGCTATACTCATCCTCCTACCGGGTCTTATAGTCTAGAACAACAGCACTGGCAAGTCTGGGTAAACAAGAACCTCCCTGTCACCGTCTCTGAGAAGACTGAAGTACCTCTCGGGTGACTGAGATTACCCACCAAATCTGCGGAGTGGCTAATGGAACATCAAATCCAATTGAATCCTTAGGTTCTATTAAATTTCCAGTAATCGTTTGTGGTTCTGGAATAACTTCCAGTTCTACCATACTCCCATTTCTGTTTTTTGAAAAAATCCATTTTACTAAAACTGTGGCGAGTCAAGAACAATATAAATATTGATCTTCCTGATGGTAGAAAGTTAACCCTCGTCAAAACCCGGGATAACCCACAAACAACCATTACTGAAACGTGCCTTGAGTTTATCCGGATTCTGGTTTTAAGTATCACCCGGACAACTCCCTATACCTTAACATTGTTAAGATATAAATTGATTCTATATAAATCTAATATAGAAACAAAAGCACTAATTTAATTTGAACCAGATTCAAAATCATGCAGCTGTCTCCAGTGCATATCAATCAAATGGAAAAGAGGACAATCAGCATTACTCATCTAGGAGTGCATCCATATATGAGTAACCCGAAAGAGAAGCAAGTTCTTAAAACCATTACTATCAATGGAATACCAAACACAGGTATCTACATCTTCAAATTCTTCGAAGAATCCCGATACTTCTAATAAATGGTTCTCTACTTTATTCTTATACCTATAACTTCTCAAAATTTGGGCCATGCATTTCAACGAAATACTTGTCCAGAATTGGAGAAGTCACAAGTAAACAGAATATAGTACGAGTACCAGCCCCATTGTCCTAATGGACACTGGACAACATACAATACTTTGTATAGTCCCTTGAGTTCAATAACTCAAACTATGTGCGTCGTAGGTTGAAAAACTGTAGTATGGTTAAGAAGAATTACACCGCTGTTGAATGCACCTTACCTAATCACCAACTGATATAGGTAAATGTCATAGACACAATATCAAAAAGTTATATCTCACTTTATAAAAATAAACGTACAAATATATCAGTTTGAAATTGGTGCATAACAACGGATATTCAAAACCAAATATTTGCCATCCGGCAAAATCCAGATGATTTCCTCAAATATCACCAATTACAATGAATTCCGATATAATGAGTATCTAATCACCCAATTCCCAATATCTTACTCCCACTCACCATTTGTAATAACATACAGATGTGAAAAACTGATCTGGTAAATACATACCCTGGAGTTAGATTCTTATTGGGAAAACAGTTTTCAATTAACATCGCACAGTCAGACTGAATCATGAAAATGTTCCAAAAGGGTTAACTGGTATACCTAGTAACGCCTCTTCCATTATCCTGAATCATGACAGTAACCATATACTTACTTTCTCTAACTACAATCCCTTTATTATGTCTTTACTTATTATCTTCTGTACACCTCCTTTACGCTAATTGGTTTTCTTCATTCCCTACCTTTCGGCACCAGCCTAAGGTTTGAAAGAAGACTATCCAATAAGCGTAATAGGTGTACTCTCCTAATCCTAGGAGCCCTCGTAACCTGAGAGAAGGTAAAGAGAAAAGACATCTGAATAATCCTATTCTTTTTCTCCTGAACCAGAATCCATCCTCGAAAAAGTTCCTTCGAGTTCGTATATAACCATACGATGGATTTATCCAATGGAAGTGGATATCCGTAGTGATACGGAGTGTTCTAGAGAAAAGCGAAGGTGATGTAGGAGTGGCAGGGGTATACCTGGTCTCGTCGTGAATGATGGTGATCGCAATTTCCTTTGCCATTATTCCAATCCCTTTATATGTCTTTACTTATTACCTTCTGTACACCACACTTAAGCTTAATTGGTTTTCTTCCTTCCCTACCGTTCGGCACCTGCCTATGGTTTGGAAGAAGACTATCCAATAAGCTCAATAGGTGTACTCTCTCCTAATCTTAGGAGCCCTCATGACCTGAGAGAAGGTAAAGGGAAAAGACAACCGAATAATCCTATTCATTCTCTCCAGAACCGGAATCCATCCTCGAAAAAAGTTCCTTCGAGTTCGTATATAACCATAGGATGGATTTATCCAATGGAAGCGGATGTTCGTAATAATACGGGGAATTCTGGAGAAATGCAAAGGTGATATAGAAGTGGCAATGATGTTTGCGACACCGTGACATTCCAAAAGCCAAAGTGTTTTAAGAAGGTTCGGTCAATTTGATTTCATGAGTTTTAGTCAAAGGTCGGGTTATAGTCGCAGCCAGAGAGAGAGAGAGAGAAGAAACACTCAGCGTGCACTCTAACCTAGATCAGAATGGTTGATCATTTTATCTAATTTGGATGGCTCCTACTGTTTTCTCAAATTCTCCTCCAAACCCAAAAGGAGAATTAGTCGGAATCACCCGAGGAGTAATCCTACTCATCAGTGGGAATCGGGATCCAACTATCATCGCATGATAACTTGATGGAAGCCACTCAAGTCACCACACTCCAGAAGGTATGCGCAAGCCTGGCAAGTTTCCTGTATGTTTGAAACTCCCGATATGTGTTTTTACCCCAAGCGGCTTATGACCTTGACAGAGGTCAACATATCATAAGTCGCAAGTCAAGTTCAACCCGTCATTGTCCTGGATTAACTTAGACCCACCGGCACGAGCCCTTGACAGAGGTCAACATGACCGTGCGACTGTCCTAAATAATCGCATATCTATGCAACAAACAAGAATTACCCAGCTACCAAGCACTGTGCCTTGACAGAGGTCAACATACACAGCATGAATACTAAGTAATACCTGTAAGAAATGACGGAGGGCTACGACTGGTTTTTGGCGAAAAACCTTTAACGTAATGAACTTGATATCGATGAAGGAATCCAAGTCGTTTTATAAATATATAGTGGCGAAAACTTTTGCTAAAGAGGTCACTCCCGGTGAAGGGATCTCGGCTCTTTCCCCGTCGAATGGGGTGCAGGATATCCCAAACTGAATACCACGATGCAAAGCAAAAATAATCGTCTGTAGTAAAGTTATTACGTTGACGCAAACTTTTACTCAAGGGGTCACTCCCGATGAATGGATCTCGGCCCTTGCCTCGTCGAATGAGGTGCAGGATATTCCAAATGAATACCACGATGCAAAGCAAAAGAGAACGTCTGTAATGTCAGTTTTCTAAAAACTTGGTTCCAACAACATCGTATATAAGTTTGTTTTATCCTTGCATTGATCAAAATCAACGCAGTCCCATCAATTAATCACACCAGAAAAGAACGAAAATAAAATGTACGTATATGCCATCCGCATTCGCCACTGGGTCCCGTCATCACCCGTTAGGTTACTTAACAAACGACAGAGCGGGGACTGGACTAGCGTGGGTGCAAAAAATATACAACATCTACTAGTATATATAAATATATATAACAATCGTCCCAGGCATGATATAAAGCAACATCACAAAAACATCACAGAAGCAATACAGAATGGTGGATAATCTGGAGCCCCGAGTTTCACTTGAGCCGCAAGTGAGATCCGACGTTCCCTGTCGCGTGGATAGCCTGTGCAATGAAAACCTAGACCCCTACGAGCGCGGCAAGTTACCCGCAAAACCAGAAGCGAGGTAGCCCCCTTCAGCAACGTGAATAGACCACCCAGCACTTCACGGAATCCGGTAACTTGAGCACTCCTCCTGTGTCATCCTATACCATCTACGAGTGCGGCGAATAGCCCGCCAACTCTAGAGTAAGGTCCCCTCCGTCCCAACGCCATGAGATGCGGACCCGTTGCCCTCTAGAATCCGGCTATTCGTGCACCCCACCGCGGGGTAATCCTAGTACAGAAAATAAAATAATATACAAGGGTGACATCGACCTCAGCCCGGTCGTGCCCCAAAAGAATAATATACAAACTGGCAGTGACGGCAGTCCACATGTCGGACGCTCGCCCCGCAATATCAAATGTATAAATAAAATAAAACTGTACTAACATTGCACCACAGCTATCCACCACGACAATCCAACCAACATCACAGCACATCACAGAACATCAACGTGAATGTCACGTTCGCAAACCCGTCTAAAAGACATATAGCAATTAGACAAGTTTACCGATTAAGTGACATTCACGGTCGCAGAAAATAATGTATGTACTGTTAAACGCCCACTTAAATTATCGATCGACTAAGTTCCAAATTGTCCCCAATAGCAAAACAACACTTCACTGAAACCTGGGCCAAAACAGAATATCACAAAAATCACATTTCCAAGTAAATGGGCTATAGAAAAAATTTGGTCGCCCGTTGCCACTAAACCGCCGCGGAACCGCCTCCAATAGGGGCTTAGTGCGGCGGATCCGCGGCGCTTTTGTAGAATCACGAGTCCAAATTTTTC
Source organism: Agapanthus africanus (assembly GCA_030015575.1). Classification (NCBI taxonomy): domain Eukaryota; kingdom Viridiplantae; phylum Streptophyta; class Magnoliopsida; order Asparagales; family Amaryllidaceae; genus Agapanthus; species Agapanthus africanus. The sequence continues at coordinate 647,732,766 of CM057344.1, read as the reverse complement.
CAGTACCCTTAATATTTCCTGCACGGATTTTTAAGATGCCTGAAATAATTTTTTGACCACTTTTGAAAATCGACAGCAACTATGAAAATGGAATCGTGATTTCGGTAAATTCCGTCGATCGATCTTTTAAGCACGGTTAAACAAGCTAGTGAGGGGTATAAAGGGTGGCTCTGATACCATGAAGGGTCCCGGCAGCGCCCCGGCCGTCGAAACGCGGCTAAAATGCAAAACAAAATTTTTCTAAACTGGAGCTACCGCTACCCGATTTACGGATCGACCTTAAACCCCAAACTAGCAAACTAACTAAGAGTTAGAATCGTTATACCGAGTTGATCCGTGTCCTTCGGTCTTCATTCCAAGCTCCTAGCGGCTCGTTGATGTGGTTTGGTTGCCGGTCTTCCTTCGTCTCTGATGATCCACCCGAGGGAAATGGCGCAACCTTCAGGTTCGCCAAGCGGACCAACCGACTCTCCAAGATTGCTAGTGGTGGAGAGTTGATGTCACGCCTCACCCCTAATACAGAGAGTATTGTCCGCTCTGGCCGAAGCCATACGGTTTTGTCCTTCAGGATGAACCGGACCCGACCAGGGGCCATTTCCCAGTAGGTCACCCATCCCAGAACTTCCCTGGCTCGAGCACGCTTAACTACGGAGTTCTCAAACTCCTGTAGTGCCAGTTCATTTAAAAGGCGCCTCTGTATTGAAGAGTGGTATCATTCCATTTATAGTACAGATCTGCCCTCTTTTCGGAATGTATTCCGAAGATTCCCCATTGTTCTACAGTGGGTCCTACGGACTCAAGAGGTGGCCCCCACCGATTCAAGAGGTGGCCCCCACCCACTTAACATGACACTTTGGCATGGCACTTTGTTCCGTATGGCACTTTGCTCCATGAGCAAGAACCGGGTCCCGACATTCTCCCCACCTTTGAACAATGGTTCGTCCTCGAACCACAGACCTACTATTGAGGAACCGGCTCTGATAGTTGAGGTGTAGGATTGTGTCACTATTATTTTTCTCTCATCCATAAGCTCAAGTGAGCAACAATAGAAGATGAAGAAAAGCTGAGCTAAACTAGTGGCATGAGCAAAATTGGCTAAGTGTTTTTGGGTGTGTGTAAAAAATGAGAGTGAGCAAGAGAGTGAACCAAATGAGCAAAGACCCCCTCTCCCATGATGTGGCCGGCCCCTCTCTCCTCCACAAAAAATGCACACCCAAAAAATCTTTTCCAATTACAATAAACAAATAACAACTATACCAATCACTACATGTCCAACCATGCTTTGACTCAAGTCCATACTCATGCCATGTCACCTTTTCCACCTCATTTTAAACATGTGATTTTCTAAAGAAAATCAATAATGAGGTGGCATCTTCTAGAAGCCATTCCGTATAAATACGGAATGCTTCCCAGTACATGTATCGAAATACATATGCACGTATTCGTACGAAAATACGAATAGCCGAGAGAGAAAACGAATAGTGAACAATAATACTAGAATACATATATATAAATACATATGTAAATTATTAAATCAAAAACCTGATTTAATAAACTGGCTTAATCCTAAGCCGCTAGTATTATCAACCGTCAGATTAAAGTTTGCACAGCATGTGCACATATTTAATTAGACACCTGTATGCACCAACATACAACATGTACACCATATCGCCTGAACCGTGAAAACCCTCTGTGTGGGACTCTAAAGACTCCTCAATACGCTGGCAGTGGGTTTAACCACAAGCACGTCGGCGGAACTAGCTGTACGTAACGGCTACCCAGGTATTGAGCGAAAGGGAGGCCGACGAGCAAACTCATCCTGAACCCCTACTGAGCCTGACAGCAAAAATATCCGTACAGTCCGGTCTGTTCGTCTAAGAGTATCGCATATCGAGTCTAGGGGGTGGATAAAGTCAGACCTCCAACAACGCGATATTTAGTGTCGGCATGATACCCATCACCTCCTGAGAAACTATCGATCCTGGATCGGTAATCCTCGTCTACCATGGCCATGGATTTGTGGTGATGGCCACCCGTACACAATGCGACATCAACCCCCAATACCGAGAGAGACGAATTCCTGACGATCCGATCACTGCCTCCATGTGGCTCGGGACTGTACCCAACTAAAACCTGTTTTCACGACTCCTTTGAGCCGTAGTAGGGTAGTAATTAAAGCACAGTGGGAACTCACACGAGACAAATGACGATCTCAGGTCGACAGACTAACCTATACACATGTCACCTGGGAACTGCTATCTGACAATAGGTATAATACCAACTAGCAGGTTCCCGACGAGTCCGTCCAGTGTACTCAAAACCCAATGAGCACCTGCATACTATCTTAGGTGAACAAACTAACACCAATGGCTTGTGAGACCTGGCCACCGCCCCTCGTCGGGGTCTCGATCGGTATACACTAGTCTACACTGGAGTATCGATGCCCGGTTTCGATACTCCTATGACTAGGGACATTTAAGGATATGCTTATAGACTCCATCTCCCACATATATGATCGCCATCATACTGCTGGCAGTCAAGCAAGAATCATAAGGGCTCTATCAACACGTACATGATGATAAAGACAAACCAGATAGCATACTATCATCTTGAGTAAGACTGTTTTATCGGTATAGTTCCTACCTCAATCATCATAATCACAAGTCCGCGACTATGATAATTGCCTTAAGGGCACTATAGCCAACAGTCTTGACTCACTGTTTAAGCATGGTTGCAATTTAGAATTGCAATTTTATTCCATGCTTGAATAAGTGAGGAAAGAGAGAGCCATTTTGAGTTTACTCTCGTCATTTTCATTCTTCATGCCTTGGCCATTTCTTGAGCTCTTGCTTTCTCTTGCTCTCTACAATTTTCTTCACCTCACTTCCAAGTTCAAACCCTCACATGTAATATGAATCATTGAACTTGTGAAAACCCTAGTTAGCAAATTAAACCCCTACTTTACCATCACACATTAGATTAGCAATTTGATGTGGAGTGTTGCCTTCACTAATGAGATTAGTGAAGGGTTAGCTTGAGCTTGTGGACTTCGGTTGGATCGTCTTTGGCGCGAAGATCACGAAGGAGATTCGTTCAATTCGAAGAGGAGCCTAGTAGAGTCGCGTAGACTTCAACCCGGAGCTATTGAAGAGAAGGACTCGAACTACAAAGGTTGTATGCTCTTTACTTCTCTTTAGTTCATCACATCACAAAGGCAATACCTTAATAATCTAGCAAATATCTTGTTTAGTCTAGCTTCGCACCTAATAAAAATTTGAATTTGGCATGCTTGATGTCTCTAGAACCTCATGGTGGTGCTATGGTCGACTTTCAAAGAATACATGTCCATACCTTGAGAGATCGTTCGTAAAAGTAATGAAATAGGAATAACCACTTCTTGTATGTATAGACATTGGACCACACACATCGCTGTGTATGAGTCCTAAGAGCTCGCTCGCTCTTTCTCCGTGTCCAGTGAACGGAGTCTGTCATCTTTCCTTTGAGACATGATTGACAAGTTGCATAGGACTGATATTCAAATGGATCCAAATATCCCTCTTTATGCAACTTCGTCAACCGTGTTTCATTGACGTGACCCAGTCTACAATGCCATAAGAAAGCCTGATTTAATTCCGGAGACTTTCTTTTAAGTGTGTTCTGGACGCTGAAAACCTGAGCTTGATTTAATATGTATTTGCCGTTATCTAATGTACCTGACCCAATCAAATTTTGATTAAGGTGGATGTGTACTACATCGCTTACAATGTAAAATCATATCCTTCTTTAGAAAGTATAGATACAGATATGATATTCCCTTCCGGATACAGCGTCCACGCTCATTCCGTTAGCAACTCTAAGAGTCATATCACCTGCCTTGATAACTCTATGGTTTCTTAAAACCTGTAATGAGTTATAGATATGAGATCCTGATCCGGTATCTAGTACCTATGAAGTAGAGTTAATTGACAGACAGTTTTCCGTCACAAATACACCCGAAGCCGAAACCATAACATGCTTCGAATCCTGGTTTCTTGCTTTCCAAGCCTTGAAATCCTTCTGACAATGCTCTTTCCCGTGACAACAAAAGCATTCCTCCTTCCCTACTGTTAGCTCCGAAATTTTTGCCCTGCCCTTTCCCTCTACCTTACTGACACCGCTTATCTGCTTGGTGGAGGCCTTCTACTTCTCTCCCTTCGCTTTCGTCTTGGATCTAGAAGAGGAAGATTTTCCAATAAGCAGAGCAGATGTCTCCCTGGATTCCTTCAGGGTGCCATCATCGCTCCTCAATATATTAAGGAGTACTGGAAGTGTAACTTCCTTCCCTTGAATTTTGAAATTCAAGTTAAACTGGGCGTAGGTGGAGGGGAGGGACTGTAGAATCAAGTCAATACATAACTCGTTCTCCAATGTAGTCCCATGGTCCGTGAGCTGTTCAATATAGCTAATCATCGTAAGGACGTGATCCCCTACAGATGACCCGACAGCCAATCTCGCCTGAAGCAATATCTTCGAGGTCTCATATCTTGCGATACGAGATTGCTCTCCATATAAAACTTTGGTACGGAGGAAAATGGAAGCTAAGTCCATCTTCTCGTGCTGTCCCTGGTGTTCACTATCCATTGAGACTAACACGAGGCACTTGGCTCTCGCACAATTCTCTTCCCATGTCTGACGGATATCAACATCCGCGACAGTGGAATCTGGATATGGGACGGTGGGGGCTTTGGTAGTAAGGAGTTAGTCCAGCTTGTCATAGGTAAGTGCTATCTGGACATTCGTTAGCCAATCAATATAGTTTGGCCCAGTAAATTTATTATCTAATAACCTAAGTCTGGTCATAGTGGTTGCTGCAATTAGAGGAGAGAGAAAAAACGCTCAACATGATACTCTTGCAAGTTTATATTGGTTATTAATTTATCTAAAAAGGATGGTTCCCACTGTTCCTCGAATGCTTCCTCAAACCATAAAAGAAGAATTAGTCAGGATTAATCTCACTCTTACAATTCTTGCCTAACCTTCTGGCCAGACTGGTGTCGGTACTTCGAGGGAGATTTTCCAACGCTTTTGCGAAGTTTCTTAATTACATAAGCTCTTTTCTTTGGAGGCGTAGCCCCGCTAACACCGTTCTAGACACCTACTTGGTTTATAGTATTGATTGTTTAGTGAAAAAATCTCCCGAAGAGTAGCGAATATTCATAGCAGTATCGGGATCCAAATATCATCGTGTGACAACTTTGAATGAATCCTACTAAAATCATCACACTCCAAAGGGTATGCAACCCTAGCAAGTTTCAATTTCCTTACAAACTCCCGATGTGGATTTTTGCCCCATGCTCTTATGATCTTGACGAAGGCCAACATATTATAAGTCACATGTCAAGTTCTACCTGTCATTTTCCAGGTTAATTTGAACCCACCCGTAATACCCTTGACGAAGGCCAACATAGTAGTACGACTGTCCCAAACCAACACATCTATCTATACTACATATGAATACCCAGCAGCTACCAATCACTATGCCATGGCGAAGGTCAAAATACATAGCTTGAATACTACTGAATACCCATATGAAATGACGGAGGGCTACGAATGGTTTTGGCGAAACCGTGAATGTAATGAACTTGATATAGTCGAAGGAATCATGATAGCTTTTTAAAAGTAGTGGTTTAGGCTCCGCATTTAAAATTTGCTTTTTGAAGAAAACCGAGTGGTTTTGAAATTGTTCCAACGATTAAGCTTTGGTTTGTTTTTCTTGCATTAATCAATGTTAATGCGGTCCCATCATTTAATCCTACCATTGTAGAAAAGAAACGAAAATACAACGTACGCTTATGCCATCTGCATTCGCCACGGGGCCCGTCATGTACCGTCAGGTTACTTAACTACCGACAGAGCGGGGACTGGACTAGCGCGGGTGCAAAACATAAGAAACGCCTACTATATATCATATATATATATATATATTTCCATCCGTTTCACGCAATAATAGGCATTCCAGATCATAGATGAATATATTAGATATACTAGAAATTTCGCGTTTCGTTTAAGCCTATAACGAAAGACGGATTCCACGGTCGTGATGAATAGCCAAACCCCACCCTAGACCACTACGGGTGCGGCAAACTACCCGCCAAATTCCCGAAATGAAGCAACCTCGCTCAGTAAAATGAGTAGGCCACTTGGCACTTCAAGAACCCGGTAATTTGTGCATCCCACCTTGGGTCTATCTTAGGAGCAAAAAAAGTTAAAAAAAAAATAATACAACGGTGGCTACAAGCTCAACCCGGATGTGCCCCTTAAAAATAATATTACATCAATTTTACAAATTATATGAATGAAAGAAAAGAAAACAATCTTCTCACATCCCCTAGATATTCATCAATGATGATCCAATACTCCATATAAACAAACCATCACAGATCACATCACAGATATATGCAACCCCTACTAATCGACATTTAGCGATTGGCAGACGTTCAGCACATATATCAAACACAGAAAACCCGATTAGCTAAAGTACTTAGAATTTCGATCGATAAATCAAATTTGAGTCTACCCCATGTACATTATAGGACACAAACAATCCTGGGCAGAAAAAAAATATTCCTAAAATCATAATTCATCAAAATAGACACACTGTATAAAATCGGGCCAAGTCACCCTTGACTCGGTGACGGAACGGCGGCAGAACACACCGTTCTGCCGCGGTTCTGCGGCGGTCTTGTGGATTCGTGAGCCCAAATTTTTCCAGTGATCTTAGAATACCCTGCACGTATTTTTAAGGCCTCTGAAAAGATTTTTAAACCAGTTTTGAAAATCGATAGAAACATGGTTTTTGAATTGTGTTTTCGGGATTTTCCGACGATCGAATTTCTGAACACTTTGCTAACTAGCTAGTTAAGGTTTTGTAGGCTCTGATACCACTGTAAGCCGATGTCGCGCACCCCGCGGGTTCTTGGGGAGGCGGAATTTTCAAAAAACGGTTTTGATGAACTACGCAACACCGGCTAAACTCCAGGATCTATACTAAAACCTTAACTAACTAAGCTATCTAAGAGATCTAACTACTATGTTAGATGGTTATATGTAATACCCAAGTGGAGTTGGGGATGAATACCACCTATCCCGTGAGAAGCGAGATGTTATCCGGTATTGAGGTGGGGATGTAACCGATACGGATACACATGGGGACCCACTGTAGAACAATAAGGAGTATTGAATTCCATTTCGAAAGAGGGCACGATCAGAACTATAAATGGAATGATACCACTCCTATAACACAGATGTGCCTTTTGGATGAATCGGAACTTTGGAGTTTGAAGAACTCCGTAGTTAAGCGTGCTTGAGTTAGGGAAATTCTGGGATGGGTGACCTACTGGGAAGCAACCCCTTTCTTGAGTCCGGTTCATTCAAAGGGACAAAACCGTGCGGTTTCGGCCAAAGCGGACAATACCATCTGTGTTTGGGGGTGGGTCGTGACAAAAATGGTATTAGAGCCGGTCTCTCAAAAAAGTAGGTCTGTGGTTCGAGAACGAACCATTGTTCTAAGTGGGGAGAATGTAATACCCCAAGTGGAGTTGGAGATGAATACCACCTACCCCGTGAGAAGTGAGATGTTATCCGGTATCGAGGTGAGGATGTAATCGATACGGATACACACGGGGACCCACTGTAGAACAACGGGGAGTATCGAATTCCATTGCGAAAGAGGACACGATCAGAACTATAAATGGAATGATACCACTCCTATAACACAGAGGCACCTTTGTGGATGAATCGGAACTCCGGAGTTTGAAGAACTCTGTAGTTAAGCATGCTTGAGCTAGGAAAATTCTAAGATGGGTGACCTACTTGGAAGTAGCCCCTTTCTTGAGTCCGGTTCATTCAAAGGGACAAAACTGTGCGGTTTCGGCCAAAGCGGACAATACCATCTGTGTTTGGGGGTGGGTCGTGACATTATACCTCCTAGAACCGGTCCTTCGGGTCTTCTAGTCCTCCTCTCCTTGGCTCCTCGGTGAACGAAAGAAGGTTGCATCATCGGCCTCCTTGCGTCAAAGATGATCCACCCAAGAGAATGTGCTCCAAGCTCCAACTTCTAAACCGAGGTAACCAGGGTAAATGGTTCACTAATCCAAATTGCCTAGATGATGTACAGAATGTCTAATGGATTGTATTAGTCTCACTAAACCCTATGGTTCACAACACATATGAAGATTTAGGGTTTAGTTTGAGGAAGAAGGAGATGGAAAAATCAAGAGAGAGAATGAGGAGAAGAAAATGAACTAAGTGTGTAGAATGCTAAGTGTGAAGAATGGTTATATCTCTTCTCAATAATTCAAGCATGCAATATTTCATAATAGAAAATATCTCCCATTCTTGAATAGTGAGTCAAGACTAACATAAAAATGCAAGAGCCATTCCTCTCACCTTGCCACAAAAATCTCCTCTATTTCTACCTCATTAATCCATTAAGAAAAATGGATAAAACAAATAATGAGGTGGCTCCTTCTAGAAGAATGCCTTGCCAAATTACAAGAATGCTCCTCACCGTATATACATACCCGTATTCGTATTCCGAAAAATACGGATACACTGAGACGATAACAATCCAATAATACAATACTTGGATCCGGCATAAACCAAAGCCCACTAATATTGTCTGTCCGATCAACATCCGTGTACAAGTACATGTATGTGATCGTTGCCCTAACGTAAAACCAAACGGCCTCTACATCTATTGCCCAAAGCAGGGAAACCCTCTGTGTGGGACTCTAAAGACTCGACAGTACGTTGGCAGTGGGTTTAACCACAAGTAAGTTAGCAGTACTAGTTGCACGTAACAGCTACCCAGGTATCTGTCGATAAGAAGGTCGATGAGAAAACTCATTCGAACTCCTACTGAGCTTGTCTGTGACAATCTCCGTACAGTCCGGTCTGTTCGTCTAAGATACTCGCATATCGGACCTAGAGGGGTGGTAAACGTCAGACCCCTAACAGCCCAATAAGTCGTGCCGGAAGAGAGCCCAATACACTCTGAGAAACTACTGAAGTGCCTCGACTGCTCTGGCCAGGGACTTTGTGTAATGGCTTTCCTAATACTGCGCGATATCAACCCCCAAAACCAGGAGAGACGAATCCTATCTGACTGCTACTGCCTCCAAGTGCTTCGGGACTACACCCAACTACTACCTGTTTGCACAACTCCTTTGAGCCGTGATAGGGTAGTAATCTAAGTGCAGTAGGAACACGCTCGAGATGAAGTATCGATGGCAAGTCAACGGACTAACCTGTACTCATGTCACCTAGGAACTGCTTCCTGACGATAGGTATAATACACACCAGTAGTTCCCGACGAGTCCTTGTTGGGGTCAAAAATTACACCCCGGTTGACCAAGTCAAAGTCAAAGTCAAAGTCAACCCCAAATAAGTGGGCCCAAGCCCAGATCAAGTGGGCCCATGCCCAAGTCGAGCCCCGCGGCCGGCCTCCCCCATCCCAAAATGAAATCATGTAATAAATAATTTTGATGTATATTTTTATGCATGAATGTAAGGAAAATGGGCATAAAGCCAAATTTTTGTAAAGCCCATGGCTCATGTGTAAAAGAAATGAGCACATGAGGTATAAGATTGGCAAAATGCCATTTTATAAAGCCCAAGGGGCTATATGTAAATTTGTTAGCCTATATAAGGCAACATGATAATGAAATAAAAAAACTTTTCATTCCCCTCAAAATCTAGGGTTTTTTGTGCCTCATTCTCCTTTCTCAAGGTTCAAAACCTTCTTCTCATTTTCAATTAAATCAAGAGTTTTACTCTTTCTTTTCCAAAATTAAATAGTTTTTCACTACAAAACTGACAAAGGGGAGCTCAGATCTTCCATCGGATTTCAAAAAGGAGAGATTTTTAAATTCACCCCATTTCTCCAAGATCTGGCCAACCAAGAGGAAGAAGAAGGAGACCGATCTCCAAAAATTCCATCTTGGGAAGATCCAAGGCCAAAGGGGAGAGGATCAAAGGGGCCCCCTTCGATCATTTCTAAAGATTTCTAGGAGTTTAACTCCATTCAAGATCTGTTGGAGTTCAACTCCATAAATTAATTTCTTTTTAGAAGTTTAACTCCAGAAGTCAAATCGGGAGCAAAGCTCCCAGTGCAGGGTTAAAGTCCCTTTTCCTGCTGACGCCCAGCGCCCGCGTGCCAAGCACGTGGGGTGCTGGCGCCCAGCGCCCGTGTGCCAAGCATGTGGAACTCTGGCGCCCAGCATCCACGTGCTAGGCACGTGAGGCGCTGGCGCTCACGCGTCCTTTGGATGCCATTTCCCCCTCATTTTATATACACTCCACACTAAAAATACCTCCCCCGTAAAAACTCTGCAGGGCCCCCGATATATCTAAAACCCTTCAAAACACAACACTGCGCATTGAGTTCGCATGACCTATTTGACCCGTCAATCGGAGGTTCTCTCACTCCAAAGACGAGGGGTAATTAACGACAGCTTAGTCCGCGGCTGCCGGAGATTCGGATCCCCAAAATCAATAAATCCTAGCCTACCCTAGGAAGGGGGAATCTATAGTACGCCTGATAAGCGCGCGCGTATTCCCATCTCAATGGGGTGACAAAAAAACACCTTACAGTCTTGTCTAGTGTAACCCATAACCTAATAAGCACATGCATACTATCTCTAGTACGTCATACTCATAGCCGTGGGACAGACCATATCCCCTGCTGGGATGAGAAGCGTATACACTAGTCTACTCCGGAGTATCGATGCCCCATCTCGATAATCCTGGGACTAGGGACCTATATAAGGATGTGGTTATAGACTACCCAGCCCTACTAGTGTGACTGTCATCACAACGTTGGTAGTCAAGCAAAGATCTTAAGGGCTATACCAATATGTATAAGTGATATGCTAAAAGAAACACATGCACATATTGAAGTAGAATCAAACCAAGTAGCATACTACCATTTTGAGCAAGACTGCTATTACAACTGTGAATATCTCAAGCTTCCAATATGTAATATACAATCCAGTATGATACAATAATGGCCTCTAGGGCATATATCACTAACACATCTTGCAACCGAGGCTAAGTTAGCCGGACTGGTACAATATCGATGGATGTATCCCGTCATAAGGTATGTGGAATTTTTCGTTTCATGCAATTTGTAAAATTATTGTTGTTCTATATGCCTGTATTAATTTATTTAACATATTTTTCTTTAGCTACATCTACACTCTAAAAAATTATATATGCAATAGAAATCGACCAGAGGGTTCTATCATGCAAGGTTATTTTCTAGATGAAATAACCACATTTTATTCCCACTATTTGGATAGAAAATTGAGACGCGGTTTAACCGGCCTCGGAGAATTTAGGACAGGCCATATAGCAAAGCTGATTATAAGAGAGTAACCACTATATTTATCAACAAAATATATCGGTGTATCCTCCTCAATAGCGTATGTCTTGAAGAAATTAGAGAGTGAGTTTTTTTGGATAAATTGTTATATTTGTGTTTATGTGTGTATGAAATAATATAATATTAATGTCATAATTTATTGTTGAGAACATAATTCATATTAATGAGGTACATGAGTGGCATCCTGATTGGAATGGTGAACGATTGGAAAAATATCATCAGGATAATTTTTGCAATTGGACTGCAGATCATGTAAATTGTTCGAATAACATGTTATTGCTACCAATCTTAATCTAAACTTATATCATTGTGTATTTATCATAAAATTTTTTTCCAGATCCACGATCCGAACTTATTTGCATCATTATAGAGAGATTCAAGATATTTAGCTCAGTTTCCTAGTATGGAGGTTGCATATTATAAATGATTCGGTGTCTTTAGATACAAATTTGAAGTTAAGAACATAGAAACATCTCGAACCACTCAGAATAGTGTGATTGTGATGGTAGGATCGGATGGTGTGATTTATTATAGATACTTAAATTGCATACTTGGCATCCAATATCCCGGACAATCAGAATCGTTTCATATATTTCAGTGTACTTGATACGATACACGAACCGATACAGATAGTGGAGAAATAATCTCAGGACTTAGAAAGATGAATATGGATTGACTAGTGTGAACACACTTCAATTTTACGGTCAGGACGATTCATTTATCTTTTCAAACCAAGCGTTCCAAGTATACTACTCACAGTGCTTGAAGCATCCGAGATGGAGTGTCGTATGCCGTTGGAAATCCAGAGATGTTTACGATGTCCCAGAATTTGAGGATCGTATGGATGAGCGATAGGGATGAAGAAGAGAGAAAACTTAGAGTTCTCCGACCGTCTGTTTCAAAAGACGGGTTGTCTTCGGCTGATCGTGAAGTTACGTGGGTTAGAAATGATATCGATGATGAAATCCAAGTAGATATGTCTAATACGTCCACGAAACGATAAAGTTTATCAGTAATGTTATGTTATTACTTCATATTTTTACGATCTATACTTATATTGCATGCATATGTAATGATTGTACTCTTATCTAGGTTTGATGACGACGACCGGAGCAGTGAGGGGCGGCAGGAGCACCAGCCGCGGCAGAAGCAGAGGCAGAGGCAGAGCGGTTCTGCTACCCGGAGAGCTGCATAGGGAGCTTCATAGGGCCGGTCTTGCACCCCAATCGGTATCCCCTTCGAAAGACTCCTTCCGTATAGACTTTGCCACACCTTCAGGTATATTGTACGCATTTTATTTTGAATGTAATATTATGGATATACACGCATATTTATTTCAAAATTACTTATTTAGTTAATGTTTAATTGTCTAGATGTTGGTGGTGCGTCCACATCAGAGGCAGATGCCACTACCGTATCTGCAGGTATGTTTATATATCCTATAGTGCATGCATATTGATTTAAAATATTATATCATAAATATACACATATTCTTTTTTCTTTTACTTAGGTAATCATTTTTTGATTGTCTAGCAGTAAATGGTGCCTCCACATCTCGGGCAGAGGCCACCACCGCACCTGCGGGTATGTTTATATATCCTATATTGCATGCATATTGATTTAGAATGTTATATTATTGATATACACATTCTTTTAGATATTACTTATATAATCTATTTTTAATTGTCTAATTATTGATGGTGCATCCACATCTGGCGCAAAGGTCACTCCCGCCACTTCCGTACCCTCCGCTCAGTCTGCAGGTTAGTATGAATAAATATAAAATAAGGAGTTCATTTTACATATCCTTTAAAATCAAACATAAACTTCATGTAATTTTATCGTCAATGTTTATTTTCTAGTTGGAGGGGATGCGTCCACGTCCGGGTCACCGGCTGTTCCTCACCGGAGGAACGATCATCTCGCTCGTGCTGCTGCCCCGTCCCGGGCTCGTGCTGCTGCCCGAGCCTAGGCTTGTGCTGCTGTCGTCGGAGGTATATATCGCACATTAATTTTCTTTAATTCTTGATATCTTGATACCACTCTATCTTAATATTGCCTGTCTTGATATTTCTTGTAGATGCAGGGTAGCCCCATCCCAAGAGGGGGACTCGATGGCCGAATCAGTCCCACAGGCTGAGACCCGATAGAGTAAGGGGGGAGGCACCATTCCCCCTTGTTTACCGCCAAAAACGGGGACGAAACCGCGTAGGTCATCTTTCCTGAATTTGGGGGTAGATACTATTTGGTTTTATCGGTCCACCTCTCCGAAAATGCCAAGTTGATTTATGGCACCGTGCATCGGAGGTTTGGACGGATGCGGCCATTATAGCAGATTTCATCAGATTCCCCCTCATTGTGAGAGTTTTTTGATTGTGGGGACGCTCTTCCCTGCAGGCGCAAGCCCCTGCAGTTAATTACGTTACCACGTAGCGATAACCACTTTCTACTTCTCCAGATGTTCACTTCATGTCGTGTGTGTTTTTTTTATTTGTGGTTGCCCGTGGATTGTATATGGAGACTAATTTATGTTGTTGCCCGTAGGGCGGGGATTAGTCCAAATCCGTATTTTCTTAGATTTGGATTTGTTTGATTTAAGGGTCGTTAATCTCATTTGAGATTAAGATCAACTTAAATGTTTGTTGAGGATACGTTAGTCTAATTTTAGACTAAGATCTACTCAACGGGGGTTCAGGATCATTTAGATCCGTTGACAAAGCATTTGGGCTCTATCGTTTTAGTTTAGGGACGTTACGGTCCATTGGGTTTAAGGACATCATAGTCCATGTAAGTTTAATGATATCATAGTCTATAGGGTTTAAAGACATCATAGTCTGTAAGGTTTAAAGACATCATAGTCTAGTTTAAAGACATCATAGTCTGTAAAGTTTCTGGTTGTCGGGACCCGCCACCTCCCTGAACACGTTGAAGAATTACAACAACATATATCAGAGGTGTGAAGAGATGTACCCTTGAACCGATGAATGTTCATCAAAGATTTAATAATCTTGTTTGGGACTAAGTCCAATTTAGAAGAAGACCTATGGGTTCGATCGATTTTGGGGTTTGGCCTATCTTGGGCTCAGCCCATTTAGTCTTTATCATTTCCCTTTTTTTATAAAGTGTTAGACACTTGCTAGGACACAGTCCTTTCTCTGTGCACATAATGCTAAACATTTATGTGAATACTGACACCCACTTTCTTTTTGTTTTTTATTGAGTATTGAACACTCTTTATGGCGCTGGGGCTTTATTTACAGAGCGCTTTGTATTTCCTCAGCGCCTACGTGAGGAGCACGTGGAGCGCTTGGCGCTGAGCGCCAGACTTGGAGTGCTAAGGCGCTTCTTAGCGCCCACGTGAGGAGCACGTGCAGCGCTTAGAGCTGAGCACCAGACTTGGAGCGCTAAGGCGCTTCTTTTAAAATAGCGCCCACGTAAGGAGCACGTGGAGCGCTCTACGCTGAGCGCCAGACTTGGAGCGCTAAGGCGCTTCTTTTAAAATAGCGCTCACGTGAGGAGCACATGGAGCACTTGACGCTGAGCGCCGGACTTGGAGCGCTAAAACACTTCTTTTAAAATAGCGCCCACGTGAGGAGCACGTGGAGCGCTCTACGCTGAGCGCCAGACTTGGAGCGCTAAAGCCCTTCTTTGGCAGTTCTGATCAGTTCTGTGCTCTGAGAATTAAATTCTCGTTTATAAGAGACTTTGTCTAACGGATCTAAGTTCTTTTTTATGAGGAGATGATATGATCTTTTTTGTTTTTCTTTATGAGAGATTTTGTCTCATAGATCTAAGAACTAAGTTCTTCTTTTACGAAGAGAGACTTTGTCTCATGGATCTAAGAACTAAGTTTTTCTTTTATGAGGAGTTGGTATGATCTCTTTTTGTTCTTCTTTTTGAGAGAATTTGTCTCATGGATCTAAGAACTAAGTTCTTCTTCTGTGAGGAGATGCTATGATCCCTTTTGTTTTTCTTTACCGTGAAAAGAGGTATTTCTCGCCTTGAACTCTGAAGTTTTTTGGGGAGTTCTTCTGTTCTTCTTTCAATTTGAAACTTATGGGGAGGTTCCTCTATACAAGACTTGAAGTCTTGGGTCCTTTATATAGTGAAGGTTAATCTGTTGAATCAGTTAAGGAAATCTCTCATTGAGAGATCTCTGATTGATTTGGGGATGTTTCCCACCATTGGATCTTTGATCCTAGGCCTTCTGTTTTACAGAAGATTTTCCTCTTGTTATTAACAAGATTGGGAAAATATTTTCCCATACAGAGATTATTCAGTATCTTGGTGATTTTTAATCACCATTGGATCTTTGATCCAATGGTGCTCTGATTTACAGAGCACAATTTTTCTTGTTTAGAAAGATTCGAGGAATATTTCCTCAGCAGAATTTGATTCTTTAATTTGATGATTTTACCATCTTCGTTGGATCTTTGATCCAATGGTGGAGAACTTTTAGTTCTGGCGCCAGCGCTCTCGTGCTTTGCACGTGAGACGCTGCCTTAGAGTCTATGACTCTTGGCGCTTGGCGCTATCGTGCTTTACACGTGAGGCGCTGCCTCAGAGTCTTTGACTTTTAGTGCTTGGCGCTCTCGTGCTTTGCACGTGAGGCGTTGCCTCAGAGTTTTTGACTCATGGCGCTGGTACTCTTGGCGCTGGCCCTCTCGTGCTTTGCATGTGAGGCGCTGCCTCAGAGTCTTTGACTCATGGCGCTGGCGCTCTTGGCGCTAGCGCTCTCGTGCTTTGCACGTGAGGCGTTGCCTCAGTTCAAATTTTGAATTTTGAATAGAGCTTTGCACTCTGATTGGGGGAAACAAATTCCCCCCACCGTTGTGCTCACGTGGCTTATACGTGAGTGCAGCGGTGGCATCCTTTCCACCGTTAGATCAACTTGGAAGTTGTATCGACTTCCAGTGCCTATAAATAGGGCCTTTGGCCCTTGAGATGATTTCTGTTCATCTTCATTACTCCTTGTTTTTTCTGAGAATTTAATTCTTTTTTCAGAGAATAGATCTCTGTCCAAAGAACTTCTTTTAAGTTAGAACTTTGTTCAAATGGTTGGTAAGAACCATGTTCGACCCCATTAACAGAGCTTTGCTCTTACTAGATCATAGATCTAAACATCTTTTTTAGGGTTTCTTTAAACCGTTAATTAAAACAGAGTTTTGCACTTCCTAGATTTAAAGAAATCTTTTTTTTAGGGTTTCTTAACAGAGCTTTGCTCTTTCTTAGATCATAGATCTAAAGGGATCTTTTTTAGGGTTTCTTAACCCATTAATGAAGAACTCTTAGAGTTTCTAAAATTTGTATTTCAGATCTTTAAAGATCTTGGGGTTTTACCTCTGTAAAAAGCTTTGCGTTTTAGGGTTTTGATGGCTTGTTCCATCGTCTTCGCAGAGCATATCTGTTTAGAATTTTTGGGGAATTTTTATTCCCCTCATAATGACAGATGTGACTTCTGTTGCAGAGCGCTGGTCTCAATGGAGTTTAACTCCTTGGCCCGAGGAGTCTCTCAATAAATGAGAATTCTTTTAGGATTTCCTCTTTAATGAGTGACTGTCTCATCAATGATGAGCCGTCATCTTGATTTTGTGGGTCCCCTTTGGTCCATTTCCACTGCATTGCAGTGTGGTATAAATTTAAAGTGCCAAGCGTCAGAATTTGGACTGTAGCATTGACAGCCAACCCTTGTTCTTTTTCGCGCAGGTACTTTGTCTTTTGACACTTCTTTCCCATTTGTTCGTCCGGAGAGCGCATTTCCTGACGCGCCCGTGGATAGTGAAGCCTTCGCGCTCATTAAAGATCACGACCCGGAGCAGAAGTCTCTTCATTTATAGGGGTTGTGGTATAACCAAATCATTCAGGGTCCACACAGCTTCTCTTGTGCGACGCCTTTAGAACCGATCTCCGCTATTCACTACGCCGACTCACCCCAAGTAAACTATGTCGTAGAGGATGTCAACTGGACTTCAGAAGGTCGCCTTCAGCCCTCTATGGCATCGATACCCGTACAGCCACCGATGGCTTTGGATATTCTGGGGCGGCGCATATGTCAAGGCGAGTCGCGCCTTTGGGGACAGCCATACATGATAGGCTTGACTCCTCGCCATCCATCCGGGTACTTGCAGTGGGCTCGATATATCTTGTCGGCCAAGAAATCACTGCTGCTAAATCTTGGGTTGTACCCCGCAGTTTACGCTTCTCTTTTCCAGTATTCCACTCCCCCTGTATGGTGGGTCAAAACTTTCTTGGAACAATGGAATATTCCGACTCACACCTTCCTTCTATCACATCGGGAAGTTTCAATCTCTTTGGAGGAGTTCGCGGAGATCTCCGGCTTACCCGTCAGGGGGGAACATTACGAGGAGCTACTTCCTCCTGACGAGTACGTCTTTGCCACCAAATCAGTGGTGATGGGCCTTACCTCGGAGAACTCCATTCAACATCAATTCCCAAGTCTGATCAAGGTGTTGAAAATTTACGAAAGTCTATTCCTCGAATCCGGAGGGCACGAGGTCAGCTTCGCGGATTTCATCGCTCGCTTTCTTCGTCTGGAAGTCTTATCAAAACAAGCTGCGAAATTCGCCAAGCTTGACGACCCGTTTGGTTTTGGCTTGGACAGCCAGCCAACAGCGGAGGCAGATCAAAGGAATTTCTTCCTCCCGGATACTCCGGTCGTCCCCTTTGCAGAGCTCGCAACTTCAGACATCGACGAAGAGGTGTTCTTTTTGGGGTTCCTTGGCCTGTGGTTAAGATGGTTTGTGCTTCCAATGCACCCTCACCATATGAGGCCATCCGTCTTCTACCCGGCTCACCGAATGGTTGTTGGGATACGAGTGGCCGTCGGAGCCACTGGGCTGGCTCACTTGTATCATGGCCTCAGCTTAGCGGCAGACACCACTCAGCCGGGGGTGCAGCCCGTAAATTTCCCGCTGCACTATTTCACTTCATGGATCGAGCTGCATGTGCTCGGCGCTTTTGGAGTCCACAAGCGGCCTCGTTTCTACGACAGTTGTAACTTCCCTCGGGTTATGTTGCTAGTCGATGCTTCTACTTTAGAACCGACTCAGCGAGAGGCTCGAGGTCTGGTTCTTTGCCCGCGTATGGTCGGGGATGACATGACCTTCGTCGATAAGGTCTTAACCATCGGCAAGGAATCCACAAAAACGGTGCATCCGCTGCGCGATACCTTCAAAGACGGGGCTTCTACCTTGAAGGCTCGAGAGATTCTTCATTTATATTCAGTCAGGCCGGGCTTTTTAGTGTTCAGGCAGAACGACTTGGCGCTGTTCATGAGGTACAACCCATACTGTTTTGCTCAACAATCGAGCTACAATCAGGGTGTCCCGCTAGAGGCCTTCTTAGCTGAGCCGGTTGTTACGGAAGAAGGTATCCGCAGCGCGCTGCACCATTTCATGCGGCTAAACACCGGGTCTAACTTCTTTATTAGTGAGCCAAGCTGCGTTCTGAAAGCCTCGAACGCATATGTGGCGTGGTACCAGCATGCGACGGGTGCTGTTATTAGGGAAGAAAAGCGGTTACTGCTCAACGGTGCTGCCCCAGCTGGTAACCCACCCGTTCCCTTGAAGCGACGGACCACCGTTCGTCCTTCCTTAAGAGAAGCTGCTGCGGTTGTGGTCCCGCGCGCTTTTCCTGAGATGCCTCTACCCCGTGTTCCTGTGGAAACGGCAGCTGCAGCGTCTTCTGGGTCTGGTGTTGGTATGGAGATCGGGACTCGTCGTCCAAAATTGCCCGCCAAGCGCAAGCTCCTGTCATCGGCTGCTGGCGCTCGCTCACAAAAGAAGAAGTCACTATTTTCTGCCGACGTTGTATTCGGACAGGAGCCTCATGCTCCCTACTGTGAAGGCTTATATGAGTACGACGCTAATGAGGGTTTGTTCGACATGCCTGCGACCGACACCTATCTCTCGGCTTCCCTTCTAGCTTCTGAGCGACTGGCTCGCGAAGAAGCGACGCTACTCACCATCGCGAAGTCAGGTATACTTCAGTTGTATATTTTTTTTCATTCCTTCCTTATTATTATGCTTTTACTAATGCCCTATTCCCGCCAAAAAAATTCTGCGCAAAAGAGCCCAAGGTATCAAATGGCAGCGATACGTTTAAGAAAATATGAACCAGTATTTTCTAGGCTGTATTTTGACAAACTCCCAAATGTGAAACAGCTAAATTCTGATGGTATCGAATGTTTCTCAAAAAATCCTTCGATTTGATATATTATGGGCCTCATAATTCATCCGGGATCAAAAGTTATGAGGCATTACGTGCCCACACGTGACTGGGCATCACGTGTCCACACGTGACCGGGCATCACGTGACCATTTACAGGCAAATCCTGAAGGCACTAAATAAAATAAATAATTGGAAATAATTAATCAGTGGGGTCACGTACCAACACGTGATAGGCTCTTAAACCCTCTGAAATAATAGAATTAAATTCTAATTAAATAATTAATCGGTGGGGTCACGTGCCAACACGTGACGGGTTACTGAGCCTTCTAAACCAATAGAATTAAATTCTAATTAGTTGGTTAATCAGTGGGGTCATGTGCTAACACGTGATAGGCTCTTAAATCTTCTGAACTAATAGAATTAAATTCTAATTAAGGGAAATCAAAAACCCTAGTTGAAAAAATATTTCCCTAAATCTTTCCAAACAAAAAGATTGTGCTCTGTAAAGTGGAGGACCGTTGGATTAAAAATCCAATGGTGATTAAAAATCACCAATTTATAGAAAGATTCTATATAAGGAAAGATTTCCCTGAAATTTGCCAGGAATAACAGATAAAAGATCTTTTGGATTAAAAATCCAATGGTGAATAAAATTCACTGAGTGATCTAAAAGATCCTGTTGGTTACAAAATCAATTAAAATTTTTCAATGAAAGATTGACTAAACAAACATATTCTTTTCTTTCTCCTATAAATAGAAGCCAAGAAGAGAAGAGAAGGGATCTTTGATTTTTGGAGAAAAACAACAACAGAGAGAAAAAGAGAGGAGAATTTAATTCTCAAAAGAGAAAAGAAACCCTAGATGAGAAAGGGGAAAGTGATCTAAGCTCCATAAAACAAAAGAGAATTTAATTCTCAATTTAAGAGTTTAACTCTTCTGAATAAGAACTTAGTTCTTCCTTTGGTTGAAAATCTACAGAAGCAGCTCTCCCCACAAGTTGAGAATTTAATTCTCATCGGGAAGATTCTGTCATGCAGATCTAAAACTTAGAAAGAGAATTGAGTTTAAAGAATTTAATTCTTCCAAATTTATAGGAATTTAATTCCTCCAAAAAAAACCAGGGTTTAACCCTACATAAGAATTTAATTCTTCCAAATTCATAGGAATTTAATTCCTCCAAAAGAAACTAGGGTTTAACCCTACATAAGAATTTAATTCTTCCAAATTCATAGGAATTTAATTCCTCCAAATTAAACTAGGGTTTAACCCTACATAAGAATTTAATTCTTCCATATACATAGGAATTTAATTACTCTAAATGAAACTAGGGTTTAACCCTACAAAAGAATTTAATTCTTAATACAAGAGACTTAAAGCTCTCCATACACATAAAGAACATGGTCACGTGATAACACGTGACCCTCATCCTCAATGAGTAGAAAAGAAAGAACAAGACTAGGCCACGTGTCCCCACGTGACCCTTAAACAGACTCCCTAAAATGAGAAGGAAAAAGCTTGGAGGCAATGCCTCACGTGTCCCCACGTGACCCCTGAAAAACACCTCTTTAAAAAAGAGAAGATGGAAAGCACTGAAGGATTAAAATCCAACACATGGGCGCCCTCACGTGTCTCCACGTGACCCCTAGCAAATCCTTTTAATATCCAGTGCATGGATGCCTATCACGTGCCCATACGTGATGGCCTGGAAGACTAAAAGTGTTTAACACTTATTCTGAGAATAAAATAAGGGAGGCTTGACCCAATCCTAGGGCGCCTCACGTGACCCCACGTGAGCGCTTCACTTTTAGTGTTTAACACTATTTTAAGCACTGCATCCTTAGTGTTTAACACTATTTTAAATGTATCACGTGGGAACATGTGACCGCCAGATATGTTCTAATGTTTAACACTATCTTCAAACCAGTCTTCGCCTAAATTGGCTAAATCTTCCAGAGGCATGTTTCCCCTTTTGACTGAGCCTCAAATACATCCTTGCCTTCCAAGATTGATCATCTTATATGGCATATGAGTGCTCAGCACTCAATAAGAGAATAAAATATGGTCAGAACACAGACCCATGCTTAGCATTGCTAAATAATGGGGAGCTGAGCCCAGATAAATGTTCAACAGTCCAAACAAAGGTCCAACATTTCAAACCTAATTGGACTTAGCCCAAGTTGGCCATAAGTCCTCAATTCAGATTTAACTGAGCCCATGTGCTCATAATCTAATTAATTGATCTTATTCCTAAATTGGACTACAGATCTCCCAATCAACTCTGGTTCAAGGGTGCATCTCTTCACTCCTTTGATATTTGTCATTGTAATCCTTCAACGTCTTCAGAAAGGTGACGGGTCCCGATAACCAATCATTCCATGGACTATGATGTCCTTAACCTCGGACTGTGGGGTCCTTTAAACCCATGGACTATGATGTCCTTAACCTCGGACTGTGGGGTCCTTAAGCCCATGGACTATGATGTCCTTAACCTTAGACTGTGGGGTCCTTAAGCCCATGGACTATGATGTCCTTAACCTTGGACTGTGGGGTCCCTAGGCCCATGGACTATGATGTCCTTAACTTTTATAGACTATGATGTCTTTAAACTGGACAACCATGTCCTTAAAATGGTAATCGACTGCAATGTCCCTAAACTAAACAATAGAGCCCAAATGCTCTCTTGTTGGATCTAAACGATCCCGTTAAGTAGATCTTAGTCTAAAATTACACTAACGTATCCTTAACAAACGTTTAAGTTGATCTTAGTCTCAAATGAGACTAACGTATCCTTAAACCCAAACAAAAACCCAAATCTAAGGAAATACGGATTTGAACTAATCCACGCCCTACGGGCGACAACATAAATTAGTCTCCATATACAATCCACGGGCAACCAAAATCAAAACAACCACCCACGACACGAAGTGACCATCTGGAGAAGGAGAAAGTGGTTACCGTGATGCAGTAGCGTAATTAACTGCAAGGGCTTGCGCCTGCAGGGAAGAGCATCCCCACAATCAAAAACCCCTCAAATGAGGGGGAATCTGACGAAGTTTGCTATATCGGCCGCATCCCTCTAAACCTTCGATACACGGTGTCATAAATCAACTTGGCATCTTCGGAGATGTGGACGGATAACACCAATTAGTATCTGTCCCCAAATTCAGGCAAGACGGACCTACGCGCTCGTGTCTCCGTGTTTGGAGGAGAACATGCCCTTTTTCTTCAACAGGTATTTCTGCCAAGAGGCCCTCGCGGCTTCCATCAAGACTTTCGAGGAGGAAGAGAGGCTCCGCGCTTCTTTGGGTCTTGGTATAATTCGGCTCATTGTGCTTTCATTCCCTTTTTCTTTATTCGTGGTCTGACCCCCTCCTTCATTTTATTACAGGGACTACCTTGACTCAGGTTATCCCGAGCGTGATGCCGATCCTAAGTGGTGATGCGGCGACGCTTCCAGAGCCAGCTATTGTGGCCCCAGCTCCTTCAATCTTACCGCAGGAGGCTTCGCTAAAGCGTCCGATGACAGACGTTGTAACGGCTCTAGAGGCAGAGCTTGGTTCGGACTATGACGTCCCTTTGACGGAGGTCTTGAGGAGATCAGCTCTCATGGCCCAAACTGAAAGGAAACGCAGGAAGCGCCCATCGAAGGAACGTGATACCGCTTTTTGTTGTAGGTGCAGGCTTAAGCACCACTCCATCTGTCGCTATTCCTTCAGAAGGTGCTCTAGCTGCTCTGTCTACCGCCCATAGACAGGTTGTGCGCATGGCTCGGGAAGCAACTGAGAGTCTTTCGCAAGGTAACGTAATGCCCGGTCTTTTTTATTAGAACTCGATCTGCAAATTCTTATACATCATATCCCACAGGGCCAAGTCCTGGCGATGAGATGGCAGGCGAGATGATGGCGACCACAGAGCCCGAAGTGGCTACTCTCTCTTGGGAGTCTAGGACTGTCCAAACCGCCGCTCTTTCCCCTTGTGGCTCCCCGATATCGGCGGGCATCGCAAGCATCACGATGGCCCTCGTCGAATCAGGGGACGAGGCCATGGGCGCAGAGACTACTCCTATGCGGGAGAGTGAAGAAGCCGCAATGCCTGGTAATGATTTCGTCGTGGTTTTGGTTGATGACCCGTCAGGTAAGTCTTGAATCACTGTTGAATCATTGTTCTCTTTCAACCCTATTCAGCTTCTTCAGACGATGTTTTGTTTGTAGGTGCAGCGAACGCTGTGATTGTGCCATCTGAAGCACCCCCGGTCGCCGCCATGTCGGTTGTTGTTCTCTCTCCTTCTTCTATGTCCTCTGAAATGCTGGAAGGTATAGGTTTGCGATTTATCGGTTTCATTGTGGGTATCATCCTCCTTGTACTGACAGTATATTGTCACAACTTTGCAGGAGTCCTTTTTGACCATTTATATCAGGTGCTGAACCCGCATTTCTCCTTCCAGTTGGAAGTCACTCCGCCTGCTGGTATTGGTTAGTATATCCTGCGGCTATTGTTTCTTTATTTCTTTTATAAATAGCCGTATTATTGCTAAGTCTTCTTTTATATTGACCGCAACGTCACGGATCGAAGGAGGAGACGAGGGGATAGCCGCACTTCTGGTACTCCCAATTTTGCCGTCTGCCACAGCCGGTATAGTAGACTCCATCACTCGTGTATTCTTTTTATCTTCAGAGTTGATATTTGACCATAATTTGTTTTGCAGCAATCGCGCCAACTCCAGCTCCATTTGAGTCTCGCATCCTAATGACAGCAGGGCCCTTCGCTAAACGCCCATCTTCCAGGGGTGCTGCGACTAGCCTGCGAATGTTGAGCGAATTCGTCGAGGATCTTGACGTCGAGGCCCTCGCATTTGCTACAGACTTTGCTGCTGAGGTTAATCCCATGCTAGCGACACTCGCAAACTTTCATAATGAAGACGTCGTTGAGTCTTGGGTTAATTACTGCAGGAAGATCGAGGCCTGCCTGCATGAGATTGAGCTCAAGTGCCCCGCTCCGGAAGTATCGGCTTTGAACTCCCAGCGAGCTGCATGGGTTGAACAGAGTGTTCCTTTCCTTCGCCATTTTGAACAAGAAGCGACCCTGAGGCGAAAGGAACGCGAGGCGGCTTCCACCGAGTCTTTCCAATTGCATGCCCAGGTCAAAGCGAATGCTGCACAGCTGAAAGCTATTTTTGAAGACCTCCAACGATGTATTTCTGATGGGCTGGTACTGAGGCAGAAGCTCGACTTCACTGAGCGGGTTACGCAGAGTCGCGAAGTTGCTCAGCGGGAAATCGATGAGAAACTTTTATCCTGTTTGCAGCAGAGGGCTCGAATTGAAGCGGAGTTGACCGCGGTGGCTGACCGTGAAAAAGAGCTGAGAGGAGTGCGCGGGCGTCTTGCTGACTTTCTGAAAATGCCTCCTTCTTAGTAGCCGCCTTTGTATCGACTGAAAATTTGTAATATATGAATAACATGCATTCATTCATTTTTTATTCTTTTATATGATGTATCTTGTACTCAATTGAATTCATGAATAAAAGACACATTTTTTATCTTGTAATATCGCTTTCTTTTTTTTGCTGTGTCATTAGCATGTTACTTTAGCAAATGTGGCCTGTAGATAGTAGATAGCAATCCATCTTAACCTCCTTGTAGGGTAACGATGGCTTAGGAAACAGGTTCAGGTCTGTTGCCTAAGACTTTTCAACTTTATGAACCGTGAGCGTCTCATAAAGACTTTTCTCCCTACAATTCGAGAGGATCTCGTAGGTGTAATTTCTCTTTAGGAATCGTGAGGATTCTTAATTGCGTGTTTTCTCTTGAAAGTCGTAAGGATCTCACAAGAGAATTTTTCCCTTTTACAAGTCGAGAGGACTCGTAAATGGTTGTTTCCCTCTTTGTCGAGATTCGACTTTGGAGGGTGTGACCCGTGAGTAGTATGCAATGGCCCATTTTGGACCGACTTGCAAGGCCCCAGTGCTTAGGAAATAGGTTCTTATCCCCGTTGCCTAAGGCTTTCCCTTACGAGTCGAGACGAATCGAGGAATTATTGGTTGAATTGCTCCACTTTCTGCGGTGTCAGGATTGACTTACTTCGCTTTCTGCGATTTCAGGATTGCCTTGCTCCGCTTTCTGCGGTGTCAGGGTTTGACATAATGTTGGATATAGTGCCTTCAGAGTCAATTATTGGATCGCAGGCACGTGATTGCAATGATTGCGGAGGACCTATACCGGTAGGACAGTCTTACTCGAGATGATAGTATGCTATCTGGTTTGCCTTTATCAGTCGTGTATAGGTTCAGGTGACTGATCACTGTTACACTTTGATAGAGCCCTTAGGATCTTGCTTTACTACCAACAGTATGATGGCGATCATATACGTGAGAGTTGGGTGGTTTATAAGCATATCCTTAATTGTGATCCCTAGTCGTGGGAGTTTCGAGATAGGGCATCGATACTCCGGAGTAGACTAGTGTATACAATCGAGACCCCGACGAGGGGCGGTGGCCAGTCTCATAAGACACTGGTGTCAGTTGGATCACCTAAGATGTATACAGGTGCTCATTGGGTTATGAGTACACCGGACATGACTCGCCGGGAACCTGCTAGTTGGTATTATACATATCGTCAAATAGCAGTTCCTTGGTGACATATGTACAGGTTAGTTCATCGACCTGAGGTCGTCATTTGTCTCGTGTGAGTTCCCACTGTGCTTTGATTTCTACCCTACCACGGCTCAAAGGAGTCGTGTAAACAGGTAGTTTTTGGGTACAGTCCCGAGCCACATGGAGGCACGTGAGCGGATCGGCAGGGGATTCGTCTCTCCCGGTATTGGGGGTGAGATCGCGCTGTGTCTAGGAGAGCCATTACACAAAGCCCACGGCCGTGGCAGGAGATTTACTGGTAGGTACTCCAGTAGTATCTCAGGGTGTTTTTGGGCTACACTCCGACACGACTTATACTGCTATTGGGGGTCTGACGTTACTAGCCCCCTAGGCAGATATGCGATACTCATAGACGAACAGACCGGACTGTATATACATTGTCACTGTTAGGCCCAGTAGGGTTTCCGGATGAGTTCGCTCATCGGCATCCCTTAAGGTCAGTCCATGGGCAGCCGTTACGTACAGCTAGTGTCGCTGACGGCTTATGGTTAAACCCACTGCCAGGGTACTGACGAGTCATTAGAGTCCCCCACAGACAGTTTCCCAAGTTCGGGCGAAACGTTGTAGAGGCCGTATGGTTTTATGGCAGGGTTCGGAAAATGCACGTGCGTTTACGCACGTGTCATATTTCGGGCAGATAATACTGGTGGGCTTTGGTTTAAGCCGGATCCGAGTATTACTGTGTAGATATAATATCTTTGTCTCAGTTGCATTTGTATTCGGTCGTAATACAAATGCGGGTATGTTTATACTGTTACGGGGTTATCCTGAAATTCGTTTCGGGATCGCTTTTGGAAGTTGCCAGTTTCCAGTTTTCTATCGCCCGTATTTAACATTTGGTTAAATATGGATTTATCTTTTTTTGAGGTAAGTGTGGAAGGTTCTAGAAGTTTCTAGAAGAGGTGACTAGGTTAGAGTGGTGTTGGTTTTTCATTGGGTGCATTTAATGATTCATTAATGCTAGGATGACTAGGTTAGTGAATCATTGTTTTGCATTTATTGTCTTAGTGAGTCATGGTTATGATAAGATTTCTCTTGTTGTCACCTCCCCCTCTCCTACAGTCACCCCCTTCCTATATGATGGCCGGCCCTCCGCTCCTCTTGATGATTATGGTTGTTGGAAAAAGAACAAGAGTTTTGGATGCATGGAAATTAACATATTCATATCTCATTTTCATATAGATCCAAAAGGCAACTTCATTAACCGTTCGTCCATATCTTTGGACGTAACGAGACAAAGTCTTCTACTCATCCTCTACATCAATCTTGGTCATCTCTTTTAGCAAACTTGACGACCGAGTTGCTTCGAGTCAGAGGCGGGAGCCCGTTTAAAGATCCGTTGACGTGGTGCCACCTGGACGAGCAGATCGGAGATCGACGAGATCGGAGCAGCCGCAACAAAGCGTGGGAAGATGGTTAAAGAACGAAGGACTCGGATCGTTCGGTATAACCTTTCTACCCTCTTTACAGTTTGTTAGTTTAGCAATAATGGCAGATCCGGGTTATAGTATACGATAGCGCCAGTTAAAAGTTTTTGTTCCGCATTTAGCGTCTGTTAGACGGCCGGGGCGCTATCGTAGACTTACAGTGGTATCAGAGCCTCACCATTATGCTTTACTAACTTGTGCTAACGCGTTTAAAGCACCGATCGAACTGAATATCAAAAACTACAATTTTTCAATTCACAGTTTCTGTCGATTTTAAATCAAGTCCAAAAATTATTGTACATATCACAGAAAGTTGTGCAGGGTTTTCTCAGCACGTGGTACAAATTTGGGCACGTGACTCAACAAGACAGCCGCGGAATCGCGGTCAAACCTAGGGTTTGACCACGCATCCGCGGCCAGTCTGTTGGATCAGTGATCCAAATTTATACAGTTGCTTCTCTTGGTTAAATTGTGGTTTTTGGTAATATTCTTTTGGGCCCAGTTTTTGTTACTGTACAGCAGATGTTCGTGGGGCCCACTTCATGATATTTAGTGGATCGAAATTTAAACATATTATTTTCCAGTACTTACATTATATCTCCGACCGTGAATGTCATTTGATCGGTAAACCGCCTCTGATTGCCATAGTTCTTTTAGACGAGTTTGCGAACGTGACATTCGCGTTGATGTTCTGTATTGTGCTGTGATGTTGCGGATTTGTCGTGGTGGATAGCAGTGTGCAATGGTAGTACAGTTTGGATTTATTTGTACATTTGATATTGCGGGGCGAGCGACCAACATGTGGACTGCCGTCACTGCCTGTTGTATAATATTCTTTTGGGGCACGACCGGGTTGAGGTCGATGTACCCGTTGTACATATTTTTTATTTCTGTACTAGGTTTACCCCGCGGCGGAGTGCACGGATAGCCGGGTTCTGGAGGGCAACGGGTCCGCATCTCATGGCTTTGAAAGGCAGAGGGGCCTTACTCTGGAATTGGCAGACTATTCGCAGCACTCGTAAGGGGTACAGGTTGACCCAAGGAGGGGTGCTCAAGTTACCGGATTCCGTGAAGTGCTGGGTGGTCCATTCACTTTGCTGTAGGGGGCTGCCTCGCTTCAGGTTTTGGCGGGTAACTTGCCGCACCCGTAGGGGTCTAGGTTTCATTGCACAGGCTATCCACACGACCAGGGGAACGTCGGGTTTCAGCAGCGGCTCTGTGAAACCCGGGGATCCCAGATTATCTGTATTGTTCTGTGATGCTTATTACTTTTCTGTAATGTTGCATATTATCACGCCTGGAGCGATTATTGTATATTGGTATATATACTATTAGATGTTGTATATGTTTTGCACCCGCGCTAGTCCAGTCCCCGCTCTGTCGTTTGTTAAGTAACCTAACGGATGATGACGGGACCCAGTGACGAATGCGGATGGCATATACGTACATTTTATTTTCGTTCTTTTCTGGTGTGATTGATTGATGGGACTGCGTTGATTTTGATCAATGCAAAGGAAAACAAACCTATTTGGAGTTGTTGGAACAATTTTAAAAGGTGTTATTATAAAGACGTTTCCTTTTGTTTTGCATAGCGGTATTCGGTTTGAATATCCTGCACCTCATTCGACGAGGCAAGGGCCGATATCCCTTCACCGGGAATGACCCCTTGGGCAGAAGTTTGCGTCAGGATAATAACTTCACTATAGTCGATTACAAGTTACTTTGCATCGTGGTATTCAGTGGAATATCCTGCACCTCATTCGACGAGGAAAGAGCCGAGATCCCTTCATCGGGAGTGACCTCTTTAGCAAAAGGTTTTCGCCACTATAATTTTATAAAAAGCTATCAGGTTCCTTCAGCGATATCAAGTTCACTACGTTAAAGGTTTTTCACCAAAAACTAGCCGTAACCCTCCGTCATTTCTTTTGGGTATTCAGTAGTATTCAAGCTATGTATTTTGACTAACGCTAAGGCATAGTGTTTGGTACCTGCTGGGTATTTATTTGTTGCATAGATAGATGAGTTGGTTTGGGACAGCCGTTGTTCCATTCTGGCCAACGTCAACGGCAAGTGCGGGTGGGTTCAAATTGACAAGATAGTGACGGGTAGAACTTGGCATGTGACTTATGATATTTTGACTAACGCCAAGGTCATAAGAGCATGGGGCAAAAATCATATCGAGAGTTTCTAAAGAAACTGAAACTTGCCAAGTATGCGCATACTTTCTAGAGTGTGATAACGTGAGTGGATTCCATCACGTTATCATGCGATAAAAGTTGGATCCCGATTCCCACTGATGAGTTGGTTTACTCTTCGGGTGATCCCGATTGATTCTTCTTTCAGGTTTGGAGGAGAATTTGACAGTGCAGTGGGAGGTTTCTGGATTAGATAAAGTGATAACCATTCTGATCTAGGTTAGAGTGCACGCAGAGTGTTTCTTTTCTCTCTCTCTTTGGCAGCGACCTTTGACCGACCCTAGACTATGACTCAGTGACCAGGTTGACCGAACCTTCTTAAAATACTGGCTTTTGGATTGTCCGAGTTGCATAAGTCATTGCCGCTCTTTCTTTTACCCTTTGCATTTCTCAGAACACCCGTATTACTACGGACATCCACTTCCATTGGATAGATCCATCGTATGGTTATATACGAACTCGAAGGGACTTCTTCGAGGATGGATCCAGGTTCAGGAGAAATAGAATTGGTTTATTCAGTTGTCTTTTATTATCACCTTCTCTCAGGTTGCGAGGGCTCCTTTGTTTAGGAGAGTACACCTATTACGCTTATTGGATAGTCTTATTCCAAACCATAGGCAGGTGCCGAAAGGTAGGGAATGAAGAAAACCAATTAGCCTAAGTAGGGTGTACAGAAGGTAATATGTAAAGACAAAATAAAGGGATTAGAAAGAGGGCAAAGTAAATTGCGACTACTATCTTTCACGACCAAACCGTGTAGATCATCGCCACTCCTATTTCACCTTTGCTTTTTTCCCCAGTTCGGGAGAAATAGAATAAGGTATTATTCAGTTGTCTTTTATCATCACCTTCTCTCAAGTTGCGAGTACTCCTTTGTTTAGGAGGGTACACCTATTATGCTTACTGGATAGTCTTCTTCCAAACCATAGACTGGTGCCGAACGGTAGGGAAGGAAGAAAACCATTTAGCCTAACGAAGGTGTACAGAAGGTAACGACTAAAGACAAAATAAAGGGATTTGGAGAGATGGCAATGAAATATACGGTTATAGTCATGAATTGGATTATGGAAGAGGCATTACTAGGAATACTAGGATACCCCTACGAAACATTTTCATGTTTCAGTGCATTGTTAAAGGAAAACTGTTTTCCCGATTAGATACTTACTCCAAGGGTATGTATTTATCAGGTTTCATTCTCATATCTGTATGGTTTTACAGATGATGAGTGAGAGTAAGTTATTGGGAATTAGGTGATCATCTTCATTATATCGGAATTCGTTGTAATTGGTGATATTTGAGGAAATCGCCTGGGTACAATTTTCAACCTACGACGCACAGGTTTTGAGTTATTCAACTCAGCGGACTTATACAGAGTATTGTATGTTGTCCAGTGTCCATCAGGACAAAGGGGTAGGTCCTCGTACTATGTTCTGTTTACTTATGACTTCTCTAGTTTTTAGACAAGTGTTTCGTAGAAATACAAGGTCTATGTTTTGAGAAGTTGTGGGTATAAGAATAAAGTAGAGAACCAGGTGTCACAAGTATCGGGATTCTTCAAAGAGATCGAAGATGTAGATTCTTGTGATTGGTATTCAGATGATAGTAATAGTTTTGAGAAACTTGTTTCTCTTTCGGGTTACTCATAATTGGATGTACTCCTAAGTTGAGTAATGTTGATTAGCCTCTTTCCATTAAGTTGATATGCACTAGAGACAGCTGCATGATTGAATCTGGTTCCAATTAAATAAATGCCAAAGTTTCTATATTGGATATAGAATGGTTCATATCTTAACGATGTTAAGGTACGGTGAGTTGTCCAGCTTATGCTTAAAATCAGACTTTGGATAACTCAAGGCACGTTTCTGTAATGGCAGTTTGTGGGTTGACCCTGGCTATGACGAGGGTTGATTTTCTACCATCTGGAAGATCAATAGTGATATTGTTCTTGACTCGCCACAGTTTTAGTAAAATGGATTTTTTCAGAAAACAGTAGTGGGAGTATGGTAGAACTGAAAGTGATTCCAGAACCGCGAACGATTACGGAAAATTTAATAGGACCTATATATTCAATCAGGTTTGACATTCCAATAGCCACTCCGCAGATATGGTGGGTAACCTCAGAAACCCGAGAGGTACTTCGGTAGCCTCAAGGACGGTGAAAGGGAGGTTCTTGTTTACCCAGACTTGACACTACTGTTGTTCCAGACTATGAAACCCGGCAGGAGGTTAAGTATAGCGTTGTTCTAAACTTGCTTTAGAAGCGCACGTATATATTATTCTGCCAGAGGGTTGTTGTGGTCAGTGGGAGCAGCGGAAGCATAGTGGGCAAGTAGCTTATGTCTATTTATAGACTAGAGCAGTTATAGCGGAGATAGATCATCTAATTTTGATGTGAAAGTCATGGGTTTGACTTCATCAGAATAGGGGATGGATCTGTTAAGAAGGTAGTAGGGTGTGATGTCTTGGTATTTGGATGACATACACAGAGTAGGAAGTAAAGTTCCTATACTACGATCGGTTGTACTGTGGTCGTCACACAGTTGTTTCTCCAGACAGGATATGGATATAATATCTGACATTCTGGTTTCTAGATCTAGATCTAGATTTGGGTAGTTTCCCAATGTGGGTACTTTGACAGTATTCTTATAGTTTTTAGAATAGTTGACTCCTGGCATGGTGGAGTACCTACAGATGATGGAGTCACCCTCTCTAAAGGTGTCTTACAGACTAAAGGGGAGAGGGATGTGCATGATTGACAAATCACTTGCTTAGGCAATTGAGTCAATCGTGAGATGTTAAGTACCACACCAGATGTTGTTTTTGCACTAGATGCGATAAGTTTATATTAATCCAATCCTGGAGAAACATAAGGAAGCAGTTTTAGAACATAAGTGAAAGTTCTACGGATTTGATGACGGCAGCCTCCTTCAGGAGACGATTATCATTCCAGGCTTCAAAGGTGACATGGATGACAGAGTGATTGTCAGAGTTATAGTTTTCCCTCTGACGAGGGACAGTATTATGGACAGATGGTCCAAGAGGATACTGTGGGTGGCATGGTGCCAGATACTGATTAGGTTCAGTGATCAATACAGTCTAAGAAGTTTGGATTTGGAGTTCATTTATGAACTAGGTCCCATCAGATATCCAGACATATTCTAAGACAGGTATTACTCAATTCGGGAGATGGTTTTCTCCGCGAACTTGAGATTAAGAGAGATATAGAAAGAAACATCAGGGCGGATCCACTCACTGAGGCTATTTCTCGAAGACAATAATTTTACAAACGGGCTTTGTGAAACTGAATAGTAGAGGAGTTGGATGTTCGGTTTCACACGGGCTGTGAGTAGTCGACATCGCAATAATTAGCCTTAAGTGCAAGTGGGAGATTGTTAGATATAGTGCCCTCAGAGACAATTATTGGATCGCATGCACGTGATTGCAATGATTGCGGAGGACCTATACCGGTAGGACTGTCTTACTCGAGATGATAGTATGCTATCTGGTTTGCCTTTATCAGTCGTGTATAGGTTCAGGTGACTGATCACTGTTACACTTTGATAGAGCCCTTAGGATCTTGCTTTATTACCAACAGTATGATGGCGATCATATACATGAGAGTTGGGTGGTTTATAAGCATATCCTTAATTGTGGTCCCTAGTCGTGGGAGTTTCGAGACAGGGCATCGATACTCCGGAGTAGACTAGTGTATACAGTCGAGACCCCGACGAGGGGCGGTGGCCGGTCTCACAAGCCACTGGTGTCAGTTGGATCACCTAAGATGTATACAGGTGCTCATTGGATTATGAGTACACTGGACAGGACTCGCCGGGAACCTGCTAGTTGGTATTATACATATCGTCAGATAGCAGTTCTCTGGTGACATGTGTACAGGTTAGTTCATCGACCTGAGGTCGTCATTTGTCTCGTGTGAGTTCCCACTGTGCTTTGATTTCTACCCTACCACGGCTCAAAGGAGTCGTGCAAACAGGTAGTTTTTGGGTACAGTCCCGAGCCACATGGAGGCACGTGAGCGGATCGGCAGGGGATTCGTCTCTCCCGGTATTGGGGGTGAGATCGCGCTGTGTCTAGAAGAGCCATTACACAAAGCCCACGGCCGTGGCAGGAGATTTACTGGTAGGTACTCCAGTAGCATCTCAGGGTGTTTTTGGGCTACACTCCGACACGACTTATACTGCTATTTGGGGTCTGACGTTACTAGCCCCCTAGGTAGATATGCGATACTCATAGACGACCGGACCGGACTGTATATACATTGTCACTGTTAGGCCCAATAGGGTTTCCGGATGAGTTCGCTCATCGGCATCCCTTGAGGTCAGTCCATGGGCAGCCGTTACACACAGCTAGTGCCACTGACGGCTTGTGGTTAAACCCACTGCCAGGGTACTGACGAGTCATTAGAGTCCCCCACAGACAGTTTCCCAAGTTCGGGCGAAACGTTGTAGAGGCCGTATGGTTTTATGGCAGGGTTCGGAAAATGCACGTGCTTTTAAGCACGTGTCATATTTCGGGCAGATAATACTGGTGGGCATTGGTTTAAGCCGGATCCGAGTATTATACTGTGTAGATATAATATCTTTGTCTCAGTTACATTTGTATTCGGTCGTAATACAAATGCGGGTATGTTTATACTGTTACGGGGTTATCCTGAAATTCGTTTCGGGATCGCTTTTGGAAGTTGCCAGTTTCCAGTTTTCTATCGCCCGTATTTAACATTTGGTTAAATACGGATTTATCTTTTCTTGAGATAAGTGTGGAAGGTTCTAGAAGTTTCTAGAAGAGGTGACTAGGTTAGAGTGGTGTTGGTTTTTCATTGGGTGGATTTAATGATTCATTAATGCTAGGATGACTAGGTTAGTGAATCATTGTTTTGCATTTATTGTCTTAGTGAGTCATGGTTATGATAAGCTTTCTCTTGTTGTCACCTCCCCCTCTCCTACAGTCACCCCCTTCCTATATGATGGCCGGCCCTCCCCTCCTCTTGATGATTATGGTTGTTGGAAAAAGAACAAGAGTTTTGGATGCATGGAAATTAACATATTCATATCTCATTTTCATATCGATCCAAAAGGCAACTTCATTAACCGTTCGTCCATAGCTTTGGACGTAACGAGACAAAGTCTTCTACTCATCCTCTACATCAATCTTGGTCGTCTCTTTTAGCAAACTTGACGACCGAGTTGCCTCGAGTCAGAGGCGGGAGCCCGTTTAAAGATCCGTTGATGTGGTGCCACCTGGACGAGCAGATCGGAGATCGACGAGATCGGAGCAGCCGCAACAAAGCGTGGGATGATGGTTAAAGAACGAAAGAATCGGATCGTTCGGTATAACGTTTCTACCCTCTTTACAGTTTTTTAGTTTAGCAATAATGGCAGATCCGGGTTATAGTATACAATAGCGCCAGTTAAAAGTTTTTGTTCCGCATTTGGCGTCTGTTAGACGGCCGGGGCGCTACCGTAGACTTACACATACTCCGCTTTCTGCGGTGTCGGGGTTGACGTGCTCCTCTTTCTGCGGTGTCGGGGTTGACGTGCTCCGCTTTCTGCGGTGTCAGGGTTGACGTGCTCAGCTATCTGCGGTATCGGGGTTGACGTGCTCCGCTTTCTGCGGTGTCGGGGTTGACGTGCTCCGCTTTCTGCGGTGTCGGGGTTGACGTGCTCAGCTATCTGCGGTATCGGGGTTGACGTGCTCCGCTTTCTGCGGTGTCGGGGTTGAAGTGCTCTGCTTTCTGCGGTGTCGGGGTTGACGTGCTCCGTACGGTTGACGTGCTCCGCTTTCTGCGGTGTCAGGGTTGACGTGCTCCGCTTTTTGCGGTGTCAGGTTTGACGTGCTCCGCTTTCTGCGGTGTCGGGCTGCGGTGTCAGGTTTGACGTACTCCGCTTTCTGCGGTGTCGGGGTAGACGTACTCCACTTTTGTCTGCGGTGTCAGGGTTGACGTGCTCCGCTTTCTGCGGTGTCAGGGTTGACGTGCTCCACTTTCTGCGGTGTCAGGGTTGACGTACTCCGCTTTCTGCGGTGTCAGGGTTGACTCTAGGTTGTCTGTGAACCGTAGAGTCTTAGAACTGGGGACTTTGCCATGGCTCCGATGGGTGATGCCGCGTCCGTATCCTGCTGGAACAACGATGAACGCCGTTGTTGATCTCTAGGCTGTAGATGTTGCCGTTGAGATCTGACTCTCTGGTTTGAAAGAGCCCGATGGGGAAATATAGTTCCCTTTTCGCTTATGCCCATGGATTGTATACAGGGGTCACTATAGACTTACCTGCAGGGCGAAAGTTTCATTCTTTCATCAGTTTTTATTTCTTTCCGCGATGCTCTATCATTTCAGCTTTTTTATATCGCGAAAGTCGCGATTGCCCAATCATTTCGGCTATTTTTCTTTTTACTCGCTGCTTTTTATTGCGAGTTGCCCAATTATTTCGGCTATTTTTGTATGCATATATTTTACTTGCTGATTTTGTTGCAAGTTGCCCTATCATTTCGGCTATTTTTATATGTATTTTTGGCTCGCTGACTTTTTGCTGCGAGTATGGAACTTGGGTTCTGATACCAATCTTAGCATCAGCATCGCTGCGACTAGAATATTGCCCGGAGCGAATCATCATTTGTCGTGAAATGACTTGGAATTTGATACCGATTTAGGCATCAGCGTCGCTACCACTAGGATATTGCCAGGAGAGAATCATCATTTGCCTTTATCGATTTGAACAAAGGTGGCTTAGCAGACAGGGTTAAGATCCTGTCGACTAAGGCTTTCGATTTCATGAGCCGTAAGGGTCTCATAAAGGTGTTTCTCCCTTCGAGTCGTGAGGATCTCATATGTGCGATTTCTCCTTAGGAATCGTGAGGATTCCTAAGTGCGTGTTCTCTTATAAGTCGTAAGGATCTTACAAGAGCGTTTTCTCCTTATAAGCCGAGAGGACTTACAAGTGTTGTTCACCAAATGGGGAAATTTCGCGCCATTGGTGGAACTTGGTGGGGGGAGACGTTTATTTGTGCCCATGGATTGTATGCAAGGGTTAATATTGAACCTTTTGTAGGGCAGTCTGGGGAATATGATGGCTTAAGAACAGGTTCAGATCCCTGTAACTTAAGGCTTTTAAATCCTATGAGCCGTGAGGGTCTCATAAGAGAATTCTCCTTACGAGTCGTGAGGATCTCGTAAGTGTAATTTCTCCTGAGGGATCGTGCGGATCCCTAAGTGTGTTGCTCCCTTGTGAGTCGTAAGGATCTCACGCAGGTATTTTCTCCTTATAAGGTCGAGAGGACCTTGCAAGTGTGCATGAATTCATTTTAAACGAGTTTGCGCCCTTTCGGGTTTTCACAAACTCGCCGGTAGCCCTGCTGTTTTTACTCACGGAGCCCTTTCAGGTTTTCATCCGTGCCCATTTCGCTTATGGATGTACCGTTTTTTTGTTTTTTTATATATATATTTTTTTTTATTTATTTATTCATTGCTTTTTTTTGCTTTTTTTTGGCCGCATTAGCCTAAGGGTGCTGCGGTTCGTAGTAGTTTAACGACGTTTCGGTCCGTAGATAGTTTCAGGACATTGCGGTCCATCGTTAGTTTAAGGAAGTTTCGGTCCGTTGCGATTTTGATGCGAGGCTTCGCCGGATACTACTCATAGAGTTTGGGCTTGGGAAGATAGCGAGCGGACATAGGCGTCGTCATCTATCGTTGACCTAGGCCGTGACTCGTCAGGCGTAGTATCGTTTTAGAAACCGGTCGTTTATTGGCCTGAAGGGTCTTTCGCCATGCATATCCATGAGTAGATAGGTCCCACCTTAGTAGACCTTTTCTATGATGTACGGACCCTCATAGTTCGTCTCGAATTTCCCCCGTTTGGCACGATTGGGGATCATAGGTCTCTTGACCACTAGCACGAGTTCGCCTTGGTGAAATGTTCTCGGCCTAGTCAGTCTTTCATATGAGCGCGTCATCCTTGCTTTGTAAGCTTCTAGGTTTTGTTGCGCTATGAGATGAGTTTCATCGAGGGCGTCGAGCTCCTCAAGCCGAAGATGAGCATTCTCTTTGTCTGTTAGCTCGTAATGAACCGCCACCCGTAGAAAGGGTAACTCTATCTCCAAGGGGAATACCGCTTCCGTGCCGAATACTAATGCGAATGGCGTTGTACTCGTAGCCGTTTTGAACGTAGTCCGATATGCCCAGAGAGCTTCATGCAGTCTTTCGTGCCAGTCCTTTTTATTTTTGGACACCGTCTTCTTTATGATCTTCGTCAAGGTCTTGTTGAAAGCCTCAGCTAGACCGTTAGCTCGGAGTTTATAGACCGAAGAGTATTTCTAGTTTATATTATGCTACTGTGCGAAGCGGCTGATTTTGTGACTTCTGTACGCCGGCCCGTTATCGGAGATAACCCGTCGCGGAGTGCCGAACCGATAGATGGCGTGTGTCTTGAATAAATGGAGGATGTTCTCCATCTTCACTTCTCTTAGCGGTATGGCTTCTGCCCACTTAAAGAAGTAATCAGTTGTCGCCAATATAAACCGGTGTCCTTTGGATGATGCTGATTCGATGGGCCCAATTATGTCGGTTCTGTTAGTTATATGTATGCCCTAGAGGCCATTACTGTACATAGGATGTATATTGTAGTGGATGCTGGGACATATATAGGGAGGACTTTCTTGCTCGACATGATAGTATGCTATCTGGTTGCTCTTTACCTTAACGTGTGTACTAATTGTCTCTCTGTTACATGTTGGTAAAGCCCTTAGGATCTGTACTTGACTACCTAGACTATGATGCGGATCATACTAGTGGGGACATGGTAGTCTATAAGTACATCCTTCAAAGTCCCTAGTCGTGGGTGTATCGAGACGGGGCATCGATATACCAGAGTAGACTAGCGTATACCTTCTCGACCCATACAGATGGGCGATGGATGATCCCATATCCATCGGTGTTTGACATCAGAGGAGATATACGGGTGCTCAGTAGAGACTGGGTACACTGGACGGACTCGCCGAGAACTCCCAGATGGTATTATACCTCACGTCAGATGGCAGTTCTCTGGTGACACTGGTACAGAGTAGTCTGTTGACCCGAGATCGTCATAGAGTCTTGTGTGGTTCCCACTGTGCTTTGATTTCCATCTTACCACGTCCAAGAGGGCGTGCAAAACGGTGGTTTTTGGGTACAGTCCCGAGTCACATGGAGGCAATGAGCGATAGGAGGGGATTCGTCTCTCCCGGTATATGGGGGTTGATGTTGCGCTGTGTTCGATTGGCTATAACAGGAAATCCCTGGCCAGGGTTGCTGAGATTTACTGGTAAGTGTTACCAGTAGTTTCTCGAACAGTTATAGACCTCATATCGACACGACTTAGTGAGCTATTAGGGTCTGACGTATACCACCCCTAGGCGAGATATGCGACAGATCAGACGATCAGACCGGACTGTACGGTAGTGTTACTGGTCGGATTCACTGGAGTGTGAGCGGGCTTGCTCGTCGATCTTCAGATCGCTCAATACCCGGGTGGCCGTTACGTTTAGCAGACCGCTTGCGGCTTGTGGATGTTTGATATGATCATCATCCGCTGCCGGCGTATTGACGAGTCTTTAGAGTCCTACACAGAGGTTTCCTGGCTCAAGCGAAACGAAATAGGAGCGCATATGAGATATGTGCGGGACCGAGAATAATGCGTGTATGTGATACCGTATTCTATTCTCGCGAAAAATATATCGAATGGTTGTATGCGATATAACCTAGTTATCGATTCAAGCGTTGATTCGATAAGCCGATATATTGTATACTAGTCGGTTGTGTGCGACATAACCGGGTCATTGAATCAAGTGTTGATTTAATGATTTAATACATATTTATATATTTGATATATTACTTTGCATCAACTAGTATCGGTTTACTTAAGATGGATTTTCTCGCTCGGGTGTGCGCATTGTATATGCGATATGTTTATGTGCACATGTTTGTATCATGTTTGATGATGCATACCACTTTGGTTAAGTGTAAAGTTTGAACCATGGTTGTGTTTATGTTTAGGGTTTTATTTTCTTTATTATTCATTTATTCTTTTTGATAAATGGATAAAAGAAAAGCAAATGAGAAAATGGTGGCTTCTTTTGTTTTGTTCATGAATATTCATGAAGCTTTGACTTAGTTAACCATTTTGTCTCATGCTTAACCCTAACCACTCCACTAACCCTAGTTCACTCTCTACAACTAACCATGGTCATGTTATGATAAGAATGAGTTTCTTTTCTAATTAAATTAATTCTTATCATAACAATTATCTTTTTCTTGCTCTTCTTCTTCTTCATGAAAAGCAAGCTCCATCAATGGTGGATTGATGGAAAGAGTGAGAAATCCAATTCTAAAGTTAACCCACCTCCTATTTCTTCATCCTCTACCTCTTGCCAAGTAGTAGAGTGTGTTTCCTTCACAAGATTTTAGGGTTTGGTGAAGGTGGAGCTTGATCTATCGATGCCTCGACGTAGATCATCTTCGGCATGGACATCGACAACCTAGCTTGCCCATTCTCCGACGAAGCCGACTCTAGAGCCCGGATTAGATTTGGACAGCGGAGACGACCTCGTTGCGGAGCCATGGAGGTGGAGCACCGGATCTACAAAGGTTGTATTTCCGTATTTTATATAGTTAACTGTTAACTAGTTCTTGTTCGCCTAGAAATCTAGTTATTGATCCGTAGTTTAGGGTTTGTAGGCACCATATTTTTTGAAATTGCCATGGTTGATGGCTTGGGAGACCTCACTAGAGTGCCTAGGAACCCTGCAGTGGTATCAGAGCCTAGCTAGAGCCTTAGGCGAAGACCAGACGGAATTTGAAGTCCGAACGACACAAAACCGAAACCCAAAACATGCTCTCTGTACAATTTTTAAAATCTGGGATTTTTCAACATTAAAAATATTCAGAAAAATAAGCAGGAAATTCTAAGAAATACTGTAAAATTCGTTCAGCCAATTCCTTCAATACGCGGCGCTTCCGCAGCACAAGCTAGGCTTGTGCGGCGGAAGGGCGGCAATTTTGTCGTTTCTGGCATCCTAATTCCTACAGTAATTCATATTGTTCTGTGCTGGTATTCCTGGGTATTTTTAATATTTATTCCAGAGTTGAATTTTTCTGAGTTGATTTGGGGATTCGGTATTTCGATCGGGTATCAAATTTTGTCTGTGTGGCTTTCCGGATAAATTATAGAATATGTTAAAAAGTTCGACCGGATATAAATACCCAACTTTTCCCCCGTCGGGAAATTTCCAAGTGTTGGATCTTTCCGTAGTTTAACGACGTTCTAAGTAGTGCAAGTAATGCGATGGTCCCTCTAGAAGACACAAACCTTAACTCGATTATGTGACCGTCTTGAACTGCCCTTTGAACCTTCGGGTTTGGGGCAGTACGGCGTGCCACATGTGAGGCGTTGGCTTGACCCTTCTACGGCTGGACCGTTGGTACTGAGGTACGAACTGAATGTTGTTAGACTAGTTTCATGTGTTGATCTGTATCGGGAAAACTTGGGTGTTAGATTGTTCGATCGAAAAGTTTAACATTTTCTATTTATCTGGAATGGGATACAATAATTGGAATTCACAAATAGTTATGTGATAACTAAATGAATATTATAAACGTAGCAGTTTAGTCTCACTTGATCGGTTGCCACGGAATTTTGATGTGATCAAAAGTCCGTCGCAATCACGTAGCGTACGCGGATACTCGCCGGGTAAACTTAATAGACAGCCTCACTCCATAGCCCCGACCAAGTGACTGTAGGAGAACCCCGTCGCCGAAAGCATCCGTCCGGGTGCTCGCGGTAGCGGTGTTCCGCCTTGGTGCACTTCGTCGACAGTAACGGGGGTGCGGCCGTCTACTGAAGTTTGCGACGAGCATTCGATCAGGATGTCGGCAATCTTGTTGAATTGCCCGACTTGATATTGAAAAGAGTTTTCGATTTTGAGACTAAAATGCGGGGTTTATAATTGTTAGGCATGCGATGTCTAAGTAATTCATTTGATTAGGCATGCGATGTCTATGTAGATTGCGGATTCCAACTGTTGTAGTTTTACACTTTCTTTTCTGTGACCGTAAGTGTAATATGTGATATCGCCGGTTTCGTTGCTATATGTCAACGACAATTGGGATGAGCATATTTACTTACGTTGATGACATGTGATGTTATGTGTTGCTGGATATGTTATATTGGATCGTCGTGTACGAATAGCCGGGGGTTTTTATGTGAGATGAGTGTTTTTCATTTTCATTCATGTAAAAACTTGTATGTAATATTCTTTTATTGGGGCGCTTCCAGGTTGCGGGAGTTGTCACCTGTTGTATATTATTTACTTTTCCGCACTAGGATAGACCCAAGGAGGAGGGCACAAGTAACCGGGTTCTGGAGTCCAGTGGGAGACCAACTCGAGGAGTCGAGTCCGGGTCTCCTAACTCTAGAATTGGTAGGGTTGCTTGCCGCTCTCGTAGGGGTCTAGGGGTGTGGGTTTGGCTATTCATCGCGACCGTGGAATCCGTGTTTTATACTGGCTCGTATTGAAAACACGGACGTCCTAGTATATCCAATATTTCATATGATTCTTCTGCTGCGATATCTGTGATGAGATCATGTGATGTTTCTGTGATGGATATAGTATATAGCATATATGATATATTATATAGATGTTACTTATGTTTTACACCCGCGCTAGCCCTGCCCTGCTCTGCCGTTAGTTACCTAACCTAACGGTGCACGAGGGGACATCGAGGCGAATGCGGATGGCATAAGTGTACATCATATCTATCTGTGATGTTTAGGTACTTAAATGATGGGACTTCATTAATGTGATTAATGAAATAAAAGAAACCTAAGATGTTGTAGAATCGAATTTCAAAATAAAACAGGTAGCTACAGTTATTGCTTTGCATAGCGGTATATACGATATATCCTGCACCTTATTCGATGAGGAAAGGACCGAGATCCCTTCACCGGGAGTGACTCCTTTAGCAATAACTGGCAGATGCTACACCCTCGGTTTGTCTTTTGATTGCTTTTAAGTGTTTTTGCTTTGCATAGTGGTATATATGATATATCCCGCACCTCATTCGACGAGGAAAGGACCGACGATCCCTTCATCGGGAGTGACTTCTTTAGCAAAACTAGAAAAGCCTCAAAAACACTCCATTTCAAAATTCATTTGATTCTACAGCGATATCAAGTTCATTACGCAATAGGTTTTCAGAAAAACCTGTCGTAGCCCTCCGTCATTTCAGATAAGTAGTAGTTAGTATTCGTGCTACGTTTGTTGGCCTGCGTCAAGGCGTAGTGTGCGGTAGCTAACTGGTATTTATCTGCTTATGCATATGATGCAGATTGGATTAGGGTAGTCGTGCGACTTTGTTGGCCTGCGTCAAGGGTCATGCGGGTGGGTTTAATTCAATCAGGAAATGACGGGTTGAACTTGACTAGCGCACTATGGTTTGTTGGCCTGCGTCAAGGTCATAGGACGCTAGGGGCAAAACATTATCGAGGATTTCAAGTGTTGAAATTTGCAATGAGATTGCATACCTTCTATGAGATAGTTGGATCCCGATACCCGCTGCGAGTAAGAGTTACTCCTGGGAGAGTTTTATATATTACAATTAGCCGATCAAGTAGGTGTCTAGAAAGGTGTCAACGGGGTTACGCCTCTGGGAAAATGAGGTTTACATTAATTAGGTTCGTGCGAAAGCACGGGGGACCTCCCTCAAAGTACCGACACTGGCCTGGCTGAAAGATTGGCGAACTTGTAGTGTGTAATTAATCCCGGCTAGTCTTTCCTTTTAGGGTTTGAAGGAAGATTTGATAAAAAGCAGTGGGAGCCATCCTGATTAGATAAAATAATAACCAATCTATTCTTGACAGAGCGCACGCTGAGTGTTTTCTTCTCTCTCTCTCCTGGTAGTGACCATATCACGCCTTAATCAAGATAATAATACGGATTATTGACCGAACCCGCTTGTTATACTGAGCTGGGGAACGTTGGTCCCGCTCCAACTTATAATTGTTATAAGACAGAGCAGGAAATTG
Source organism: Agapanthus africanus (assembly GCA_030015575.1). Classification (NCBI taxonomy): domain Eukaryota; kingdom Viridiplantae; phylum Streptophyta; class Magnoliopsida; order Asparagales; family Amaryllidaceae; genus Agapanthus; species Agapanthus africanus. The sequence goes on along the minus strand of CM057344.1, from coordinate 647,688,817 downwards.
GGGATTACCAGAATTCCCGTGCCGCCCAAACGAAGAGAGTGCATACCGATGCATCATCTTCGGGTGTGTTCATTATACAGAACTGTTTCTCAGTATCCTTTACGTCCTGGGTATATGATACCGGATCAGGATCCCAGATATGTAATCTGTTACATAGGGCTACAGATAGGTAGAGAACTGAGAACGGGTGATAAGTTTCATGAGGCAGAAAATGGGGCAAGTGTTGCAGCCAAGTCTGTTGGTCACTGTCACCCTGTATTACCAATACATTGATTCTGAACGAATGTTGTTAGATACCGAACCTGATATACAAAATCATATCAGTCTCTTTATTGGTAAAGAAAGGATATAATTTTGTATTGTTGGATAATGTTTTGAACATTTCCTATATCAAAAGTTGATCGGTTCAGGCACGTTATCTAAAAGCATTAATGTTCTAAATCAAACTACAGTTCTTAGTGTATGGAACACACACAAGAGGAAGAGTTCAGAAATGAACGAATCCTTCTTGAGGCATTGTAGACTAGGTCATATCAATGTGACCCGACTAGCTAGAGTTACATATAGATGCATATTTAAATCAGTTTGAATTTACATCTTGTGAAACTCGCCAGTCATGTCACAAAGATAAGATGACCATAGCTCCGTTTACTGGAAACAGAGAAAGAGTTAGTAAACTCTTGGGATGATACATGTTGATGTATGTAGGTCCCCAGTCTACACATGCCAGGACTGATTCTTTTTACTTCATTACATTCTCTGATAATCTTTCGAGATTCAGACGTATGTTCCTGTTGAAACACATGTCCGAACCTTTTAAGATATTCACAGAATATAAGTTAGAAGTAGAGAACCAATACGGGTATAAGTATTATGTCCTTTGATGCGATCAAGGAGGAGAATACTTGAGCACGGAATTCCTGGACTATTCTAAAGGAGAATGAGATTCTCTCTCAGCATTACTCCTCCGATTACACCATAGCACGATGGTATATCGGGGCGGAGCAATCACACCCTATATGATATGGTGTGCTCTATGATGAGTAATACTGAGCTACCTTTTTCCTTTTGGGAGTTATGCACTTGAGAAGCTGCATACCTATTGAATAAGGTTCTAGTCAAATCAGTTGCCTACCACTCCATATGAGATATGGAAAGGGAAGAGCCCATATCTTAAGTTAGTTAAAGATTTGGGGATTGTCCGTCACTTGTCTAAAAGCAAAATCCGGACAAGCTCGAGGCAAGGTTAGTTATGTAGAACTGGAAAGGTTCCAGCTATGCAAACTACAGAAGATGATTTGACAGAACCAAAGGATTCAGTAGATACCAACGAACCTCAGCCTCTCCGCCGATCTAGTAGGGTTCCTCACCCACCTGAGAGATACTTCGGTTTCTCTATGACAGTGGGAGCGAGGACTGCATCATGAGATGATGACCCAACTAGTTTCGAGCTGGCCATCAAGAGTAAGACTCTGTAAGAATGGCTGGATGCTTATCGATCTGAGATGGAATCCTTATACACCAGCAAAGTATGGACTTTGGCTGCTATATCTGAAGGGTTAAATCCCCATCAGGAGCAAGTATATCTTGAGAAGATTACTTGGTGTACATGGAAAGGTTGAGACTTTCAAAGCTAGACTTGTTAAAGCTTTTCGTCATCGACCAGGCATGGATGATGATGAAACCTTTTCAAGTAGCTATGCTTAAGTCCATCCAGATCCTACTTGCCACGGCTACATACCATGACTGCGATATCTGGTGGTTGGGTGTCATGACTGCTTTTCTAAATGATGTTTTAGAAGAGTGTGTCTATAAGTACACAGCCAGAGGGCTTCGTAAACAGTGGGAGCAGCGGAAACGTGTGCAAGATGCTTTATAGGATAAAGCAGGCATCGCGGAGTTGGAACATCTGTTTTGATGAATTAGTCAAAGAAGTTGACATCATCAAAATGGTAGATGAACCTTGCATAAACAAGAAAGTAGTAGGGAGTATGGTGACGATCCTCGTAGAGTACGTGGATGACATACTCTTGATAGGGAAGGAGTTTCCTATGCTACGCTCGATCAATCTCCGCTTATCACTAGAATTCTCCATATAGGATCAAAGTGATACCTACTAAATCCTGGATTTTGGATCTATGAGATAGATCTAATTGGATGTTAGGACTCTCACTATTTATAGTGAGATGGTATCAATCGATCCTGGGGAGAATCACTGGAAGTGTTCCAGGGTGATAAAGATGACTGAATGTCAGTCACAGGCATTGTCTTTACCCTCAGTAAAGGGACGGTATGTTGGAAGAGTTCCAAGCTAGATACCGTGACATACTAGACGATAAAGGCAGGATACATCACTACTTAAGATGCTACCAAAGAGGCTGTTTGGGTGTATATAGGTTCATGAGATGAACTATGTTCCTACCATTGTGAGACAATGGAGTCGTGGCTCATGCCAAGGAACGCCCGTCCCATCAGTGATCCAGACATATTCTAAGGCAGTATCACTTGATCATGGAGATGGTTGATCTCCAGGGAGATCGAGGTTATGGAGAGTAGACTCAGAGGACAACACAGCGGATCCACTCACAAAGGCCTGTTCCCAGAGAGAGACACTTTTATGGGATGGTTGAGTATGAGATACTTCAAACCACTGCTACAGATGGCCCTAGTGCAAGTGGGAGATTGTTAGTTATATGTATGCCCTAGAGGCCATTACTGTACATAGGATGTATATTGTAGTGGATGCTGGGACATATATAGGGAGGACTTTCTTGCTCGACATGATAGTATGCTATCTGGTTGCTCTTTACCTTAACGTGTGTACTAATTGTCTCTCTGTTACATGTTGGTAAAGCCCTTAGGATCTGTACTTGACTACCTGGACTATGATGCGGATCATACTAGTGGGGACATGGTAGTCTATAAGTACATCCTTCAAAGTCCCTAGTCGTGGGTGTATCGAGACGGGGCATCGATATACCAGAGTAGACTAGCGTATACCTTCTCGACCCATACAGATGGGCGATGGATGATCCCATATCCATCGGTGTTTGACATCAGAGGAGATATAAGGGTGCTCAGTAGAGACTGGGTACACTGGACGGACTCGCCGAGAACTCCCAGATGGTATTATACCTCACGTCAGATGGCAGTTCTCTGGTGACACTGGTACAGAGTAGTCTGTTGACCCGAGATCGTCATAGAGTCTTGTGTGGTTCCCACTGTGCTTTGATTTCCATCTTACCACGTCCAAGAGGGCGTGCAAAACGGTGGTTTTTGGGTACAGTCCCGAGTCACATGGAGGCAATGAGCGATAGGAGGGGATTCGTCTCTCCCGGTATATGGGGGTTGATGTTGCGCTGTGTTCGATTGGCTATAACAGGAAATCCCTGGCCAGGGTTGCTGAGATTTACTGGTAAGTGTTACCAGTAGTTTCTCGAACAGTTATAGACCTCATATCGACACGACTTATTGAGCTATTGGGGTCTGACGTATACCACCCCTAGGCGAGATATGCGACAGATCAGACGATCAGACCGGACTGTACGGTAGTGTTACTGGTCGGATTCACTGGAGTGTGAGCAGGCTTGCTCGTCGATCTTCAGATCGCTCAATACCCGGGTGGCCGTTACGTTTAGCAGACCGCTTGCGGCTTGTGGATGTTTGATATGATCATCATCCGCTGCCGGCGTATTGACGAGTCTTTAGAGTCCTACACAGAGGTTTCCTGGCTCAAGCGAAACGAAATAGGAGCGCATATGAGATATGTGCGGGACCGAGAATAATGCGTGTATGTGATACCGTATTCTATTCTCGCGAAAAATATATCGAATGGTTGTATGCGATATAACCTAGTTATCGATTCAAGCGTTGATTCGATAAGCCGATATATTGTATACTAGTCGGTTGTGTGCGACATAACCGGGTCATTGAATCAAGTGTTGATTTAATGATTTAATACATATTTATATATTTGATATATTACTTTGCATCAACTAGTATCGGTTTACTTAAGATGGATTTTCTCGCTCGGGTGTGCGCATTGTATATGCGATATGTTTATGTGCACATGTTTGTATCATGTTTGATGATGCATACCACTTTGGTTAAGTGTAAAGTTTGAACCATGGTTGTGTTTATGTTTAGGGTTTTATTTTCTTTATTATTCATTTATTCTTTTTGATAAATGGATAAAAGAAAAGCAAATGAGAAAATGGTGGCTTCTTTTGTTTTGTTCATGAATATTCATGAAGCTTTGACTTAGTTAACCATTTTGTCTCATGCTTAACCCTAACCACTCCACTAACCCTAGTTCACTCTCTACAACTAACCATGGTCATGTTATGATAAGAATGAGTTTCTTTTCTAATTAAATTAATTCTTATCATAACAATTATCTTTTTCTTGCTCTTCTTCTTCTTCATGAAAAGCAAGCTCCATCAATGGTGGATTGATGGAAAGAGTGAGAAATCCAATTCTAAAGTTAACCCACCTCCTATTTCTTCATCCTCTACCTCTTGCCAAGTAGTAGAGTGTGTTTCCTTCACAAGATTTTAGGGTTTGGTGAAGGTGGAGCTTGATCTATCGATGCCTCGACGTAGATCATCTTCGGCATGGACATCGACAACCTAGCTTGCCCATTCTCCGACGAAGCCGACTCTAGAGCCCGGATTAGATTTGGACAGCGGAGACGACCTCGTTGCGGAGCCATGGAGGTGGAGCACCGGATCTACAAAGGTTGTATTTCCGTATTTTATATAGTTAACTGTTAACTAGTTCTTGTTCGCCTAGAAATCTAGTTATTGATCCGTAGTTTAGGGTTTGTAGGCACCATATTTTTTGAAATTGCCATGGTTGATGGCTTGGGAGACCTCACTAGAGTGCCTAGGAACCCTGCAGTGGTATCAGAGCCTAGCTAGAGCCTTAGGCGAAGACCAGACGGAATTTGAAGTCCGAACGACACAAAACCGAAACCCAAAACATGCTCTCTGTACAATTTTTAAAATCTGGGATTTTTCAACATTAAAAATATTCAGAAAAATAAGCAGGAAATTCTAAGAAATACTGTAAAATTCGTTCAGCCAATTCCTTCAATACGCGGCGCTTCCGCAGCACAAGCTAGGCTTGTGCGGCGGAAGGGCGGCAATTTTGTCGTTTCTGGCATCCTAATTCCTACAGTAATTCATATTGTTCTGTGCTGGTATTCCTGGGTATTTTTAATATTTATTCCAGAGTTGAATTTTTCTGAGTTGATTTGGGGATTCGGTATTTCGATCGGGTATCAAATTTTGTCTGTGTGGCTTTCCGGATAAATTATAGAATATGTTAAAAAGTTCGACCGGATATAAATACCCAACTTTTCCCCCGTCGGGAAATTTCCAAGTGTTGGATCTTTCCGTAGTTTAACGACGTTCTAAGTAGTGCAAGTAATGCGATGGTCCCTCTAGAAGACACAAACCTTAACTCGATTATGTGACCGTCTTGAACTGCCCTTTGAACCTTCGGGTTTGGGGCAGTACGGCGTGCCACATGTGAGGCGTTGGCTTGACCCTTCTACGGCTGGACCGTTGGTACTGAGGTACGAACTGAATGTTGTTAGACTAGTTTCATGTGTTGATCTGTATCGGGAAAACTTGGGTGTTAGATTGTTCGATCGAAAAGTTTAACATTTTCTATTTATCTGGAATGGGATACAATAATTGGAATTCACAAATAGTTATGTGATAACTAAATGAATATTATAAACGTAGCAGTTTAGTCTCACTTGATCGGTTGCCACGGAATTTTGATGTGATCAAAAGTCCGTCGCAATCACGTAGCGTACGCGGATACTCGCCGGGTAAACTTAATAGACAGCCTCACTCCATAGCCCCGACCAAGTGACTGTAGGAGAACCCCGTCGCCGAAAGCATCCGTCCGGGTGCTCGCGGTAGCGGTGTTCCGCCTTGGTGCACTTCGTCGACAGTAACGGGGGTGCGGCCGTCTACTGAAGTTTGCGACGAGCATTCGATCAGGATGTCGGCAATCTTGTTGAATTGCCCGACTTGATATTGAAAAGAGTTTTCGATTTTGAGACTAAAATGCGGGGTTTATAATTGTTAGGCATGCGATGTCTAAGTAATTCATTTGATTAGGCATGCGATGTCTATGTAGATTGCGGATTCCAACTGTTGTAGTTTTACACTTTCTTTTCTGTGACCGTAAGTGTAATATGTGATATCGCCGGTTTCGTTGCTATATGTCAACGACAATTGGGATGAGCATATTTACTTACGTTGATGACATGTGATGTTATGTGTTGCTGGATATGTTATATTGGATCGTCGTGTACGAATAGCCGGGGGTTTTTATGTGAGATGAGTGTTTTTCATTTTCATTCATGTAAAAACTTGTATGTAATATTCTTTTATTGGGGCGCTTCCAGGTTGCGGGAGTTGTCACCTGTTGTATATTATTTACTTTTCCGCACTAGGATAGACCCAAGGAGGAGGGCACAAGTAACCGGGTTCTGGAGTCCAGTGGGAGACCAACTCGAGGAGTCGAGTCCGGGTCTCCTAACTCTAGAATTGGTAGGGTTGCTTGCCGCTCTCGTAGGGGTCTAGGGGTGTGGGTTTGGCTATTCATCGCGACCGTGGAATCCGTGTTTTATACTGGCTCGTATTGAAAACACGGACGTCCTAGTATATCCAATATTTCATATGATTCTTCTGCTGCGATATCTGTGATGAGATCATGTGATGTTTCTGTGATGGATATAGTATATAGCATATATGATATATTATATAGATGTTACTTATGTTTTACACCCGCGCTAGCCCTGCCCTGCTCTGCCGTTAGTTACCTAACCTAACGGTGCACGAGGGGACATCGAGGCGAATGCGGATGGCATAAGTGTACATCATATCTATCTGTGATGTTTAGGTACTTAAATGATGGGACTTCATTAATGTGATTAATGAAATAAAAGAAACCTAAGATGTTGTAGAATCGAATTTCAAAATAAAACAGGTAGCTACAGTTATTGCTTTGCATAGCGGTATATACGATATATCCTGCACCTTATTCGATGAGGAAAGGACCGAGATCCCTTCACCGGGAGTGACTCCTTTAGCAATAACTGGCAGATGCTACACCCTCGGTTTGTCTTTTGATTGCTTTTAAGTGTTTTTGCTTTGCATAGTGGTATATATGATATATCCCGCACCTCATTCGACGAGGAAAGGACCGACGATCCCTTCATCGGGAGTGACTCCTTTAGCAAAACTAGAAAAGCCTCAAAAACACTCCATTTCAAAATTCATTTGATTCTACAGCGATATCAAGTTCATTACGCAATAGGTTTTCAGAAAAACCTGTCGTAGCCCTCCGTCATTTCAGATAAGTAGTAGTTAGTATTCGTGCTACGTTTGTTGGCCTGCGTCAAGGCGTAGTGTGCGGTAGCTAACTGGTATTTATCTGCTTATGCATATGATGCAGATTGGATTAGGGTAGTCGTGCGACTTTGTTGGCCTGCGTCAAGGGTCATGCGGGTGGGTTTAATTCAATCAGGAAATGACGGGTTGAACTTGACTAGCGCACTATGGTTTGTTGGCCTGCGTCAAGGTCATAGGACGCTAGGGGCAAAACATTATCGAGGATTTCAAGTGTTGAAATTTGCAATGAGATTGCATACCTTCTATGAGATAGTTGGATCCCGATACCCGCTGCGAGTAAGAGTTACTCCTGGGAGAGTTTTATATATTACAATTAGCCGATCAAGTAGGTGTCTAGAAAGGTGTCAACGGGGTTACGCCTCTGGGAAAATGAGGTTTACATTAATTAGGTTCGTGCGAAAGCACGGGGGACCTCCCTCAAAGTACCGACACTGGCCTGGCTGAAAGATTGGCGAACTTGTAGTGTGTAATTAATCCCGGCTAGTCTTTCCTTTTAGGGTTTGAAGGAAGATTTGATAAAAAGCAGTGGGAGCCATCCTGATTAGATAAAATAATAACCAATCTATTCTTGACAGAGCGCACGCTGAGTGTTTTCTTCTCTCTCTCTCTTGGTAGCGACCATATCACGCCTTAATCAAGATAATAATACGGATTATTGACCGAACCCGCTTGTTATACTGAGCTGGGGAACGTTGGTCCCGCTCCAACTTATAATTGTTATAAGACAGAGCAGGAAATTGGGGATTACCAGAATTCCCGTGCCGCCCAAACGAAGAGAGTGCATACCGATGCATCATCTTCGGGTGTGTTCATTATACAGAACTGTTTCTCAGTATCCTTTACGTCCTGGGTATATGATACCGGATCAGGATCCCAGATATGTAATCTGTTACATAGGGCTACAGATAGGTAGAGAACTGAGAACGGGTGATAAGTTTCATGAGGCAGAAAATGGGGCAAGTGTTGCAGCCAAGTCTGTTGGTCACTGTCACCCTGTATTACCAATACATTGATTCTGAACGAATGTTGTTAGATACCGAACCTGATATACAAAATCATATCAGTCTCTTTATTGGTAAAGAAAGGATATAATTTTGTATTGTTGGATAATGTTTTGAACATTTCCTATATCAAAAGTTGATCGGTTCAGGCACGTTATCTAAAAGCATTAATGTTCTAAATCAAACTACAGTTCTTAGTGTATGGAACACACACAAGAGGAAGAGTTCAGAAATGAACGAATCCTTCTTGAGGCATTGTAGACTAGGTCATATCAATGTGACCCGACTAGCTAGAGTTACATATAGATGCATATTTAAATCAGTTTGAATTTACATCTTGTGAAACTCGCCAGTCATGTCACAAAGATAAGATGACCATAGCTCCGTTTACTGGAAACAGAGAAAGAGTTAGTAAACTCTTGGGATGATACATGTTGATGTATGTAGGTCCCCAGTCTACACATGCCAGGACTGATTCTTTTTACTTCATTACATTCTCTGATAATCTTTCGAGATTCAGACGTATGTTCCTGTTGAAACACATGTCCGAACCTTTTAAGATATTCACAGAATATAAGTTAGAAGTAGAGAACCAATACGGGTATAAGTATTATGTCCTTTGATGCGATCAAGGAGGAGAATACTTGAGCACGGAATTCCTGGACTATTCTAAAGGAGAATGAGATTCTCTCTCAGCATTACTCCTCCGATTACACCATAGCACGATGGTATATCGGGGCGGAGCAATCACACCCTATATGATATGGTGTGCTCTATGATGAGTAATACTGAGCTACCTTTTTCCTTTTGGGAGTTATGCACTTGAGAAGCTGCATACCTATTGAATAAGGTTCTAGTCAAATCAGTTGCCTACCACTCCATATGAGATATGGAAAGGGAAGATCCCATATCTTAAGTTAGTTAAAGATTTGGGGATTGTCCGTCACTTGTCTAAAAGCAAAATCCGGACAAGCTCGAGGCAAGGTTAGTTATGTAGAACTGGAAAGGTTCCAGCTATGCAAACTACAGAAGATGATTTGACAGAACCAAAGGATTCAGTAGATACCAACGAACCTCAGCCTCTCCGCCGATCTAGTAGGGTTCCTCACCCACCTGAGAGATACTTCGGTTTCTCTATGACAGTGGGAGCGAGGACTGCATCATGAGATGATGACCCAACTAGTTTCGAGCTGGCCATCAAGAGTAAGACTCTGTAAGAATGGCTGGATGCTTATCGATCTGAGATGGAATCCTTATACACCAGCAAAGTATGGACTTTGGCTGCTATATCTGAAGGGTTAAATCCCCATCAGGAGCAAGTATATCTTGAGAAGATTACTTGGTGTACATGGAAAGGTTGAGACTTTCAAAGCTAGACTTGTTAAAGCTTTTCGTCATCGACCAGGCATGGATGATGATGAAACCTTTTCAAGTAGCTATGCTTAAGTCCATCCAGATCCTACTTGCCACGGCTACATACCATGACTGCGATATCTGGTGGTTGGGTGTCATGACTGCTTTTCTAAATGATGTTTTAGAAGAGTGTGTCTATAAGTACACAGCCAGAGGGCTTCGTAAACAGTGGGAGCAGCGGAAACGTGTGCAAGATGCTTTATAGGATAAAGCAGGCATCGCGGAGTTGGAACATCTGTTTTGATGAATTAGTCAAAGAAGTTGACATCATCAAAATGGTAGATGAACCTTGCATAAACAAGAAAGTAGTAGGGAGTATGGTGACGATCCTCGTAGAGTACGTGGATGACATACTCTTGATAGGGAAGGAGTTTCCTATGCTACGCTCGATCAATCTCCGCTTATCACTAGAATTCTCCATATAGGATCAAAGTGATACCTACTAAATCCTGGATTTTGGATCTATGAGATAGATCTAATTGGATGTTAGGACTCTCACTATTTATAGTGAGATGGTATCAATCGATCCTGGGGAGAATCACTGGAAGTGTTCCAGGGTGATAAAGATGACTGAATGTCAGTCACAGGCATTGTCTTTACCCTCAGTAAAGGGACGGTATGTTGGAAGAGTTCCAAGCTAGATACCGTGACATACTAGACGATAAAGGCAGGATACATCACTACTTAAGATGCTACCAAAGAGGCTGTTTGGGTGTATATAGGTTCATGAGATGAACTATGTTCCTACCATTGTGAGACAATGGAGTCGTGGCTCATGCCAAGGAACGCCCGTCCCATCAGTGATCCAGACATATTCTAAGGCAGTATCACTTGATCATGGAGATGGTTGATCTCCAGGGAGATCGAGGTTATGGAGAGTAGACTCAGAGGACAACACAGCGGATCCACTCACAAAGGCCTGTTCCCAGAGAGAGACACTTTTATGGGATGGTTGAGTATGAGATACTTCAAACCACTGCTACAGATGGCCCTAGTGCAAGTGGGAGATTGTTAGTTATATGTATGCCCTAGAGGCCATTACTGTACATAGGATGTATATTGTAGTGGATGCTGGGACATATATAGGGAGGACTTTCTTGCTCGACATGATAGTATGCTATCTGGTTGCTCTTTACCTTAACGTGTGTACTAATTGTCTCTCTGTTACATGTTGGTAAAGCCCTTAGGATCTGTACTTGACTACCTGGACTATGATGCGGATCATACTAGTGGGGACATGGTAGTCTATAAGTACATCCTTCAAAGTCCCTAGTCGTGGGTGTATCGAGACGGGGCATCGATATACCAGAGTAGACTAGCGTATACCTTCTCGACCCATACAGATGGGCGATGGATGATCCCATATCCATCGGTGTTTGACATCAGAGGAGATATAAGGGTGCTCAGTAGAGACTGGGTACACTGGACGGACTCGCCGAGAACTCCCAGATGGTATTATACCTCACGTCAGATGGCAGTTCTCTGGTGACACTGGTACAGAGTAGTCTGTTGACCCGAGATCGTCATAGAGTCTTGTGTGGTTCCCACTGTGCTTTGATTTCCATCTTACCACGTCCAAGAGGGCGTGCAAAACGGTGGTTTTTGGGTACAGTCCCGAGTCACATGGAGGCAATGAGCGATAGGAGGGGATTCGTCTCTCCCGGTATATGGGGGTTGATGTTGCGCTGTGTTCGATTGGCTATAACAGGAAATCCCTGGCCAGGGTTGCTGAGATTTACTGGTAAGTGTTACCAGTAGTTTCTCGAACAGTTATAGACCTCATATCGACACGACTTATTGAGCTATTGGGGTCTGACGTATACCACCCCTAGGCGAGATATGCGACAGATCAGACGATCAGACCGGACTGTACGGTAGTGTTACTGGTCGGATTCACTGGAGTGTGAGCGGGCTTGCTCGTCGATCTTCAGATCGCTCAATACCCGGGTGGCCGTTACGTTTAGCAGACCGCTTGCGGCTTGTGGATGTTTGATATGATCATCATCCGCTGCCGGCGTATTGACGAGTCTTTAGAGTCCTACACAGAGGTTTCCTGGCTCAAGCGAAACGAAATAGGAGCGCATATGAGATATGTGCGGGACCGAGAATAATGCGTGTATGTGATACCGTATTCTATTCTCGCGAAAAATATATCGAATGGTTGTATGCGATATAACCTAGTTATCGATTCAAGCGTTGATTCGATAAGTCGATATATTGTATACTAGTCGGTTGTGTGCGACATAACCGGGTCATTGAATCAAGTGTTGATTTAATGATTTAATGCATATTTATATATTTGATATATTACTTTGCATCAACTAGTATCGGTTTACTTAAGATGGATTTTCTCGCTCGGGTGTGCGCATTGTATATGCGATATGTTTATGTGCACATGTTTGTATCATGTTTGATGATGCATACCACTTTGGTTAAGTGTAAAGTTTGAACCATGGTTGTGTTTATATTTAGGGTTTTATTTTCTTTATTATTCATTTATTCTTTTTGATAAATGGATAAAAGAAAAGCAAATGAGAAAATGGTGGCTTCTTTTGTTTTGTTCATGAATATTCATGAAGCTTTGACTTAGTTAACCATTTTGTCTCATGCTTAACCCTAACCACTCCACTAACCCTAGTTCACTCTCTACAACTAACCATGGTCATGTTATGATAAGAATGAGTTTCTTTTCTAATTAAATTAATTCTTATCATAACAATTATCTTTTTCTTGCTCTTCTTCTTCTTCATGAAAAGCAAGCTCCATCAATGGTGGATTGATGGAAAGAGTGAGAAATCCAATTCTAAAGTTAACCCACCTCCTATTTCTTCATCATCTACCTCTTGCCAAGTAGTAGAGTGTGTTTCCTTCACAAGATTTTAGGGTTTGGTGAAGGTGGAGCTTGATCTATCGATGCCTCGACGTAGATCATCTTCGGCATGGACATCGACGACCTAGCTTGCCCATTCTCCGACGAAGCCGACTCTAGAGCCCGGATTAGATTTGGACAGCGGAGAAGACCTCGTTGCGGAGCCATGGAGGTGGAGCACCGGATCTACAAAGGTTGTATTTCCGTATTTTATATAGTTAACTGTTAACTAGTTCTTGTTCGCCTAGAAATCTAGTTATTGATCCGTAGTTTAGGGTTTGTAGGCACCATATTTTTTGAAATTGCCATGGTTGATGGCTTGGGAGACCTCACTAGAGTGCCTAGGAACCCTGCAGGTTCCTCACATTTCGAATAGCCAGCTAGCCACTGTAGGGTGTAGCGGGTTTGGATGCTGGTGGATGAAGTCTCCATGAATTTGGCACGAGTGGCACTGCTTCGCGTATTCGAGGCAGTCCTGAATCATCGTTGGCCAATAGTAGCCCATTCTTTTGATCTTCAGCTTCATCTTTGGCCCGGCTTGATGAGAACCACAAAGTCCGTCGTGAGTTTCTTAGACAGATCTCCTTGCTTCTTTCGGTCTCAGGCATCTCAGCTATAGAGAGTCGAACGGTCTCTTATATAGAGTATCATTGACGAAGGTGAAAGACAGAGCTCGTTTCATGAGCTGGTGTCTTGAGGATGCATCTTCAGATGTTCGATGGGATTTGAAGTAGTCTATAAAGACTTCTCTCCAATCCTTAGCCTTTTCTTGATCTTCTATTTGTAAGGCCGTTTGCTTGGTCGCTTCCTTTTCTTCAGACGACTCCGGAGATATTTCTGTTGGTGCAAGAACCCGACAGCTTTGCACAACGATCCTCACGCCATCGAGGTTTTCGTCAGCCAGTTCTTTAGCGAGCTTGGCTAACGCATCCGCCTTGTTATTTTCCGCACGCGGTATACTTTCCAAGGCGTAGGAAGGGATTTGAGTCAGCAATTATTGCACTCTCTCGCTGTACTTTTCTAGCTCTGGTTTGCACGTTTGATAGTCACCATTTACTTGACTAATGACCAGCTGGGAGTCTCTGTATATGAGGAGGTTTTCGATTCCCATGTCGACAGCGATCTCAAGACCTTCTATCAAAGCCTCATATTCAGCTTCATTGTTTGTCTCGGCTCTGTTAAGGAAAAGGGAAATCGTATTATCCTTCCTTGTGGAGTCACGAAGATGAAGCCCACTCCAGATTTGGTTATGGGGGTGCTGTGCTTTCATTTCTTCATGGAAGATGCCCCATCGAAGTATAGTTCCCATCGGGTATCACTCCCTCCTCTCTCCCTGTCGATCGTGTCAAACGCGTGCTCGTCTGGAAATTCACAATTTAGGGGTAAATCGGCAGGTATCGGATGCTCAGCGAGGAAGTCGGCGATGGCCTGGCCTTTCACTGCCTTGAGAGGTCAGTATGTTATCGAGAATTCCATTAAGAGTAGGGCCCATTTAGCGAGCCGTCCCGTTAGTATGGCTTTTGACATCAAATATTTGAGAGGATCCACTTTTGATATGAGGTGGACCTCTTGCGCCAAGGCATAATGTGGAAGCTTCGTTACTGCGAAGATTGATGCTAGGCAGTGTTTTTCGATAGGGGAGTAGTTGTTTTCTGCCCTTAGGAGAACTCGACTCAAATAGTAGAGGGCTCTCTCTTTCCCTTGGTTATTCTCCCTCCCATAACGTGCCTAACGAACCTTCGAGGGCTGTTGTGTACAGGATGATGGGCTTTCCCTTGACTGGAGCGGTCAGCACCAGCGGATTCTGCAGGTATTGCTTGATTTCGTCCAGTGCGCTTTGGCATTTACAATCCCAAACGAACGGGGGCCCCTTCTTCATTAAATGACTGTAGGGGCGGCATTTTCCGGAGAGGTTAGCTATGAATCGTCGGATATATGCGAGCTTTCCTTGGAGAGATCGCAGTTGCTTGAGAGTTCTCGGCAGAGGCATTTCCATAATCACCTTGATCTTTGACGGGTCTATTTTGATGCCCTAGTGTCATACGATGAATCCTAGGAATTTGCCCGAGGAAACTCCGAACGCGCATTTGAGAGGGTTCATCTTCAGGTTGTATTTCCGAAGACGTTGGAACACTATCTTCATATGCTCCCAATACTCCTCGTACGATTTGCTTTTTATTACGAGGTCATCGATATAGAATTCGACGATTTCATGTATGAGGTCATCGAAAATCTTTGTCATGGCCCTCTGATAGGTAGCGCCAGTGTTCTTCAGACCGAAAGGCATCACTTTGTAGCAGAATATGCCAAGAGGAGTCCGGAAAGCGGTATGCTTCTGGTCTTCGGGATGCATCTTTATTTGATTGTACCCTGATGAGCTGTCTATGAAGAAGAAGACTTTATGAGTGGACGTGTTGTCTATCATCAGCTCGGTAACCGGTACGGGGAAATCATCCTTCGGACAGGCTTTTTTGAGGTCCCAAAAGTCCACGTAGATGCGCACCATCTCAGTTTTCTTCATCACTGGGACAATGTTGGCGATCCAGTTGGGGTATTGAACTTCTTGGATGAAGCCGGGGTCGATTAGCTTCTTGACTTCGACGTTGATGCTCATTTCAAGTTCGAGCCGCATTCTTCTTGGTGCTTATTTGACTGGCTTGACGTCCAGAGATATCGCTAATTTATGCACCGCTATTTCTGGATCTAGCCCCGGCATCTCGGAATAGTTCCATGCGAAGCAGTCTTTATACTGCATGAACACATCTTTTAGCGTAGCCACCTGTTCTTTAGACATCAGTTCATTGACGAACGTTGGCCGCGGGTCGTCTGCCGTCCCCATGTCGATTTTTCTTAGGTTGTCTGCAGTAGTATGTATTCCATCTTCCAATTCTTTTGGCGCCGGTGGAAACTCCAGAATCAAATCATCTTCATCCTCATTTTCGAAGCACCAGGAGAGGTCATCTATATTCTCGCGCTCTCCTTCTTCTCACAGCGTTATCACGTGGCAGGTAAGAGATCGTTTCTAAGACCGATGTTGATCTGATTCTAATCCTACTATGTACGTTTCTTTTGGCACATGCTTTTGCGGTGGGGCTACCCTCCAACTGTTGGATAGAGCGAACCTGCCGAGTTGATATTGGTCTTCGACCCAGTTCTTGAAGGTGAAGCAGTCTTTAAGAGGATGTCCGATCACTCGATGATAGGAGCAATAATCCGAGTGATGGACCTCGTTTGCTTGATCGGAGTGCCGAGACTCTAGGAGTTTCATCATTTGATGTTTCATGATGAGGTCAAAGATTCTCTTTGTCTTGTCTTGAGGGAAGGAATATGCTCGACCCATCTTTTTCTTAAGAGACAGATTCCGACTGACCTTTTCTCGATCGTGTGGCCTTTTGGATCCGTTTTGCCGTTGTCGAACGTTTTTCTCGTCTTTAACTTGTTTTTTCCTCCACACCGGGCCTATTTCTTGTCTTGGGAATGCATGGCGGGCTGACGGTGGAAGGCATTGTCATCCTCCATGGCCTGCTGCAGGATATGTTGCGTCCTGGCTTTCTCGTAAATGGCCATTTTGCAGCTGTGGTCATTCTGAGCCTTTTGACTTGCTTCCCTCACTAGCTTGTCCATTTGTTCTTCAAACGACGAACTCGGCAATTTTATGGCAGGACCGTGTTCTGGTTCAACGTCAGCGTCTTTTAAAATAGCATCCTCTTCTTCATCAAGGTCCTTTACGACATGGCAGTCACGGAATTGCTCCCGTTTCTTGGATTGGACATATCCGAGCCTGATCGTTTCCATTTTTCCGTTGGGCAACTTTCGCTGAATTCCAGGAACGTTTCAGATCCTATTGTAGAATTGGGCCTGTCATGCAGTCTGTTTGAAAGGTACGCCTTTGCATCTCAATAAACTTTTCAATCCCCCTACGTAATATCTGGGCAGACGGATTGGTTGGAGCCTGCCGAGCGCAAAATTGGTACCATGCAAGACTTCGCTTTCGACTTTAGTCTCTGTGGATCGGTAGAATAGGATCGCCTTTTCACCTCTTCGCCTGGGAGGGATGTAGATTGTCTGCAGATCTTGCACACTATATGTCTCAAGCGTATCAAGCTCTCTGTAATGCTGCCGCGAAAACATGGCGATTTGCAAACTCTGATCATCTCCAGTGAAGGTCTGCATTGATGGTCGGATCGAGAATACTGCATTGACTTAGTCTTCAGAGTCACTGCCAAAGACCAGAAGAGGGGTAGATGGTCCCGGCCTGTTGTATTGGGGCGGCCCCGAATAGACTATCTCTTCTTCCTCCTCGGAATCGCTCCCGAAGACCGGAATAGTGGTGATAACTTTTTGCTTATTTTACGGTTTATGGCATCTTTCCATGTCCTCAAAGTCTGGTAGGAAATACTTTGCATCCTCGTACTTTCAGATTTCATTCACGGAGAATGGGTTTAGTTTCCCTGTCACGGTATACTCGAGACCATCTTTGAAGTACTTCATACACTGATGTTGTGTAGAAGGGATGATGTTGTACTCGTGTAACCAAGGCCTGCCGAGCAAAGCGTTGTAGCAAATTCTTGGCGTTAATGACATGAAATTTGATGTCAGTAACGAGCAGCCCAAACCGTAACGTTAGTATCACAGACCCGAGCGTCCGTGATGACTGGGAGTCAAACCCGGAGATAGTGATTTTATCCCGAGCGAGGTGTTGAACGCTTATACAGATTTCTTTTAGCACCCTCACATTCAAGAGATTGACAGAGGACCCGTTGTCAACTAAGATCTTCCCTATCTTGATGTCATGGCAGTATCCGGTGACATACAAGGGACGGTTGTGCTCGCACGTTCCAAGGAGGAGATATTCGTTGCCAAAAGTGATGTCAGCTGTGTGCACTTCTTCCAGCTCGTCCTTCATCTTTTTCTCGGCAAGGAAAGCTTGAAACTGCTCGGGCTCTTGTAATGCCTTCATTAGAGAATCTCGTACTTCTTAAGACAGGAGAAGGGCATCCAAGATACTCAATTGTGAGGGTATCTTCCTCAGATGTGCCAGGACATTGTAATCCATCTTATTTTTCTTAGGCGGGTCCTTGGCTGCCAGCTCTTCGACGACTCGATCATCGAGGGCGATATCCTCAGGGACTTTTTCCTTCCCCTTATCTTTTTTGTTCGATCCCTTGTTTGTAGGTCCGAGACTCTTTTCGGGCAACGTACGGTTGTGCAGCTGAATATTCCCACAGTCCTTCGTCTCTTCCTCATTTTCTGAAGTGGATTCTTTGAAGAGAGGGCCGAGGGCTGCTTCTTCATTGGAATCGCTTCCGAAGGTGAGAACTTGCGATCTCCTGGTATCAAATATGTGACAGTTGCCGGCAGTTCTTTTGTGCTCATCCGTCGTATTTCTCTGCTCCCGACGAGTTTTGCGCTTTATCCACTTGAAATTCCGTCGATGAGCAACGTATCCCTGCCACCACTTTTTAAAGGCTATGCACTCTTTGGTAGGGTGTGCAATCTATTGATGGTATAAGCAGTAGTTAGGATGAACGTGTATATACCGCCAGGAGTATCTCCTTTGAAAATTGGCAGCTTCATTCCCATTGACAGGGCTTTAGCGAACCCTTTCCTCGTTTTAAGCCTGCTTTTGTCTGCCGCGAGCGTGCTTCGATCTGGTTGGAGTGCTTCAACCCTTTCATCCAGTCGCCGACGTTTGGTTTTTGCGAATATGGCCATTTCGCGGTCTCGATCAGCTTTGCTCTTCTGACGGGCTTCGTTCAGTAGCATGTCGATCATCTCGTCTAACGGTCCCAAGGATTTTGGTACCGATTCTGCCCCCAGCCCCTCTACATTATCTTCTGATGCCGAGTGAGCTTCTTCGTCGTTTATTGGTGAATGAGAGATCATGTGACAACTTGCCACATAATCCTCAGGTTCTTCTGACGAGTCTTCTCCTTCATCATTGTCGTCATCTCGGCCCTCAAGGATGTGGTTGAGAAACTCTTGGAGTGTGACCGGGGATCGCACCTTCTAGTTATATTCTTCCAGCACGTCAATATGCTTTTGCAGATCTGTGCGCTTGTCGTCAGGCTGCGCGGGCTTCTTGTTCTTCTTCCTTTTCTTCGAAGACTTTGACGGCTGGGCCTGGGTATTTTGCCCATTGCTACCAGCTCTCGATGTTGGTCAAGGTTTCAGCATCCCCTCAATGATTTCTGGCTCTAGCAGGCTTTTCTACCTGATTGTCGGGCATGCTTGAAGACCTTTCAGCATTCTTTTAGTTTTTGCCGAAAGAACAACTTTCCATGGAGCCTCTTCTATGAATGAGCAAGATGCCCCCGGTGTGTCCATATTTTTTGGAGCATGTGATTGTGGCGGGATTACCTTCCAGGTTTTAGACAGCGCGAATTTGCCTTGCTGGTACTGGTCCTCAATCCAGCTTTTGAAGACGAAGCAATCTTCAATCGGATGGCCCAACATTCAGTGGTAGGGGCAGTAGTTGGGATTGTTGACGTCACCGGGTTGCAGTGGGCGCTTCGGATCCGGCAGGGTGATGAGCCTGTTGCGCACTGCCAGTTCTAACAGTCTTCTCGTTTTATCCCGAAGGAATGAGTAAGGACGTCTCAACTTTTCATCGAGAAATCGCACTTTGTTGCCTTGGTGAGCCGCGGCTACTGTTGAGCATTGGCTACGAAGGTCGCTTTCCCTTTGCCTTTTTCGTTTCGAAGCTCCGTTTTCGAGGAGGGCGGTCTATGGACCATCTGGTCCATTTGGGCCAGCTTGTCGATCAAGGCTTGAAAAGTTGTCGGCTTGAAAAACATCATGAATTGGGATATAGTTGCCTGAGGATCTAGGGTCCCCACGAACATACCCACAGCAGGAGCTTCTTCTATGCGTTGTTCGCATCTCGACCAAAAGTTCCGCCACCGAATGGCATATTGAACCCATGTCTCTCCTGGCTTCACCCTGGCATTGATCAATGTCGTGATCGGGGTGCGCTCGCTAGCGCTTGCGAAAAACTGGGTGAATAAAAGCTCCATTTCAGTAAACGTTTTGACGGAGTCATTCGGAAGCTCTGAGTACCATTTGAAAGCTGTCTCCGCTAAGCTGCCGACGAACTGGCGAAGTAGTAATTTGTCATCACCTCCAGTATTGCCACAGAGAGCCCTGAACTGAGCGACATGCTGATGGGGATTGCCTGTCCCCTTATACACGTGGAATTTAGGGATCGTATATCCCGGCGGGTACTTGATTTGATCGTACCAGCCTGGATAGGGTCGCCCGGTTCTGATGATTTGGCCAGTTGCTTCATTCGTCTGATGAGCTCGTATTTGTTAAGCTATGTAGTCATCAAGCGCCGCTTTCGAGATCGTCTCCTCTCTGGCTGATGATAAAGCCGGAGGAGGGTTTGATGTCTCTCCTCTGTCGTCCTTAATTATTATTGGGGGATCTTCGGCTGGAGGATCTGGCTGTATTATCATCCCGGCCATATCTTAGAATAGAAGCGCCATTTGCTTTATGTTAGCCGCTTGTTCCGCGGCCTCTTTGTCTTTCTTCTCGAGCATTCTTCGGAGGAATTCGGCATCGGTTTCCTGCTCCTGGCACTGCTCCGACGATGTCTCCGGGCTTTCTTTTGGCCCAGTGAGTGCGGCCATCTTTGTCAGCATCTCCTGGAGCTTTTGTTGCTGCTCCTGAGTTTTCCTCACAGACCATGTGAGTGGTCGATGACCCGTAGAAGCACAGCTTTCCTCTTTTTCTGCAGCCATGTAGACAGTGTGCACTATCATGCTCCCAGACTTGGGGCATTTAGGTTCAGTGCCTTTGAGATTTGTTGTAGACAGGGGGATCTTCTCCGGCCTTCTCCTTTTATGAACGGTCGAGGTCGAGGGGGCCGTTGCAACAGGCATCTATGATACCTTCTGCGGTATGGTTGTGGGATGGTCCTCCTCTTGCCGAACCTTTATTTTGTTCTGTCGGTGTGAGTAGTCTTTGTCGATCACAGAGTCTTGGATTCTTCGCCAGACCCTGTGGATTTTGGAGGACAGCCGCTGAGGGGGCTGTTCCGGGTTCGCCTTTGTAACGTTTTCCACAGGTGGAAGAGACTTTTTCAACACGGCAGTCGGAAAGTTCTTGCGCACCCTCTTGAGCGGCTCAAAGCTATTCCCAGTTGGAACAGCAGCATCAACTTCCACCATTGGAGCTGGTGGGGTAAGCCAGAGGGAGAGTTGCCCCCAGCTTTCCTTACTCGGCGCCAGTGGCGACGTCGAGCATGCCTTGCAGATGGGACTGGTTCAGTTACGAGAGTGGTTTCGTCGTACCCCCTTCTCTGATAAGAGGCTGCTGTTGGTGCCAGCCTGTCGAAGACTGATGTCCATTGAGAGGAAGCGGTTAATCTTGCAAAGGCTAACTTTTTGACAGGGGAAGCATTTTTAACGACTTCGCCTGCAGCAGGATTTGGAATGGCCAGTCTTGCGAAGACCAATCCCTTGGTAGGAGAATCCCCTTTGACGACTCCGTCCATCGGAGTTAGAATGGCTATCCGCTTCGGGATAACTCCTTCAGGTATTGCAGGTTTCTTTACGGGCCCACTGGAACTCAGGCTCAGCCTGTCGAAGACTGATGCAGTAGACTTGGAATTGGACGACCCGTTGAGAGGGGTCGTGGTAGTTGTAAGCCGATCGAAGATCGACTTCTTCGGAGCTTCCTGTGACGGCATAGGGACGCTGAAGCTTGCCGGTAGGATCATGGTCCCAAAGAACAGTCCAGTGGTGGCCTAAGTCACCTGTTCCACTGGCATGGCGAAGATGGAGGCCGCTTGGGGCCCATAGGTCACTCCTCAAGTGAGGACGGAGTGGGAGTTGCTGTTGCAGTTAATGCGGCTGGAGGCCATTGCTCTTCTTTTCACTGCACGGGAGCAAGACAACAAATCTTAGTACCTCGAATCCACATGCAACCATAATAGACTGCGATTTGTTCGCGAAACACGACACATGAAGTGTGGAGTGGAAAGAGAAAAAGGTCCCACTGGGCGTGCCAGAAATTTATTTACCGCCGAAAACGGGGACGAAACCGCGTAGGTCGTCTTACCTGAATTTGGGGGCAGATGCTATTTGGTTTTATCTGTCCACCTCTCCGAAGATGCCAAGTTGATTTATGGCACCATGCATCGGAAGTTTGGACGGATGTGGCTGTTGTAGCAGACTTCGTCAGATTCCCCCTTATTGTGATGGGTTTTTTTTATTGTGGAGACGCTCTTCCCTCAAGGCGCAAGCCCCTGCAGTTAATTACGTTACCGCATAATGATAACCACTTTCTCCTTCTATAGATGTTCACTTCGTATCATGTGTATTTTTTTTATTTGTGGTTGCCCGTGGATTGTATACGGAGACTAATTTATGTTTTCGCCCGTACGGCGGGGATTATTCCAAATCCGTATTTTCTTAGATTTGGGTTTGTTTGATTTAAGGATCGTTAATCTCATTTAAGATTAAGATCAACTTAAATATTTGTTGAGGATACGTTAGTCTAATTTTAGACTAAGATCTACTCAATGGGGGTTCAGGATCATTTAGATCCAATGACAGAGCATTTAGGCTCTATTGTTTTAGTTTAGGGACGTTACGGTCCATTGGGTTTAAGGACATCATAGTCCATGTAAGTTTAAAGACATCATAGTCTATAGGTTTTAAAGACATCATAGTCTGTAAGGTTTAATGACATCATAGTCTAGTTTAAAAATATCATAGTCTGGTTTAAAGACATCATAGTCTATAAAGTTTCTGGTTGTCGGGACTCGCCACCTCCCTGAAGACGTTAAAGAATTACAACGACATGTATCAGAGGTGTGAAGAGATGTACCCTTGAACCGATGAATGTTCATCAAAGATTTAATAATCTTGTTTGGGACTAAGTCCAATTTAGAAGAAAACCTATGGGTTCGGTCGATTTTGGGGTTTGGCCTATCTTGGGCTCAGCCCACTTAGTCTTTGTCATTTCCCTTTTTTTTTATAAAGTGTTAGACACTTCCTAGGACAGAGTTCTTTCTCTGTACACATAATGCTAAACATTTATGTGAATACAGACACCCACTTTCTTTTTGTTTTTTATTGAGTGTTGAACAATCTTTATGGCGCTGGGGCTTTATTTACAGAGCGCTTTGTATTTCCTCAGCGCCCACGTGAGGAGCACGTGGAGCGATTGGCGCTGAGCGCCAGACTTGGAGTGCTAAGACGCTTCTTAGCGCCCACGTGAGGAGCACGTAGAGCGCTTGCGCTGAGCGCCAGACTTGGAGCGCTAAGGCGCTTCTTTTAAAGTAGCGCCCACGTGAGGAGCACATGGAGCGCTTGATGCTGAGCGCCAGACTTGGAGCGCTAAGGCGATTCTTTTAAAGTAGCACTCACGTGAGTAGCACGTGGAGCGCTTGACGCTGAGCGCCAGACTTGGAGCGCTAAAGCGCTTCTTTTAAAATAGCGCCCATGTGAGGAGCACGTGGAGCGCTTGGCGCTGAGCGCCAGACTTGGAGTGCTAAAGCGCTTCTTTGGCAGTTCTGGTCAGTTCTGTGTTCTGAGAATTAATTCTCGTTTATAAGAGACTTTGTCTCACGGATCTAAGTTCTTTTTTATGAGGAGATGCTATGATCTCTTTTGTCTTTCTTTATGAGAGACTTTGTCTAATGGATCTAAGAACTAAGTTTTTCTTTTACGAAGAGAGACTTTGTCTAACAGATCTAAGAACCAAGTTCTTCTTTTATGAGGAGATGCTATGATCTCTTTTTGAGAGACTTTGTCTTATAGATCTAAGAACTAAGTTCTTCTTCTGTGAGGAGATGCTATGATCCCTTTTGTTTTTCTTTACCTTGAAGAGAGGTATTTCTTGCCTTGAACTCTAAAGTTTTTTGGGGAGTTCTTCTGTTCTTCTTCTTTCAATTTGAAACTTATGGGGAGGTTCCTCTGTACAAGACTTGAAGTCTTGGGTCCTTTATATAGTGAAGGTTGATTTGTTGAATCAGTTAAGGAAATCTCTCATTCAGAGATCTCTGATTGATTTGTGGATTTTTCCCTCCATTGGATCTTTGATCCTAGGCCTTTTATTTTACAGAAGATTTTCCTCTTGTTATTAACAAGATTGGGAAAATATTTTCTCATACAGAGATTATTCTGTATCTTGGTGATTTTAATCACCATTGGATCTTTGATCCAACGGTGCTCCGATTTACAGAGCATAATTTTTCTTGTTTAAAAAGATTCGAGGAATATTTCCTCAGCAGAATTTGATTCTGTAATTTGATAATTTTACCATCTTCGTTGGATCTTTGATCCAATGGTGGAGGAACTTTTAGTTCTGGTGCCAGCGCTCTCGTGCTTTGCACGTAAGGCACTGCCTTAGAGTCTTTGACTCTTGGCTCTTGGCGCTCTCGTGCTTTGCACGTGAGGCGCTGCCTCAGAGTCTTTGAATCATGGTGCTGGCGCTCTTGGCGCAAGCGCTTTCATGCTTTGCACGTGAGGCGCTGCCTCAGAGTCTTTGACTCATGGCGCTGGCGCTCTTGGCGCGAGCGCTCTCGTGCTTTTGCACGTGAGGTGCTGCCTCAGTTCAAATTTCAAATTTTGAACAGAGCTTTGCTCTCTGATTGGGGGAACACCCCTCTTCTTTACCCTGATTATCGTTATACTGGCGATTATTCCGAGTGTTTCGGCCGGTATATGAGGAATGAGAGCCGCATCCTAAAGAAGTATCCACTTCACGTTGAGTGGGGCGATCAGCATCGGCGCTCATTTGCCCTCTTCTGGGATCAGGCTCGGGTATTAATATAATTTTCATTTGACTTATCGAATATATTTATTATTATTTAACACTTCGCAATTTAAATACATTAATTTTTGTATTTGCAGTTGGATTACAACTTTCAGTTTATACCCGACCCTAATCACGCTGAGAGAGTGCTCGATCTTCACGCTCTGTACCATGTCCTGATGAAGAACATGCAATCAAAGGTCCGATACAATAGGAACGACCTGACGATCAACTGCTATTCCCTATAGATGGCGACCCCCAAGGCAGAGAGAGCGGCTCTCCTATATACTCCGGCCTTTTTGAGAGTCGACGTAGATACATGGCCTCTCTTGTGCCAATATTTCGACTCTCAACGCAAACAGGTTTGTAATTTAAATGTAATTCATTGTTTAGTATATAATTTATTTTTTTGTGTTGCTTAATTAGAAAACTAAATCTCAATGTGTTGTGCAGAAATAGGCCGATCAAAATAAGAAGAATAGGAAGTCGGCGAAGAAGGGTCGCCCCCTTATACAGGTGGCTCGAGGAACATTACTCAACCCATGGAAGGTATCGGTAAATTACAATAAATCTATTTTGATTAATGTAATATTATGAGTTATTTTATAATATATTGTAAATTTTTGGCGAATTGCAGAGAGCTCGGACCCTGACGCAGGGTGTTACAAAGAGCGTGCTAACCGCGTATCTTACCGTCCATGGCACCTCGACAGATCCCGCCACGAGCAAGCTTCGATTCCCCGACATTGTTTCCCAGGAGTACTGCATAAGTGTTAATATTTATTCTAATTCGTGTAAGTCCATATTGCGACCCCCGGTGCTTACGGGGAGGCGGAAACGGTATAAAAGACAAATTTTTATCGCAAAGAAGCAACATGGACTAAACAAGGTCGGGATCGTGTCTAAACTAAACTAGCAAACTTGCTAAAGAGAGTTAGCTACTATGGAAGATGGTTATACCTAAACTTGAACTTCTTCTTCTTTAAACCTTGTAGAGGTTGATGGTTCTCTTCTTGTCGCCTTCTTCCGTCGAAGATGGATCCACCTCGAAGGTTCGACCCTTTGGGCTCTTCCTCGATCTTTGAGTGAACTAGGGTTTCCGGCTTGCTAAACCTTTGGCCTAGAATGAGTAGAGAGTGACTAGGGTTTGCTTTTCTTTTTAAAGAGAAGGATTCTCAACACATGAAATGGTTTCTCTTTGCTAGAGGAAGAAGAAGATGAAGAGAGGAGAGAGAAGCTAAATGAGATAATGAGCAATCTTTTCTTTCTTGCAACCATAATGCCAAAAGAAAAGAATTATCTAATAATAATAATTGAAAATGAGAATAGTTGATGGTAATTTGGAATGACCACTACCATGCTTCATTTAATGAAATGTAAGCATAAATCAAGGAGGACTTTTTAAAGCATGATGGTGGTCAACATTCAACCATGGTCAACAAGTCAACCATGGTCAACAAGTCAACAAAATCAACCATAACAAAATTCTCATTTAATTACTATTATAAATAGATAATCCATAAATCCATTAGGGTTTGGAAATGATAACTGTCAACTGTGCATACGCACCCGTTCCGAAACCCTAATGAAAAATCTCATCCTCCGCCTCAAGCAACTGTGCATACACACCTGCATTCTCGTTCCGAGGAACAAGAATACCGAGATATAAAAGCAACCCTAAAACATATACCAGTATCTGGCTCAAACCAGAGCCTGCAGGTATAATCCGTCCGGACTCCAAACGTGCACAAGTGCGCGGATGAGAACGAACCCTGTCGCAAAACCATGCGACCTCTACTCTGTTTTGCCCAGAGGCGAATACCCTCTGTGTGGGACTCTAAAGACTCGACACTACGCTGGCAGTGGGTTTAACCACAGACCGCAAGCGGCACTAGCTGTGCGTAACGGTCCCCAGGTAGATGCCGACAAGAAGGCTGACGAGGTGAAACCCCATCTGAACTCCTACTGAGTCTGAATGTGACAGTCTCCATACAGTCCGGTCTGTTCGTCTGATACATCGCATGTCGGGCCTAGGGGCGGTAAACGTCAGTCCCCCAATAGCGGTACAAGTCGTGTCGGAGTGAAGCCCAAAACACCTGAGATAACACTAGAAACCTACCAGTATATCTCGCTTGCCCTGGCCAGGGACTACTCGTGTAATGGCTCTCCTAGACACAGCGCGATGTCAACCCCCAATACCGGGAGAGACGAATCCTATCTAACTGTCACTGCCTCCAAGTGCTTCGGACTGCACCCAACCACCACCTGTTTGCACGACTCCTTTGAGCCGTGGTAGGGTAGTGATCAAAGTGCAGTGGGAACACACTCGAGGCGAAGTGCCAGTGTCAAGTCAGCGGACTAAGCTGTACTCATGTTACCTGGGAAACTGATAACTGACGATAGGTATAATACCAACCTGTCAGTTCCCGACGAGTCCTGTCCAGTGTACTCGTAACCAACGAGCACCCGTATACTATCTCCAGTACGACGTACTGATGGCTGTGGGATAGACCATCTCCCACACTGGGATGAGAAGCGCATACGCTAGTCTACTCCGGAGTATCGATGCCCTGTCTCGATAGTCCTGCGACTAGGGGACCTGTATAAGGATGTGCTTATAGATTACCCAGCCCCCACTAGTGTGACTGCCATC
The DNA here is from genome assembly GCA_030015575.1 of Agapanthus africanus. Classification (NCBI taxonomy): domain Eukaryota; kingdom Viridiplantae; phylum Streptophyta; class Magnoliopsida; order Asparagales; family Amaryllidaceae; genus Agapanthus; species Agapanthus africanus. Next base: position 647,661,682 of record CM057344.1, on the reverse strand, counting down.
ACAACGCTGGTAATCAAGCAAAGATCCTAAGGGCTCCACTAATGCGTATAAGTGATATACTGAAATAAACACAAGTACACATTGAAGTAGAAAACAAACCAAGTAGCATACTACTATATTGAGCAAGATTGTTTATACAAGGTGAATATCCCAAGCTTCCATCAAGTAATATACAAACTAGTATGATACAGTAATGGCCTCTAGGGCATATACACTAACAATCTCCCACTTGCACTAAGGCCATGAACTGGCGTACCGAAGACCTATCATCTCGATCAGCTCGCTCGAACTGAGTCTGGGGTAAGGCCTTGGTGAATGGATCTGCAGTGTTTTCTTCTGAAGCAACCCTCCGAACCTCGATCTCCTTGCGATCCACGATCTCCCTGATCAGGTGATACCGCCTCAAGATGTGCCTGGATCTCTGATGGACCTGGGTTCCTTTGCTAAAGCTATAGCCCCGTTGTTGTCGCAATACAGAGGTACTGGGTCAACAATGGACGGAACCACCTGAAGTTCTTTTAAGAACTTCCTTATCCAGACAGGTTCTTTTGCGGCATCAGATGCTAGCGATGTATTCCGCTTCCATAGTCGAGTCTTGCAACGGTCTCCTGTTTGGAACTCTTCCAACACACCGCCCTCCATTGAGGGTAAAGACAAAACCCGACATGGACTTGGAATCATCCTTGTCACTCTGGAAGCTGGAGTCAGCAAAGGCCTCAATCTGGAGGTCTTTTCCGCCATACACCAAGAACATCTCCTTAGTCCTTCTCAGGTACTTGAGAATGTTCTTTACTGCTATCCAATGTTTCTCCCCAGGGTTTGACTGATACCGGCTTACTACACTCATGTGCATAAGCTACATCCGGTCTGGTACACAACATCGCATACATTATAGAGCCTACCGCAGAAGCGTAGGGTATAATAGACATGCGATCCCTCTCCAAATCAGTCTTAGGAGACATCTCTTTAGAGAGGGTGATCCCGTGACAAGCCGGTAGGTTACCGCGCTTGGAATCTTCCATACTGAATCTTTTCAGTACGGTGTCGATGTACCTGGACTGTGAAAGTCCTAATATCCTCTTGGATCTATCACGATGGATCCGGATCCCCAGGATGTAAGAGGCATCACCCAGGTCTTTCATGGAGAACCTGTGTGACAAGAAACCCTTGACAGATTGTAGCATAGGAATGTCATTTCCTATTAAGAGAATGTCATCCACGTATAAAACAAGGAATACTACAGTTCTCGCTACAAATCTACTATAGATGCATGGTTCATCTGGATTTTGATAAAGTCAAATTCCTTGACCGTCTCATCAAAACAGATGTTCCAACTCCGCGATGCCTGCTTTAGTCCATAGATGGACTTAAGCAACTTGCACACCTTTCCGCTGCTCCCACTCTGAATGAAACCCTCTGGCTGATCCATATAGACACACTCCTCTAAATTTCCATTTAGAAAAGCGGTTTTTACGTCCATCTGCCAAATCTCATAATCGTGGAAGGCAAGCAATGGCAAGAAGGATCCGAATGGATTTCAGCATAGCCACTGGAGAAAAAGGTTTCGTCATAGTCCAAGCCAGGTCTTTGACGGAAACCCTTTGCTACAAGTCTAGCTTTATAGGTCTCAACCTGTCCATCTACACCAATCTTCCTTTTGAAGATCCACTTGCATCTCTACGGGTTTTACCCTGTCTGGAGCAATGTCCAACGTCCGTACTTTGTTGGTGTACATGGACTCCATTTCGGTCCGCATATGCATCCAGCCATTTTACTGAGTCAACGCTCTGAACGGCCTGCTGGAAGCTAGTAGGCTTATCATAGTCTATGATGCAATCCTCTCTATCCCCGTCTTATGAGAAAACCGTAGTATCTCTCGGGCGGATGAGACTGCCTACTACTCCCCTACGGAGCGGCATAGGAATGTCCTGTTCTTTGAACCCTCTGGTTCCACTAAGCTTTCAGTAATAGTCTGAGGTTCTGGAATTTCATCCGGTTCTACTGCGCTCCCACTTATCTGATTTTCCAAAAACTCAGTTTCCAAGAAGTTGCCATGACGAGAAACAAGGACTTTTTGCTCCTCTGCGTAATAGAATAGATACCCCTTGGAGTTCTTTGGGTATCCCACAAACTTGCACTGTACTGAGCGTGCCTCGAGCTTGTCCGCATGCTGCTTTTTTACAAAAGCCGGACATCCCCATGTCTTAAAGGCTTTAAGACAGGGTATCTTCCCACTCTCACATTCTTGATATGGTGTGGTAGGCACAGTCTTAGTAGGAACTTGGTTTCAAGAGATGTGCAGCTGTTTCTAGTGCATATCCCCAGAAAGATCGCGGTAACTCAGCCTTACTCATCATGGAACGAACCATATCCAATAGGGTTCGATTCCTCCTTTCCGATACACCGTTATGTTGCGGAGTGTATGGAGGAGTACGCTGAGAGAGAATCCCATTCTCTTTTAAGTAATTCAGGAACTCGGCACTTAAGTATTCTCCACCTCGATCCGATCTTAGAATCTTGATACTTTTGCCGGTTTGTTTTTCAACTTCATTCTTGTAATCCCGAAATTTCTCAAAGGCCTCGGATTTGTGCTTCATTAAGAAGACATGTCCATACCTAGAGAAATCGTCTGTGAAAGTAATGAAGTATGAATAACCGCTTCGCGCATGTGTAGACATTGGACCACACACGTCACTGTGTATGAGTCCCAAGAGCTCGCTCGCTCTTCTCCGTGTCCAGTGAACGGAGTCTTTGTCATCTTTCCCATGAGACAAGATTCACAAGTGGCATAAGACTGATACTCGAACGGATCCAAGTATCCTTCTTTATGTAACTTAGTCAACCGTGTCTCATTGATGTGACCCAGTCTACAATGCCATAAGAAAGTCTGATTGATATCTGGAGACTTTCTTTGTGTGTATTCTGGACATTGAAAATCTGTGGTTGGTTTAATACGTATATACCATTGCTCAGTGTACCTGACCCAATCAGAACTTGATTAAGGTGAATGTTTACAACATTACTTACAAATGCAAATTCATAACCTTCTTTAGAAACCAAAGATACAGAAATGATATTACAAGTTGCGTTGGGTACAAAAAAGCAATTACGCAAAACCAAAACATGCCCATCTGTCATTCCCAGGTGATAGTCCCCCACGGCTTTAGCATGCCATGCTAGCTCCGTTCGCAACTCTGAGGGTCATGTCACCTGCCTTCAAAAACCTACGGTTTCTCAACGCCTGCAAAGAATTACAGATATGAGATCCTGATCCGGTATCCAATACCCAGGAAGTAGAGTTTATAGAAAGACAGTTTTCAATAAACATACACACCTGAAGATGAAGCCGCAACCTGCTTCAGTTCCTGTGTCCTGGCTTTCCAAGCCCTGCATTCTTTCTTCCAGTGTCCACTCTTATGACAATAGAAGCATTCCTCTTTACCAACAAGCTTCCCCGCAATCTTTGTTGCCTTTTCCTTTCCCTTCGTACCCACTTTACTAACACCGCCTCTTGGTTTGGCGGAGGCTTTCTTTCTCTTTCCCTTGGCTTTCGCCTTGGACCATAGAGGAAGAAGATCCTCCTACAAACAAAGCGGGTGTTTCCCTACCCTTCTGTAGGGTGCCCTCTGCGCTCCTCAGCAGGTAGAGGAGTTCTGAAAGTTCAACTTCCTTTTCTTGCAAGTTGAAGTTCAGTATGAACTGGGCGTAAGTGGATGGAAGGGACTGGAGAATTATATCCGTATAGAGTTCACTGTCCAACGTGGTCCCAAGTTCCGCGAGCTCCTCAGTGTAGCCAATCATCTTAAGCACGTGGTCCGCTACCGATGATCCGACGGCCAACTTTGTCGAAAATAACTTCTTCGACACTTCGTATCTTGCGATACGAGACTGCTCTCCATACAGTTCTTTTGTATGAAGAAATATGGATTCCAAATCCATATTCTCGTGCCTCCTCTGATGGTCGTTGTCCATCGAGGCAAGTACGAGGCATCTGGCTTCGCGCTGTCAATCTCCCAAGTCTTACGGATTTCCTTATCCGCGACGCTGGAGGTGGGACCTGGGACTGAGGGGAGCTTTGGTGGTAAGAAGATACCCCAGCTTGTCGTAAGAGATTGCCAATTTGACATTCCTGAGCCAATCTTTGTAGTTTGGCCCTGTCAATATGTTTTTATCTAGAAGTAACTTAAGTCCAGTCATTTTGATTTGGTCGCTGCAGGGGGGAGAGAAGAAACACTTTAGCACGATGCTCTTGCAAGTTTAGAATGTTTTTTAATTTGTCTAAACTAGGATGGCTCCCACTGTCTCTCGAATCCCTCCTCAAACCACAAAGGAAGAATTAGCCGGGATCAATCCCACCGCACAATACTTGCTAACCGTTCAGCCAGGCCAGTGTCGGTACTTCGAGGGAGGTTTTCCAACGCTTTCGCGAAGTTCCTTAATTTAAGAACCTCTTTTCCCTGGGGGCGTAGCCCCGCTAACACCTTTCTAGGCACCTACTAGGTTTATAGCATTGATCGTTTAGTGAGAAATTTCCCGAGGAGTAGCATATACTCACAGTAGGATCGGGATCCAAATATCATTGCGTGACGAAAATGAAGGAATCCTACCATAATCATCACACTCAAATGGTATGCAAATCTAGCAAGTTTCAGTACTTATGAAACTCCCGATGTGGATTTTTGCCCATGCTCTTATGACCTTGACTAAGGCCAACAAATCATAAGTCACATGTCAAGTTCTTCCCGTCGTTATCCAGGTTAATTTGAACCCACCCGTATATACCCTTGACTATGGCCAACAAGGCAATACGACTGTCCCAAACCAACGCATTCTATCTATGCAACATATGAATACCCACCAGCTACCAAACACTGTGCCTTGACTAAGGCCAACAAACACAGCTTGAATACTGTTGAATATTCATATGAAACGACGGAGGGCTACGGATGGTTTTGGCGAAACCGTGAACGTAGTGAACTTGATATAATCGATGGAACGAGATAGCTTTTAGAAGGAGTGGCTCAAGCTCCGCATTTAAAAGTTAGTTTTGAAAAGAACCGAGTGGTTTTTCGAAAGTGTTCCATCGACTTAAACTTGGTTTATTATCTTGCATTAGTTCTTTTAATGCGTGATATTCTTGCATTAGTTCTTTTAATGCGTCCCATCATTTAATCCTACCATTGCAGAAAAACAAACCAAAATATGACGTACGCTTATGCCATTCGCATTCGCCACGGGGTCCCGTCATCACTCGTTAGGTTACTTAACTAACGACAGAGCGGGGGCTGGGCTAGCGCGGCTGTAAAACATAAGCAACGCCTAAATAGAAAGCAATGATAGACATTACAGATCACAGATGAATACATTGGATATACTAGCAATCCGCAATCCTTTCGAGCCTGCAACGAAAAGCGGATTACACCGTCGCGGTGAATAGCAAATACCCACCCAAGACCCCTACGGGTGCGGCAAACTACCGCCAAGTTCCCGGTAGTTTGTGCACCCCTCCATGGGTCTATCCTAGGAGCAAAAACAGTAAAAAGAATTATACAATGACGGCTACAACCCCGACCCGGTTGTGCGGCCAAACAAATAATAATTATTACATCAATTTACATTTACAAATGAATGAAAGAAAAACAAAAGCTCATCTCACATCCACCCCGGCTATTCACCCGCGACAGTCCAACACATTCATATACACATTCCAATATCAAACACAGATCATGTATAACCCCGACTAATCGACTTATAGCGATAGCCGACGTTCAATACATGCAAATATCACAGATATAACCAACATAGCCAAAGTGCAGTGAAGTTCGGAAAAAAATACGGAATTATAGGACCCCAAAAGTGAATTTCTGTTCTGGAAAATCTGGCACATATAATATATCTTAAAAATCCCAAAATCCCACCAGAAGAACACTGCACGAAAAACGATGCAGAGAGGAAACTAAACTGCGGCGCTTCCGCGGCACATGCCTACCTCGTGCCGCGGAAGCGCGGCGGTTTAATTGAATAGTGCATCGTGTTTCTTGTGTGTTCAAACAAAACCCTGAGCCGAATTTACAAGTATAAAAGTTTTTCATTTAGAGCAGAAAAAATTTCAACAGAAACTTAGGGTTTTGGTTTTTCCGGTTTGCGATTTTTTCGGTTCCGAACTTCGTTACACTTCACTACCAAGCTAGTTTAAGTTTAGTTAGGCTCTGATACCAATGTAAGTCCATATTGCGACCCCCGGTGCTTACGGTGAGGCGGAAACGGTATAAAAGACAAATTTTTATCGCAAAGAAGCAACATGACTAACAAGGTCGGGATCGTGTCTAAACTAAACTAGCAAACTTGCTAAAGAGAGTTAGCTACTATGGAAGATGGTTATACCTAAACTTGAACTCCTTCTTCTTTAAACCTTGTAGAGGTTGATGGTTCTCTTCTTGTCGCCTTCTTCCGTCGAAGATGGATCCACCTCGAAGGTTCGATCTTTGGGCTCTTCCTCGATCTTTGAGTGAACTAGGGTTTCCGGCTTGCTAAACCTTTGGCCTAGAATGAGTAGAGAGTGACTAGGGTTTGCTTTTCTTTTTAAAGAGAAGGATTCTCAACACATGAGATGGTTTCTCTTTGCTAGAGGAAGAAGAAGATGAAGAGAGGAGAGAGAAGCTAAATGAGATAATGAGCAATCTTTTCTTTCTTGCAACCATAATGCCAAAAGAAAAGAATTATCTAATAATAATAATTGAAAATGAGAATAGTTGATGGTAATTTGGAATGACCACTACCATGCTTCATTAATGAAATGTAAGCATAAATCAAGGAGGACTTTTTAAAGCATGATGGTGGTCAACATTCAACCATGGTCAACAAGTCAACCATGGTCAACAAGTCAACAAAATCAACCATAACAAAATTCTCATTTAATTACTATTATAAATAGATAATCCATAAATCCATTAGGGTTTGGAAAATGATAACTGTCAACTGTGCATACGCACCCGTTCCGAAACCCTAATGAAAAATCTCATCCTCCGCCTCAAGCAACTGTGCATACACACCTGCATTCTCGTTCCGAGGAACAAGAATACCGAGATATAAAAGCAACCCTAAAACATATACCAGTATCTGGCTCAAACCAGAGCCTGCCAGTATAATCCGTCCGGACTCCAAACGTGCACAAGTGCGCGGATGAGAACGAACCCTGTCGCAAAACCATTCGACCTCTACTCTGTTTTGCCCAGAGGCGAATACCCTCTGTGTGGGACTCTAAAGACTCGACACTATGCTGGCAGTGGGTTTAATCCACAGACCGCAAGCGGCACTAGCTGTGTGTAACGGTCCCCAGGTAGATGCCGACAAGAGGCTGACGAGGTGAAACCCCATCTGAACTCCTACTGAGTCTGAATGTGACAGTCTCCATACAGTCCGGTCTGTTCGTCTGATACATCGCATGTCGGGCCTAGGGGGCGGTAAAACGTCAGTCCCCCAATAGCGGTACAAGTCGTGTCGGAGTGAAGCCCAAAACACCCTGAGATAACACTGGAACCTACCAGTATATCTCGCTTGCCCTGGCCAGGGACTACTCGTGTAATGGCTCTCCTAGACACAGCGAGATGTCAACCCCCAATACCGGGAGGAGACGAATCTATCTAACTGTCACTGCCTCCAAGTGCTTCGGGACTGCACCCAACCACCACCTGTTTGCACGACTCCTTTAAGCCGTGGTAGGGTAGTGATCAAAGTGCAGTGGGAACACACTCGAGGCGAAGTGCCAGTGTCAAGTCAGCGGACTAAGCTGTACTCATGTCACCTGGAACTGATAACTGACGATAGGTATAATACCAACCTGTCATTTCCCGACGAGTCCTGTCCAGTGTACTCGTAACCCAACGAGCACCCGTATACTATCTCCAGTACGACGTACTGATGGCTGTGGGACAGACCATCTCCCACACTGGGATGAGAAGCGCATACGCTAGTCTACTCCGGAGTATCGATGCCCTGTCTCGATAGTCCTGCGACTAGGGACCTGTATAAGGATGTGCTTATAGATTACCCAGCCCCCACTAGTGTGACTGCCATCACAACGCTGGTAATCAA